>JAMPIV010000980.1:0-600000 GCA_024509875.1 Oreohelix idahoensis
GGGATTTGTGTTGTGGTTTTTTTGTTTTAGTAGGTAGTTGAGATTTAGGTTTGGGGTTGGGATATAGAGTGAGGTGTATATTTTGTTGAGGTTGGTGAGAGTGTTTTTGAGGAGTTTTTTTAGGTTATTGTGTTATGGTTTTAATATGAAAAATTTTTAATAATGGATTTGTTATTGTTTTTTGTTGGGTTGTTTTAGAATTAAGAAAGGATTAGAAGGGTTTTTAATGTTTAAATTAAAGTGATTGGGGAAAGGGAATATTGGAGGTTTGAAGTAATTGTTTAGGTTGGGTTTGTTGGTATGTGGAGGGGGTGTGGGAATGGGTAATGGGGGTTTGGAGGGTATTGATGTAGAGATGATTAAATATGTGTTTTTGTGGGTTGTATTTATGATAGGGTTTAGTTTAGGGAAGGAGTAGGATTTTTAAATTTTGATTGGTATAGTAGGAATGGTGATTTTGTGTGTAAAAAGGGGGGATTGTGGGTTATTTTGTAATTGGTTGTAGGGTAGGATGTGTTTTGATTGGAGGGGAAAGGAGGAATTTGATAGGGATTGAGTAAGATAGTGGGTATGGTAGTATTGTTTGGGGATGTATGTGTTGGATTTTTATGTAAAGTGATATGGAATGTAGGTTTTGATGGGGGGAAGAGATTGGGTGGTATTGTGGTGTGTAGGGGGTATTGGATGGGGGGATAGGAATATTGAGGGGTTAAAGTATGATTTAGTAGGTTTTAGGGAAGGGTATGGAGGGTTAAAATAATTATTAAAAATGGTATAATAACGACTATATCGAAATGGCTTAATTAAGATCGTCCTGAGTAAAGAGACTAGACACAATGTTTGGAGGAATCTAGATGACAGATTAAGATGAGAATTACAGGACTGTGGAGGATGAGACTTATACTTCAAGGTGAGAACCTAGTGAATAGCCATAGCCACTTTGACTTTTTTTATAGCTACTGTACTCAACCTCGGAATTTTACATATAATAAATTAGTTTATTCGGCAATCCACGAAACAAATAAAAAAATAATATAAAAAAAAAAAATAATGTGACTTGTCGGATGTTGTACAGCTAATTTTAAATACTCGCCTACGTAAAATATTTAGTGCTGCCGGAATTTTGTAGGGTACTTAAAGGGGCCGGGATTGATAAATGGTTGCGAGCAAGATAAAACAAAACCAAAAGTAATAACAGCAATAAACCACAACATTTAGTGGGGTCTCCTGGTAAGGCGGAATTATAAGAT
The DNA here is from genome assembly GCA_024509875.1 of Oreohelix idahoensis. Classification (NCBI taxonomy): domain Eukaryota; kingdom Metazoa; phylum Mollusca; class Gastropoda; order Stylommatophora; family Oreohelicidae; genus Oreohelix; species Oreohelix idahoensis. The sequence goes on from JAMPIV010000980.1 coordinate 1,251, forward strand.
TGGTTATAAGGGGGTTAAAGTTAAAAGTTCCCTAAAGATAAAGATTCAAAGAAATAATTTTGTGGAGTTAAAGGTGAGGATCTCTTCACAACATAGTAAAATAAATGATTGTAACGTATGAATTTAGTTTGTTGTAACTCTCTTAAAAGTTGTGGAATTGGTTATAAAGATGGCAGACTAGAAAAAAGTAATATAGGATGGCTGTATTAATGAGAATGTTTTGTATTTGAGGTCAAATGTGTTCTGAAAGGGAAGCAGAAGAATATGAGATTACAAAGGGAGCACGAGTTACGACTAAGGGAGTTGGAAGTACAAGGCCAAGCTCCTGAAAATGGTGCCAGCCCCTTTCCCTCCGATGCCACTGCTAGTCAGGGAGCCTCAACCTCAGCTATGGGTTTTCATTTAGACCATTTTGTTGAGAAAGACGATGACATAGAAAGTTTTCTAGGTAGGTTTGAACTTTTGGCTACTACATATGGGTTAGAGAGAGAAAGGTGGAGCCTAAAGTTATCTCAGTGGCTTAGGGGAACATCTTATGAAGTGTTTGCAAAAATGAATAGAGACGACCAAGACAATTATGACATGCTAAAGCAGGCTCTGTTATTAAGATATGAAAAAAAAATGGTGAATTTTATCGTGAGAAGTTTAGAAATGCCAGGCTTTTGTCTGGGGAGACATACCACCAATTCTCTGCCAGACTGGAAACCTATTTGGAGAAATAGACTGCTCTGGGGAAGACCCAAGATCTTAAAGAAATGATCATGATAGAGCAATTAAGAGAGTCCATGGCTCCAGACCTGAGAAAGTTTCTCATGGAACAAGGTGCAGAGAGGTTGGGTGAGGTATTGAATGTCGCTGAGAGGTATCAAGCAGCCCAGGCAGAGGTAGCTGGCACTAAAAAGAAACATATAGAGAATTTTAAGGCCACACAGCACTTTAATAAATTTGATACTAAAGAACAAGTTAACAAAGGTAGGACAAACCTTGATAGGCCACGAAATGATTATCGTGATAGAAACTCACTGTTCAGTGACCAAAAATATAATGAAAGAAAACCTTTTAACCAAGGAAAGAGGTGGTGTAAATGGTGTAGGAAGGACAACCATAACACCGAAGTTTGTAAAAGGAAACCTTCTAACATTGCTGCAATGAAATCGGGGAACCAGAGATTAAAGGTTAAACCTACTGGACAGCAGGAACCTTATCACCCCCCAGTTTGTGAGGATGTTGTTTGTAACGGGGTCACCACAAGGTGCCTATATGATACAGGTTTGGATTTTGATTTAGTTGTGAGGTCTAGCCTAGTGAACCCAGATCAGTATACCACCGAAACAGTGGAAATACAAGGGGCGACTAAGTACATACCACTCATGACACTTCCCATCGCAAGGATAACGGTGAAAACTCGCTATGTGGAAGGAGAAATCAGAGCAGCAGTGATAGATGAACCAATCTACCCTCTGATATTGGGGTGTAGATACGTCTTCTTGGGGAATCCCAAGAGACATGTGATCATGGCGACAGTGCAGACCAGGTCACAGTCAAAGGAGGCAGAAGGTGAACCTATAAATGCTCATCCATAAGAGATGAGGAAGGCGCAGGCTGAGGATAGGACACTCAAGCCATGTTTTAAAAAATTGCCCAAATGTCACACACCTCCAAGCAAGGGAGATTATTATATGAAGAACAAATTATTATACAGGAAGGCCGGAACTGAAATATCTGTAGCTATATTAATCTAGCCCCACCTGCGGTATAGGAAACACCCTGAAATTTTTCTAAGTCCGCAATACATCGAGTTTTTCATTGTATTGGTGAAAGGACGGCGGCGTTACAAGAAACAGGCGGTGCATTATATGAGGTGTCAGGCGAGGCCGGCTCGCAACGAATTCACGCCCCGTCGGCTTCACGCAGACGTGTCAGTGGTGTGCTGCGGAACGACCGCAATAATTTGTCTTCACTTTGTTACTTTCACAATTGCCTCCCGCTGGCGGCATTGTGGATTTTAAAGCTACATCCAAGGTGGAATGGGTTCATTTTCTACACAAGACAACAGGAGGCTGAGATACTTGGGAGTCATGACCCAGGTGGGCCCGCCCCCGTTAGAATGTTAAGGAAAATAATGGGTCGAAACACTTGTTCGACGGGAGGACTACTTCTGATGATCAGATTACCTCCTGTTGTATCGCTCTGAATAGAGTTTCCTATCATCATCATCCCGTAAATATACTATACTACAAGGTGTCTTGAACCAACTGTTCAGGGCTTGCGTTATAGAATTGCGTTATAGAACAGTGTAGTAGAACTTTCTTGTTGAAAGCTATTCTGAGCACAGAAATATATCACATATTTAACTAGAGCTTTTTCTTGAACCAAGCTATTCTGATCACAGATCTATATCACATAATACTTAACTAGAGCTTTTTCTTGAACCAAGCCATTCTGATCATAGATCTATACTACACGACACTGTGCTCGGCATTTGAGCGCCCGATTAGAATACTTTCCTCTCGCAGCACAGTTAACAGATTTCGGGATCGAAATATAGTAGCGCGATACTCCATTCTACACAGCTGTAAATGGGTACCTGGCTCTGCTCTATAGTTAGGGGAATGTAAAGGCAGCGAGGAAGGGAACTTGTCACCCCACCTCATAAAAAGTAGAACCTAGTATGATGATGTCTCTAACACTTCCCTCCCCTACGGCAGTATCTTCTATGGGACTTTCTTTATCTTTTGTTATAACTTTACCTGTAGTTATATTTATCACAGAACTATACTATAGAACAATGTAATAGAACATTTCTTGAATCAAGATGTATAATCACGTAACTGCACTGTAGAAAACTACACAACGTTTCGTGCTCCAAGCTATTCTAATCACATAACTATACTACGAAATACAATAATGTAACTTTTCATTAACCAAGCTATTCTGATCACAGATCTATAACTATATTGTTCCTGTACCAAGTTATTCTGATCCCATAACTATACAATAGAGCACTGCACTTAACTGTTCCTTTACAAAGCTATTATGATTACAGACCTGTACTTATAGAGCACTGAACTATACTGTTTGTGTACCAAGCTATTCTGATTACAGAACTATACTTATAGGGCACTGAACTATGATTGTTCCTGTATCAAGCTATTCCGATAACAGAACTATACTTATAGAGGACTGAACTATTCTGTTTGTGTACCAAGCTGTTCTGATCACAGAACTATACCATACAGCATGGCACTATACTGTTCCTGCACCAGGCTATTCTTATCACCGAACTTTAGAATGATTCTAAAACATTGAAATATAGGGCTGCAACTGTTTGTTCGTTATTTAGGGTCTGTCTGCTTCAGCACTGCCATTGAGATCCCAGTTGTTCTGGCTTCTTATTGTATCTGTTTATTTTCTTGTAGGTTCTGTTTGTAGACGTCTGTACCAAACCTCCATTAAAGTATCGGGCTCATCTAATCACACAACCTGATTGCACCGCAGCTCTCTTCCTGTAACGTACAAGTCTGCTAACAAACCTTGATTACACAACAAGAAATCTTACCAGAACTCTCTTCCTGTGCCATGTTATTCCGATAATTTAGCTTCATTGCGTTACACCGAAACAGAACCGTGCTTTTCTAATCTATTTAGATAGCTTGGTTGTAGAACATTTTACTAGAACTATTTTCTCGTACCAAGCTATTCTGATCAAATTCTTCGCTGCATGTGCTAGAACTCTCTTCTTAGACCTGGCTGTTATGATCACTGGGTTTTGTGGGGGTTTTTTGTTTTTGTTTTTTGCAGAAAATTGAATCAGAAATCTGCCGTGTGCGAGATAACCTTCCCATATGCAATGAGACTACAAAAGGTAGCTTAGAAAAAAACAGTCCCCGCTAACTGAAAGATATACAAAGGATTTAAACCTAAAAATCTCTGTAATCCGTCGCTATGCCAGGCATATCAAATAGTTCCAATATAAATAAAGCCCTCCTTCAAACACTCCAATCATTTATTGATTTGTTCTCCGCATTTGAGGTCGTCCTGGTGTTTGTGGCATGAGTGAAGTGCCCGAACTACAATAAACCTGGTTCTAAATGTACTTACGATAACACTGCTGACACTTTGCGTTTGATAAACGCATGTTTTACTGCCATGGCTAGCAGAGTTGTCGTTGAGTGTATTTTTTTTTTAAGTTCAAGAGTCCGAGGTTGACATCTCAAATTATTTGCAATCTCTGTGACGTTCATTTGGAGGATATATGGCCTTTTATAACGTAAAATCATTATTTAGCCATATGTTCGTATATGATTTTTAAAAAATACATACATACATGTATACATATATTATTTATCGGTTATGAGTACATGTAGAAATATATATATGTTAGTGAGTATATGTAGAAATATGTTTATATGTGTTTATAATTATTTTTGGAAATATGTTAATGTTTGTTTATGAGTATATGTGGAATTTTGTTTAAAAGTATTTGTGGGAATATACTTATCTTAAATGTTTTAATGAGCATATGTGGTAAGCTGTTGTGGTGGTTTGAGAGGTTATTGATGTTAAAAAGTAAGAGTCAACAGAGTGAGGTCAAGCTATGTAAGTCCCTGAGTCTAATAGTTAATGATAATGATGTATTCTCAGGGTACCTAACCGCTACCACTCTCAGATCTCACTCTGTGTAATATTTTAGGTTCTATTATGTTATATGGCTACGTGTCTAGGGTAATGTATGTGTGGTGATATGATGATAACTTAAACACAACTGTAACTCAATATAATGAACTTAAGTCAGACAGTGGTTAAAGTTATAAAATTACTTTACAATTTTTATTTTCCTGATCCTCAATTTTTTTTTTTTTGGAAACAGAAATGTTCAACTCAAAAGAAATATGTTTATATACAAATTTAAATAAATATGAAGGAAATCTTGTCCAATAAATGTTATTACTAAAATGTTTCTATAATAGTATTCCCCTGCTGAAGTAATAATGTCTTAAGAGAGGTCACTAGTGGGAGGGACTGGTCTTCTCATCACGTCACATAAAAGTTTATTGAAAGTGTGGAGAATAAAATATAATGAGATGTCATGAGCCCTCAAGATTTGGGCTTATCTTATTTTTCAGTTGAAAGTGGATGGCTTGCTGGAAATACTGCACACTCTTTCACAGCAGTGTATTCTGGAGGCGGCTACTACAGTTTGACTTCAAAGTATAAGCAACCGGCAAGTTGCCTCGTATTTTGCAGATCCAGGTTATGTCTCACGTGGTAATAGGTGATGCAACCCTGCAACAAGAGGAACAATTCCTCCCTAAGTACACTTTTTATATATCTCCACAACTAACAACTAAACATCATTAAGCATTCTTTGTGATCAGTTGCATGTGCTAACTAATAGCTCCAGTCCCTAATTTTATGTGACTTCTTCACACTCAGTGGGTACCTTCTCCTTCCCACATGGCTTCAACTTTAAACCGTTGTTATCTTCCATATCATCAGCTGGGGTACACACTTTTCTTTTTCTCTTTTTAGTGATCTGTTAACTCTTTTAGTATGACATCCTATTTATTTTTTCCAAGGGTTACTGGGACACTGTGGCCTGCAGAAGACTGCCAGTAGTTTCTGGACTTACAATCGTATGATTTGTAATGGCAATATGCAAACACAATGTAAATTCATTCTCCCCCCCCCCCCTTCCCAAGTCTGTTTAGGCATGTGCTTGCTAGGATGTCGTAAATCTTTTTCAATGGCAATGTCGTACAACACAAATTTATGGCTCACACCCTTGTGGCCTGTACATACATATAAAATTAATAAAGTCATTTCTCTTACTGCAAATAATGAATCATTCACACAATGAACCAGATGACTAGCAGAACGATGGCACAAAATTCAGACTGCTGTCGTCCAGAAGGTAAAACTTATTCAGAAAAGCTCCCCTTCTGTTCTCATCTTGGCACTGCGTTATAATTTTCAAATGGCGTTCTAGCCTAGAATGCGTTACATGTTATCAATCTCACTAGCCAATGAAACAACGCGTCCAAAATTTGACTCTTTTGAAAACCCCAAGCATTGAGTGTTAATCAGTGCGTTTGCTAGTCTGATTTTATTTATTTTTATTTCTGCCATATCTCAGCCATTTATGGACCGATTTCAAAAGTTAAAATTGATTATTAAACTGCCCTTTGGCCTCTACATCCTATCTAGTTTTCATCTAACTATTCTTCATCGTTTTCATCTATGTAATTTTATCGTAATTATTTACTCTTTCTTCCTAACCAAATAGATTTTATAAGGCAAGATGATGTAAGGAAAATTGTTATGGTAAGATATTAAATAATATTAGCGCTATCATTCAGAACATCCCTTTTATTTACTCTCTTTATTTAGAAAGCAATACATTATCTAAGCTTTTCCCCCTCCGCCCCGTACAGATTTGGTTTTAGTTTCATATTCAAACGCATAAGTTAGGCTTGTTTTTTTCCTTTTTAACCCACCCTTTCCCCTCTCTCCCTTTTCAAGACGAAGTAACAAGTTGGTTTTCTGCCATACATTCCGGCTTTCGTCATAAAATATTGGGAAGGGTAACGCGAGCTGCGTGTGTGTTTGGGGGATGGGACTCACTACGCTTGGTCTTAGAAAAATTCAAATCTTGTGCCAATCGTGGACTTTTTTGATAGGCGATGTCCTTGATGCAAAATTTCAAATATTGTAGTTATTTATAGTTACAACCTTCACTAAATAATAGGATGGGGTTGAATGCGTTTGCGGGTGGTAACCCTTTTAAACGATAATAGTAGAAAAATTTCAAATATTGTGTCCAATTCTTAGCGGTACGATTGACCGTGTCCTTGGCAATTTTCAAATATAATAGTGGGGTTTATAGGGTGTAATTTTTCGTTACTGGATTTTTGAATCGGGGAATTTGAGCGGGGTGGGTACACAGATCCCTTTCGCTACAGATGTTTACATTACGGTGTGGTGAATGTGTATGATATGCTAATAAGAATATATGTGAATATTTGTTTATGTGTGGCAATCTCTTAAATTGTATGTTTTAATGAGAAATGTCGAATCTTATGTCTCAATCTGTTTATATCTGTATATTAATACATGCGGACATGTTGTTATCTGTTTATGACTATATTTGGGATTCAGGTTACTTCTGTTTATAAATTGTATGTGGCAATTTATTTATAAATGTTAATGGCGTATGCATATGTCCATCTCTTTTTATAAGTATGTTTGGGGAAATCACTTAAATATGTTTATATGCTAGATGTCATGGGTTGCCTCCTCTTGGCTCTGCAGTAGTGGTCCAACAATGGCCAAAACCTAGAGTATCTACTGTGTATCTTCAAATGTGTCTACCTTTGCACAATATTACTCTGGGCAGAGTTGTAGATAGAAGGAGTGTCCAGAAGATATTTCAGAAGTCAAGAACAATGCTGAATGAGTCTGAGCATGTTAACTTTTTATCTGACCCGCAGCCTTTTGTGAAGATGGATTTTCTTATAATTAGCTCGTTCAAGCCTCTAGCTGATTTAATTCAGCGAAATCTTTAGTAGCTCTGTATTAAGGTGTATTTAAGATGACTGAGACATACGGCTGCGCACATTCAAAATGATTAAATCAACTTTAAATTTATGTATACACAAATAATAAATTTAATAATCAAGTATGTTTAACAGCTTAATAAATGAATAATTCTTTTAAAAAAGGGTAATCATCATAGGGTAATGTTATGAATTTGGAGGAAATGGTCTGAGAGTTCACTTGGCAGCTTTCATGTTTGTTCTTAGCTGCCAATAAGTTTGATTGTTTCTGCTCCGAACTGATGTTTGGTTCTTTGCACATATATGACTAGTTCAATCGTCACTGGTCAAGTCTGAAAGTTGTGACACGTTCCAAGAAGTATCAGGGAGTAATCACAAAGCTGATCCAGCATCTCTAAGACCCGTCCGATGATGGTATCTAGCGTCGACTTCAGGCAACTTATACTCTCACTTGTTCCAGAGAAAGTACCCTCACGTGGTACGACCGATTAATGTCACAAAAGAAGAGAACAAATATCCTCCTGAATGTTGAGTTTTCCTGACACACACTCATGTGCTTCCCTCTTTTCGTTCCACCATCCCATCTACCTCAGAACTTTACCCTCTCTGAGAATTAATCTTAAACCCAGTGATTGAAAAACTTTCATTACACTTAGATTGAATAGGTTTACATTTACCTCTACATTGGTTGAAAAGGTTAACAATATAATAAGTATGTACATCATTTCTCTCATCATTTACTCCCAGCTCCATATGGAAAGTGGGACTACCTTTGCTTTTGGTTCTCTATAAGAAACTCGCATAAAGCAGTCACCAACCCTTGCAGTGGTGGTTCTTGAAATCATAATTCTATATGCTCAGGTTGCCAGCCTCATATGGCTTGGACATCCACTAGCAATTTTCACATATTAATTTTCACATGTAAATTTATACATATTATTTCACGTGTTAATAATGTAAAATATAGAATTATAAATGTACAACTCATCCCAAATTGACTTTGGGATCATATACTTCTGGCTCAGGGAAATATTTAAGGCAGCTTGTTTAAGATGCCTCTTCCACGTGTTCTGGGATGTTACTTTACAATAAGCTCCCACTCTGGCCTCGTGTTCAGCTTCTTAGGATTCCGGTTTTCCATGTTAATAAAGGTAGAGTTTTCCTGGGATATAAGTCCTCAAGATGCCCAAACAAGGTCCGGTCCGATAAATGGAATGCTGATCCTATTCTTTACTCTGGCTGTCTGGCTGGTCTCTTGACGAGTTGAATTTTCACAGTGCTTTCAACCGACGAATGTGTCTGGTTATATTAGAACTGTCATCTCACGCACGTTGTTGTTTACTATTAGACCAGGCTCCAATCAGAAATGTTGTTATGTTTACATCTCGAATGCCGGCCAATAGTTTCAATCATGCATGTTTTGATGGGGCTTATTAAAAAAAAATGCCCTCATAGGAAATTTCTGCGTGTTATTTAAGAGGTCACTTTCCAAAAATGGAATTGTTTCATCTGTCGATTCGCGATAATGATTGCAACTGCAATTCCCTACATTATTACAAATAATGTGTTCGTAACAATTCTGTCCAGAAGCTATTACAACATTCCGTCTTTCAGGCGCATGTCTGTAATATGTCCGCAGACGGATAATTATAATTTATCTCCCCGTACTTGTGCAAACACCGACCCTCGTTTGACCATCTGGGCTGTGACTCTTCACGGCAGTAATTAGAAGGTCACACTAACCATATCAGCGATAAGCAAGCTCGCTTGGCAATTTCCGTGTGAATCCGGCGCCCAATTTCCGGTACACGAGAATTTTACCAACATGACTGTCGGTTAAGATTGCATCATCCGTCTACTCTTTCAGCAGGGATAACCAGGTAAACAGACATGACAAATTATTACAGGAAGAAGTGCCAACAATTGCCTTAAAAAAATTCTCCGAATCTTTTGGCCGAATATCATCACCAACCAAGATCTGCTTACTCGGAGCAAGCAAGAGAACATGCACACCATCATAGCTGGCAGACGCTGGAGCTGGGTTGGCCATGTCCTCAGAAGAGACCCCGATGCCATCACAAGAACAGCTATGCTATGGACCCCTGAAGGAAAACGAAAGAGAAGCCGACCAAAAACAACTTGGCGGAGGACTGTGGAGGCTGAGATGCAAAGAATGAACCAGAGTTGGGGCACTGTACGAAGGATGGCCGCCGACCGAGCAAAGTGGAATCAATTTGTTGTTGCCCTACAAGACGCCACCAGGCGTAATGGCCACTGACTGCTTTGACGGTCGGCGGCTAAGGATCAAAGAAGAAGAAGTGCCAACAATGACTCGAAAATACCAATTACCTGTCGGAAGGTAGGGGAAGAAAATTTGCCGACCATTGAGCAGTGCACAAAATTCGCACGCCCCATAAAGGTAGCTAAATACTGCTGGAGCGGACAAGAGACCGACCCACCTTATGTGACACTAGAATCAGTTTATTTATGAGTATGTGTCATCGTTTTCCTTTTTGGTCCTTGGTCACTGACTGGCGAAGCAATCAGTGACCTTCTCGCCTGCTGGCATCTTGTAGGGCCGCAACAAACTGTCTCCACTCTGCTCGGTGGGCGGCCACCATTCGTGTGGTGCCCCAACTCTGGTTCATTCATGAATGTATGTGGTAATCCCTTTCTATCTATATATGTGTACACATGGTAACTCCTTTATATCTTTGTATATACGAATGTGGTAATCCCTTTCTATCTATATATGTGTGCATATGGTAACTCCTTTATATCTTTGTATATACGAATGTGGTAATCTCTTTCTATCTATATATGTGTGCATATGGTAACTCCTTTATATCTTTGTATATACGAATGTGGTAATCCCTTTCTATCTATATATGTGTGCATATGGTAATTCTTTTATACCTTTGTATATACGAATGTGGTAATCCCTTTCTATCTATATATGTGTGCATATGGTAACTCCTTTATATCTTTGTATATACGAATGTGGTAATCCCTTGTGCGTATGGTAACTCCTTTATATCTTTGTATATACGAATGTGGTAATCCCTTTCTATCTATATATGTGTGCATATGGTAACTCCTTTATATCTTTATATATACGAATGTGGTAATCCCTTTCTATCTATATATGTGTGCATATGGTAACTCCTTTATATCTGTGTATATACGAATGTGGTACTGTAATCCAATTATGTGTGTTTATCGTTTTCTTATAACTGACACTTCCTTGTGTCGTCTAACCTGACGTGCTTTATAGTATCTTACATGATCATTTCCCTTTGCGCTCCTTACGGAACACGGAACCACCACTATACCTGGTCCCCTTGCAGGAAGCCTGCACTAAGAATTCACTTGCTCTTGCAGCGGTGGTTCCTGTGGACATTTGTTTGACGTCATGAGGTCGCCCGTCCCATGCACAACCTCATACTAGTAGCCTTGTACGACATGCCTGAGGGTACAGTCGTCCAATTCTTTCTTTGTCTTTTCATAGACCCCCGGGGAAACTTCACGGGGTGCTTTATATGTGTGCTGTAAAGTGGATGCTTCGCACGTTCTCTCAATCTTTCTATCTTTCTACCACACATACACACACAAACATTCACACATCATGTATAAAATACTTAATTCTGAGATAGCAGTGACGTGAACAAACTAATTCTTCACACATTTCTTAAGACCATATCACCACTGCCGGGCCAGAATATTAAATAAATCTTATCATATGTTGATTCCTCAAACCTGTATCGGGTTTCTGCATACAGCCATTCTATCTACGTGGCGGGAATACAATAGATTACCGCTCAGACATACGTCTACCGGTGCTTTGTCAATAAACATTATGCACTCAAGCGTGTGTATCCTGAGGGAATGGCGGACTTGAGGCGGTTTCTGCAGGAGCGCTGCAGGAGCGCCTGCAGGAGCATGACTTTTATATAGCAAAAATTCTGCAGGAGCGCTGCAGGGGCAAGATGGCGGACTTGAGCTAACAAGGGGAGGTGATATGGGGCAAGATGGCGGACTTGAGATAACAAGAGGGAGATAAGTAGGTTGTTGTATTGCATGACTTTTTATATAAGGAAATACTCAGGTGGCGCATCAGGCGTTGGTACATGACTTTTTATATAAGAAAATACTCAGTGTGCAGGTGGAGTATCAGGCGGGATGACTTTTTATATAGGAAAAATGTGCAGGGGCAAGATGGCGGGATGACTTTTTATATAAGGAAATACTCAGTGTGCAGGTGGAGCATTAGGTGGGGTGACTTTTTATATAGGAAAAATGTGCAGGGGCAAGATGGCGGGATGACTTTTTATATAAGGAAATACTCAGTGTGCAGGTGGAGCATCAGGCGGGATGACTTTTTATATAAGGAAATACTCAGTGTGCAGGTGGAGCATCAGGCGGGATGACTTTTTATATAGGAAAAATGTGCAGGGGCAAGATGGCGGGGTGACTTTTTATATAAGGAAATACTCATTGAGCAGGTGGAGCAGCAGGCGTTGGTGCATGACTTTGTATATAAGAAAATACTCAGTGTGCAGGCGGGATGACTTTTTATATAAGAAAATACTTTTTCATGAAAATGTGCAGGGGCAAGAGGGGGGGTGACTTTTTATATAAGGAAATACTCAGTGTGCAGGTGGAGCATTAGGTGGGGTGACTTTTTATATAAGAAAATACTCAGTGTGCAGGTGGAGCATTAGGTGGGGTGACTTTTTATATAAGGAAATACTCAGTGTGCAGGTGGAGCATCAGGCGGGATGACTTTTTATATAAGAAAATACTCAGTGTGCAGGTGGAGCATCAGGTGGAGGGTGATGACTTTTTATATAAGAAAATACTCAGTGTGCAGGTGGAGCATCAGGGGGGATGACTTTTTATATAAGGAAAATGTGCAGAGGAGCAAGAGGCGGGTGACTTTTTATATAACGAAATTGAGGTGAGCAGGGAGCATCAGGTGTTGGTGCATGACTTTTTATATAAGAAAATACTCAGTGTGCAGGTGGAGCATTAGGTGGGGTGACTTTTTATATAAGGAAATACTCAGTGTGCAGGTGGAGCAGCAGGCGGGATGACTTTTTATATAAGGAAATACTCAGTGTGCAGGTGGAGCATCAGGTGTTGGTGCATGACTTTGTATATAAGGAAATACTCATTACGCAGGTGGAACATCAGGCGGGATGACTTTTTATATAAGAAAATACTCAGTGTGCAGGTGGAGCAGCAGGCGGGATGACTTTGTATATAGGGAAAATGTGCAGGTGGAGCATTAGGTGGGGTGACTTTTTATATAGGGAAAATATGCAGGGGCAAGATGGCGGGGTGACTTTTTATATAAGGAAATACTCAGTGTGCAGGTGGAGCATCAGGCGGGATGACTTTTTATATAAGGAAATACTCATTACGCAGGTGGAGCATCAGGCGGGATGACTCTTTATATAAGAAAATACTCAGTGTGCAGGTGGAGCAGCAGGCGGGATGACTTTGTATATAGGGAAAATGTGCAGGTGGAGCATTAGGTGGGGTGACTTTTTATATAGGGAAAATATGCAGTGGCAAGATGGCGGGGTGACTTTTTATATAAGGAAATACTCAGTGTGCAGGTGGAGCATCAGGCGGGATGACTTTTTATATAAGGAAATTCTCAGTGTGCAGGTGGAGCATCAGGTGTTGGTGGATGACTTTGTATATAAGAAAATACTCAGTGTGCAGGTGGAGCATTAGGTGGGGTGACTTTTTATATAGGGAAAATGTGCAGGTGGAGCATCAGGCGGGATGACTTTTTATATAAGGAAATACTCATTACGCAGGCGGAGCATTAGTCGGGATGACTTTTTATATAAGAAAATACTCAGTGTGCAGGTGGAGCATTAGGTGGGATGACTTTTTATATAAGGGAAATGTGGTGGCGCTTTGTGGTGGCGCGTGACTTTTTATATAAGGAAAAGGTGCAGGCGCAAGAGGGCGGACTTGAGATAACAAGAAGAGGATAATAGGAAGATGGCGGGGTGACTTTTTATATAAGGGAAATGTGGCGGTGCACTGCAGGCACAAGATGGCGGGATGACTTTTTATATAAGGAATTGAGGGGGAGGGTAGGAGGAGGCGGATGACTTTTTATATAGTAATATATTACTGTTTATTTTTAGATAACAAGAAGGCGTTATTTATACACATATATTAATTCTGCAGGAGTGATGCAGGGACAAGATGGCGGGATGACTTTTTATATAAGGAATTGAGGAGGCGGGTAGACGGAGCTCAGGAGAAGTGGGTGACTTTTATATACCACTATATTAGCTCGCTAATAGTGTGTTGTGGTCGAGTGGAGGTTTTTTGTGGTGGGGGTGACGAGGCATGGGTGTAATATACCAGGTGGGGTTAGATTAGGGGGGCTGTTTTTGTGTGATGTGGTAGGGTTTTGGAGGTGGAAGAGAGAGATATTTTAGATGTTGAGGGGAGATGTGGTGACGTTGTCAGGATATTTTGGGGTGTAGCAGGCGAGTGGACCAGCATTGAGAGGTGGGAGTGAAGAGACGTCGGTGATGACGTACGGGTGTAATGTAGCAGGTGGGGTTAGGTTAGGGCGGATTTTTGTGTGTTGTGGAATTGTTTTGTTATGTGTGTTGGTGTGTTTGTTTATACAGTCTACAACCGCGTGACTTTTATATAACGAAAATGTGTTTATACGTACATATTACAGATAGGTAACCAATATTTCAACAGTTAGACGCTATTTAGTTATACATATATATATAAATATAAAAGAGAAAACACTAGATACATTTTATATATTTATTGACAAAGTTAGTTGATCTATGGGTGACGTATAACCGCACTTCTTTTTCGTATACCACTAGGAGCCCTCAGAACACAGGTGGTTCGGATTACTTGACGAGTCTGTTACGTATTTTTCGCGTAACCATCTTCAACAAGATGAGTGTCTGTCGTTATCACGCCATTGTCTATGAAGAAAAAAAACAGACTTGGGGTGGGTTAGCCAGGGTCTGACTAAGCGCGTAATTAATCGCGAGAGGTGTGTTGTATTGTGTTGTATGGTTTCTTGGTGGTTGTACAGAGTGGAAGAGCTTGTCGGCCAGGTAGTTTATGTGTTGGTGCATATACCTGTAGGTATCTGTGTGTGTATCTGTAGGTAGCTGTATACAGAGAGTTTAGATGTTGAGCCTCACCATATGTCACTTTAGCTTTCTTGGTTAACATAGATTGTACAGGGTTAAATATTTTAGAAAAGTTGTGCCCCGGCTGATTGTGTACAGAATACTTTATTATAGAACAACATGTCTCAAACGGTTTAGTCTAAGAACCCTATGATGTCTTACAAATTATTGAGGTCCCAGAGATCTTTTGTAGATAAGAGTTGTACCGCGAGGATATGACAACATCAAAAGAAGGTGTTCGATTATAAGGAACATAGTGTTCACCTCGCTGACCCCCACAAATAGGCTTTCCGCGCACCATATTTTGAGAATCACCGTTCGTATGTCTTTCTTTATTCAGTCACCGCCTTCCACGCGAATCCAACTTAGAACACGGGGATAATCGATAAGAAATTTCATTACAGGCCATGTTTAATCAGTACGAGGTTCACTTATCAAGAAGAGGAAGCATATTTCTCATTGCGGTCAGTGTATTTTTTTTTTCCGGAGTATTTTCAGTTGTCTTCAACGTACTTTCAGGCGTCGTAAATGTACTTTTAATTGTTTTCATTGTAATTTCAGTTGTCTTCCTTGTACTTTTAAGTGGCTTCATCGTACTTTCAGTTGTCGCTTACGTACCTTAATTTGTCTTCAATGCCCTTTCTGATGTCTCGAACGCACTTATGTCTTGAACATATTTGCAGTTGTTTTCAGCGTACTTTCAGATGTCTGCCGTACTTTCTATTGCAAACTGGAGTCTAAATAACCTTTTTACTCAATTTTTAGTTTTAGTTATTGATTTGTAATGAAAACACACTCGCAGATAATACACTTGTGGGGCTGTCGAATCGTGGGGTGTGGGTTTTTGTGTGCCGGTATTTTAATTGTTGTATATACAATATGTATAGATCGGCGTTAAGTGTTAGAGACCTGTACTAGTTCTACCATCGAACTTGCGTCCTGGTAGTGTGTGTTGTTTATTTTACATATAGACAGGTATTCATATACACGATGTTACAGCAGTTATACGCTAAATAGTCATATATACATAGGTGAATAATAGGAAGACTTTGAGATTTTTAGATAACAAGAAACCGATAATAGGGAGACGATATATTTAGACTTTGAGATAATAGGAAGACGATGTATTTAGATATATACATCTACCATGAAGAAGTGGCGGTTCGGGAGTGAGAGGTGAATGCGTTTCGTGGTAACAGCTGGTTGATTATCCAGAATCCTAATCGATACCCAACGTGCTGTTGAACAAATATTCAGTGTTAGCTTTTCTTGATTTGCGAGAGTCTGTCACTATGAGTTATCTGTAAGATTTTACATAGTTTTGTTAAGGCGTTTATTTTCTAAAATATTGTGTGTGTTCGTAAGCAATAACACGGGCTTTACAAATTGATTGTTCCAAAACCTTCAGGCAACTATGTTACTACTTGACTTGAGAAAAAGAACTTTTTATAAACACTCTTGAGTGAATTCCCTTTTTTTTTTTTCCCCCCCTTCCAGCTATAGAATAAAGAGGGAAATATATTTTTAAAACTAATACCTGTTATAGAGGCAGATGAGTAAGGGTTGGTATGATGGGGATGTTTTTGTGTTGTGTTGTGTGTGTAGCTAGTGATAATATGATAGGGAATTCCGTTGTTGGGTGAATGTAACTACATATTAACACATGCACTCGGTCACGTGGTAGTTTTCTTTATTATTTATATTATATCATAAGTAATAAAATCTACTTACCCCAATGTTCAGTTAATGTTATGTAAAGCCATCTCGGATGTGGTGGATATGGTCAACACATCGTAGACTTCCCTGTCTCACCCGGTTATACAGACTTTGAAATCCAATTCAAACTTTAGTGAAAGGTTTTCTGCCAAACACCAAAGACGATTCCAAAATTTTCTCCCAGGCCTCCCCAAAGTGGCCAACCTATAGGTAAATAGATCAACCGTCAAATACTTCTTTAAAAAATTTCTCCCCACTTGTCAAAAAAAAAATACCGCCCCTGTGTTAAAAAAATACGTCCCCTGACCAAAAAATACTGCCCCTTGTCAAAAATTTTTTTCGCCCTCTTGGTAATCAAACTTCTTTCTATTGTCAAAAAATTTCACCCTTGGTAATTAAATGGCTACCCCTTGTCAAAAAAATACTTTCCCTTGGTAAATACTTACAGTGCCGGTCTTCAACCCGCTCCCCAATGGTTTAAGCATATCCTTTCATTCAAATTTCGCCCCCTCGACAAAGAAATTTCGACCCTTTGTTAAAAAAAATACTTCCCCTTGCCAAAAAAAAAATACTACCCCTTTGTTAAAAAATACTCCCCCTCACCAAAAAATACTGCCCCTTGTCAAAAAAAATGTCGCCCTATTGGTAATCAAACTTCTTCCTATTATCAAAAAATACTCACCCTTGGTAAATACTTACAGTTCCGGTCTTCAACCCGCTCCCCAACGGTTTAAACACTTCATCACTTCTTGTCGTGTGATAAATTATTCTATCCAGAGACTGTCCTTTCTCTCACACGATCACCTTGTGATAAAACTATTTCTTACCCCTTACTTTCACATTGTCATCACTATCATATCGGCTCAGACAGGCCTATAAACATCTATTACCTACCTGATAAAAGCTACAACAAACGTTATCTACCAGTTGTATAGCAACGCTCTTTATCAGTTGCATATAAAGTAACTAGAGGGATGACGGGATATATTTTGGATGATCCCTTACGAACCTGCTTACCAAAACAAGTTAACTAATCTTTTAAATTTCTCGATATATACATATAATAGGAAGCTATATTTAGACAATAAGAAGACTTTGAGACAATAGGAAGACGAGAATAGGAAGAGGTTAATAGGAAGAGGTTAATAGGAAGACGATATATTTAGACAATAGGAAGATGATATATTTATATACATATTTTACAACAGTTGGACGACCAGTTATACGATATATTTAGACAAACAATTAGACGATATAGGTAACAAAAGAAGTATACACAAGGTATGTGTGATGCACATGGTGTTAAGTCAGCCGGCTCGATGGTGTAACCACCATCGTGGCGGCCTCCTTAACCGTTCCAGAGTTCCTCTGGTGCCCAGTTAAAACTGGGTCTGCCCTCCCGGGTTGTGTGCGGTGCATCACACATACCTTGTGTATACTTCTTTTGTTACCTATATCGTCTAATTGTTTGTCTAAATATATCGTATAACTGGTCGTCCAACTGTTGTAAAATATGTATATAAATATATCATCTTCCTATTGTCTAAATATATCGTCTTCCTATTAACCTCTTCCTATTAACCTCTTCCTATTCTCGTCTTCCTATTGTCTCAAAGTCTTCTTATTGTCTAAATATAGCTTCCTATTATATGTATATATCGAGAAATTTAAAAGATTAGTTAACTTGTTTTGGTAAGCAGGTTCGTAAGGGATCATCCAAAATATATCCCGTCATCCCTCTAGTTACTTTATATGCAACTGATAAAGAGCATTGCAATACAACTGGTAGATAACGTTTATTGTAGCTTTTATCAGGTAGGTAATAGATGTTTATAGGCCTGTCTGAGCCGATATGATAGTGATGACAATGTGAAAGTAAGGGGTAAGAAATAGTTTTATCACAATGTGATCGTGTGAGAGAAAGGACAGTCTCTGGATAGAATAATTTATCACACGACAAGAAGTGATGAAGTGTTTAAACCGTTGGGGAGCGGGTTGAAGACCGGAACTGTAAGTATTTACCAAGGGTGAGTATTTTTTGATAATAGGAAGAAGTTTGATTACCAATAGGGCGACATTTTTTTTTGACAAGGGGCAGTATTTTTTGGTGAGGGGGAGTATTTTTTTAACAAAGGGGTAGTATTTTTTTGGCAAGGGGAAGTATTTTTTTTAACAAAGGGTCGAAATTTCTTTGTCGAGGGGGCGAAATTTGAATGAAAGGATATGCTTAAACCATTGGGGAGCGGGTTGAAGACCGGCACTGTAAGTATTTACCAAGGGAAAGTATTTTTTTGACAAGGGGTAGCCATTTAATTACCAAGGGTGAAATTTTTTGACAATAGAAAGAAGTTTGATTACCAAGAGGGCGAAAAAAAATTTTGACAAGGGGCAGTATTTTTTGGTCAGGGGACGTATTTTTTTAACACAGGGGCGGTATTTTATTTTGACAAGTGGGGAGAAATTTTTTAAAGAAGTATTTGACGGTTGATCTATTTACCTATAGGTTGGCCACTTTGGGGAGGCCTGGGAGAAAATTTTGGAATCGTCTTTGGTGTTTGGCAGAAAACCTTTCACTAAAGTTTGAATTGGATTTCAAAGTCTGTATAACCGGGTGAGACAGGGAAGTCTACGATGTGTTGACCATATCCACCACATCCGAGATGGCTTTACATAACATTAATTGAACATTGGGGTAAGTAGATTTTATTACTTATGATATAATATAAATAATAAAGAAAACTACCACGTGACCGAGTGCATGTGTTAATATATAGTTACATTCACCCAACAACGGAATTCCCTATCATATTATCACTAGCTACACACACAACACAACACAAAAACATCCCCATCATACCAACCCTTACTCATCTGCCTCTATAACAGGTATTAGTTTTAAAAATATATTTCCCTCTTTATTCTATAGCTGGAAGGAAAAAAAAAAAAAGGGAATTCACTCAAGAGTGTTTATAAAAAGTTCTTTTTCTCAAGTCAAGTAGTAACATAGTTGCCTGAAGGTTTTGGAACAATCAATTTGTAAAGCCCGTGTTATTGCTTACGAACACACACAATATTTTAGAAAATAAACGCCTTAACAAAACTATGTAAAATCTTACAGATAACTCATAGTGACAGACTCTCGCAAATCAAGAAAAGCTAACACTGAATATTTGTTCAACAGCACGTTGGGTATCGATTAGGATTCTGGATAATCAACCAGCTGTTACCACGAAACGCATTCACCTCTCACTCCCGAACCGCCACTTCTTCATGGTAGATGTATATATCTAAATACATCGTCTTCCTATTATCTCAAAGTCTAAATATATCGTCTCCCTATTATCGGTTTCTTGTTATCTAAAAATCTCAAAGTCTTCCTATTATTCACCTATGTATATATGACTATTTAGCGTATAACTGCTGTAACATCGTGTATATGAATACCTGTCTATATGTAAAATAAACAACACACACTACCAGGACGCAAGTTCGATGGTAGAACTAGTACAGGTCTCTAACACTTAACGCCGATCTATACATATTGTATATACAACAATTAAAATACCGGCACACAAAAACCCACACCCCACGATTCGACAGCCCCACAAGTGTATTATCTGCGAGTGTGTTTTCATTACAAATCAATAACTAAAACTAAAAATTGAGTAAAAAGGTTATTTAGACTCCAGTTTGCAATAGAAAGTACGGCAGACATCTGAAAGTACGCTGAAAACAACTGCAAATATGTTCAAGACATAAGTGCGTTCGAGACATCAGAAAGGGCATTGAAGACAAATTAAGGTACGTAAGCGACAACTGAAAGTACGATGAAGCCACTTAAAAGTACAAGGAAGACAACTGAAATTACAATGAAAACAATTAAAAGTACATTTACGACGCCTGAAAGTACGTTGAAGACAACTGAAAATACTCCGGAAAAAAAAAAAATACACTGACCGCAATGAGAAATATGCTTCCTCTTCTTGATAAGTGAACCTCGTACTGATTAAACATGGCCTGTAATGAAATTTCTTATCGATTATCCCCGTGTTCTAAGTTGGATTCGCGTGGAAGGCGGTGACTGAATAAAGAAAGACATACGAACGGTGATTCTCAAAATATGGTGCGCGGAAAGCCTATTTGTGGGGGTCAGCGAGGTGAACACTATGTTCCTTATAATCGAACACCTTCTTTTGATGTTGTCATATCCTCGCGGTACAACTCTTATCTACAAAAGATCTCTGGGACCTCAATAATTTGTAAGACATCATAGGGTTCTTAGACTAAACCGTTTGAGACATGTTGTTCTATAATAAAGTATTCTGTACACGATCAGCCGGGGCACAACTTTTCTAAAATATTTAACCCTGTACAATCTATGTTAACCAAGAAAGCTAAAGTGACATATGGTGATGCTCAACATCTAAACTCTCTGTATACAGCTACCTACAGACACACACACAGATACCTACAGGTATATGCACCAACACATAAACTACCTGGCCGACAAGCTCTTCCACTCTGTACAACCACCAAGAAACCATACAACACAATACAACACACCTCTCGCGATTAATTACGCGCTTAGTCAGACCCTGGCTAACCCACCCCAAGTCTGTTTTTTTTCCTTCATAGACAATGGCGTGATAACGACAGACACTCATCTTGTTGAAGATGGTTACGCGAAAAATACGTAACAGACTCGTCAAGTAATCCGAACCACCTGTGTTCTGAGGGCTCCTAGTGGTATACGAAAAAGAAGTGCGGTTATACGTCACCCATAGATCAACTAACTTTGTCAATAAATATATAAAATGTATCTAGTGTTTTCTCTTTTATATTTATATATATGTATAACTAAATAGCATCTAACTGTTGAAATATTTATTACCTATCTGTAATATGTACGTATAAACACATTTTCGTTATATAAAAGTCACGCGGTTGTAGACTGTATAAACAAACACACCAACACACATAACAAAACAATTCCACAACACACAAAAATCCGCCCTAACCTAACCCCACCTGCTACATTACACCCGTACGTCATCACCGACGTCTCTTCACTCCCACCTCTCAATGCTGGTCCACTCGCCTGCTACACCCCAAAATATCCTGACAACGTCACCACATCTCCCCTCAACATCTAAAATATCTCTCTCTTCCACCTCCAAAACCCTACCACATCACACAAAAACAGCCCCCCTAATCTAACCCCACCTGGTACATTACACCCATGCCTCGTCACCCCCACCACAAAAAACCTCCACTCGACCACAACACACTATTAGCGAGCTAATAAAGTGGTATATAAAAGTCACCCACTTCTCCTGAGCTCCGTCTACCCGCCTCCTCAATTCCTTATATAAAAAGTCATCCCGCCATCTTGTCCCTGCATCACTCCTGCAGAATTAATATATGTGTATAAATAACGCCTTCTTGTTATCTAAAAATAAACAGTAATATATTACTATATAAAAAGTCATCCGCCTCCTCCTACCCTCCCCCTCAATTCCTTATATAAAAAGTCATCCCGCCATCTTGTGCCTGCAGTGCACCACCACATTTCCCTTATATAAAAAGTCACCCCGCCATCTTCCTATTATCCTCTTCTTGTTATCTCAAGTCCGCCCTCTTCCGCACCCTTATATATAAAAAGTTGCGCCTGCACACCTTTTCCTTATATAAAAAGTCATCCCGACTAATGCTCCGCCTGCCATTTCCACAAAGTCATCCCGCCTGATGCTCCACCTGCACATTTCCCTTATATAAAAAGTCATCCCACCTAATGCTCCACCTGCACACTGAGTATTTTCTTATATAAAAAGTCATCCCGACTAATGCTCCGCCTGCGTAATGAGTATTTCCTTATATAAAAAGTCATCCCGCCTGATGCTCCACCTGCACATTTTCCCTATATAAAAAGTCACCCCACCTAATGCTCCACCTGCACACTGAGTATTTTCTTATATACAAAGTCATCCACCAACACCTGATGCTCCACCTGCACACTGAGAATTTCCTTATATAAAAAGTCATCCCGCCTGATGCTCCACCTGCACACTGAGTATTTCCTTATATAAAAAGTCACCCCGCCATCTTGCCCCTGCATATTTTCCCTATATAAAAAGTCACCCCACCTAATGCTCCACCTGCACATTTTCCCTATATACAAAGTCATCCCGCCTGCTGCTCCAGCTGCACACTGAGTATTTTCTTATATAAAAAGTCATCCCGCCTGATGCTCCACCTGCGTAATGAGTATTTCCTTATATACAAAGTCATGCACCAACACCTGATGCTCCACCTGCACACTGAGTATTTCCTTATATAAAAAGTCATCCCGCCATCTTGCCCCTGCATATTTTCCCTATATAAAAAGTCACCCCACCTAATGCTCCACCTGCACATTTTCCCTATATACAAAGTCATCTCGCCTGCTGCTCCACCTGCACACTGAGTATTTTCTTATATAAAAAGTCATCCCGCCTGATGCTCCACCTGCGTAATGAGTATTTCCTTATATACAAAGTCATGCACCAACACCTGATGCTCCACCTGCACACTGAGTATTTCCTTATATACAAAGTCATGCACCAACACCTGATGCTCCACCTGCACACTGAGTATTTCCTTATATACAAAGTCATGTACCAACGCCTGATGCGCCACCTGAGTATTTCCTTATATAAAAAGTCATGCAATACAACAACCTACTTATCTCCCTCTTGTTATCTCAAGTCCGCCATCTTGCCCCATATCACCTCCCCTTGTTAGCTCAAGTCCGCCATCTTGCCCCTGCAGCGCTCCTGCAGAATTTTTGCTATATAAAAGTCATGCTCCTGCAGGCGCTCCTGCAGCGCTCCTGCAGAAACCGCCTCAAGTCCGCCATTCCCTACTACTATCCTGCCAAAGTAAAGGATATATGCTAGAACTCGTTATGGTAGATTTATTCATCCGCATCTGATCGCATAGCGTTTCCTGCTCTGCCATTGCGGGATGACCTAATTCTAGAAATGTCAAATGACATCTCCAAATCTAAGGCTAAGCGTCCCATTGGCAGAGTGCTTAGAGCACTTACCTCTCGCGGCAAAGTTACCTGTTTCTGGGTTCGAAGCCTGGTAGCGTAACGCTCCAGTCCTCAGCTGTAAATGGGTACCTGACTCTGCTCTGGAGTTGGGAGGGTAAAGACAGTGAGGAAGAGAGCTGGTCACCACACCTGATAAGACTGAACCTAGTTTTGTGTAGTCTCTGACATTTCACTCTCCTACGGCAGTTATCTGCTATGCGACTACTTTTGCCTTTTTTATTAATCTAAGGCTGGCGGCGGTATGTCTCCAACATTTGTTTGTCTCTTGTCTTGTCCTGGCTCGTTTGTCATTAGTGTCTGTCTACGAGTATATCTTTGATGTTTCCTCCCCACTATATCATCATGTCTGCTCTAGGGCTAGTTTTCAACTTGTCCCTTCATTGTGATTTCCATTAAGGTGTCTTTAGTCTTTGTTCTCCAGTTCCGATACTTTCATGCTCCCAGAACCGAGAACAGTAATGATACCAGAATCTTGAAGTTGTTAAGAATGTTATAATGAGTCGGAGCAATCGGGATGACATAGACCAGGTCTGGGCACACTTTGTCGTGCTAAGATCTACTACTTTGTCTAAGATCTACTACTTTGTCTAAGATCTACTACTTTGTCTAAGATCTACTACTTTGTCAATGAGGCTGCGGTCTACTAGATAAAAGTTTTCATTGCAGCTACTTGTACACTTTTTCGGCTATAAATAACAAAATAACTCCGCATGCATGTAAAATGAAGAAAGCATTTAAAAAAGAAAAAAAAAAGGTAAAGGATCCCGATACATGCCCGTTGAGGCATATTGGGAATATGGCGTTTGGCTCATACTTTCTTGACCATCGGCACACTAGAGGTGATGTGGTCAGCATCACGCCGGCCGCCCTCCCAGAGTTGCTCTGGTATCAAATTCATGAGGCTAGGTCGGCCCCGGAGCCATTTGCCTTCTACAAAATCACACTTCAACTGGGGATTGAACCATGGACCACCAAGCTAGGAAGATAGTGCGCTAACCACTGCGCTACAGTGGCTCCCAAGAAAGCATTAAGGCAAACAAAAATGTTTATTCATTTAAGAAAAAAAGGGGGCATTTGCCAAGAATAATATTACATTCATAAGAACAAATTCAATAAAACATGTAATATTTAAGTATTAATGTTACAGCAGATGTAAAATGACACGGACTTAATTTGATGATGATTTGCACAGCACCACCTGAACCAGGCACTCAAATTTCCGTACGAAAAGCTTTATACCTTGAAAAACTAAAGATTTCATGTAAACAATTAGTGGAAAAAAAACTGTTATACATCAGGCGCTCTATCTAAAATCTATCTGCGGTCCACCGATGGACCGCGTTTGACGTCTTGACTACCCCTGACGTTGAGAACACAGAGTCAGATATAACCGAAGCACACACTTCACGAATGCGTTCGAGTGACAAAGTAGTTAGACCACTAGTCTCTCGCAGCAAAGGTACCGGGTTCGTTTCATTGTATCCATGCGCTCTAGCCAACCCAACTGTAAATAGGTACCTAAATTTTCTCTTGAGTTATGGTAAGAAAAGGCAGTGAGGAAAGCAGCTGTTCACCCCACCTTTCGATGCTGGACCTACTATAGTGAAGTCTCTAACAGTTCATTCCGCTACTGCAGTATCTGCTTTTAGACTACCTTTACCTTTTCTGTAACTACTTCATACGTAATAATATTGCCGCCACTGCAGACTTCAATACCTTCTGGTCAACTAATAGCAAAATTGGGTTGACAGGCATGAGTTTAAATGGGGACATAAGCAAAGTATACAGGGTGTACCAAAAGTCCTTCTGCGGTTTTAATCCGTACGCACGATCTTTTAAAAGACGCAATGGCCGACCGCTGTGACGGCAAGATCTTTTAAAAGACGCTGATTTATTTCGTTGTTTCTTTCTATTCTGATATTTTATACTGCCCGGAATTTATCTCGAACGGAAGTAAACACAAAACTGGGCAAATTTCAACAAGCTTCAACGTCTTTTATTTGCGTTTGAAGGGATTTTTTCATATTTATCTTCATCTTTAATCGTGTTTTGTCGTATCGCCAAATAATGGCCGAAAACACATAGGATATGTTATTAATATGTGAACAAACTGTGTGATCAACCATAACTTTCTTACTTTTTCTGTGTTTCTAAATGGATTACCTGCACAAAAAGAGCAGTGAAACTGTATTGTGATAACAATTTATGTTACAAGCCTTACGTAAGTCGAAAATTTTTGTTCAAAATTTCAAGTTATCTTTTTTTCCGTGTACATGTTATCTGTTATAACATAAACATAACATAAAATTAGCTAGAAAGGCATATGGATTTATATTGTTCATCCAATGTACTTTAATTTGATATATAATATGTTATACTTAACTCATGATTAGACACACATTGTCAGTAAACGTAAATTATGTATGTGTAAATTTTTGGGGCTTAAAAATAATTCCGTCCAGAGCTGAAAATAATTACGTACGGAAAAAGTTAAACCTTTTAAATTTCAAATTGCATATAGACTTTTGGGACATCCTATAAAACATGGCCCCCAAGAATGTCGACTCCATGGGATGCGCAGACTGATAGCATGGCCTTAACCGACATCATTGAGGAAAATTCGATATGGCGATGAGAGAAGACTGAGACAGACGACCAACTTTATTAGATAAATAGATGTAGTGACATGGCAGCGAAGATAGAAGAAGGTGGGATGTTTAAAGAGAATTATAAATTGTCAAGCTATTCGTGGATACACATCGTCCTGTCCAATAAAAGTAATCATCATCATCAAGTTCCTTTGCAGTCCTTATGAAGCATGGAACCACCACTGTAGTTGGTTCCCTTGCATAAAGCCGGCACCAAGACTTTACATGATCTAGCAGCGGTGGTTTCTGGGAAACGTTGTTTGACATAACGAGGCTGCCAACCCCGGCACAACCTCACACTAGTCGCCTTGTACGACATGCCTGAGTGTACAGTAGTACTATTCTTTATTTGCCTAGCGGAAGTAAAAAAGGTCAAGGATCACATTACACGCCCATTGAGGCATATTGGGAATATGGTGTTAGGCCAATATTTTCTTGACCATCAGCACACTAGGGGTGATGTGATCAGCATCACGCCGGCACCCTTAACCTTCCCAGAGTTGCTCTGGTACCCAATTCATGAGGCTCGGTCGACCCCAGAGCCGTTTGCGGTCTAGCAGAAGTAACTACGTTTGTTATTATTACCAAGTGCCCTGAAAAGTAGAAAGTGCATGTCACATACATTATATTGCATACAATAAAAACGGATGGTCAGTTATCATTAATCAGTAAATCGTCATATCGCTCACTTACTTACTTACTACCTACTTACCTCCGAAATCGGCGAGTATCTGCCTGAATGGCGAAAGACACCTGTCTCTGTACAAGAAAAAAAAAGGGATACTCACGTAAAAATCAGTCTCAGGTTAGACACACTAACCTGAGATTTCGCCTCGAGCAATAGTGGGCGAACGCCAAAAAAAAAAACCAAAAAAAAAAAACTACCTACTGAGCCGTTCGTCTTCTACCCTGTGGTGTAGAGGTTTGCCAGAGAGAGCGGCTGCCTTTCTCCTGGTGTCGCATAATGCGATGGTCTCGATATCTTAGGTAATCGAATACAGTCTAACACTGTGTAACCCGTAGGTTTGTTTTTAGCCAATGAGAGCATCGCAAGCCATTTACCGCGAGACTAGTAGGTTGGAAGCTGTAAAGTGAACGAAATAGAAAGTGTACTCAGGTGTTTGCCTTTCCATCGGAGTTGTGAAAATTCAGGTGGATTGCAAATAATAATTCCATCAAGGTTAGATATTAGAGAGCCTAAGCTTCGTTCAGATATCTATATCTTCCTGTTATGTGCAGTATAACCCAAGATAAATGAGGTTAAAGACAGAAAAACACGAATCTCACATTTCTGCACATTGTCCCTCGCCATAGCAGAAGATGAATGGACTGTATTAAACGAAAATTACACAGAACGAAGCTCTAAATCGGCCGATTGTAACAAGCCCAAGATAAACGAGATCGGTTGAAGGATAAAGGAACAGGAACGAATGGAAGTTTTGACAAAACACACTCGCAGCTTGATTCAGCAAATTTTGCAGAGACAGAAACGAATGAATAACCTATGACGTCAGTGCTCTTTCGACCGCAGGATGGAAGGTATAAAAAATGACAGAAGCGGATGACCAAACACTCACCGCCAACTTTCAAACACAGAAGACCGAGCTCGCCATCAAGTACCTTTGTCATCTGTATATGTGTGCAGCCTGCCAGGCCTTTTGATGCCCTGTGTATATTTCTGAATTGAGGGTCATATCATACTATACTGTCAGCAAGGCAGAAGACTGTGTATATCTGGGATAGCCAAAGAAGCATTCAATTCACAAGATTATACTTCAGATCAGGTCTGAGAACCCTAATGCATGGGAATTGACAGCCACCGTCTACTTAATATTGACAGCCTGGTGAAGTCAACACATACAAGTGTCCACAAAAAGGACTGAACTCAAAATATGTGGTTCACCACACTTAGAGAACATTAAGATGATGAAAGCAGTCTTTGTTAAGGTCACTACATTGTAAAGACAGTATCTTAAGTCAAAGTGACTATTTTAAAAGTTTAAGAACAGTGATTCAAGAGCTGTTAGTTACAGTCAAAGCAACAGTGAATTTTATTAGAAGTGACAATATAAATTAACGGGACTTTTGACTTTAAAGTGACATTTCACAAGAGAAAGGAGTCATTGACACTCTGTGAGTAAAACGTTAATTGTGTGTGTTACACACTTCTTTTTTTGTAAATTTTCATCATCATTTTGAATAGCATTCCATAATTCTTATTCCAAAAGAGAAAAGAGTAAATTAATGTAAATATAATAAATAAATTAATTGTAACCAAAGCCTTGAGTAACTCATTCCAGTTTTGTTTGAAGTTACTTTTGTTTATTATTTACCCTAGACATAACATAACACATCATAGGATAGTTGTAGAGAGGAGACGACTAAGTGTCTGGTATTTCTTATTACCATCTGGGCCAGATAACTTTATAGTCTGACCATACCTATCATGTATTGATCAAATATTCACACTAAGAACAATTATAGAAGAATCAGTGGAAAGGCAATCGCCACTTATTATCACCTTCGTCGATTTTCAAAAAGCCTTTGATTGTCTACACCGCCCATCATTGTGGAAGATACTTACAATCTATGGTTTTCCAACAAAATATGTGAATATAATCAAAGCACTATATGACAATGCAAGATGTTGTGTTAGAACAAATAAAGGGAATACAGAATGGTTTACAGTAGAAACAGGGGTGAAACAAGGCTGTATTATGTCACCACTACTTTTTGGAATAGCTATTGATTGGGTTATGAGAAACTATACCCACAATGAACAATTAGGTATAAAATGGACAAATGGAAAATTCCTGGGGGACCTGGATTTCGCAGATGATGTAGCATTCTTAAGTTCAACACCAGGACAATCCCAAGAAGCAATAAATAATTTGTGTCATCTCTCGGTTAAAATAGGTCTCCAAATAAATGCCTCTAAAAGTAAAGCTATGAACTTTTCTAACGAGACCTTTGATATCATCTTGAACGGGGAAAAACTACAGAAAGTTGAAAGTTTCAATTATTTAGGCAGTAAAATGACTCAGGATGGTGACACAACAAGAGAAATCCATACTATAATTGCTTTGGCAGCTAGCGCCTTCAATAGATTATCTAACATTTGGAAATTACGATCATTGAATATACATACCAAGCTTCGTCTGTTTAATTCAAATGTTATCTCAGTGTTAACATACGGCTGTGAGAGTTGGAAAATAACAAAATCATTGGAGAACAAGCTGAATACATTCGAGAACAAATGTCTTAGAACTCATGAACATCAGTTGGAAAGAATTCAAGACTAATCGACAAATAAGAGAAGACTCTAGGCAGAAATATGTCTCCGACTATATAAGGAAAAGACGATGGTCATATATCGGTCATGTCCTACGAATGCAAAACAACAGAATACCACTACAGGCGCTCACTTGGGTTTCCTGAGGGTAAGAGGAAAAAAGGAAGACCAAAAGAAACACTCAGAAGAACAATAATAAGAGAAGGAAAGAACGTTGGGCCTAAATAATGTGCAAGAGCTAAGAGGAGTGGCGTCACAACGAACAACCTGGAGAGCACTGGTTTCTGCCTTATGCGCCGTGTTTGGTGCTTAAAGAATTTATTATTATTATTATACCTATGACAACCATACAACAGTGCTCTTTTCTGAGACTGGGGTATTTCTTATAAGATCAGAACTCTTATCTGGCAAGTGTATCCTTGTATCATCTGATACACCTTTTTATCTATTCATCATCAACACAAATTAACCTCTCGTGACACCTGGCCTGGTTCCAGTCTAGTCCTCAGTCCTTCAGGGATCGTCTAATGTTGTCCTTCCATGAAACTCTGGGTCGTTCTGGAAGTCTGGATTTCTGTGACGGTATTGCCTCCCCTGCTTTGCAGTATTGGTCCAACAGTGGCCAAAACTCAAGAGTATCAATTATAGGTTTCAATGGAGTCTATCTTTACACAAGATTACTCTTAACAGAAATGTCGATAGAAGAGTAGTAAAGCTTCTATCACTTGGGAGTCTTCATAAGATACTCAGATAAGCGAAAACAATGCTGGCTGTCGCTAAGCACGTTAATTCTATAATCTACCGACACTTTTATGAAGAATTTAGCAATGGTTTATTCTAGCTCGTTAAGCCCCCACCGAGAGTTAATCAGTGAAATTTATTATATATATATGGAGCCGCGCTAGCGTAGTGGTTACAACACCGCTCTGGCGACCGGGTGATTCAGGATCAAACCCGGGCGACGGCATTTGAGGATTTTTCGTCGACCGGGAATTGGACTGGATTAACTCGAGACCTTGCGAGGACATTTGAAGGAGTGTTGTCGACCAGGGATTGGCGGCTCCTGAGCCGACCCAGCTGCAATGGGTACCTCCGAAATCGGAGAGTATTTGCCTGAATGGCGAGGGACACCTGTCTCTGTACAAGTAAAAAGGGATACTCACGTAAAATCAATGTCAGGTTAGACATAGTAATAACCTGAGATTTCGCCTCGAGTATTAGCGGGCGTACGCAAAAAAAAAAAATTATATATATATATATATATATATATATATATATATATATATATATATATATATATATATATATATATATATATATATATATATATATATAGTGAATTTCTAAATACAATATCTGAATTAATATATAACAATATAGGGCATAAAGGCAAAATAAGAAAGTATAAAAGAAATTTCGGCTAGAAAGCGTGGTTATCGCCTACGCCTTCAATTATTAATTGCTAACGCATAAGACGAACAAAACGGTACTCAAATTTTCAAATTCGTCCTTGACACCACTTTTCCTAGTTCTAAGAAAACATCTGCTTACAAATGCATTGTAGAACGAGGAGGGGCAAGGAGATGAAAATGCAAATACGTTTCGCATTGATTTTAAACTAAAAGCCAACTATAGCAAGTGGCAAGCCTTGCCTTACGGGTTCCCCCAAAATACGATGAAAAAGTTAGAACATGTAGACGACACGTGTCACTAAAACGACTTTAGCTCTTATTAGGAATGACGAAATTCTATCGTAAGTACAGAAGACATCCCCTAGTATGGAAGTGAACGGTGGTAACAGCAAATACACGACTATCATAGAAAAATACATATTTTGAACGAAGCCACTTAGCCCCATTAAACTTATATATTCGGGTACCTTAGGACTTGCTGACAAAGAATATGTTATGTGTTTCGCAAATAGTCCATTAATTAACAAATTATAGCCAAAATACTATAGTGGAGTTGACTGACAGCACAAGATCATATCTGCTTAATTTTTTTTATGGCATGTTTGGAAAACACTGCTTTGGGGGAAATGAGGCCAACAAGTTAGATACGATTTGATTGGCTGTAGTAAAATGTAAGGCGAAACATTATTGGGTGACCTGGAAATACAAATATTGTTGTTAATGGAAACGTATAGGATGGATAGTTTTTTTCAAAGGCTCATGTAAACATGGCCTGATTGGTTAGAACGTTAGATATGGTCAAGTAGAAGCGTCGGTTCACTGCCATTTTTTGAAAATAAATTCTGTGAAAATCAAGTACGTTGAGAACAGGCTAAGAATTTTCTAATAAAGGAAAAGCCTGGACAAAGGCAGATCGAAAATGTGCCAGATGCTATTGCCTAGTCATTGTTTTACTTGTGTTATTTCCTTACATCTGTGGTAAGATTGATTTTCTTAATATTTTATTTAAAATAAAATTTGAATGTGAGATACTAACATACGATTATAAGTAAGTGAGTCTATGGCAGACTCAAAACAGAGTCTAGAGATTGATCCAGCATATGAAAGACTATCAGAGAGGTGTAGACCAACTAAATTATATAGGATTATCATCAGGAGCATAATACCTATCCTATGGTATGGACAACAGATTATTGGTGGAATTGCAGAGGCGTTGTAACTATTAGGGGAGAGGAGTACTGGTATACCTGGTCACATCAAAAGAAACTGGTGAAAGGGATTGTCGTAAAGAGCTGATCTTGCATGTTTGTTTGTAATGTGCCTGTCCTGGTTGTTGAGTATTAGTGTAGGCTGTTGATTACGAAGGAGGCATATCCTTCTGATTTTAGAGGTATTTGGTTGCTGTCAATAACTGGTGCCAGACTACAGTGGGCCGATATATTCATGCCACAGTCTTGCCTTTTTCGGGGACAACTGTAAACCACCATCATTCTTGAAGAAGTGGGAGCTGAAGGTTGTCGTTCAGTGGAGTGCAGGAAGATTCCTACATCCTATTACCAAGTTAGGTGCATGTTTCGGCACCTGATCGCTCAACAAACATTATATCAAAATAAAAGACTGAGAATAGTGATATAAACATTCCATCAGTGTCCATAAAAACGTACAAACAACATGCAGAGATGATGATAGTAAACAATCGACCAGTGTATACTAGAAGTCACCTCAGTTAAACAATACAACTACACCCTTATATAATAATATATGTATTATGGACAGAAGATCCATTGTATAAATTGATTGATGTAATTAATTGCTATGATTTCACTTTGATTGTCAGTCCTGATTCCAAATAAATTAGATTCAGGACAATAAATTGAAAAACCTTAACTTTCATCCACAGACTTACTAAAGATAGTCTTTTAAAGTGTAGTTTGTATGTGATTGTCGTGGCACTGTTGTGTTGTAGTAGATAATAAAATATTTTGTGTAAGTGTTTATATGTTTAGTTGGTTAATGCAACCTTACACTAACATTTCATAACCCTAGACGCCAAACGTAGTCATCTTACATTCTATCTAGAATAAGTCTGAATGAGATCATAGTGGTGGTAGTAGAAGGGTGCCCTGGAAATTTACTCTAATATTTATTATATTCAGGGACCTTCACAGCTGACCTCATTCAGTACACTAAGATTTCTTTACAACAAACTGTATTAACATCAACCCACCACAATATATATATATATAGCTCTGTTTAGAGTGTGGGTTTAGTAACTTTGACTGAGACAAACATGTAGTACATTTAAAAGGATGAAATCGAAGTTAAATTTGTAACATTACAAATAACAAAATTTAATAATCACTTTAAGTTTTAACAGTTGGAAAATAAATTGAATAGTTATGGAAAAGTGTCATCACTTGATTGGGATTTAACTGAATAAAGGAGGTCACTTTTGGCAGCGGATATTTGCACTTAGCTGCCAATGGTAGTTTCTTCTTCTGCTGGGTTAGTTCCTTTCACTCTGCTCTCGCTCGTCTCTGGTCAAAGTTTGTAGGGTGAAGCTCGTTTCCCAGGAAAGTCTAGGAGAGTCTTCAAAGCTGGTCTGCCGTCTTAATGCGTAAACCGCTTGTCCCTGCTTGTGCCAGAAATGGTCCTTTCTGCTGGTACCACCAATAAGCCAATCCTGGCTTCAGACTTGTCGCACAGATGAATAAAAGAGACAAATCTTTCTCTTAAACGTGTCTGAGATTTCTTTTAATTTTACAATAGATTTCCTTTTCTGACTCCGTGTTTCTTCAGTTTCCTTGTCTCGGTGTTCCTTATTAAAATTTGAAAGAGATTTCCTGTGCTTTATAAGTCTTATCTGGTTCTCCAAAGTAAAAGGTCCGGATAACAATTAGGAATTATGAATCTAGTTCTTCACTCTGGCGAAGGTCTGATGTTGTCTTGGCGAGCTTGCAAATCACAGAGAAATAAAACTGTGAAATTGGTCAGCCTATATTCCCTCCAATGATGTTATGAATCTAATCAGAAAGATCCAATCAATTCAAACAGGTCGGGTGTGGCACTTTCCAAATATTTCCTACACGGAAAATTTTCCAAAAGGTCACGTCTCCCATATATGGTAATATGAGGTCTTGCATACACTCTCACCAACACATTTGTAGACTCGTATTGTCTAAAATGTAATAAATCCATGATTACTTTTTACCAAGTGACCGGAAGCGATTATACAGGTGTTCCACGAAAAAGCGGCCCCATTCACAAAGTGAAAGTAGCCAGATTTTTCAGCATTTTTCAATGTTTACAAATATGTCGGTTATAAAAGGTTCTAAGTAGTACTAGATTGACATAAATTATTTTCCGTGATTGGACCGTGAGTATTTGAAAACCATCGTGTGTGTTTAAATAAACTGTCTATCACAATGCCGTTTTCACTGCAAGAAAGGATAGCTATTGTTGAGAATTATATCCGTACGGGATCATTCAAAAAAACATCTGACATTTTTGCATCAACGTTTTCTGGTTCTAAAATTCCTGCAAAGAGAAGCATACAGAAGTTTATCTCAAAATGGCGTACAACAGGGTCCGTCGTTAATGCCAAAAAATGTAGAGTGCCAACTGTTAGGACGTCACATTTCTACAACGAGGACTACTTGGCCATTCACACTACTTCCGACACAATACGTCAGCATTCCATGACGTCACGGGCCGCTTTTTCGTGGAACACCCTGTATCACTCTTGTCTGCCCACAGGTATCACACAGACGGTAATGTTGGTGTAGCAAGGATGACCCGGAAGAGCTTATGTCATAAGTTCCGCCTCGTGCACGGTTATCATGTGTTTAGCCAGACAAAGAAATCTGGTTCTATTCCACACTCCTTGTCGCTTGAAAAGATGGTCAGACCGATATTGTGATAAAATACTGTCGCTGACCGTCTAATAACCTGGCGTAACTTAACACGTCTTCGTGAAGCGTAAATGCGACACAATAAGATAAGAATTACTCCCGTAGCAAATACTGCCGTAGGGGAATGGCGTGTTAGAGACTTTCCCCATGCTATGTCCAGCATAGAGCAAAATAGGGAAAAGGCATGATTTATGCCAAATAAAAGCGATGAGTGAGAAAACTTAAGAAAAAGAAAGGATACTGCCGGAGGGCTGGAGGTGTGAGAGATCACACAAAAGAGCATGTTCAGATGTTTTCTCACAATCTCTGGCTCTTTGTTTCCCATACTTGTCGTGGTAGCCAATCTTTTTCCATTCTGCAGACATGACCAAACCATCGTAATTGAGACTGTTCAACTTGCGTCACATCGTTTACAAAAAACATGAATGTGTGAACAATGTGAAGAATTACTGATTAATTGAAAGTGGTCATCCGCTTCTATTCTGTGCAATAGAATTTATGAAAAGTGGTTTTAAATAGGTGTAGAATCAGTTTAAAAAAAACCAAATAGATTGAATAAGCATAGCCAGCAGGTGGGTCAGAACATCAATCTAAAGAAGACAGAGATCATGGCACTCAGTGTGGGCAATCCTGAGCCCATAACAATAAGGAACCAGAAGCTGGATCACATATACGTTTTTACATACCTAGCATGCATAGTAACACCAGACTGTGACAAAACGTCTGTACGTGTTCTTTTGGTGGCTCTCTCACAACTTCAGCCACTCCGGCAGTATCCCTTCTTTTATTCATTTTTCTCTTTCTCCCATTTAACCGTTATTATTTGGCATATTTATTGCCCTTACATTCTTTTACTATGACCACTATTTACGTTCCACTAGGTGAACAGTGGTATTATCGGAACAATACCCAGTCATTTTCACCGGTTAGCGGTAATACGTTTATCTGTTTGAGTCGCCGGCCACCTTTGATAGGAGACGATGCTCGTTTAACACAATATGGACTCGTACTAGATTTGGTTTGGTTTTTAAGGACTATCTTCATAGCATACGGACAACACAGTCAGTGCTCCGATCTCCTCCCTTAGATCACACAAGGAGGATCTCAGCGCAGTGCACGAGCTTCGTAGCACCGGCGAGAATCCATCATGTGTGTATATAATGTATAGGAATCACACATTCTATAAATATTTTTGTGGTGGGTAGGTTTCCTAATTTTTTAAATTTTGCCAGGGCAGCGGCCAGATAAGCCTACTATTTACGATTTCCAATTGCCGTGGGATTTTTAACGTGTGCAACTTGCACACGGGACCTCCTATTTTTTCGCCCTTGTCCGAGAAGGCTAGGCATCCGATCTCACTACCCATGAGACCAGGGGGAGTATCTCGTAATTAGGACCACTGGTTCTGAATAATATATTTCAGTAAATTATAATCCCTTAACTGGGATTTGAAACCGGTACCTCTTGAATACGAGGCGGACGCCATACCTCTGAGCCACTCCGACCCCTTGAGTACGAGGATGAATAGGAAGCCAATATTGTCTGTCTGAGCGAGCCGTCTGAGGTGTGCGAAAACATAAGAGATATGAGATAATAGCTTTCGCCGGGCCATTCCTGTGAGATTATTACAGATAATTTGTCTGGGTAAGCAATCTTGACGGAAGGCATTTAGACAGGTAATCAGTTCACACATTTGTTTGTGAGAGTGCACAAGATGTCACCGGAAATATTACGGCATATTAGATAGAGGTCACGCGTTTGGAATTTTAAATTTAATATTTTAAAACACGTGGGGGGATATTTTGAAATTAGACACCCCAACCCAGTGCTAAAGAGATTCTATTGGTTTGATTTGAGGGCAGGAATAAACAATGAATTTCATTGGAAAATTTGGCGGAAACACAATCTGTGATTTTAGCGGCGAAGTGGGAAATATAATCTAGCAAAATCAGAGACACAGAACAGAGAGACTGCAGCGCACGTCATATGAGTGACTCCCAGAAGCCAGTGAGACATCGGACTTCTTCTTTCTTTGATCCATAACCGCCAACCGTCAAAGCAGTCAGTGGCCATCACGCCTGGTGGTGTCTTGTAGGGCAGCAACAAATTGATTCCGCTTTGCTTGGTTGGCGGCCATCCTTCTTACAATGCCCCAACTCTGGTTCATTCTTTGCATCTCGGCTTCCACAGTTCTCTGTCAAGTTGTTTTGGGTCGGCCTCTCTTTCGCTTTCCTTCGGGGGTCCATAGAATTGCTGTTTTTGTGATGGTATCAGGGTCCCTTCTGAGGACGTGGCCACCCCAACTCCAGCGTCTGCCAGCTATGATGATGTGCATTTTTAACTTCAATTTGTTGCGTTGAGCAGTTCTGGTGTGATATGTTGTATGCCTGATTGTTTTGTGACAATTTTCATATACTCAGTTGAAATTGTTTTTATTAGTTGTACTAATTATTTTAATATTGTATTTCCTGCAATT
The DNA here is from genome assembly GCA_024509875.1 of Oreohelix idahoensis. NCBI lineage: Eukaryota > Metazoa > Mollusca > Gastropoda > Stylommatophora > Oreohelicidae > Oreohelix > Oreohelix idahoensis. The sequence goes on from JAMPIV010000980.1 coordinate 38,551, forward strand.
TCTCGTTCATTGAATTCCACTTCCTTGTTGAAGTATTAATTCGTAAAAATACTTTGCGCTTTTTTGTGTGCATAACTGCTTTTTTAACTTGTAATTTTAAAAAAATATATTACTTTTTTACTATACAAACATGGCTGGTAATTATGTAATAAAAGGATAAAGTATGCAAGATTAATGAGAGTGAAAGGGCAGAATGTTAGACGGGCCTGCGCGCCCAATTCTCAACCCTTCGAAAATAAAGTTCGTTCGTTCGTTCGTTCGTACCGTGGCTTCACAAGGATGGTCTACGACTTGATCATCTGAATATTTACCATCTTCTAGGTAAAGTTCCCAAACTTACACACATTCTAAATAAGAATTTTCACATTTTTGGACTTTCAGAAAGTCGCCTAAATGACAGAATAACAGACGATGACATTGCGTTAAATGGTTTTAAAACTATTCGGCGAGACGCAAGCAAACAGCAAGAGACAGGTATAAAAGTTTATATTTCCACTTCCCTTAATTTTCGCCGCAGAAACGACTTAGAGACAGCAGAGATAGAATGTGTATGGTTGGAAATAAAGCTACCAAATCAGGGCCCATTTCTGGTGGGATATCCTCATCGAAATCCTAGTGCAGGACCTATCTGGTACGAAGATTCCACCATAATGATGGATAATGTATTTGCCACAGTCAAGGAGGTTGTTCTTCTTGGTGATTTCAATATCGATGCACACAATTCAAATCTAACATGGAAAAATATAATACTTTCGTACAACTTAAAATAAATAGTTAACCAGCCTACAAGAGTTACACAAGCATCATCCACGCTAATCGACCAGATCTACGTAAGTTGCACAGAAAACATCATAGAATGCTCTGTCCCTAATATTGCAATGAGTGACCACTATCCTGTATGCTGTACATGGTCAAAGAATAAATGTAAAGTTCCCAAAAATAAACATGTAAGTATTAAATTTAGAAGTTTCAAACATTTCAGTAAGGAATTATTTTTGAATGACTTGCTAACTGCACCTCTCGGCTGTGTTTAAAAACTTCCTGATCCGGATGTCGCTATTGCATACTGGAAAAAAATTCTTTATAGTGTTTTTGACACGCACGTACCAGCTAAGGAAATTCGCATCAAACGACAATTAAAATCTCCGTGGATCATGTAGGAAGTGTTGGAGGCTATGAGGCAGAGAGATCAAGCGCACAAAAATAAGGACCTCAACACATACAGGGTATACAGGAACAAGGTTCAATATTTAATTCGCAAAGAAAAGAAAAATCATTTTAGAAATATGGTTCAGAACAAATCAAATAGTAAGGAAATATGGAAGGCAATTAACACCTTAGCAAAAAAACGTAATGCACCAGACTCATTCTCTTCCAACACTTCATTTACTTGCACCGACTTCAGCAATCACTTTCAAGCAGAAATAAACAGTCTGAAATCCACAATACCACCTTCCTGTAGTGACTTAGACAAACTTTCAGCATTCTGTAAAAACAAATGTACAAACTCAGTTCCACCCGACATTCCTTTTATGACAAATAATGAAGTGTATAACTATCTTATAATAGCTCATCAGGGCTTGACGGAATTAGTAATCCAATACTGCGTTACGCCGGACCAGCTATTAGTGATTCACTAACTTATATATATATAATCAATGTATCGCTAAAAGTTATTTTCCTTCGGCCTTTAAGATTGCCAAAGTATATCCTCTCTTCAAACCTGGCTCGTCAGATAACAGTAACCTTGGTAACTATAGACCAATTTCTCTTTTATCATCGCTTTCTAAACCACTAGAAAAACACATACATAAAGCAACACTACAGTACCTAGTTAGTAATGACTTGCTAATTGACAGTCAGTACGGGTTTAGACAAAAGCATTCATGACACACAGCTCTAACTAAGATGATAGACAACTTGCACCTAAACATCAATAACGATAACATATGTGGAGCAATCTTTGTAGACTTTAGGAAAGCATTTGATATGTTAGATCACGCTGTTTTAATAATGTCGTGATTTGGTCTGTCTTACACCACGGTCATATTTACCGCTCAAAATAATAGGATAAAACGGACCCATATAACAACCAATGAGAACGCTCCTTTTTTTGGTGTGTATAAGGACAACTTTTATGCTTAATCATAGAGGCCTATTTTGTGTAACTGAACATAAGAAGATATTTAATTTCTTAAAGAATAAAGATATTTAAACGAAAAGATATAACTAGTTTAACAACGGGGATATTACTTAAAAGATATGTGTAAAGACTTCCTTAACTAGTAGATTATTCTAAGAGAAAAATCGTTTTAATTGACATTATTACATCAGGGTCGTCCCCAATATAGTTAGTTAAAGGCTGCATAGATTTAAATGCATTTTCCTAACTAAACAAATTTTAGATAGACCGATAGAGATAAATTACCAGTATAATACTAACTTTAAATAATTAAAATCGGTCCACTATTAAAAAAGATATTAAATATTAAAATTTCTACACATTGAACGAGAAGGCAAAAAGACGCATTGTTTTGAAATTCTCAACACCGTTTTTCCACATTCCATCCGCGAGGTACGCTGGGACACTATATAAGACCTTGAACTTGACAGAATTGAGGCCACAACTTTTTCAAATAGTACGCTATACAGAAGAAAGCGGCAAACGCTTGCTGTCAAATCATTTGCCGCCGTATCTAAGTAGCAGACCTAGATACCCATTTACAGCCTGTTATAGCTATTGAGTATTACCTGAGGGTTTTATCCTGGTATTACCACAAGTTTACGAGACATCTACTTGAGAGGAATTCTGTTGGTGCTGTGGTGGGTTTAGATGTTAAAAGGTTAAGTATTAATTGTCTACAGATGTGAGGTCAGTATGCAAGTCCCTGAGTCTAATTGTTGATGAAGTTGTTCTCAGGGTACCTGTCTGCTACCACCCTACGACCTCAATCTGCTATATATTTTGATCCTAATTATATGTTAAGGTGTCTGGATGTTATCTGGCTAGGTGTCTAGGGTAATATGCAATGTAATGTTAATAAAATGACAACAACTACACCTATAACTTAATGAACAAGTAATTAAACAAGTCACTGGGTAAATTTTAAATGATAATATTTTTTACAATTTTATTTTCCTGTATCTCAATTGCTGGGATACAGGACTGTTTAAACTCAAAGTAGAAGGCAATTTATTTACAGCAGAGTAATTTAAAACAACAACTGTGTCTGTTAATATTAATCTAAATTATTTCTGACTGGAAGTGTTCCGATGAAGCAATAACTCCCACGAAGGGACACGCTTCTGATGAACGACTTGTATCATCATGTCAAGAATACTGATTGATATAATAATGATGGAGAGTATGGTTAAATGAACTAACACGCGCCCGTGGACAATTGGGCTTAACTTTATTTTCTGGAACGCTGTGATGTCCTTCTCACAACCACCTTCTTCACGACTGCAACGTCTGAGCACTGCTTTAGAACACTTTGTATTTACGGCAAACAGGTAATTTTTGCCTCGAGCTTGCAGCTTCAGGAGTACGTATATTTTGGTATGTGGCTCACTGATTGTTTCCCGATGGAACCCTGAAATCAGAGGATTAAGGCCTCCTCAGTACATCATACACCTATCTCCATCTCTAAACAATTAAACATTATCAACAGTTTCAAGATCAGTGGAGTTGCTAGATAGATAGCTATCGTTCCTATCTGATTTGGTGCCCTATTCATCATCAGGTAATCTTCAAACATCCGTTTGATACATTCCTTGTCATAGAAGAAATTATAGTTAAATTTATAAAGTCATGTGAAAACACTGTGACTTGCTGAAGACGGCCAGTGGTTTTCTGGTCTTACATCATAATAATATACATCAATTTCCCCTTTTATGTATTTTTATTTTCTCCCAAAGTCTCAGTAAGCCTGTCTGGCTTTAATACAAGGTGATAATCTTTCCTAATAACATTTATGGCATGACACAAAGTTTTGAGGTTGGCGCCTTTCTAGGTATTCCTCTACCCAATCAATAATGCATATACATTCAATAATACAAATACATATCAATAATAAGGTTTACATAAAGGTTTATCTTACCGCATCAATGAAATAATACACAATTTGTAGGTTAACCGGCGATCAATGGGCACATTTAGATCGCCACTGATGCAGAACAGCAAAGGCACTGGTCATGTATTCCTTGCTTCTGATGCTAACACTACTTGAGAGATTTTTTTCTTCGAGTGGCAACTAACGCTGGTTTCAAATCGTTTTTATTCCTACTGTTAGTCTATTCTACCACAGCCAATCGAATTATGTTATGCCCACTAGCCTCTTTTTTTTCAAAAATAAATTACACTTTCAAAAATGTAACGTCCCCCCCCCCCCCCCCCCCCCCCCCCCCCCCCCCCCCCCCCCCCCCCCCCCCCCCCCCCCCCCACCCCCCCCCCCCCCCCACCCCCCCCCCCCCCCCCCCCCCCCCCCCCCCCCCCCCCCCCCCCCCCCCTTCCTTCTCAAGACTGGCAAAGTTGAGTGAGAACATCAATGCGTCTGTCTCTATGTCTTTTCTTTACAATATTTCTGTTATTATCTAAGAGTTTTTACTGTAAGATATTATAACATTATGGGTAGTATTGTCTTCTAATAAACAAATATTATCATTTTATTTGTCAACTGTCCTTGCTTTTATTTTATTATTCATCGAGGTTTCTTGGGCCACCCTTCGCTACCCTTCTCAATTTCAGTATCACACTGCATAAGCTATCTTTTCAAATATGCCTCCATGCAAATCCCCCACTTACATTTTTTTCTCTCTCTCTCTTGCTTGTACGCGTTTTGCCTAACGCAAAACGGTTTCGTAGATTTAAATTGTCACTACGGGTAGGAGACAAAGTGGTGGGGTTTCCTCTCATTCAATAGCAGATACTACTGCTTTATTTAACTTTAACTTTTTGGGGAAAAAATTATGCCATAGCAACAGCGTAACTAACGCCAAGTAGTTTTTTTTTTTCAAACTCCCAACCATTCATTCTCGTTTAGTGTTAGACTAAGCAAGTCTGTGACGTCAGCTGTCGCCTGTCGTTCTAGTTCGAGATTCAAAAACCAACGCTTGTCAAGGTTGCATTCTTCCGTCTCTCATTTCACTCCTCCGTTTCTTTTATTCTATCACTCCGTTTGAAACTAACTGTGCATTTCGGTCTGTCAAAAGGCTTTTATTTTAGTGGAAATTGGTATTGCGGAGAGGGGAAAAGCTAGCAGTTTTGTGTATCGTTCACTATGGCGTTACTGCTTGTTAAAACCAACACGACTGCGGGCGATGGTGACGATGTTGAACACAACTCCCTATTTTATCTCTATAGTATTTGAATTTATAAGCAGTAATATTTTATCTATTTGATCGGGGTATCAGGGATCTTACTACAGGTGCATACAGTTCTTCATATACTTAGAACTCGACCAACGTTTCCCAGCCTGGAGTTACAGATTGTGTGATCCTGGCTATAGATGGATGCTTCTCAATAAAATAAAGAAACCACACATATTAAAAACATTATAATGATGACTCACTAAGGACTAAATTCAATTAATATTACTTTACAAGCCAGTGAAAGTGATACTACTTATGTGAAAGAAAGAAATTGACATTATAACTATAAATTTATCATAGTACTATTATGGAGAAGAATATTCCATATTTATTTATTTGATTGCATATATAATATTTGAATTCATTTTAATTTTCCTAACCGAAAAGAGAAACGGTATATGATCAATATATTGTAAATACTTTCACTCAGACTTACTTAATTATTCTAATTGAGTTAATGTTCTGTTTGATAGATATTACATATTAAATATTCAATTTATCCCTAGACAATTAACCACAAAAACAACTATATAACCATTATTCAAGGTGGGATCTGGAGAGGTAGCAGTTAGATCTTCAGTGACCAACACTATCATCATACTTGAAGGTTTACATAGCTTGACCCCACTTTTGATGTCGATACACCCTTACTCTTTTCAGAGAAGGGGTTATTTCTTATAAGACCAGTCTCTTATCTGGCACTATCCTGGTATCATCTGATACACCTTTGTGTCAAGGATAACCTTCATTTTAATAACATCTGAACCTCTCGCGACAAATTAGAAACAATGAAAGTTAACTTTAAACTAGTGACATTACTTAAATCATTCCTGTCCGACAGACAGCAAGTAGTGTGGTACAATAACTCCTTGTCAAACCCAGCTATTATTGACACTGGTGTTCCTCAGGGTTCTATTCTCGGCCCTCTACTTTTTTCCATTTACATAAATGACCTTCCACTACACATCGAGCACTCATCCTGCGACCTATTTGCCGATGACTGTACCATTTATACTAGTGATAAAAGTTGCAACACGCTAGAAATATTATTACAAAGCTACACAGACAATCTTATTAAGTGGAGCAATGAAAACTGCATGCAAATAAATATCATTAAAAGAAAATGTCTGCCATCAATGGTACCTATACCTTGTAGCGGTATGGCAGCTTGCGTACCCTGACAATCCCTAGAGCTATGCCAGTGGGAGTTTTACTCCTGGTAGGTTCAACCAAGCTGGACTGGTCTGTGTGGGTAGGGGTCAGACAAAAGCTGGTACCCTGGTCCTCCAGGTTGGGGGTTTTAGCATAGGGCTGACACCCCTGTCTATGTAAAAAAAATAATGAAGTTACGGAAACAACATCAAATGAACAAACTTTGCTGCGGGATGGACATTCGGAGTCTGTGGCTCGTATGACTGTCAGTGGTGAAAGCCGAAAGGAAGCCACTGACATGAAAACGGATGTCCTGACCGCAAAACAGGATACAAGAATAGGATTTTGGAATGTCAGGACAATGTACGAGACAGGTAAACTAAGACAGGTCACGGCAGAAATGAGAAACTATAGGTTACACATCCTGGGGATAAGCGAGAGCAGATGGACAGGGGCAGGAAAAGTTAAAACAGCAACAGGAGAAACAGTACTTTACTCTGGCAGAGAGGATGGACAGCACAGTGAAGGCGTAGCCATTATTCTACAGAAAGGGATAGAAAGGACATTACTGGAATGGAAACCCATCAACAACAGACTGATACGATTGAGATTGAGAGGGAGATTCACCAACACTACAATAATACAATGCTACGCACCAACGAATGATAGCGATGAGGAGGTCAAGGATGAATTCTATCAACAACTGCAGAAAGAAATGGAGGACACACCTAGATATGATCTTGTTATAGTAATGGGAGACCTCAATGCGAAAGTTGGTACACACAATACATATAATGAAAGAACAATGGGGAAATGCGGCAGCGGAATAGCAAACGAAAATGGGGATAAGCTAATAAGTTTCTGTAGCATTAACAACCTGATCATTGGAGGAACACTTTTCCCACATAAGGAAATTCACAAGTTAACATGGGAATCACCAAATGGTCGGGACAGAAACCAGATAGACCACATCATGGTTAACGGTAGATGGAGACATGCATTACAAGATGTGAAGGTAAGACGAGGTGCAGATGTGGGAAGCGATCACCATTTAGTAGTTGCAAAACTGAAAGTGAAACTAAGAAGGGCTGGACCAACTGTAACTACACAGAAAAGGTTTGACATCAGCAAATTGAAGGACCCCCTTACCAGAAAAGCTTTTGCGGCCGACATTAAGAAACGATATCAAATTGCCAAAAGCCAGGAAAAGACATTAACTGATGATATAGACCAGAATTTTAATACCATTTCAACAATATATAAGGAAAGTAGCAAATCATGCTTAGGATTCCAGGAAAGGAAGAAGCAAGACTGGATAACACCAGAAACACTAAACACCATAAAGATGAGAAAGGAAATGAAAAGAAAGAAAACAGAAGCGAAGTCCCCCAGGTTAAAGCAACTATATAGCGAACAGTACAGTCAACTGGACAGGGAAGTTAAACGCCAAACCCGAGCCAACAAAAGGAATTTCCTAGACGATCTTGCAAAACAGGCAGAAGAGGCAGCACTGAAAAATGAACAAAGCACAGTATACAAAATAACTAAATTCATCAGCGGAAAACAAGGTGCAAACAATATTACATTAGTAAGAGATAAGCAAGGAAATCTCATTAAGACAGCAGAGGGACAGGAAACAAGATGGGCAGAGCACTTCATAGAAACTCTGAACAAGGAAATACCAAAGACACAATTGAATGTTCCTGAGGCTGAAAACGATCTAGATGTAAATACAGACATTCCACGAAAAGAAGAAATCATCACAGCAATCAAAGGGTTAAAGAACGGTAAAGCTCCGGGCCATGATAACTTAAATGCAGAGCTATTTAAGACAGACCCTGAGCTAGCAGCAGAACTATTAGAACCACTATTTGCACAAGTGTGGAAAACGGGGACAACACCATCAGAGTGGAACAAAGGAATAATTGTCAAATTGCCCAAGAAGGGAGATCTTTCAGACTGCAATAATTGGAGAGGAATCACTCTTCTCTCAGTTCCCAGCAAAATACTAGGCAGGATAATTATACAGAGAATTTCAAAGGCAGTAGACTACAAACTGAGGAAAGAACAAGCAGGATTTAGAAAGAACAGAAGATGTGTAGACCATATATTCACTCTCAGGAACATTATAGAGCAGTGCTCAGAATGGCAAAGACAGCTTTACATAAATTTTGTTGATTTTGAAAAGGCTTTTGACAGCATACATAGGGACAGTCTATGGAAAATACTGAGGGCTTATGGAATTCCAAGCTGCATAGTGTCAATCATAAAAAGCCTCTATGCCAACTTTACGTGTAGTGTTGGGCAGAGCAACCTAACCTTCGAGGTGAAGACAGGAGTACGACAGGGATGCCCCTTATCAACCACTCTATTTTTAACAGTCATAGACTGGGTGATGCGCCAGACAACAGAGGGCAGTCAAAGAGGAATAAGATGGACTACATTTTCAACATTGGAAGATCTGGAATATGCAGATGACATTGCACTGCTGGCACATTCACATCAACACATCCAGGAAAAAAACGGATAGACTTAATAAATTTAGCCAGCAGGTGGGCTTGAACATCAATTTAAAGAAGTCTGAGGTCATGACGCTCAATGTGAGCAACCCTGAGCCCATATCAGTAAGGAATCAGCAACTGGTACAGACAGATACCTTCACATACCTAGGAAGCATAGTAACACCAGATGGTGGGGCAGGCAAAGACATCAACATCAGAATGAATAAGGCAAGAACAGCCTTCTTTAGCCTAAATAACATCTGGAAGTCCTCCCAATACAGCACAAGCACAAAATTAAGATTATACCAGAGTTGCGTGCTTTCTGTGCTTCTCTATGGTGCGGAATGCTGGAGAGTCACAGAGAAAGAAATGTCAAAATTGTCCTCTTTTCACACAACATGCCTAAGAAAAATTCATCGAATCTTTTGGCCGAATACCATCACCAACCAAGATCTGCTTACTCGTAGCAAGCAAGAGGACATGCATACCATCATAGCTGGCAGACGCTGGAGCTGGGTTGGTCATGTCCTCAGAAGAGACCCCGATGCCATCACAAGAACAGCTATGCTTTGGACCCCTGAAGGAAAGCGAAAGAGAGGCCGACCAAAAACAACTTGGCGGAGGACTGTGGAGGCTGAGATGCAAAGAATGAACCAGAGTTGGGGCACTGTACGAAGGATGGCCACCGACAGTGCAAAGTGGAATCAATTTGTTGTTGCCCTACAAGACGCCACTAGGCGTGATGGCCACTGACTGCTTTGACGGTCGGTGGTTAAGGATCGAAGAAAGAAAAGAAAACAAAATGTATGATAATATCAACTAGACAAAAATTACAAAACTCACTGAAAACAACACTTCAGCTCTACATTGGAACCTCTTTAATTGAAAATGTTGTTCCACAATTTGGGATGGCTGCATTCATGTCCAAGACTAAAAGACTCTATTAATTACAAAAACGTGCAGTGCGCCTAATTTCAGACAAAAACCTCACACAGAGTGTAGTCCCATATACATATCTTAACATATTACCACTAAGAAAGCGCCTTCTCTTCAACAAAGCCAAATTTATTCACAAAATTTTATCAAAGAATGCTCCAACGAATCTGTGGCCTATTTTCAAATACAGCGGAAGACGCAGTCAACGCTTAAATAAATTACACATGCCCAAGCCTAGGCTCGACTTATTCAAGAAAAGTTTAGCTTTTTCTGCTGCTCATCTGTGGAATAATCTTCCACACGACTTAAAAAACACGCTTAGTCCATTTTCATTCAATCACAGACTTTTCAAATACATCATGAGTGCAGATTATATGCCATCCTAATTTTGTTATGTTCTTAAATAATTACATAACATCATATGTAGGTTTTAAAGATAATTTTGTCCTGTTTAGTATTATTTATGATAAGGTACTGTAAATCTGTGTAACTGTTATTGTACTGTTACAATGTTGGGATTGTATTTTATTATTCAAGTATTATTTAAGATATATGTGAGAATAAATGGATTCAGTATGGAAGACGAGAGAAAGGAAGGGCAGAATGTTAGACGGGCCTGCGTGCCCAATTCTAAACCCTTTGAAAATAAAGATCGTTTGTTCGTTCGATCGTTCGTTCTCCGAGTCATTATAAGAGAGTAACAACTTGAGCGACTAAATCGGCCGAGTTACTGCAAACGTGCAAACGTCTCCATTCTTTTTTTTTTTTTCTTTTTTTTTTTAGAATAAAACTTTGCCTCGTTTTGGTGAGGCCCATCCCGTTGAACCTAGTCGGTTATATTAGGGCGCGTGTTTAAATTTAAAAGACCGTTAGGTCTGATTATAACTTTACACTAAACTCCATTCTTTATTTACACTTACCCGAATTAACAATGGGGAAAATTCAAGAAATTGTGTCAAGAATCATACAAATGTCATTATTAGGGAAGGAAACAAAATGTTTAATTCCTCGCATGAAAAACGCGTCATGAAAAAGATTGCAACTTGGTTGGGAAAAAGCTGGTACATATTTAGTTACGGACGCACTAGGAAATTTGTCTGGCAATTTAGTCCAATGGTCAGAAGCACACGACTTTTACGTAATTTCTAGACTGCAAGTTAGGTGGGATAAATTTTGTGACAGAAGGACGACTACGGAAATTCTTGTATATAACAAACACCAAAACACAAGGTAGGATATTTTTTTAAGCAGCTTCTTAAATACCTAGTAGCCATATTTAAATATTTAACAACAAAAGCATAATAAACATTTTAAAATTAAAATTAAAAATTAAATGTAAACAAAAATGCAGATTGGAAAAAAAGGTGAATTCCCTCAGAAATATTTTAATATTAAAAACTGAACATATCACAGACAACTAAAGTTAATATATCAAATAGTAACGTTTCACTAAATTATTGCAGTACATGTTGTTTTAACTATAATATTTTAAAAACAAAACTGATGGGGGGAAAAAAGCACGCCATATACCATCTAAGCAGTATTCAATAACTCACCAAACATCAGCAAAGCATCAGTGAGAGAAAGGCAATTAACGGTATGGTTTTGACATTAAACCGCAAATCTGTAATCAGATCAGTACCTGTATTCTCCAGTTATCGCTAACCCTTTTTTATTCCATCGACTTTCAGTCCAATAAAAAATCGATAGCAGTATTATAGCTGGTTCTAGAACCACCTGTCCGTGCATGCCCACGATACCGAGACCATTAATATTCCAGCTGAATTGAATGTGGTAAAATCGAAGAGCTGAACAATCTTGGAGTAATAAATTTATTACAGAACCAATTTCGTTAAAATGAAGCACACGACGGGGGAAAGGATTTAGCGCTGCCCTAGAATTAGTCAAAGACGTTTCTGAATGGCAGGGGTCAAGGAATGAATTGTCAAAGGTTAATGTCAGAGATCCCTGCTGATTGCTTTATAAATTCATGAGTTGTCACTTCCATCCATCAGTGCAAACCTTTTTAGCTGCCTTGGATATTTGTTCATGTACAAGGGGAGTGACATAAGTCTTGGGCCTGACCATGAAGGACATGTCACAGAGAGCTGAAATTTTGTATAGTGTTTATTCCTTTTCAATCTAGCCATCGTCTGAATTGACATACTTCTGCCATCTCTGCTTGACCTTGAAAAGACCTTGGGAGTAGAACACCCTATTTTTCAAACTAAACCAGTCATCACATGCCAGTATAACCATGGTCTCCAACAAATGTAGGTGTTTTTCCCTGAAACATCAGAAATTTTATTACAGTTCTGGCCTCCTTCTTTTCCATTGTTTTGTCAAATCTTTGGAGCAGCAGATCCGGTCAATAGGGTACATTGCGCCGTGCACCGTAGCGGGAAAACTCATTGAAGAAACAATCGCGTACTTTACACATTCAGTGCCAATATGATGAACTTTAAATGTGACAAGTTTCATCTTCCTCCTGTGACTCCTTCATGGTCAGGCCCAAGACTTATGTCAATCCCCTTGTACTTTGGTGCATATACCTTAGAGGCCCTGTGTATTTACCGGGAATCACTGAGCAGAGAAAGAAAGAACAGGACTTTCCTAGGCATGTCGTAAGATGCGAATAATTTGCGATAGTGCATGGAGGCTAGCAACATCATCATTTGAAATAAATTTCTTCAGAAACTAATGCTGCAGAGTTCATGAGCTCTTTAATGCAAGCTTCCTGGAAAGAGGCCAGCTGCGGTATTGGCTTCATACACTAGAAGTTGCGAAAAGGGAAAATGAATAAATAATAGAATAAAGAGAGCGATCGCATTATGTGTGCCTCACCTTGCATTCCTTGGGGATTCCATGTTAGGGCTTGGTGCTCTATGTTTTACGTCTTTCATCTCAACATGCTTGACTCCACTTTCTTTCTGTAACCTGTAAATATGTACATTTTGTTGTATTCATTCCTGGTAATCGTTTATGTAATATAATCTTTGCCCACTAAAGTATAAAAAAGGTAAGATTTCCCGTGTAAAATAGAGCCAATATTGACATATGGAAGTGAGCCATAGACACTTATTAGACACGCAGAACAATTCCTGGAGGATACAGAGATGTGATTTTACATTTGAATGTTCAGAATCCCATGGACTGCTAAAAAGAGTAATGATGCTATCCTGAAAGATGTCAGTTTAAATGAAGCTTATTACTTACATTAGAATAAAGCAATCATATTCTTTACACACGATATGAGATGATGAAAGTTTGAGTATATGTAAACAAAAAGATTGAAGAGAAAAAAACAGATACAGGACGACAAAGAGAGAATTTAATTGACAGTTTGACATCGTGATAAACAGCACTTAGGATATGTGGTTGTGGATAGACATGATCACTTACACCAGATTGTATGGTATTTGAAACAGAAAAAGATACTGTCATTGCTCCCTGTACAGTTTCAATTTTTAATCGTGAGTTACGATGTCTTGATTATGGACAGCAGTGGCGACACTAGAAATGAATAAGGGAGAAAAACTAAAGACAATTAGTGCTCGTCTTCTTGAGAACGACATTGCAACAGATAAATCAACAAGGTTACGATTGCTTGAATTTGGCATCAAACGTAATACTAGCAGAGACGGACATATGTGAGGATGCATCAGTCGTACATACTTGTACAACCTGCACGTTACAGGAACAGTTAGCATTCATACTCTTCGATATTTGCTGGGGGAGACTGAACACCAATGGAGTGATATGAGGTCGATTCTGTTAACAATAATAGTTGAAAACAATAATTACAAAATATAATAATCTCCGCAAATATTTGAGTGCGAAGGGATAAGTCATCGAAGTTCAGTGTGGGGACAGTATTAACATATTTGTAAAGAAGAGATTATGCACAGCTGAAGAGCTGGTGTGGGAAATGTTGTTCACGCTTGCGTTAATGCATGATTTATGCTAGCAGAAACGATGTGAGAGCTAAAAGATAAAAAGAATTATACATTTCATGTTTCACCGCCCACTACTACCGTTGTGCGAGAAATAATTATGTATGCGCATATTCAAGTGTCAGTATTTATATAACAAAAGAGGCAAATAATAATATGCGGGATCGCAGTGAAATTTAATTTAGAACTCCTAGCGAAGTTGTTTGAAATATTAACCAAATATGTAAATCCCATATCCGTAATTCTAAACTAAACAAGCAGATACCGATACTCTTGAGTACTCGATCAGTACCTAGAAACACCAAGCATAGATCAAATACGATTCCTAACTACGTTATTAAAAAGCGAGATATATGTATTTTTACGGAGTAAGGGTTAAACAGTTTCTGCATAGTTAAATATGGCCTACTAGGGTCGGTCAGTTGCGGGTTGTTGCTGTTTAACTAGGGCTGAAGAGCGTCTCGCTCTTGTGCAGCCAATACCACGCTGGAGACTCCTTGGTTTTGTCTGCACTGTTGATCAAGGTTTTTTCCTGATGTTTTCCTGACATTTCCAAATGTGTTGAGTTGGTCATGAGCTCCAGTTTCTCCATCTTGGCTGGCAATTAAAGGATCCTCACATCTGGTCCCAATCTAGGAGGAAGAGCGTGTGGCAGACTGTGCACTCCCAAACATCCAAATATGCAGAGCTAAAATACGGTGCTCTGGTTCTTTTCCCTATCCTTTGTCTCTGAAAACCAACCCTGAGAAATTGAGATTTGTGATTCTGTGCCCCTGTTCCAATGCTCCTTGTTAAACGTTTTTAGTTTTGCCATCTGGGGTGAAAATGAATAAATTTCCTGATATGCTCATTCTAGAGCAAGCAACTTATAATTGCCTATGTGAAATGCATGGATCTGCTATGTTAATTACTGCTACTTTAAATGGCTGTACCTGAGCCTTGTCTATAAATGCAAGTCACACAGAATATTTGAAATTGCTTAAAGTTGAAAGGCTTGTCAGTGGGTTTCACAGGAATGATTGGAATGAACACGTTTTTCCTTTGTCACAGCCTGTTAATATTGTTGCGTCTATCATATTTGGCACGAAGTTCTTCGCACATATCTGGTTTTTGTTGTTGTTGTTGTTTAACTAGGACTGCTGAGCTTCTCGCTCTTTAGCAACCAATACCACTTTGAAGGCTCCTTGGTATTACCTACACTGTAGATCTAGGCTTTTCCTGTGACTTTTCTGCCATTCTGAAATGTGTTGAGTTGAAGTCATGAGCTCCAGTTTCTCCAGCTTGGCTGGCATTTAAACGATCCTCCCATCTGGTCCCAACCCAGGAGGAAGAAGCGCGTGGCATACTGTTCCGTCCTCACCATCCATGTAGGCTCTCCAAAATATGCAGAGCTAAAATCCTGTGCTCTGGTTCTAGGCCCTCCCAAGGAATTGTCACGTCCTACACAGAGCCACTTCTCAGCTCCCCCTACCCATCATGGGCCCAAAGTGAGATCCTCTTGCAAGCAGCCAACAAGGTAAAGAAGCAGAGTTTCGCCTGGGTCTCAAGTGACTTCTCCAAGCTTAGTGTGCAATGCTGGATTATCAACATGTTTCACCACAGGAGGGGATCCCTGGAAGTGTGTGGATGATTCCAAGAGCCAATGAGAGTGTAATTAGCCTCACAGACAGGTTCACTTCACAGTGAATAAATATTACACACACATGAAGGTATGTTTTCATGCACTCGTGAATAATAAAGAAGTAGAAAACATAGACAACATTTTTTTTTTTAAAATAAAGTTTTGCCTCGTTTTGGCGAGGCGCGTCCCGTTCAACCTAGTAGGTTATATTAGGGCGCATGTCCAAATATAAAAGACCGTTATGTCTGAGTGATTACTAGACAACAGATAAACAACAGACGTGAGTGGCTATCCGGAGAATCGAATCCAGGACCTTCAGTGCGGCACCCCCGCCTAGCTATGGAAGCGAATCACACTATCCTCCCTGCCAGCTAAGCACTACAAAAAAAATGATGCTTCGATGACAGGAGTTATTAGTGCGAATGGATAATATGGTATCGGAGTCAGTTTTACAAATGAACAATACCGTATCGGAGATGTAATGGCTATGAGAAAAATGACAAAGAACGCAGTAAACACATAGGGACACAAATAATTAATTAACAAATAAAAATAATACTGTGATAAATTGAGAAAGCCTATGAGAAAAAGGCAAATGACACTGTTAACGCGTGGGAAAAATAATAATACCAAATAAAAATGATCTACATCTTGCAAAAGAACGAAAACAGTTGCTTCTCGCAACTCTTAGCGTTAGAAAAACAGTAAATAAAATAAGTACTCATAGTCTGGTGACGAATCTTTGCAACACAGAAGTTTCGAGATGTTATCACCACAAAAGAAGGAATATAAACTCTAATATCTACCAAGGTCGGTAAAAATCTCTTTCTTTTTGTTGTTTATGCAGACTTTTTGCTTTGTATTATTATTATTTTTTTGTATGAAGAGAACTATCCGTTCGATCCGTCATGGGTTATAACCATTATATACTGTATACTGTCACGGGTTGCCTCCCCTTGCTCTGTAGTAGTAGTCCAACAATGGCCCCAAACCTAGAGTATCTAATGTGGGTCTTCAATGGTGTCAACCTTCGTACAAGATTACTTTTGGCAGAGTTGTAGATAGAAGGATAATGATGCTTCTACCTCGATGGACTGTTTACAAGATATTTCAGAAGTCAAGAACAATGCTAAATGAGTCTTAGCATGATAACTTTGTGTCTGACCCGCCGCATTTTGTGAAGATGGACATAAATGATTTTACTCGTTCAAGCCCCCAGCTGATTTAATTCAGCGAAATTCCTTTTATTAGCTCGATATAGATATGTGTATATATATTAATGAATATATAATAGAGGTTCTGGGTCATACATATGCCTTTCTCTCTGTAATGATTAATTCAACTATGAATTTGTCAAAATCAACATATACAAATTTAATGCTCAATTACTTTGAAACAAATGTAAATAAATATGAAATGGTAATTATGAGAAATTATGGTTCACCATAGATCTCGGTTTGGGAGATGAAAATATAGTCTTTTGAGGTGACCTGCTAAAATCTAGCTTCCAAATTGCTGAAATGTTGGTGCTGCTGGTTCCGTCACTTCGTCTCTGTAGCAAGGACACTTCTGCAAAAGATTCTGAAGGTAACCGCTTCTGGTCAAGGCAGTGATCTTCACCACCCGTGGGATGTAGGTTTCATGCGTCGATCTCAATCGTCGAACCACAGACTAGTACAGCTGGTAACGTGGGTATACCTCAAATGGTCTCTCCAATCCGTATCATCAACTTTAGAGGGAATAAAAGAACACATTCCGCCGCTAAGTATTTGTTTTCCTGATTTAGATCAGTCGCCTTTCCCCGCTGTCCGTCACCGATTTTTTTATCAGAATTTGTACTCTCCCGGAGTGTACATCATTTAACTCAGGGGATGTGAAAACAAGATCACTATTCTTTTAGTTAATGTAATGAAAAATTTTCAACAGGACAGCGGTAACTGGCTTGTGCCTGAAGGAACAGCTTTAATCATACATACTCTCATTACAAATGAAAATATACATATGCTGTCATACTCATCCACTTCCTTTCTCCACTTGGAGTCTGGGATTACATCTGCTTTTGGTTCTTCCGTGAGAACTAGCATGAAGCAATTACTAGCGCTTGCTGTGGTGGTTCATGAATGTATCCTTTTCACATGCTGAGGTTGCCAGCTTCGTATGAATCTTTAACACTCCTAGCTAGTATAAACCAGTAAAATTCAAAGTATACAAATATGTACAATTTGCCCTACTAACTAGGCAAATCTTAGACGTCTTGCTCAGGTAAATAGTCTTGGCAACTTAACACAGATGCCTCGAACACATGTCTGGGATATTATTTCTTATTCTAGAATTCCTCTGTGACTTGTGAGTAGTTTATGTAGGAGTCCGGTACCGTATTAATATTGGCGAGCTTTCTTTTCCAGTGGATAAAAGATGCTCTAATACGTTTTTCCGTTCCTAAACATTCAGAACCCTGACTAATTTCTTTCCGGTGGCCAGGTCCTAGATGTCTATTTGTGACGATTTCTGGAATGCAATGTCGTATGCTAGATGTTCTACGTTATATCGTAGCTCTCGGCCCACGCTTCCTACATGGCGTTCTGACAAATCTTCCAATTGCGTGAATG
The DNA here is from genome assembly GCA_024509875.1 of Oreohelix idahoensis. Classification (NCBI taxonomy): domain Eukaryota; kingdom Metazoa; phylum Mollusca; class Gastropoda; order Stylommatophora; family Oreohelicidae; genus Oreohelix; species Oreohelix idahoensis. Next base: position 56,693 of record JAMPIV010000980.1, read on the forward strand.
TTTATTGGCGCCTTAAATCCGACAATTCTTGGTAATGTTTACGTTACAGCTTCTTACATTTTTCCTGTCGAGCTGGAAGTAATCTTAGCAAACACTTCATGCTTGCATTTACCTGGAGTCAATGTGGTATTATCACGTTTTAGGGACTCAGTTAATCTCCCAGGGGTGGGCGATACGCTTGTCTGGCCCTGTCATGCATCGAAGCGTGAAACGTGAACAATGACAGTAGGGAAAAAAAAAGAGTGCTAACAATAGAATAATGCACCTAACTCAGTACGCACAACAAATGTAGTTCAATACTGCCAGAGAGGAGAAGAGAGCGCACATGTTATGTCACATATACAGTCAATAATTGTTCATAGTATTTTCAATTGCCGCTATTTGCTGATAGCATTAACCCCCCCCCCCCCCCCCCCCCCCCCCCCGGTCATTTACTGTGTAAATTGATAAATAATGCTAAATGTGTGTGTGTGTGTGTGTGTGTGTGTGTGTTAAAAATGTAAACGCTTCATACTAGTTCTGTTGCATATTTTTGATTCTACAAAAGGGGGTGGGGATGACTCGGGGGGGGGGGGGGGGATTTAATTTCAAACGTTTGATGTATAACTTCAGATGTGCGGAAAAAAAATTTAATCTATGTGTATAAATTCATAAACTTGTCATTACAGGACGAGTGGCCTGACATTTTAAGTTTTCCAAACATTAGGGTAACGCTTGATTAAGGGCTCCATACAAAGGCAGACAATACGTTGCTTTTGTCGATTTTTTTTTTTTTTATCTTTACAAAAATCGTGTCGTTAACTCGTAAGCAACTTTGTGGCGTGTGTTTGACTTTCATTTTCATGGCTGTTGAAAGAACATGTTCATGCATCGCTTATCTACCACAAGTTAATACGGGTATCGTAGAAGCGATCATCCCTTCTAAACGCTGTCGTGTGTACTGGATTCGTATTCTGAATGAGTGAGCTATTTAAAATACAGTAGAGTGTGACCATGCGGAATTTAACGCAAGATCCAGTCCACCTGAAAGACTAAACGTTAGACGAGCGGTTTCCAAGCTAGTGCCGACGAAGCCCCTGGCGGGGGTACTGAAGAAACTTTACAGGACACAATGCGTGAGGATACCTCCTTAATGGAAGGAAAAAAACAGTACCTACAGAGAAGTAAATTGTACGCCCATGTGTTAGCGGAAATAAAAAGAAGAGCAAAAATAGTAACACTGTACCCTTCTTCTTTGATCCACTGTCACTGAGCGTCAGCTCTTGGTGACAACACTGTACCGTACAGGGCATCTCGTAGAAGGCGCTAAGAAAGGTTGAGCATGGGGTCGGCTATCCATTCCTGCAGAAATTTACAGTTAAAAATACTTAAGAAATAAACCCTTAAAAGTAAATAAATTAAATGAAATCATGTCCAACTGACAAATCTTCAACTCATATATGAAGGTAGTCTTATTATGTGGCTCTGAAACATGGGGAGCTACAAAAACGCCAACCAAGAAGTTAACTGACTTTCATAAATGTGGGATTGCACAAATGTAGTGGATCAACAGGGTACAACAAGATCGACAATGTGGGATTGCACAAATGTAGTGGATCAACAAGGTACAACAAGATCGACAATGTGGGATTGCACAAATGTAGTGGATCAACAGGGTACAACAAGATCGACAATGTGGGATTGCACAAATGTAGTGGATCAACAGGGTACAACAAGATCGACAATGTGGGATTGCACAAAAATAATGGATCAAAATGGTACAACAAGATCGACAATGTGGGATTGCACAAAAATAATGGATCAAACTGGTACAACAAGATCGACTTATGATTGCACAAAACTAATGGATCAAAATGGTACATCAAGATTGACAATGTGTGATTGCACAAAAATAATGGATCAAACTGGTACAACAAGATCGACAATGTGTGATTGCACAAAAATAATGGATCAAACTGGTACAGCAAGATCGACAATATGATTGCACAAAACTAATGGATCAAAATGGTACAACAAGATCGACAATGTGGGATCGCACAAAAATATTGGATCAAAATGGTACATCAAGATCGACCGTGTGGGATTGCACAAAAATAATGGATCAAAAGGGTACATCAAGATCGACAATGTAGGATTAACTTTGCCTTCCCATCAAGAATAGATAAGTTACACACACAGCTATGTGACAACAAGACACACAAACATGAAAAACTACGGATACATGGGTATGGGTCTGACCAACACACAAAGGTAAGTTTCTTTGTAGTTTGTTATCATTAAACTCGACAACATCAAAATATCTAAAGAAAAAGATCAAAGATATGAAATAAAGCAGAAAAGTGCACCCTCCCCGAATGGAGAAAAAACCCAAAATTATTAACCCAAAGGTTGAAGGTTAGCACTATGTTACAGAATGAACAGTATTGGTACTGTATGAGACCCAGTAAAGTAAAAAAAATTTAGACAAATCAGATAAATTGATATTTTCCAGCAAACAAGGAAAAATACTCACACACTCTCTCAAGCAGTGGCCACTCTCACACTCTTACCTAATTGCCTGGTATTGTAGGCCTGTGATATCCCTTGGCAATAGAATTAGTCCATGAATATATTACCTATTTCACTTAATATTATGTCACCCCAGTGTCGCAGATCTAAACTGGCCCCAGTTCATCCCCAGAAACTAACTAGTGAGGTGAACGCCTAATATGGTGCTTCTCCTGGATATAAGTGTGACTACACATAGTTAAAACTGTGAGAGTTCTTGAAGTTCACCCTTTCACGAGGAAATACTTCCAGTATTGGGAAACATCTGGGTGCTAAAAAAAATGTTACAAATTATGATGATGGTTCTTCTATCGGCCAACTCTGTGTTAAAGCGCCGATTCCGCACAGCGCATGTATCTAGAGATATACTCCACTTGAACTACGGCTGTCAGGAGTCGGGGAACAATAATAATGTTATATGTACACCACTGTGGATGGTAAAAATATAAATCTGGATTTGGTAAGTCCAGTGTTAAATTTTATTGTTCTCAAATATCATTTGGCGAGTACACGTTTATAAATGACATTGGTAATGCACAAGCCAAGTAAAGGAGAAAATTTACAAAACAAAAGAAGACCGCTGTACGCCCTTGTGATCAGGTCTGCAAAGAATACAAGAAAACTTTTATGGAAAAAAATGCTACTACTATATACACACAGACGGGGACAAGACGATATCTTCTCCACTCTGTCAGTCCTGACTAGGTTTAAAAGGCACACGGTGTTTCCTTACGCCTACACGCTAGCAGACGTCGCTGGCGGCTGAGTTCGGTCGGGCTGAGTTATGTTAACGTACAATGTTAATTATTATTTAATTTCTCCATATGCGCTACCTAAACAATGATCGCCTGTCATTAAATAGCTATTAAATTGTCGGCGTCTGTAAGTTTGACGTGTTGTATCAAAAATAATAGACACTATAATAACAAATATACAAAATGAAATATAACGTGTATTCTATACGCTCACTATCAGTCGCTTTAATGCCTATAAGTCCGGTCAGCTAAACCGTCGGGTTTATCTCTCTCCTGTAGAGATTTAGTGTCGCGTCTGCCTACACTGTTAACATGATTACCGTCTAAGGTATGTGGGTAGCGGGTGGCGTGATTTAACATTTTAATTGAATATCTGGTATGAAATCGCTACGCGTTATTTTATTTCACTCGTTTTACTAGCGAGAAAAATCTAAGTGAAGAATAAATGTTAAAAGCTATCACTTTTTAAATCATTAGCACTATTATCCTTTTACCAGAAAATTCAGAATGAAAATCTCCACGAATCAATCACTTTAAAACACTATTCCAACAAGAAAAACTGGTTCTAGGACTGCGCTAGACTATTCAAATTCTGACTGACTTCTGATGGCGGGGTTAAGAAAACAGCAGTATATATATATATATATATATATATATATATATATATATATATATATATATATATATATATATATATATATATATATATATATATATATATATATATATATATATATATATATATATATATATATATATATATATAATTAGATTGCTCTGATCTCTAATGTTGTTAATTTCGCGCTCATGTGAGACCCAAAATTCAGAAGCTAGGCGTATCAAGATAAAAGACTTCGTGTTGGTCGATCAAAGTTTCTCGTCTGGAGTTTTGACCGATATCAAAAGACTTTCTGTTCGACTAGCGGTTTTACCTGTAGAATGCTAGTATTCCGAGATCAAAGAATATTGGGGATTTTTAGATTTCCCCTGCGCAAACTTAAAAGGGTCTGTGTTTTGTCTCTCTCCCGTGCTGTCCGTCTGAGAGGTATTATGATTGACAGATGAAGCTCGCGTGAGTGGACGAGGTAAACAAAGCCTGATTTGGTTTCCTGTTATGACTGACAGGTCACGAAGTTTGTAAGCACTGCGTTAGCTCGTGTTAAAAGAAAAGAAGCGGGGACGAAAGAGTAAGCTGTGTAAGTGAAGACAGACAGAATAATGCATGTTTTAGCTAGCAAATCACAGAGCAGCTATGAGGTTACAATAGGCTGTCAGATTACTGTAGACTCTTTTCCATTACACGGCACATACAACAAGATCGACAATGTGGGATTGCACAAAAATAATGGATCAAAAGGGTACATCAAGATCGACAATGTGGGATTCATGAACCCTGCTAAGACCAGTGATACAAAAGATTAGGAAAATACGTTGGTGTTTGACAGTACACACGTTGAGTAAACCAACTAATAGCTCGGCACGGCAGTCTTTGGGCTATGGTTCCCAAGGTAAAAAATAGACAGAGAAGGGAAAAAACGGAGAAGGAAATTTGAGGCAGGCTTAAAAGGAAAAAAAAGACGGTATGAAAAGCTCCTGAACGAAAGGTACAGGGCGGCTTGGCGTTAATATATTGAAGGCTATGCTCCGCAGGGAGCTGAATTGTTATAAATGATCGAAGAAATGCGTTTTAAAATAGCATCAGGAATCAAAGATATCTTTTACAACTGAATCTCGTTTCAAGAGTCAGGACCTGGTGTAATATAGGGGTCGTCCACATATGATGACGTGATGTCACGCTGTAACAGGAGAGGAGGTCAACATTTTGTGATAACGTGTGACGAAAAGGGGGGATGAGAGTTTGAAAAATATGACATCTCACTCATACACACACACACACTCTCATACACACACACACACACACACACACACAAAATACGTATGAGACTTGGTTCATTCATAAATTATTTTGAAATAGAAATTAGAATTTAAAAGAAAAGAAAACAGTAACAAGTTATCACCATCTCGAAAACAGTACGATGGGATCAAAGGCACAAACGTTTAGCAAGCTGAACCAACTGGTGTGAAAGATAAAAATTTTTCTCTTGTGTGGGGAGGGGAATGCAAATGCATATGGGTCTCACGAAAGAGAAGGTCTTTGTAAACGCTTGATTAATTAATAAATAATTTACTTAAAAGATAATCTTTCCTGCACTATTTTATATTCAGCTAATTTACAACTAATTAACATTTAGTCAACCTGTGGAATTTTTTTTACCAGTCAGGTTACTATTATTATTATTTCACATTAAACTGGTAATAGGGCCAAATGGTTGAGAACTGCTGCTTTACACAGATAAATAACCAGTGACAAACAATATTTCATCGATTACCGACTAAGCTCCGTTATATTATGGTTAATCTTATTTAAAGAGAGAGACAGAGGGGAAAAATATATATATAGAGAGAGAGGGAGAGAGAAAGAGAGAGAGATATTTCTTCTTCGTTCACCCTCAGATGTCAACTTGAATAAGTTCAAAGAAAGCGGTAGTCAGCCTGAGGCTGTTGATATCTCCGTAGATCTTCTCCAGGAATGGTACTGGTGATGGCCATATGCGTCTTCTCCGCTCCTCATATGTTGGGCACCTCTGAAGCAGGTGTTCGGCAGTCATTTTACCAGTGCCACAGTCACACTCATCCGTAGTTCCTATCTTTAATTTGTTGAACAGATGGTATCTCAATCTGTAATGACCAGTGCGAAGTCTGAAGATTACCACTTGTTCACTTCTGCTGAGCTGGTAATACGGATCATTTTTTGTGTGGCCTGGATGCTCTTCTTCCCACTTGTGCCTGTATCTGCGCTTGATAAAACTCTTGGACTCCTCATAGGTTATATTTGTGTCCAGCTGAGGAGGTTTTCCCCCTTCCTTTGCCAATCTGTCAGCCTCTTCATTTCCAGGGATGTTGCAGTGAGAAGGGATCCACTGTATCACAACTCTTTTGTATTGCTGACATAGTCTGTGAAGTGTTACTCTTAGGTCATCCAGTTCAGCATTTATTTGACTTTTCAGTGTTGTAATCACTGACAGCGCATCTGAGAAGATAACTACTGGTCTCTCTGAGCTTTTTTCTGTCATTAGAATTTCTGATGCAGTTTTTATGGCCTCTGCCTCTGCTCTGAAGTTAGTTGAAAATTTCCCTGTTGCGACTGCTATCTTTTTTTGTGTGCCATTGCTTAAGCTCAGGAAGACTCCTCCACCCCCATCTTCTGTTGCATTAGTTGCTGATCCATCTGTGTACGCATGGATCCAGGTGTTGCTTGGGTAATGTTTCTCTATATATTTTGTGGTTAGGACTCTCCTTTCTGTTTCAGTTTGACTGTTCTTTCTCTCAATACCAGGAACATTTTCTATCATTTCAGGGAAGCACTGTTGTTTCCAAATTGGTAGCTTGTGTGCAGTACATATTGGCGTAGCTGTTGATATTGCATTTGAGAGAGATATTTTACTTGCACGGATTGCTCTGGGGGTCAAGCTGAGACGTTATATACAACTTGGATTTGTTTTGCTTGCTTTATTTTTTTTTAAATAGGTATGTTACGGGTGCTGTCTTCTGTAACTAGATGTTACGGGGAATCTGTTGTTAGTTATCCCTACCAGATACAGCCCCGTTGGACGTGAGTTATTGGGTTGCTCTTCAATAATTCTTTAGGTATTATATTCATCTCTACCATTTCGGCTTATAGTTCAATTGCAGATTTAGAACCGTATTGTGTGATTCAATTATTATTATTAAATTCAGTGTCGTTCATTACTTCATATTTAATTCTCCAGCAGTGTGTATTAGTTTTATGATTAATCTTGTAGATAAATGTGATAGTCTGGACTGACCTTGCAATGGTTACATCAACAGTCACAGCACATAGTTGAACTTGAATAATTCAGGCAATTAAGACAAGTTCCATTGACGACTGAATATTTAATACATGTCCTTTTTCCCAAATGAATACAGAACGTTTGCACACAATTAATACTTGGCATTAAACATAGTTCTAGGATATAGTTCTAGGATCTACTCAATGTTCATCCTACAGACACTGCACGTCTGAGTTAACCGTTAATTCTATAGCGTTTTAGATTCTGCAACCAACTCTTTCCAATCCGTCTCTTGGAATTATTATCACTTATTAATGCTCGTGATATCCTTATTTAATATTCACATATTCCGTCTATGTCCACTTATTCAATACTTTGGCTTTCCTCGCCAGGCTTTAGCTGCCATATATATATATATATATATATATATATATATATATATATATATATATATATATATATAATATATATATATATATATAATATATACTATATATATATATATATATATATATATATATATATATATATATTCACTTGCGAACGTATCCTCCGATATTCGCGATTATACTTTGGACTCTCTGGTCCTATCCATTTGACTTGAATGCTTTCCCAGCATGATCTATACAGATTTACGCTATTTATAATTCACAATGGGTATACCATTTAAAATACACAATCCTTAATCAGTGGCCATGCCACACATTATACACAATTCATAAGTGGCTCTGCCACATTTTGAAAACACTGCCGGACGGCGCTACGGCCACACATAGACTGCGGTTACTAGGCTTGACGCGTCATACATCGATATGCGCGATTTTCCAGTACTCATTCAGCTGAGGTGGTTCGTGGTGCAACCATGCGAATGTGGCCTTCATTCACATGCTTGCAAACCCCGCAACAATCCTCAACATCATCCCCCTCGCTCCCAAACGTGACACTCGTGGCACGTGTGAGAGTGGTGGCGAAGATGTACCCGACTATAATCTATGAATGTTATCCATCATTAAGTATGTTATAATTAAATTAACACTGATAATTAGAAATGACAATCACAAAATCATATACACATAGTCAACTTTGGTCACGCCCAAAAGACAAAGTCATACTCAATCCTGTGAAGAAAAATTTCTAGATAACAAGTCTGCGAGATTATTATCTGTTCCAGAAATCGGTATGATGGTAAATGCGAACTCCTGTAGTAATAGGAACCATCTGTGTATTCTCGCATTACGCATTGTTCTGGCGGGGATGAAAGTAAGTGGGCTGTGGTCTGTCTGAATATAAAACTTCTTCCCGATCAGATATTTAGACAGTTTCTCCAGGCACCAGACCACAGTCAAAAGCTCGCGCTCGCCTGTCGCATATTTTTGTTCAGCAGGTGTAAGCTTGCGTGATACAAACAAGCATGGATGTAGAATTTCTTCATAGCATTGAAGCAAGCATCCTGCGATCCCGCAACTGGAAGCATCTGTTTGAATCACAAATGGTACATGTAAATTTGGTAATAATAGAATAGGAGGATTCTTAAATAAATTCTTTATCTTAATCAGAGCTTCTTCGCACTGCGGTGTCCATAAAAATTTTTTGGGACTACCTTTGGCCAGCAATCCGGACAAAGGAGCAGAAATCTGTGAGAAGAGTGGTATAAATTTATGGTAATAATTAATTAACCCCAACAAGCTTCTCACTTGCTTCTTTGATGATGGGGTAGCAATATCTAGTATGCGCTTGACTGTATTGTCGTCAGGATGTAATCTGTGGTTACCTATGCAGTGACCCAGAAATGTGATCTCCCGACAACCTATCTGGACCTTAGAAGGTCTTACAGTCAAACCATTTTGTCGCAGTGTAAGAAGTAGAGAAGACAAACCAGTAACGTGGTCTTCCCATGAGTCGTGAAATAGACAGATGTCATCAGTGTATGTGATGACATCTTTTCTATCGCCCAGAAGGCGGCGCATCATGTGCACAAATGTCGCAGGCACGTTTACAAGGCCGAAGCACATGTAATTCCATTGGAACAATACAAATCGAGTAGTAAAGGCGGTGAAAGGCTTGGCATGTTCTGTAAGAGGTATCTGCCAATATCCTTTCGACAGATCTAATTTACTAAAGTAAGTAGCTTGTGAAACTTGAGAAAGTAGGTCGTCCAACAAATGCATTGGTTCAGCGTCATTAATTTTGATACTGTTAAGACGTCTGAAATCAATACAAATACGGAGCGAACCATCCCTCTTTTTCACAATTACCATCGGAAAAGCATAAGGTGACTCTGATGGAGATATAACTCCCAATCTTATCATATCCTTCAGTTCCTTCTCAACCCTATCTTTGTGATGTAGAGAAATAGGGTAAGGTCTTAATTTGATAGGATGATTGTCTGTCAGAATGATGTCATGAGAAATCAGAGATGTTCGACCTGGAAGGTCAGTGAGTACATCATTAAAAGAAAGAATAATTTCTTGAACTTGACTTTGTTGTGTAGATGACAAAGTCGAAGAAATTGTGACATCCTTCCAAGATTCGGAAGATTGTAAAGATGGTAAAGAAAACTGTAGAGGAATCGAAGATGTAGTATCTTCCTCATTCACTAATGCGAAAGAAGAAATATGAGCTGAAGACTCAGAAACAGAGTTAATAATGGGAATTAACTCTTGTGGTCTTTCCACTGCCAATTTCAGCATATTGACATGGAAAGTTTTAATTTTCTCTCTTATGTTTATAGCATAATGAACATCCGTGACCTTTTTAATGATCACAAATGTGAATGGATAGCATCGACTCCACCTCCTTCATAATGTTTGAGGTGAATTGTGAACCTCTGTCCGACAAGATTTCTTCCGGAAAACCAATCCGACAAAAAACTGAAAATAATGCATCAGATACTGACGCAGTAGTGATGGTTTTCAGAGGTATGACCTCAGGCTACCGTGTACAAAGATCTATACAGGTTAAGATATATCGGAACCCATTATTAGATGGAATTGATAAAGGACCAATAATATCTATAGCTATCTTTTTAAATGGTCTTTCTGGTACGTCAGTGATTTGTAAGGGTGCAGTATGGAATCTGCCCTTACGTGATATGCTCTGACATGTCGTACATGACCTGCAATACAATTTCGTGTCCCTATTGACGCCAGGCCAATAAAATTGTGACGTGACTCTAATTATGTTCTTTTAATGCCCATGTGACCTGCCATGGGAGAGTCATGCCCTGTCTGTAACACCAATGGTCTATATTCTTTTGGAACTACCACCTGATGGATAAAAGAAATACCATCATCATAGTATCTTGTTAGTATGGATTTCTTAAGTTGAAACCAATGTTGTGCTGATCTCGAATGTTTAATAACCTTTTTCTCTGCTAGCGCAAACAAACGCTGTAAACTTGGATCATTTTTTTGTTTTACTGCGAACGCCGCTGGTGATTCAGCAACGACGGCCAGAGACATAATTGTCTCTAATACAGGTGTAGGTGGGGTTGCCATATCTGTAGCCAACTGTTGTGCTCTGGTGACAACAGCATTTGCCACCAATGGGTGAGATTCAACCCATCTTGCGACCTCATCTGGAGTGCAATCTCTAACTCCAGGTATGTTACCTAATATTATTTCAGCCACGGGAGCTCTTAAGCCGCAGGCATAAACAGTACCTGTGTAAAAAGGTGTGTCGATATAGACACGTGCTACTGGGAATTTCTCCACATTCCCACCAAATGAAACGCATTTCACAGTTTTACCCGTGAATGCAGAGGGCTCGATAAGCGAGTGCTGTATTCCGACCGTGGAACATCCGCTGTCCCTCAAAACTCTTACTTCTTTTCCATATAAAAATCCCTTATGGTATGTGAGACGTCCTAAAATCTCACAAGCAGACATCGAAGACATAGTGTGTCCGCAAAGAAGTGTCTTTTTCCTATCTGATATCAGATATGATTGACAAACATAGCAAGAGTCATCTAACATACTACATGAATTAGCATGTTTGTTCTCATCGCTATCATGATCTCTTTTGCCAGTACATGCATTAGCATGACTACATTTGTCATTGTTCTTCGAAGAAGATCTAGATAGACCTGTTTTCTTTTTGAATGCCTTCCTCTTATCATAATAAAAATCTGTTGACTCATCGTTATCATCACTCTTATTGTATGATGATCTATGATAATTGTACTCTCTATGATACTGTTTGTGATAATCATCACGACCCCTACCTTTGTGGCATCCACGATCATGAGGTGAATAACCTCGATAACTCCGACGGTAGAATCTTGAAGGAGAGCGATAACGAGGGAAGTTGTAAGACCCCGATATTCTTGACGAAAATTTGTACGATATCGTCCGTCAACGCTCTTCGATCTAGGTCGGTGATCATAAGATCTATGATCGTGGAGTGCTGAGCACGCAAGCATAGGATCTAGAGGAAAAGATCTATGTACATCCTTGTTTGGATGTGCCGTGACAAGTTGTCTACCGCGTTTTTCGTATTCCTCAATAGAGTTAGCGTGCCTCTCCTGTAGGAAGGATTCTAAGTCATGACTACACGAGGATAGCACTTTATCCCGTAGCATGAGATCCATCAACCCTTCATATGATTTGGTAATACCTGACAAATCTATCCATCTATTGAAAAAATGTTTAATGGAAGCAATAAAATCCCCAAAGTCAGCATCCTTACTTTGCTTAGCCGTATGGAAACGATCTCGGAATCCAGATTCAGTTAACTGAAACCGTGTCAGAAGTACTTCTTTTACGACATCAAAATCATTTCTGCTTTTCTCATCCAGATTCATGAAAATTTTGAGTGAGTCCCCGGTCAAAAAATCAACCAAGAGACTACACCATCTTTCCTTAGGTATATTTAAACCTGTAACCTTCATAATAAATCTGGATAAAAAGGAATCCACGCAATCTCTAGACTGATCGAAATGTGGTATCTTCAATTTAGGGTAAAATACATTTGAATTAGCTGAAGGCTTAGACTGATCTGATTGTACCTTAGCCAATTCCAAAGCCTGTTCTTTCTCAGCATTTAGTCTTAAAGATTCAAGCTCCATAGCATGTTTATGAACCTGGTCTAATTGAAGAAGTTCCATTTTCCTTAATTCCATTTCTTTTTCCTTAAGTTCTTTTTGTAATTCTCTTTCTTTATCTTGTTGAGCCATTTCTTTTTCTTTTTGAGCCATTTCTTTTTCCTTAAGTTCTTTTTGTAATTCTCTCTCTTTATCTTGTTGAGCCATTTCTTTTTCCTTAAGTTCTTTTTCTTGGGCTAATTCCAATTTTCTAAGTTCACGTTGTTCAATTCTCTCAAGTTGAGATAAATGCTTTTCATATCTGTTCTCAGCATAAATCTGAAGATCATCTCCTGACTTACCATACAATTATCAACAATACGGAAACTAGGTTATGCAAATTAAAAAGACGTAGGCACGTGACGTCACAACTAGCACAAAAAAATATGTTTGTATTGCGAACTGAAGCTTCAGTTAATTTATATCCTAACAAAAGAGTTAGTTCTTCAGTCAGCAAATACAATCATTTATCCCTAAAAGTCGTTATTCTTACTTGAATTTTTCCGCAAGGAAATATATCCGAGTACAGAATAAGCCCTAGCCAACCTTCCCACGAATTCACATAAAACATATAGGTTTTATACACATAATGATAGTGAGTAGAACTGCAACTAAAACAGGCAAGTGACAGTGGAGTAAAATTGAAGGCCAAAGCTAGCCAACTGGACAACACACTCTAGTCAAGAGCTCTAATCTAGACAAGAACTTATCTTAATATGATCCCGCCATTGTGATTTATGAAAACCACAACAAGATTCACACAGCTGTTTCAGTCGTCCCCATTGTGCAGCAGACGTCCGTTTGATTGTAGATAATACGTTCACATCTAGTATCGAACGAGTTTCTGTCGAAATACTTCCCGATTGATCTGGACGTACAGCAAGGGTATGGCTGGTCTTCACTGTTCTCTGGGTCGGTTAAGGATCAACGATTTGAAGAAGTAAGATCAAGTTACCTCAGCGCTGAAAGTGACCGTTAGCAGGAATTTTGACTCCACCTTGACATTCGTAGGTTTCTGTGCGTACTTGAGTTGCCAGATTTGACTTGCGTCTTGAATAAAATTATTCGAACTATTCAATTTCCACTGTGACTTTGACTGTTTCGAACTGAAATGTTCTTGAAGTTGTTTCAACCGAAATGTTCCCAACTTGAGCCTGACACATGAACGTTAGTTCGTCAAATCGGGTAACGGAGAAGATGAATTCTACACTTTCTGACACCAGATGTTACGGGTACTGTCTTCTGTAACCAGATGTTACGGGGAATCTGTTGTTAGTTATCCCTACCAGATACAGCCCCGTTGGACGTGAGTTATTGGGTTGCTCTTCAATAATTCTTTAGGTATTATATTCATCTCTACCATTTCGGCTTATAGTTCAATTGCAGATTTAGAGCCGTTATTGTGTGATTCAATTATTATTATTAAATTCAGTGTTGTTCATTACTTCATATTTAATTCTCCAGCAGTGTGTATTAGTTTTATGATTAATCTTGTAGATAAATGTGATAGTCTGGACTGACCTTGCAAGGGTTACATCAACAGTCACAGCACATAGTTGAACTTGAATAATTCAGGCAATTAAGACAAGTTCCATTGACGACTGAATATTTAATACATCCCACCCCCCCCCGCCCCCCCCCCCCACCCCCCCCCCCCCCCCCCCCAAATGAATACAGAACGTTTGCACACAATTAATACTTGGCATTAAACATAGTTCTAGGATATAGTTCTAGGATCTACTCAATGTTCATCCTACAGACACTGCACGTCTGAGTTAACCGTTAATTCTATAGCGTTTTAGATTCTGCAACCAACTCTTTCCAATCCGTCTCTTGGAATTATTATCACTTATTAATGCTCGTGATATCCTTATTTAATATTCACATATTCCGTCTATGTCCACTTATTCAATACTTTGGCTTTCCTCGCCAGGCTTTAACTGCCATATATATATATATATATATATATATATATATATATATATATATATATATATATATATATATATATATATATATATATATATATATATATATATATATATATATATATATATATATATATATATATATATATATATATATATTCACTTGCGAACGTATCCTCCGATATTCGCGATTATACTTTGGACTCTCTGGTCCTATCCATTTGACTTGAATGCTTTCCCAGCATGATCTATACGAATTTACGCTATTTATAATTCACAATGGGTATACCATTTAATATACACAATCCTTAATCAGTGGCCATGCCACACATTATACACAATCCATAAGTGGCTCTGCCACACTTTGAAAACACTGCCGGACGGCGCTACGGCCACACATAGACTGCGGTTACTAGGCTTGACGCGTCATACATCGATATGCGCGATTTTCCAGTACTCATTTAGCTGAGGTGGTTCGTGGTGCAACCATGCGAATGTGGCCTTCATTCACATGCTTGCAAACCCCGAAACAATCCTCAACAAGGTAAGATGTTGCAACAATATTTAACTATTTCCATTTTGTTGTTACAGTAATTGAACGACATTTTACTGTTATTTTCAATAATACAAGTACTAGTTTAGGTGATATATTGTAAGTACCCTGCACTACATGGAAATTTAGGACGGGGATGAGAATGGCAATGGCATGCTCCCCTCCCCGAAACCTGGACTTAACGTATCTTTTTTGCCCAACGAAAACATCGAAAGGAAAGTAAAACAAACAGGCTAACTGAAATAGCAGCCGGAGTGGGATTGACAATATCCTCGTCATCCCTTCCGTTTTCCTTCCTTTTAGAGTATGCAGCCACAATAGCCGCTGTTTCCAATCTCACAGATTAAAAAAAAAATTATTATTCCGTGGCTGACGAGGGAATTTTTAATTATTAGTAAACTGGCGCCGAAACAGCACAAGAGGTTGTCATGACCGCGAATTAGTTTTGTAGTTCCAATGTGATATTCGCAGTTATTTGAAATTGTAGGTAGTGGTAAAGTACCAAGATTTTGCGTACGGTATACGTTTATTTAATTTAAACGGTGAACTATTTGTGCATATTTTGTTATTGTTGTAAGAAAATGGTACCAAAGCGTAAATGTAGTTTCAATGAAGATTTAAAAAAGGAATATCCGTTTATTAAAAAGAGTACATCAAACTTCAATGTACGATGCAATATATGTGCCTCCGGGTTTTCGATAAGCCATAGTGGACATGGTGATATTAAGAACCACATAAGCAGTGAGAAACATAAGAGAGCCGTCGTTACAGCTGCATCAAGCTCGTCGTTAACCACTTTCTTCAGAGCTGATAAAATTGGTGACCAAGAAGAGCAATTAGCTGCTATAGAAGGCGCCTTTGCATACCATACAGTGCTACACAATCATACTTTCAGGTCTATGGATTGCACATCAAAATTACTTCAGGTTACTTTAGAGCCAAAATTTGCACGTGCACGTACGAAAACAGAAGCCATTATTCGAAATGTCTTGGCACCCCATATTCTAAATGAGTTAAGGTGTGACCTAGAAAAGTCTACATTTATTTCTGTACTGATAGATGCATCCAACCACAAAGAATTCAAGACTTTTCCTTTGCTTGTCAGATACTTTGATCACAGTAATGGAGTGAAAATTAAAATATTAGAGTTAAAGTCATTGCCAGGTGAAACATCTGATATTGTAAGTAGTTTTCTTAATGACTGCGTAACTGAAAATGGTTTAGACAGGAAAGTAGTTGGATTATGCGCAGACAACACAAATTCCAATTTTGGTGGTGCTGAAAGGAAAGGACAGAAGAATGTTTTTAAAAAACTGCAAGAAAACCTTGGACATGGTCTTATAGGAGTTGGGTGTGCAGGTCATATTTTCCACAACACTGTTCGAACAGCTGCAGATGTCGAGCTGATTATTGCTAAAATTTATCTACTCTTCAAATCATACACAGTACGAGCTGAAAGACTCAAGGAGTTTTGCCAGTTTGTGGAAACAGACTTCCAGATGATCTTAGGTTATGCTCAGACTAAGTGGCTTGCTCTGCTGCCTGCTGTTGAAAGTGTTCTTTAGATGTTCCTGCCTCTAAAATCATATTTTCAATCTCAAGACAGATGCCCAGTTTTTATACAGACATTCTTTGAAAATCCTCTATCTGAGACATGGCTTGTTTTTGTTCACAGTCAGGCCTCTCCATTCCACGAAGCAGTGCAAAAAATAGAGGGACAGACTGTCACTGTGTTTGAAGTCATTGACAGCATCAACAGGTTGAAAACTATTTCGAAGTCCAAACTGGAAGACTGTTTCTTGCCATCAAGAGTTAAGCTAATTCTTGAAAAGCTGGAAATGGAAGGACTTCCAAAGGAGGATGTGAAAAAGTTTTATGCTAGCGTTTCTTCGTTCTATGAAACAGCTTTCAATTATTTGTATAAATGGGCTGCAAAAAATTTTCAAGACCTAGAATCCTACATCTGGGTAACGCTGAACTGAATACCAATTTGGGCAGATATTGAGATATCATCATTAGTGATTCAAACATTACCTTCAGCTCACTTTACAGAAACTGAAATTTATGATGAATATGTCTATATGAAGCAGTTTGTTACTTCTCAGAAAATTAGTGAATGGAGTGCCAAAAAAACATTGCCACCACAACGTTGGATTGAAATGGTTTCCCACTTCAAAAACAATAATGTGACATTTTCAAATATTTTGAAGTTGGCAGAGCTTTTTTTTTCTGTCTACCTGGAACAAATGCTGCCACAGAAAGAGTGTTTTCTTTGATGAACAGCTTATGGGCAAGTGATAAAACACAGCTAGGTGTTGAAACTTTGAAAGCTATGTTGACAACCAAAGTGAACTGTGAGGAAACATGTGTCGAGTTTTTTAAGATGCTGCTTGCAAAGAAGGACCTATTGATAAAAATCTACTCATCTGAAAAGTACAGTAACTCAGCTTCACCTTAAGTAAGGATTATTGATGTTTTTCTCTCTTATTAGTTTAAGTAGTTAAACTTATACAGTAAAATGTATGTTATTCAAATGTATATATAAAATGTATATTATTTTAAATTGACATCAACTTGATTTTCCGGGACATGTCCCGACTTTTGACCTTTTCTTTACCCTTTTGTCCCGATTTTTTGCATTGAAATAGGTCAAATCTACTATTTTGTCCCGGATTAGGGTTTTGAAAATATGGTCACCTTAGTTTTACATGTTCATGTTGCCAGCCCCTTGCACACCTTTCAATTAGTTGCCTCTTACGGCATGCTTGAAGGACTAGTTGCCGTATTCTTTTCGTTCTCTCCTCAGGGATCCGCGGGAACTAGGCAGGACTAAGAACAATGTGCTACATGACAAGTTAGGACAGGGATTGGCAAGAGCACGTTTTATTTTTTGAGAAACAAGACTACATGAATCATATCCGAATCTTTGCACAACAAAAAAACAGTATAACCCAACTACAACACAAAGGCTGAATTAGTAGCCGCAGGCAGTAGCACTGAAAATATAGCAGCCGGAACAGCATTGACAATATACGTAGATAAAATGAATCATCTCATTGAAGTGGTATGACAAGACCTGATGAGAAGTAGCAGACAAGTGCCAATGGAACAAGAGATGAGAGAAAGAGGCTGGATATGGATAGGACACACACTGAGGAAACCTGTTGATAGCATTACCAGGCAGTCCTTGTTCTTGTACCCCCAGGGTAATAGAAGTTGATGGAGACTGTCACGGGATTTAATCCCCTTGCTTTACAGTGATGGTCCAACAGTGGCCAAAATTTACAGTATCTACTGAAGGTATTCAAGGATGTCTACCTTTCGCTCAAGATAACTCTTGGCAAATAGAGCTACACATGATAAATATAACAGAGCTATTAAAGTAATATTTTACTGAGTTGAATCAGTTGAGTCAGTTGGGGGCTCATCAAAACGAGCAAAATCCTTACTCATAGAAGGTCAGGAAAAATAAAGCAGAGCAAAGAGAGGGGGGGGGGGGGGGGGAAAATCCCGAGACAACAAGTCACTTTTAATTTAAAGTATGTCAACTTCCGTTTATTATCGATCATGTTTGCACTCACAACTCACAGATCTCTCGCAGATAACCTACCTAGCATAACCTTTGCCTCCAACAAGTCTGCCTGGAAATGATTATGACATTTACCTGGTCCAGCCAACACTGTCAAGCAACTCTCTGGCCCGACAGACAATATCATCAGTGATTAGATAATCGACTGTGCCATCTCAGGGTTGTTTACTTATTAATCGGGCGCTCCCATGCACTCTCTGTTCGGAAAAGTGTTACGCATTAGTAAACCGTATTTCTCTCTCCAGATCCAAAGTGTCAATAGGTGGTTGCAAAGGTGGTCGCTGAAGTCCCAATATGACAAGAATTGAAGGGAGTGTAAACAATGAATATAAAAAAAACCAAATACTGTCAGAGGTGGGAAAAAAGAAAGTGAAGAGCACATAATGAATTACAGGATGGCACAGGTTATTTTGTCACAGAAACCAATCAACATATTGAGAACAGAACTGGAGACAGACATAAGGGCATGAAGAAGGCATGGAAAGGGAAGTCACATGATGTCATGCAAGATTGTGAGCACATCGTCTACTCACCACTGTGTTCACATTTGAATATTTCATGTGTGTCAACAACCGATTTTGCTTCATTTTCTTCGGCAGTCGTAAATATTAAATAACTATTACTAACAAATGAGCAAAGCGAACGCGCCTGTGTTCTCACGAATGTGTACTTTCTTGTTTCCCTTTGTGAAACTGTTTATTTAAATTAATGCTCATTGTGGTTTCTGGACTGACACAACGAAAAGCTTTAAGTTACATGCCTTCGCTGAAATCTTATTACTTAATTTTGTTCACTTTACATTACACTTACCTTAACAGGAACTGTGCACGCAGTGCACTGAGGTAACATGTAACACATGATCTGTCATTAAATATACAAGCCTCAAAATATTTGTTGGGGGGAAAAAACCAGAATGTCGTACACTGTGTACGCACGCAATCCGTAACTGCTACTAAGACACGAAAATTGCGAGTTATGGAAGTGGCTCCGGTTTTTTATAAGTTTGTCATACACTAAAACTTTACAAAAACGATCATGTACGAACGAACTCCCAGTAGTTCCCGGGTATATCAGAGGAAACAAAGACAGACTAGAGCTACTGTTCCGTAAGGCAATTGGAAAAGGCGATTAAAGTGAGATTGTACACGAGGCTGGAAATCTCATGCACTGTGTAAAACTAATTGCCAAAGAAACAACTGTTGCAGAAGTTATCAGCATTGCCGCAGGCTACCTGCAAGGGAACCAGCTACAGTTGTGGCTACATGATCCATAAGGAGCGAAAAAGGCGATGATGTTGATGATGATGTTGATGATGATGTTGATGATGATGCTGATGATGATGTTGATGACGATGTTGATGATGTTGATGATGATAAACGAGCGAACGAATTGCAATAACCAGACGACAATATTTATCGTATGAGAGTGAACGAACGAACTTTATATTAAAAACGTTGAGCATTGGGCACGCAGGCGTGTCTGACATCTCACCAACTAATAGTCTCCTAATTTGTGCGAGCAATGTAAGAGAGATTAAATGTGATTTTGTGTTTATTCTTTTCGTGTTCTCGCTAACGTATTTCAAACACTGCCTTTTTAAAACCTCAGTGGAAAGCTGCTGTCTTTTGAAATACAAATATAAACCCAAAGCAGTTCTGCACGGTAAAATGTTTATTTTGTAATGTAGTCAGTTTTATGATCTTTGACTTTGTATAATACATTTTTTGTTTTTTATGGAACGCGTGCAAACGATTTTTCCCCGTCCGATGGTCTCGCAGTTTGTGAAATAGAATAACGTACAGATGTAAAAAGACACTTACCAGGTTTATTTGTGTGATAAAATTAATAATCTGCCAGGAAAATCGTTTGTAAATAGTTGTATTTGAACGGTTCTCAATAATTTGTGGAGGATAGGTATTCAACAATTACGCACGCAAGTTTTCCTGTCCTGCGCTGTTTTTCAAGGTTTTCCTGTCTTCTTCTTCCCCTTCATGTCTTTGGCTAGTTCCATTCTACGCATGTTTTTTGTTACATCTTCGTATATTTCTCTTACACCTGTGCTCTAGTTATGGACTCTTCCAATGAATCGTTGGGTACTACATATAGCCATTTTCCTGCTCTCATCACCCTTTAACTGTCCATTGTGGGATCCTGCTACACGCAGTCGACCAGGTAAAATTCTAAGATTAAGTTCGGGGACCGATTGATTTCCAGAAGCTTCGGGTGGAATACTGGATTCTCAACATGTTCCAACAGATAGAATCGTGATGTTAAGCCACTAGTGTAGCTAAACGTTCCTGTGCTATAATTAATCAACTCGAGAATTCGAAGATTGCCTATTTCCGGGTTAAACCATATGATACTGATCTAACCCTGGAATTTGAGAGCCTCGCGAGTTAATTTTGCACCCTAGCGCTTATTTTTGAGCTACTTGAACTGCAATATGAAAGGCTGATGTTTGTGAAGCCAAATGTTATATTTTCAGAGAAAGCAAGTAGCACTGTGTTGGGTATGTCTGCTATAAGGCGTTTTCAGTGGTTGTAACTTTAATGTACATGTCTTCTGGGAACAAATTAAATTGTGCTCTCCTTACATAATGGGCTCAACAACTATAATTATTATACGGCATATCTATATTAAAATGTAACTATTTACTTCATCATCATCAGGAGTATAGACCTTCAACAAATGTGTGTCTAGTCAGAGGCGTCCCTAAAGTATTTGACACCCGGGGCGGATCCTACCTATGGCACCCTTTACCAAAACTGTGACATGCTGTGATATTAACGCAGGAACAAAAGATATCAAAGGGATATATCTAAAGGCAAAGGTTCATTCCGACGGCTACTTCCCGAAGCCCACTCAGCGCGGAGGCCCCTTGTACATGCCCGGTCTACACGTGCAGTAGTTACGTCACTGGGCTTTAGCAGTTGCTAAGCTAAATTAAGGAACAGGTGGATAAGTAGAAATTAGGGACTATGTCTTATTGGGGGGTCATTTTTTTTTTCTTGAGGTTCCATGAACGAATTCTAGGGGGTCCGTGTGTGACCGTTATTATTATATCTCCTTTCATATCTAGCATATCTCCTTTCATATCTAGCATATCTCCTTTCATATCTAGCATATCTCCTTTGATATCTAGCATATCTCCTTTCAATCTAGCAAGTTAGTTTCTAGCCCTCCGCTAGAGATGTATATTCTTGTAGAAATGTGACAGGTTCGTTCTTCTCTCGATAGTTGTTGTTAATGTGCTATAGTGGTGTACTTACTAACAGTCTTGTAACTTTGCATTCAATTCGACAAATCTGCATAACTCAGCTGAGTCATACAACAAGTATATTTACAGGATACATAAATAAACAAGTACAGCTGGAAATCAAATCAATATTCTTTGTTGTGAAGGTAGTTTACTGTAGGTGTCCGTATTTTCCTTTCTCTCTCCGTACTTATGTGAGTTACCCAAAAATCCCGTGTGGCTCACGACCTAGGTTACATTGACCTTTGCTACCACAACTTTTCAGTAAAAGCAATTGTGCCTTTTACCTTCAATACTTAAAGGTGCTATCTTGTTCCGTTTATGAGCCTTCAATACATATATAACTGTTTCTCGGCTGTCTTCCCATAATAAAAATCAATTCTAGCTGGGGACTGAAATACATCGAGATATACTTACTTGTGTTACCATTTTACATAGTCTTTCCTCCTAGTACAGAACATAGCGACTGCTTATATTCTGCTGTGAATACTATATCATTAAACTTTAAACACAACCTACTGCATTCTGAAAAACTTCAAGAATTACAACTTATAAAATGATTTTCTGGTTCTGTGAAAATGAGACAGCTCGAACATGGCTTCTCAACAACTCACAAGTACAAAACACAACCTTCTCCGAGGCCTGCTATATCGAACTCCTTAATGATGTTAACTTCTAGTTAGCTCGACGGTGTTGTGAGTGTCACATATGAAAAAGTGCAGCAAGCTTTCATTCACTTTTGCCCCCCTCCGCCATTACTCAAGTATATTTTTTGCTACAGGAACGCAGGTTTCACAAGTGCAAGAAACGCGTGAGCTGTTTGAGCAATTAGCACGGTGAAACAGAGAGCAGAGCGCGGAGCATGGCGCAATTGATTCTTTGATCAGGGGAACACACGGGATGAGTCCAGGCGTTTAATAGTTTCTTTGAAGAATCAAGGGGGCGATCAGTCTGAGACGTACATTGGAGTGTTACATTTTCATTTTAATTAAACTTACGAGTTTGAGACGCGGCAGAGGTGGTAATATTTCCTTTCATACAAAAATCGAACTACAAATTGGCCGGGGTCTGGCGGGAGGTGTGACTTTTGCATTAAAGAGAGATAGATGGGAATCTATCAATATATACCATGTCTCTCCAATAGCCATTAATCAGTTGCTCAGATATCTATCCGAAACCACTAGCTCGAAAATTCTAGTATTTCTCGTACAGAGTGAAAATTATTAGATTTTCGTGGAACGTTTCATTTTTCTGACTGCGGCTGATCAAACCTGAGTGCTAGCGGCTTTCTTATGGCCATATGCACTTACGATCACATGAACTTATAATTTCATATAAGCATCCAGATATATTTAATGAGCTTCTTGCTGTGACCTGTGCGGTCCTTTTTTCCTCATTTTTTCATGAGAGAAACCAGAATAGAAACATTAATTATAACATTAACTGGACCAGAACTATTACCAGATTTATTTATATCAATCTCATCAGCCAGCTGTGGCGAAATATATTGTCAGCAACATTTGTGTAACTTAACCTAGTGTATCAGCCAATTGAAGCTAGACACCTAGGAACTATCTATGTTTTATTCATCCTACATCGGCGATCACCACGTATGAACCTTACTCCCACCAACTGAAGGCAGAGGTAACTTATTGTATCCAGGACAAATTAAATCACCGACTCTAGCGATTCGCGTGAAATGTGCAGTCAACAATTACGGCCGAATCTGGGGCTTGATTCGGCACAACTCAATTTGAACAATACATAGTCTTATTACTTATTAGTGTATTTCCTTGGAATGTTTGCAACAACTACTGGGGTAAGCATAAATCTGAAAGTGGCTACTGAATGACTGTGAATTGGATGAACGGAAAAAGAAACTTATGTCTTTAATTACCATCAGTATACTTATATGGTTTCTTCTTTTTGTCTCACTAATCTGAGTAGTCACGGGATAACTTACATTTAGAACCTGTTCTTTTCCCATACTGACTATCTCATAACTTGTTGTTAACTTTTTTTGATCTTTTGGGTTAATTCTGTTGGGATCTTCTTTCTTTTCCTTTACCAGAGGGGAGAACCTATTTGATTAATTTTCATTTGTCTGTAAACCATGATCTATTTATGTATATGATTTATGTTGTTATTTTCTGTTGATAATAAACTTAATTAACCTTTAGTTACCGTGTCGGTCAACCCCTATTCATTATGTTATTCATAGCTTGTTTTCACGTTCGTGCGTATTTGTCACAGAATTGTGCGCATGTGAGTGCAGTGTAACTTGTATTTCTTACAGGGAGAGAAAGTACGTCTGATTTAAAGTTAGTCGTCCAGTTAGGCTGGACTAGATAAACTATTCTATCCAGAGACTGTCCTTTCTCTTACACAATCATCTAGTGATAAAACTATTTCTTACCCCTTATTTTCACATTGTCAACACTATCACCTTTGTTCAGACAGGGCTATAAGCAGCTATTACCTACCTGATTAATTCACGACATTAATGTGGGCACGTCCGTAGGATTGAATCTAGTTCAGGAGACTCTGCGACTTAATGTCGGCTAGTCCGTAGCATTTGAGCTACATCTGCAGCAAGCGCCAGTTAATGGTCGCTCTTCGCGAGACTGAACTCTAAGTCTGAGTCTAGATTAGTCTTATGTCTGATATTGAATCTGAAGTTTCATCTAGAAAGAGTGTGTTTGGGAGTTTGTCTTATGAGTTAGGGAATATAAAAAAATATTACCCCCTAGACAAATTTCTTAGTATTGGGTGTTTGACCACACACATATAGGTTTAGTTTTCTTTCCACAGCATCATAGAGTTACGTGCAATTTGTTCTGATAGTAATCTTTGTCAGATAGATGAGATATATGGTAATTTTGTACAAGGCCGCTAGTGCGTGTGATTGTTTAACAATCACAAGGTTTTTTTTTCAAGAAGCAGCAGAGTTTGAGCAAAGCTAAGGTCCGATTTCTGACTTTACGTCTTGTTAAAAACTTCCCTTACTCTTAACTGACTTCCAGAGTGGGCGAGTTTTGGTGGATTTATAAAATAAGGGAAATTTTTTTTCTCCTACATTTTATATTAAAAAATTTTTTTATCCACTGTAAGTAAAAGTAGTTTTTCCAGTATTATCCCGATCTACCATTTATTTGGCTTAGTCGACTGTATTAGGAGCTTAGGGCCAGGTAATAACAGCGATAGATTAGATAACCGATAACGGGACAGGAGGTATCTCACTGAAATAATATAATTTTTTTACGTTTTTTTTTTCCTCGTAAAGATGGTTAAGGATAGAATTTTTTTCTCTCCTTCTTTTCTTCTTCTTTCTCGGTTTAAGGCATTTAGTAATTAGCCATGGCTGAGCGAGCTAAACGTAGAGCCATGCTGAGAGAAGAAGCAAAGGAGACAGGATTGCAAGGAGAAGAAATGACCGCATTCGTCAATGAAGAACTGGACAGATATGACGCGGAGAAGAAGGAAGCACAAGATAGAGCGGAGAGGAAAGAAGCGGAAGAGCATCAATCTCAAATGGAACAGAAGAAAATTGAGGCAGAGATGGATACTCGCAGGGCAAAACACGAGGAAAGAGAGAAGGAGAGAGAACATGAGGAAAGAGAGAAGGAGAGACAGCACGAGCTGGCGCTTAAGGCCTTAGAGGTCCAAAGTCGTGGTGCTATGTCTTCCTCCAGTAATGGAGAGTCTCCACCTCAGTCGCAGGTCACTGATCTCTCCAGCACCAAATCTCCTCAACTCGTAGCGATGTCTTTTGCCCTAGAATCTTTCCCAAGCCCCAGTGAGAAAATTGACTCGTTTCTCGAGAAATTTGAGAGGATGGCGACACTGTATGGGTTAGAGAGTTCCCGATGGTGTCTAAAACTTTCATCATCATCTCAACCCGTAACCCGTCATGGGTCGTAGGGGTGCCATGGTGGAAGCATCAGCAGACAGGGTCCTCCACTGCTATCTATCCTCAGCAATGCGTACAAGTGTGGAAAAACCGTGTCCTGCCCATTCTTTGATGTTATCAGCCCAGGATGTTCTTTGCCTTCCTCTTCTCCGTTTACCTTCGACTGTTCCCTGGAGGATCGTTTTCGAAAGGGAGTCATGACGAGTTACATGCCCAAACCAGGCAAGCTTTCGACGATGCACTATTGACAAAAGTGGTTCTTGGTGGCCTGCGTAGGTGTTTATCTTCTCTCTAACATAGACATTTGTTTTGTGCTCTTTATAGCAAATGCGCAAAATTCTTCTATAACATTTATGCTCGAAAGCCTGAATCCTTCGCTCCGTATCTGCAGTGAGTGTCCAGCCCTCACACCCATACAAGAGAATAGATAATACAAGTGATTTATATAACTTGATCTTCACAGGAAAACTGATGTTACCTTTCCAGATCACATTCAGCCTTGTCATGGCAGCTGAGGCCATCTCAAGTCTTGTCTTGATTTCTTTACTTGATCTTCCATCACTACATATAGTGGACCCGAGATATTTAAAGGTGTTAACTTCTTCTAACGTTTGCCCATTTAACGTAATGTTGGTCAGAACATGTTTCTTATGGCTATTCACCAATATCTTGCTTTTTTTCTATATTAATTTCCATCCCATACGTTCTAAAACTTTCACAGGCTCTAAAAGGTAGTGCTTATGACGTATACGTAAAACTGGGACGCAGCCATCAAGACAACTACGACATGCTAAAGAAGGCTTTACTGGAGCTGTAAGAAATGAACGCAAATGTTGTTTGCACCTGTTCAGAAACAGCAGAAAAGAAGGAACGGAGACATTTCATCAATTCTCTTCACGCCAGACGGGATATTTGACCAAGTGCATGGGACTTTCCGAGCTCCCTCTCACTTTTGAAGGCCTCCTCGAATTTGTTCTTACAGAACAAATAAATCCACGTTGTCAAACGAAACCCGGAGATTTTTGGCTGAACAGGGCGCAGTAAGGTTAGAGGACATTCTTAGTAAGTCTGAACGTTACGTGAATGCTTTGGGTGAGCTTTCCAGCACTAAACGCAAACCGACAGATGAGCAGTTTCGGAAAAATAATCCAGAGCCGTCTTCCCATTCTTCCCAGCACCATAATCAACGAGAAACTTTACCTCAGAACCCTCCCCAGGAAAAATCGAAATTCTTTAAAAACAGATACCCAGCCAACAAGAATTCTGATCAGCCAGACCGGCCTACATGGCACAGCCGCCAGAAAGGTCAAGACAAGGGAAAAACCCCTGCACAAGGGACATCTGATCACAGCAAGCACACCGGGACGAATAGAATCGGTTGCTTGTTAACAGATTCGCAACGGAGAATTGTTGTCAGTGATTCTCAACCTGAGGGTGAGAGGCCCTCAACGCGAGGAACTGTTATTTTGAACGGGACTTCAACATCTTGTCTTTTTGACACAGGATTATCTTATGATTGTATTGTCGCAAGGCATTTGGTCAAACCTTGTGAAGAGACAAAAGACATCGTCAAATTATGTGGAGTTTTCAAGAGTGATGCACCCATGACGCTCCCCATTGCATTGGTGAAGATACACTCTGATTTTGTCAGAGGTGTTATCAAAGCGGCTGCTATGGATGATCCTATCTACCCAGTAATCTTGGATGTAGATATGTGTTTGTTGGGAGACCAAAAGAGCCGATTGTGGCAGCAGTGACAACAAGAGGGCAAACCAAGAAGGAGCGGGAGCCTGCACCAAATTTGTTACCTAAGGAACTTAAAGAGGCGCAACAAAACGACCCTACCTTGGAACCCTGCTTTAGGAAACTGCCCATGGCCAAGGACTCCAGACACAACGGAGACATCTTTTCTAAGGATGGCGTATTGTATCGTAGAACGGGCAACCCTGAACAAGGGCATAACCAGCTCCTAGTACCAACGCAGTACAGGACCCAAATCTTAGAAATGTGGCACTCTCTTCCCTTTAGCGGACATATGGGACAAAACGCCACTATTCAGCGAATATCGACTCACTATTGGTGGCCAGGAATGAACACTGATATTATCAGATACGTGAAATCCTGCGCCCAGTGCCAACGGGTGGCACCCAAGCATTGGACACCCCCAGTTCCCATGGGTGAAATGCCAATAGTGGGAACACCATTTGAACGGGTTGCTGTCGACATTGTTGGACCCCTAGAAATGACCAAAAGAAGGAACAGGTTTATCCTGACCTTAGTAGACACATGCACTATGTGGACCGAAGCTATACCGCTAACACGCACGGATTCCAAGCATGTCGCAGAAGCCCTAGTGCAGATTTTTACACGGTTGGGATTCCCTTAACAAGTTTTGAAGAATAACGGATCCCAATTCCGTAGCTTGTTAATTGAGGAGATCTTTAAGATCTTGAGGGCCAAGCACATCCACACAAGCCCCTACCATCCGGCTGGAAATGGGCTCGTGGAACGCTTCAACGGCAGCCTCACCATGATGTTACGTAAGCTGGGCCAAGAGAAACCTGAAGATTGGGACCTTTTCATTCCTGCAGCCTTATTCACCTACAGGGAAGTTCCCCAGGCCTCTACAGGTTTACCACCAGCTACTCTTTTATTCGGCAGACCTATTAAGGGGCCGCTAGAAGCCTTACTTCGGTCACTGACAGACCAGAAAACCGACAAGACAGTCGTCTCAGCCAGCAAGTATGTATCGGAACTTAAGGAAAGGTTACAACTAGGATGGGATCTAGCAACAACCAACCTTAAGAAACCGCGCGCAAAGCACGCTAAACAGTACAATAAAGCGGCGAAAGAGAGAGAACTCCAACCAGGGGAGAAGGTTTTGTTGCTACTTCCAACCGGAAGCCCACAAACTGCGCATCGGATGGCAAGGGCCGTTTACCGTCCTGAAAAAGATCTCAAGAACGAACTATAAGATATCTATTAAAGGAAAGAAGAAGGTCTACCAGGTAAATCTGTTAAAGAAATACTTAGAAAGACCGATGCCGTCAACCGAACATCTCCTGGCGGTCGCCATAACAACAGAACACGAGGAAGATGACGATAGTTGCATGGTATATCCATTGCAACAAACGGAATCTTTCCAAGATGTGAAATTCGGTGACAACCTCTCTGAAGCACAACAGACAGAAACGAGGGCGCTACTGAAACAGTACACAGCAGTTTTGACGGATGTACCTGGTCAAACACATCTCGT
This sequence comes from Oreohelix idahoensis, assembly GCA_024509875.1. Classification (NCBI taxonomy): domain Eukaryota; kingdom Metazoa; phylum Mollusca; class Gastropoda; order Stylommatophora; family Oreohelicidae; genus Oreohelix; species Oreohelix idahoensis. The sequence continues at coordinate 85,439 of JAMPIV010000980.1, forward strand.
AGAGTTCGATATGAAACTGACAGACGAGACACCTGTGCCGACCAGAGTTTACCCCATCCCGTATGCTAAAGCTGAAACGCTACGTGGAGAAATAGACAAACTACGTCAAGCAAGAATTATCAGTGAGTCTACCTCTCCTTACAGTTCCAGCATAGTGTAGTTACAGAAGCTCAATAAGGAAGTTCGGTTGTGCATAGAATACCGTTTACTTAACACTGTAACGGAATTCCAGCCGGAATCTCACCAGAGCGCTTCTGAGCTGTTCACCAAGCTTAGCAGGGCAAGAATTTTCTCCAAAATTGACCTGAGTAAAGGTTACTACCAAATACCAGTCAAGGAGGAAATTAAACCCCTGTTAGCTTTCAGCACCAGTGAAGGACACTATACCTTCAACGTGATGCCGTTCGGATTGCATAACGCACCGGGAGTCTTTACCAGAATGATGAGAAAGCTTTTAGAACCCTTGCAAAGTCCTCATATCCATAATTTCATAGATGACATATTAATTGCATCGGAAAACTACGACCAACATATTGCTACGGTTGCTAGGCTCCTCGGGAGACTACAGGAAACTGGTCTCACAGCCAGACCTAGAAAATGTCTTCTCGGTTTTGAAAAAAACTTGACTTCCTATGGCATACTATTTCTCAAGGCTGCGTGTGGCCAGTTGCCAAAAACATTGAGAAAATAGTTGCAGCAAAAAGACCCCGACCGAAGAAGGACACTCTCTCATTTCTATCACTATGTGCCTACTACCAGAAATTTATTAACAATTTCAACGGGCTAACGGCACTCCTTACGGACTTTACTAAAAAGGGGCGACCAGAAACAGTTATTTGGACGCTAAGTGCGAACACGTTTACAGCACTCTCAAACGACAGTTATCCGAATATCCAATGTTACGGCTAACTGACCTTAAGAAACCTTTTATATTGCGGGTCGACGCATCGGGTCAAGGCATCGGGTTAACTTTGCTACAAGCAGATGACAGTGATCCGAACCTGCTGTTCCCAGTCGCTTATGGCAGCCGAAAATTGAACACAATAGAACGGAATTACTCTCAGTGGAGAGAGAATGTCTAGCACTCGTGAGTGGTATTAGGAAACATCACGAATACCTTTACGGAGTTTCATTTACATTGCAGACGGATCATGCCCCACTGGCTTTTCTTGGAGTGAATAAGGAATTCAACGCGAGGATTATGCGGTGGGCGTTGCTCCTAAGTGTATATGCTTGATAAAACTATTTCTTACCCCTTATTTTCACCTCTGTTCAGACAGGGCTATAAACAGCAATTACCTAGCTGATTAATTCACGACAGTGAGTTCTTGTCACCGTCGATGATTGTGATTGGTGCTACTAAAATGTATACACTTATTTCATTGGGACGGATAATACCGGGATAATAAACCTTACTGTCACACGTGTACATAAGCTTAAATAATTTGAATTTTATTTTCACCCACATTAAAAAAAATATATCCACATTTTTTACTCGTAAGGAGCCATGGTAGCGCATTGGTTAGTGCATTGACTTCCTAGCTCGTGGTCCATGGTTTGATCCTCAGTTGATGTGGGCTTTTTAGACCGCAAACAGCTCCGGGATCGACCCAGCCTCATGAATTGGGTATGAGAGCAACTCTGGGAAGATGCTGACCAGTATATAAATATTACACACACATAAAGGTATGTTTTCAGGCACTCGTGAATAATAAACAAGTAGAAAACTAGACAACAGACGAACAACAGACGTGAGTGGCTTACCGGGGAATCGAACACAGGACCTACCGTGCGGCACCCCCGTCTAGCTATGGAAGCGAATTACACTATCCTCCCTGCCAGCTAATGTAATATTTATTTACTGTTTACAGGCCTCGGGTTTACCTTCTTTATGTGTTGAAGATGCTGACCACATCACCCCTAGTGTGCTGATGGTCAAGAAAATATGGGCCTAACACCATATTCCCAATATGCCTCAATGGGCATGTAAAGGGATCCTTTTTATTCCTAAAATGATCATAGGTTTTTTCATTTAAAGAAATATATTATTTTTACAGTTTTTGCGTTTTACTATGACTATATGTAATTACGTACGATTTTTCTTTGTAATAAAATATATTATCTGTTTGCAAAATTTTTTATGAAATTAAATGTGCGTGTTCTCTAAAAAGGGGTGCAGAGCTTTCACCGGACAATCAAAAGGCTCCATGGCAACAAGAAAAGTTAAGAACCCATTTGCTAAAGGAATGCTTAAAAACACAAAACTCCGAATCAACACCACATCATTTACAACGGTACTAAAAGGGATCTCCCCAGAAAGTTGCACATGACATACCATTTTATATTACCAACATAAGAATAAGCATATATTAGATTTATGTGCTAACGATGAAAATTAAGGATGAACAAATACATTAGCAAACTAATATCCATCATACCAATGCAGTGCAAAAATAACGTTAATCATATTCAACATAACAAATCAATAAATTCAAAATATAAATATTAAAAATAATTTTCAGTGGCTCCGGTCGGCCCAGATGTAAACTGATACCTAACTCTGCTCTTCAGTCAGGACAGTCAAAGGCGGCAAGGAAGGGAACTGGTCACCCCTCCTCTCCCCCCCCCCTTCCCCCACACACACACCTATCGAAGCTTAACCTAGTATAGTGAAGTCTCTAACACTTCGCTCCCCATAAGGCAGCATCTGCTACGTGACCATCTTTACATTCACAATAAATAAAAATGAGACAGATACAGTAAACCAAACTAAAGCCCGTTATGTCCCATCTACTCTAAAGGGTAAAGAGGTATTAGCAAAAAGGCATATTAAAACGAATAGAAAATGGATTCCCACATACGCTACAGACATTATGAAACATACTAATTAAAAACTAAACAAAAAATATATAAAAATTTGAGCCTGGAAGAAACAACAAATGTAATGTGCTGTACAGAATAAATTACACCATACACCCAAATTATGAGCGCCCGATTGACAAGCTCCAGTCTACCCAGCTGTAACTTGGTACCTGACTTTTGTTTAGGGAAGGAAAAGGCAGCGAGAAAGGGAATTGGATCGCCCCACCTCTCGATGCTGGACCTAATATAATGAAGTCTGTAACACTTCAATCCCCTACGGCAGTATCTGCTGTGGGACTACTTTACCTTTTCACCCAAATTATAACCAACTTGGTAATGAACATGGTAATGAACATGGTAATGAACATGGTTAAAAAATGGTAATGAACATGGTAATGAACATGGTAATAAACATGGTAATGAACATGGTAATGAACATGGTAATAAAAATGGTAATGAACATGGTAATGAACATGGTAATGAACATGGTAATAAACATGGTAATAAACATGGTAATGAACATGGTAATGAACATGGTAATGAACATTGTAATGAACATGGTAATAAACATGGTAATGAACATGGTAATGAACATACCAGAGAGAACACTCATATTTCTTAGGCGTGAACCAAAACAGCAACAAGAAATTCTACTTCGGCGTCGTCCACATATGACGTCACGCAATTGTATCTACTTTTTTTAAGCACAAAGTTTGTGGTATTTCATTGCAGTAGTTACATTGCTCAAACAGTCACTGATACAGCGGGCGCTCATAATAACGTGGCCCGTGGAGTTTATTCTTCTGTCCTGCATTATCAGTAACAAGATATAGTCAACTCGCGCAGCCGGCCAAACGGTCTGTCAATTAACTAGTCTACCGGGCGGTCATTCGTGGATTATTTAACCACCGCCTACTGCAAACCACAGTGCATACGGCTGTTGTCTTTGCTATCGACTTGTGTCGGCAACCCTGTTAGACTCATTAACAGTCGGTAAAACCAGAATAGTTCGAGCATTCTTCAAAAGAAGCGGCACTTGGTCAGTACTAGACACCTACCTGAAGCCAAGTCACCGTTATGCAACACAGAGAGGCGCTTTCCTTGAGAGCCCTCACGTATACTCGGTCTTTTATTCGTCAGCAGTAATCTCTAGCGTCCTGCTAATTGGATTTATTATTTGTGTCTGGATAAGGGCACAAGCATTGTCTCCATCACCCGTGCTTGGATAGTGAGTGCACGCTAGGATTATTCTGACACCTGTTTTCTACTGGGAGCTTATCTCCTTCATCAATTGGATAGCAACATCCCAAGGAACAGGGTTAGATTTCTCGGAGTTAGGAGTACTTACCTACAAGGATTAATTTTAGCTCAAAGCGTGAGAGACCGCTTTTCATCACGGAAGACTGGGGGCCCCCTGTTAGTTAAAAAAGCTGGATGTGTGAGAGACTTTCTGGGTGTTGGTGTGGAGTGAGGTGATCTGTTTGAGTGCGATTTATTTAAGTGTTGTGGTAGGTTGTTTGTTTTACTATGATTGTGATTTTAGTTTAGCCTTTCAGAGATCGTGAAGGCATTTTCTTATTTTCCTTGATTCATGTGGTGAGTTTGTGTTAATAAGCATATATAAATTGGCTTTGTGGTCAGAAATCTCTTATAAGTTAACTGTCACTGTTGTACTGTATGTTCTTACTGCATTTAGAATTAGTCTATTTGTTCAGAGAGCACGGGTGAGGGATTGACTTAGTAAAAGTCAGTCGTAGGAGGCAGAAGAAATATTCTTCTTACTCTCCAGAAGTCAGATCTCTTCCTATAATTTTCATTAATAACTCTATACTTATCTACGTCCACACTACACATTCATAATCTGTCTGAACTCAGACATAATCTATTCACAAGTATTCTACCTGCGACATCTACTCACAAGATATATATATATAGCAGATATACCCGGAAACAAGTAACTTAACTTTATTTTTAATATATTACCTGGTTGTGGTACATCTCAGTCACCATTATTATCTGAGCAGCCAGGACCAACCTCCCACGGTTAATTCTCGGATTAACCCAATGACAACTATACATCTCACCTCCAGCATATCTACTCCAATCATGGCTTCCACCATACCTTTCACCTCTAGCATATCTACTCCAATCCTTTCCTCCACTCTACCTCCTTCAGTTTGGTTAATTTGAGGGAGACTAAGAGTATATTCTTCCTCCCCTTCCATAGAAATAACCGTATATTCTATGATACTTAAAACTGTATTGTAAATTCCATCAGTGCAACCAATTTCCATTTCAGGGGACATTAACTGAGCCTGATGTTTAAAATGTTCTCTAAGATCATCTCTGTATTTCATCCTTAGTGCTAGTGGGTCACCAACTCTACCGGTTTCAAGTTGAATGTCATCTGATGTTTCTTGCTGTGTGTGAAAATGAAGACTCTAAAAGTAGACGAACCAAAAAAATTGCGATCCCTCGTGTTGTTGAATCCGTTTATTTTTAAATGAGAAATCCATATATATATATATATATATATATATATATATATATATATATATATATATATATATATATATATATATATATATATATATATATATATATATATATATATATATATATATATATATATATATATATATACTGTTCAAAAAAAGAAACGCATAGCTATCCGAGGGCGCGTTTTTATATGTTTGTAAGTAAAATTTGGTGCTAGGATATATAAAAACCAGCCTCAAATGTTCTTTACAGTGTCAAATGCACGTGTTGACCTGAATTGCGTTCGTTTTTGTAATCGTTACAACGCAGTGGTCAATAGTGTTTATGACGCAATTTTTGACCACAGCTCATGTTGCGCGCACGTGAAAGCAACAAAATTTGAGGTGAACACTATTCATTGACTACGCAACTGAAACCCTATAAAAGGATAACGCTACACACAAAAAATTCAGTTTCATTTTCAAGCAGACATTTATGGCGTCTCTATCGATAAATTTAAGGAACATTGCTATTGGCCGACTGCATGCAGGTGAAAGTCAAAGTCAGGTTGCCAGGCATCTAAACGTGCATCAGAGTACCATCAGTCGACTTTGGCACCGGTTCCAAGCCACTGGCTCAGTTGAAGACCGGCATCGCAGTGGACGACCCAGAGTGACAACAGCAGCGGAGGATCGCTTTATTCGGCTTCGTCACCTCAGAGACAGGTTTACAACAGCTTCCTCAACTGCCCAGTCATTGCCTGCAGGACGTCATGTGTCTGATCAAACTGTCCGGAATAGACTGCATGACGCTGGACTTTGGGCACAACGACCTCACCGAGGACCTGTCCTTACGCGCAGCCATCGCCAAAATCGACTTCTTTGGGCCAACCAGCATCGTTCCTGGGCAGCTGACAATCAATGGAGACGTGTCTGGTTTAGTGACGAATATTTCTTTTTGTTGCAGCGTCATGATAGACGGCGTAGGGTCTACAGTAGGCGAAATGAACGTTTTGCCCAAAATTGCGTTGATGAAGCTCCGCCGCACGGTGGTGGAGGTGCAATGGTGTAGGGAATGATCAGTTACAACGGAAGGAGTCAATTGGTGCACATTGAAGGAGGCTTGAATGCGCAACGATATGTCAATGAAATTCTTCGACCCCATGTCCTTCCACTTTTGGCTGCCCAAAGGTCTGTGTTTCAACAGGACAACGCCAGACCCCATTGTGCACGGTTGACCACGCAGTTCCTGACTGCCAACAACATTCTCACCCTTCCCTGGCCATCCCTGTCTCCAGACATGAGTCCGATTGAGCACCTGTGGGATGAGCTGCATAGACGTGTTTGTCGGCGAGACGTTGCTCCAGCCAATCGTCGTGATCTGTTCCAGGCACTCCAGGAAGAGTGGGCAGCCATCCCACAGGCCCACATCAGACGTCTGATCGCATCCATGCCCAGGAGATGCCAGTCGCTGATCGATGCAAGAGGAGGCCACACACCATACTAACGGGAAAGCCCGTACGCCAAAAAACTCTCGTGACCCAGATGCAAAACAACTGCCAATTGATTGGTTGAACCCTAAGGTATTCTTGTGTGCAATTTGAACAATTAACTCATTAAATTAAAAAAGTTATTGAATGTCAAAATTATTATATATATATATATATATATATATATATATATATATATATATATATATATATATATATATATATATATATATATATATATATATATATATATATATATATATATATATATATTGACCCAAAATTAATGTTAAGGGAAACAATAAAGTTAATATCTAATTGAAAGAACCTAAATTAGATAAGTATTCATTACTTTTGAAGAAACAGCAGACCTTCCAGACATCACTCTCAATGGGCAGAACAATGAAAGGCAAGACAAGCTGAAGTATCTGGGAGTAACGTTTGATCGTGGGCTATCGTTCAAGTATCATGTCGAACTGATCATACAGAAGTGCAAGCGAGGTCTGGATGCTTTAAAAACAATGGCTGCTGCGAGCTTGGAACACAGACTGCTGTTTCTCTTGTATCATCGGCTCGTGATTTCAGTAATCGAGCATGGGCTAGGAATACTCACGCTGTCAGTGTTACAATGTGAACGACTGGAACGCATTCAAAATGAAGGGATGCGACTAGTCTTGAGCTGTACGCGTGATACCTCCATTGTGACAATGAGATACATGCTGAGATTGTTGTCAATTAGATCCAGATATGCGGTGGCCCAGGCAAAAGCCTATATGTGGGTAACCACCGACAAAAGACATCCCCTACATGAGAACGTAGCTGATATCAAAGAAGCAAGAATAAAGAGGGGGATGTCGTGGATGGCACAGGCAGAGGCTGCCTGACCAATGTCAGGTGATCAGGGTTGAAAATATATCCAAAGGGGAAGAGTGGAGTAAGTCAGGGGAGAACTGGATAAACTACCAGCAGGTCATCATTAGCCTTGGCAGGGAGTGCAGATCTTGGGGCAATGGAAAAGCAGAGCTGGAGATTAATCAGGTGATAAGTGATCATGCTGGGGATGATGACGCCATTGTATGCACTGATGAGTCCGTAGCGCGTGGTAAGAAATCAGGATGGACTTCTCTACGAAAATAAAGGGCAAGGTCGTCGCTGAACAGAGTGGAGCCTATATGACAACAACCTCCAGCATGAGAATGGATGCAGAGGCAGTTACTGCATCACTGAGGTGGCTGTCTGAAACCCTATCAACCAGGGCAGTTATATTGTCACACTCTCAAGCCATGCTTCGGAAAGTTCAGAACGGATGACTATGGCAGGAATGGAAAACATCAATAGAATCCTCAAGTCTTCAAGAACTGGTGTGAATCTACTATCCTATTCATGCAGGGTTACAAACGAACGAAGGATCTTTATTTTCAAAGGGTTAAGAATTGTGCCCTTCCTTTCTCTCACCTTTCATACTGAATTCATTTATTCTCACATTCATTTTACATATCAATTTCAAGGAATTCAAAGTTGTAAAGTAAAATAAAATAGCACACTCATATTAACATTAACTACTTATAAACATGACATAAAATATATTGAAAAGTACAAACATCGTCATTAGAACCCACACTTGATATTATAATGGTACGTGGCAATGAGAGAGCTGACAGACTGGCCTCGAGAGCACCCATAGTGGGGACACTGGACATGGATACGGGAGAGATACTACGGACAATTAATGTTCGCCTGCTAGATAATAAAACTGCAATGGATGAATCAACAAGGCTGAGACTGTTGGAGTTTGGCATCAAACGTGGGACTAGCAGAGATGGACGTGAGACAGGATGCTTCCGTCGTATGTACAAGCAGAGTGCTACAGGCACAGGCAGCATTCACACTCTTTGACATTTGCTGAGGGAGACTGAGCATCGATGGGTTTGCCCGGAGTGCAGTGAGGTCGATTCTGATTAACAATAATAATAAGAAGAAACAAGACCCAGAAGAGTTACCAGTTGACAGAAATGGTGAACAAAGACATTGACACCTTATAATTTTCCAACTTGTGATTTGTATCAATAAAAATCTGCAATCTTTACCCAACTTCTATTTTAATTAATAAATGTACAGATATATTTTATAAATCGCAGCTGATTTAACTTAGATTGATTTTGTTTAAATTATAGTTCTTTTTTAAATTGTGTTATTGTGGCTGTCACATATGAAAAAGGGCAGCAAGTTTTCATTCACTTTTGCCCCGCCCCATCCCCCCCAGTATATTTTTTGCTACAGGAACGCCGATTTCACAAGTGCAATAAACGCGTGAGCTGTTTGAGCAATTAGCACGGGGAAACAGAGCAGAGCGCGGAGCATGGCGCAATTGATTCTTTGATCAGGGGGAACACACGGGATGAGTCCAGGCGTTTAATAGTTTCTTTGAAGAATCAAGGGGGCGATCAGTCTGAGACGTATATTGGAGTGTTACATTTTCAGTGTAATTAAATTTACGGGTTTGAGACCCGGCAGAGGTGGTAATATTTCCTTTCATACAAAAATCGAACTGCAATTTGGCCGGGGTCTGGCAGGAGGTGTGACTTTTGCATTAAAGAGAGATAGATGGGAATCTATCAATATATTCCATGTCTCTCCAATAGCCATTTATCAGTAGCTCAGATATCTATCCGAAACCACTAGCTCGAATATTCTATATAGTATTTCTTGTGCAGAGTGAAAATTATTAGATTTTCGTGGAGTGTTTCATTTTTCTGATTGCGGTAATTTATATTTCTAGCTTTAAGTGATTTAGTGTGTTTAAAGTTTCATTATATTTCAATGAGATTTTCTGTGCTAATTAAATAATTATAGCTAAATTTTCCAGCCGTAAAGTAAATTTAATTACTCGCTAATTTCCCAATAAGAGATGTTTTAAATTGACTAGTGCATACATTAAATAACTGTCTACTGGCGGCATATATTATTTACTGATATCCATTCTATGTATTTTATGAATGACTAACGTTCATTTCACGCGTTAAATTAACGACAGGTTAAGCTAGCCACGTGTGTTTTAAATCTAATTTATAACAGAGCGGTGAAGAGGTCCTATTTTAACACGTGTTAGATATGATATTGATAATTTGGTTACATGTTTATATATTCTTTCCTTTAATCTAGGCTGATCAAACCTGAGTACTAGCGGCTTTCTTATGGCCATATGAACTTACGATCACACGAACTTATAATATCATATAAGCATCCAGATATATTTAATGAGCTTCTTGCTGTGACCTGTGCGGTCCTTTTTTCCTCATTTTTTCATGAGAGAAACCAGAATAGAAACATTAATTATAACATTAACTGGACCAGAACTATTACCAGATTTATTTATATCAATCTCATCAGCCAGTTGTGGCGAAATATATTGTCAGCAACATTTGTGTAACCTAACTTAGTGTATCAGCCGATTGAAGCTAGACACCTAGGAACTATCTATGTTTTATTCATCCTACATCGGCGATCACCACGTATGAACCTTACTCCCACCAACTGAAGGCAGAGATAACTTATTGTATCCAGGACAAATTAAATCACCGACTCTAGCGATTCGCGTGAAATTTGCAGTCAGCAATTACGGCGAATCTGGGGCTTGATTCGGCACAACTCAATTTGAACAATACATAGTCTTATTACTTATTAGTGTATTTCCTTGGAATGCTTGCAACAACTACTGTAGTAAGCATAAATCTGAAAGTGGCCACTGAATGAATGTGAATTGGATGAACGGAGAAAGAAACTTATGTCTTTGATTACCATCAGTATACTTATATGGTTTCTTCTTTTTGTCTCACTATTCTGAGTAGTCACGAGATAACTTACATTTAGAACCTGTTCTTTTCCCATACTGACTATCTCATAACTTGTTGTTAACTTTTTTTGATCTTTTGGGTTAATTCTGTTGGGATCTTCTTTCTTTTCCTTTACCAGAGGGGAGAACCTATTTGATTAATTTTCATTTGTCTGTAAACCATGAACTATTTATGTATATGATTTATGTTGTTATTTTCTATTGATAATAAACTTAATTAACCTTTAGTTACCGTGTCGGTCAACCCCTATTCATTATATGTTATTCATAGTTTGTTTTCACGTTCGTGCGTATTTGTCACAGAATTGTGCGCATGTGAGTGCAGTGTAACTTGTATTTCTTACAGGGAGAGAGAGAGAGAGTACGTCTGATTTAAAGTTAGTCGTCCAGATAGGCTGGACTAGATAAATTATTCTATCCAGAGACTGTCCTTTCTCTTACACAATCACCTAGTGATAAAACTATTTCTTACCCCTTATTTTCAAATTGTCAACACTATCACCTTTGTTCAGACAGGGCTATAAACAGCTATTACCTATCTGATTAATTCACGACATTAATGTAGGCACGTCCGTAGGATTGAATCTAGGTCAGGAGACTCTGCGACTTAATGTCGGCTAGTCCGTAGTATTTGAGCTACATCTGCAGCAAGCGCCAGTTAATGGTCGCTCTTCGCGAGACTGAACTCTAAGTCTGAGTCTAGATTAGCCTTAAGTCTGATATTGAATCTGAAGTTTCATCTAGATAGATAGTGTTTGGGAGTTTGTCTTGTGAGTTAGGGTACATTAAAAAAAATTTTTTTTTAAATATTACCCCCTAGACAACGATCTTAATATTGGGTGTTTGACCACACACATATAGGTTTAGTTTTCTTTCCACGGCATCATAGAGTTACGTGCAATTTGTTCTGATAGTAATCTTTGTCAGATAGATGAGATATATGGTAATTTTATTCAAGGCCGCTAGTACGTGTGATTGTTTAACAATCACAAGGTTTTTTTTCAAGAAGCAGCAGAGTTTTAGCAAAGCTAAGGACCGATTTCTGACTTTACGTCTAGTTAAAAACGTCCCTTACTCTTAACTGACTTCTAGAGTGGGCGAGTTTTGGTGGATTTATAAAATAAGGGAAATTTTTTTTTCTCCTACATTTTATATTAAAAATTTTTTTTATCCACTGTAAGTAAAAGTAGTTTTTCCAGTATTATCCTGATCTACCATTTATTTGGCTTAGTCGACTGTATTAGGAGCCTAGGGCCAGGTAATAACAGCAATATATTAGATAACCAATAACCGGACAGGAAATATCTCAGTGAAATTATATTTTTTTTGTTTGTGTTTTTTTTCCTCGTAAAGTTGGTTAAGGATATAATTTTTTTTTCTCCTTCTTTTCTTCTTCTTCCTTCTCGGGTTAAGGCATTTAGTTATTAGCAATGGCTGAGCGAGCTAAACGTAGAGCCATGCTGAGAGAAGAAGTAAAGGAGACAGGATTGCAAGGAGAAGAAGTGGCCGCGTTCGTCGATGAAGAACTGGACAGATATGACGCGGAGAAGAAGGAAGCACAAGATAGAGCGGAGAGGAAAGAAGCGGAAGAGCGTCAATCTCAAATGGAACAGAAGAAAATTGAGGCAGAGATGGAAGCTTGCAGGGCAAAACGTGAGGAAAGAGATAAGGAGAGACATCACGAGCTGGCGCTTAAGGCCTTAGAGGTCCAAAGTTGTGGTGCTATGTCTTCCTCCAGTAATGGAGAGTTTCCACCTCAGTCGCAGGTCACTGATCTCTCCAGCACCCAATCTCCTCAACTCGTAGCGATGTCTTTCGCCCTAGAATCCTTCCCAAGCCCCAGTGAGAAAATTGACTCGTTTCTCGAGAAATTTGAGAGGATGGCGATACTGTATGGGTTAGAGAGTTCCCGATGGTGTCTAAAACTTTCATCATCATCTCAACCCGTAACCCGTCATGGGTCGTAGGGGTGCCATGGTGGAAGCATCAGCAGACAGGGTCCTCCACTGCTATCTATCCTCAGCAATGCGTACAAGTGTGGAAAAACCGTGTCCTGCCCATTCTTTGATGTTATCAGCCCAGGATTTTCTTTGCCTTCCTCTTCTCCGTTTACCTTCGACTGTTCCCTGGAGGATCGTTTTCGAAAGGGAGTCATGACGAGTTACATGCCCAAACCAGGCAAGCTTTCGACGATGCACTATTGACAAAAGTGGTTCTTGGTGGCCTGCATAGGTGTTTATCTTCTCTCTAACATAGACATTTGTTTTGTGCTCTTTATGGCAAATGCGCAAAATTCTTCTATAACATTTATGCTCGAAAGCCTGAATCCTTCGCTCCGTATCTGCAGTGAGTGTCCAGCCCTCACACCCATACAAGAGAATAGATAATACAAGTGATTTATATAACTTGATCTTCACAGGAAAACTGATGTTACCTTTCCAGATCACATTCAGCCTTGTCATGGCAGCTGAGGCCATCTCAAGTCTTGTCTTGATTTCTTTACTTGATCTTCCATCACTACATATAGTGGACCCGAGATATTTAAAGGTGTTAACTTCTTCTAACGTTTGCCCATTTAACGTAATGTTGGTCAGAACATGTTTCTTATGGCTATTCACCAATATCTTGCTTTTTTCTATATTAATTTCCATCCCATACGTTCTAAAACTTTCACAGGCTCTAAAAGGTAGTGCTTATGACGTCTACGTAAAACTGGGACGCAGCCATCAAGACAACTACGACATGCTAAAGAAGGCTTTACTGGAGCTGTAAGAAATGAACGCTCGCAAATGTTTGCACCTGTTCAGAAACAGCAGAAAAGAAGGAACGGAGACATTTCATCAATTCTCTTCACGCCTGACTGGATATTTGACCAAGTGCATGGAACTTTCCGAGCTCCCTCTCACTTTTGAAGGGCTCCTCGAATTTGTTCTTACAGAACAAATAAATCCACGTTGTCAAACGAAACCCGGAGATTTTTGGCTGAACAGGGCGCAGTAAAGTTAGAAGTCATTCTTAGTAAGTCTGAACGTTACGTGAATGCTTTGGTCTAGCTTCCCAGCACTAAACGCAAACCGACAGATGAGCAGTTTCGGAAAAATAATCCAGAGCCGTCTTCCCGTTCTTCCCAGCATCATAATCAACGAGAAACTTTACCTCAGAACCCTCCCCAGGAAAAATCGAAATTCTTTAAAAACAGATACCCAACCAACAAGAATTCTGATCAGCCCGACCGGCCTACATGGCACAGCCGCCAGAAAGGTCAAGACAAGGGAAAGACCCCTGCACAAGGGACATCTGATCAGAGCAAGCACACCGGGACGAATAGAATCGGCTGCTTGTTAACAGACTCGCAACGGAGAATTAGTGTCAGTGATTCTCAACCTGAGGGTGAGAGGCCTTCAACGCGAGGAACTGTTATTTTGAACGGGACTTCGACATCTTGTCTTTTTGACACAGGATTATCTTATGATTGTATTGTCGCAAGGCATTTGGTCAAACCTGGTCAAGAAACAGAAGACACCGTCAAATTATGTAGAGTTTTAAAGAGGGATGCACCAATGACGCTTGCCATCGCATTGGTGGAGATACACTCTGATTTTGTCACAGGTGTTATCAAAGCGGCTATTATGGATGATCCTATCTACCCAGTAATACACGGATGTAGATATGTGTTTGTTGGGAGACCAAAAGAGCCGATTGTGGCAGCAGTGACAACAAGAGGGCAAACCAAGAAGGAACGGGAGCCTGCGCCAAATTTTTGTTACCTAAGGAACTTAAAGAGGCGCAACAAAACGACCCTACCTTGGAACTCTGCTTTAGGAAACTGCCCATGGCCAAGGACTCCAGTCACAACGGAGACATCTTTTCTAAGGATGGCGTATTGTATTGTAGAACGGGCAACCCTGAACAAGGGCATAACCAGCTCCTAGTACCGACGCAGTACAGAGCCCAAATATTAGAAATGGGGCACTCTCTTCCCTTTAGCGGACATATGGGACAAAACGCCACTATTCAGCGAATATCGACTCACTATTGGTGGCCAGGAATGAACACTGATATTATCAGATACGTGAAATCCTGCGCCCAGTGCCAACGGGTGGCACCCAAGCATTGGACACCCCCAGTTCCCATGGGTGAAATGCCAATAGTGGGAACACCATTTGAACGGGTTGCTGTCGACATTGTTGGACCCCTAGAAAGGACCAAAAGAAGGAACAGGTTTATCCTGACCTTAGTCGACACATGAACTATGTGGGCCGAAGCTATACCGCTAACACGCACGGATTCCAAGCATGTCGCAGAAGCCCTAGTGCAGATTTTTACACGGTTGAGATTCCCTCAACAAGTTTTGACGGATAACGGATCCCAATTCTGTAGCTTGTTAATGGAGGAGATCTTTAAGATCTTGAGGGCCAAGCACATCCACACAGGCCCCTACCATCCGGCTGAAAATGGGCTCGTGGAACGCTTCAACGGCAGCCTCACCATAATGTTACGTAAGCTGGGCCAAGAGAAACCTGAAGATTGGGATCTTTTCATTCCTGCAGCCTTATTCGCCTACAGGGACGTTCCCCAGGCCTCTACAGGTTTACCACCAGCTACTCTTTTATTCGGCAGACCTATTAAGGGGCCGCTAGAAGCCTTACTTCGGTCACTGACAGACCAGAAGGCCGACAAGACAGTCGTCTCAGCCAGAAAGTATGTATCGGAACTTAAGGAAAGGTTACAACTAGGATGGGATCTAGCAACAACCAACCTTAAGAAAGCGCGCGCAAAGCACGCTAAACAGTACAATAAAGCGGCGAAAGAGAGAGAACTCCAACCAGGGGAGAAGGTTTTGTTGCTACTTCCAACCGGAAGCCCACAAACTGCGCATCGGATGGCAAGGGCCGTTTACCGTCCTGAAAAAGATCTCAAGAACGAACTATAAGATCTCTATTAAAGGAAATGAGAAGGTCTACCACGTAAATCTGCTAAAGAAATACTTGGAAAGACCGGTGCCGTCCTCCGAACATCTGCTGGCGGTCGCCATAGCAACAGAACACGAGGAAGATGACGATCGTTGCATGGTATATACATTGCAACAAACGGAATCTTTCCAAGATGTGAAATTCGGTGACAATCTCTCTGAAGCACAACAGACAGAAACGAGGGCGCTACTGAAACAGTACACAGCAGTTTTGACGGATGTACCTGGTCGAACCCATTTCGTAGAGTTCGATATGAAACTGACAAACGAGACACCTGTGCGGACCAGAGTTTACCCCATCCGTATGCTAAAGCTGATACGCTATGCAGAGAAATAGACAAACTACGTCAAGCAGGAATTACAGTTCCAGCGTAGTGCTGTTAGAGAAGCCCAATAAGGAAGTTCGGCTGTGCATAGATTACCGTTTACTTAACACTGTAACGGAATTCCAGCCGGAACCTCACCAGAGCGCTTCTGCGCTGTTCACCAAGCTTAGCAGGGCAAGAATTTTCTCCAAAATTGACCTGAGTAAAGGTTACTACCAAATACCAGTCAAGGAGGAAATTAAACACCTGTTAGCTTTCAGCACCAGTGAAGGACACTATACCTTCAACGTGATGCCGTTTGGATTGCATAACGCACCGGGAGTCTTTACCAGAATGATGAGAAAGCTTTTAGAACCCTTGCAAAGTCCTCATATCCATAATTTCATGGATGACATATTAATTGCATCGGAAAACTACGACCAACATATTGCTACGGTTGCTAGGCTCCTCGGGAGACTACAGGAAACTGGTCTCACAGCCAGACCTAGAAAATGTCTTACGGACCTTACTAAAAAGGGGCGACCGGAAACAGTTATTTGGGATGCTAAGTGTGAACACGTTTACAGCACTCTCAAACGACAGTTATCCGAATATCAAATTTTACGGTTACCTGACCTTAAGAAACCTTTTATATTGCGGGTCGACGCATCGGGTCAAGGCATCGGGTCAACTTAGCTACAAGCAGATGACAGTGATCCGAACCTGCTGTTCCCAGTCGCTTATGGCAGCCGAAAATTGAACACAGCAGAACGGAATTACTCCACAGTGGAGAGAGAATGTCTAGCACTCGTGAGTGGTATTAGGAAACATCACGAATACCTTTACGGAGTTTCATTTACAGTGCAGACGGATCATGCCCCACTGGCTTTTCTTGGAGCTAATAAGGAATTCAACGCGAGGATTATGCGGTGGGCGTTGCTCCTAAGTGTATATGCTTTCAAAGTAGAATACATATCAGGAAAACAAAACGTGGGAGCAGATATCATGAGTAGAAATTGGAGCAGTGAGGAAGAAAGGGAAGGTGAAGATAGCAATCACTCGCAAGATGCGGACAACAGCTGCGCTATTTTCATAGAGGAGACATAAAGGGTTTTATGTCTTCATGCCCGGACGTAATGTCACATATGAAAAAGTGCAGCAAGTTTTCATTCACTTTCCCCCCCCCCACTCAAGTATATTTTTTGCTACAGTAACGCCGGTTTCACAAGTGCAATAAACGCGTTAGCTGTTTGAGCAATTAGCACTGTGAAACAGAGAGCAGAGCGCGGAGCATGGCGTAATTGATTCTTTGATCAGGGGAACACACGGGATGAGTCCAGGCGTTTAATAGTTTCTTTGAAGAATCAAGGGGGCGATCAGTCTGAGACGTATATTGGAGTGTTACGTTTTCAGTGTAATTAAATTTACGAGTTTGAGACGCGGCAGATGTGGTAATATTTCCTTTCATAAAAAAATCGAACTGCAATTTGGCCGGGGTCTGGCAGGAGGTGTGACTTTTGCATTAAAGAGAGATAGATGGGAATCTATCAATATATACCATGTCTCTCCAATAGCCATTTATCAGTTGCTCAGATATCTATCTGAAACCACTAGCTCGAATATTCTATATAGTATTTCTCGTACAGAGTGAAAATTATTAGATTTTCGTGGAGTGTTTCATTTTTCTGATTGCGGTAATTTATATTTATAGCTTTAAATGATTTAGTGTGTTTAAAGTTTCATTACATTTCACTGAGATTTTCTGTGCTAATTAAATAACTTATAGCTAAATTTTCCAGCAATAAAGTAAATTTAATTACTCGCTAATTTTCCAGTTAGAGATGTTTTAAATTGACTAGTGCATTTTTTTTTCTTAACCAGCGGCCTTTGGGCTTTCAGCCCTTCGGCCCAATGACATGTCATTGCGAGGCTGGGGAACCTGAGGACTTTCCTTCCAACCCGGTCAGGAGCTTCGCTCCTTCCCATCCACAGAGGGTTTATCACAGGAGACGTTCAGGCTATTCAGTCAAATTTCCGGCCGTAAACATTTCTTCAAACGCCGACGCCCGGGTTTGAACCATGAACACCTGGTCGCCAGTACAACGCCGAAGCCATTACACCAGCATACATTAAATAACTGTCTACTGACGGCATATATTATTTACTGATATCCATTCTATGTATTTTATGAATGACTAACGTTCATATCACGCGTTAAATAAACGACAGGTTAAGCTAGCCACGTGTGTTTTAAATCTAATTTATAACAGAGCGGTGAAGAGGTCCTATTTTAACACGTGTTAGATATGATATTGATAATTTGGTTACATGTTTATATATTCTTTCCTTTAATCTAGGCTGATCAAACCTGAGTACTAGCGGCTTTCTTATGGCAATATGAACTTACGATCACACGAACTTATAATATCATATAAGCATCCAGATATATTTAATGAGCTTCATGCTGTGACCTGTTCGGTCCTTTTTCCTCATTTTTTCATGTGAGAAACCAGAATAGAAACATTAATTATAATATTAACTGGACCAGAACTATTACCAGATTTATTTATATCAATCTCATCAGCCAGCTGTGGCGAAATATATTGTCAGCAACAATTGTGTAACTTAACCTAGTGTATCAGCCAATTGAAGCTAGACACCTAGGAACTATCTATGTTTTATTCATCCTACATCGGCGATCACCACGTATGAACCTTACTCCCCCCAACTGAAGGCAGAGATAACTTATTATATCCAGGACAAATTAAATCACCGACTCTAGCAATTCCCGAGAAATTTGCAGTCAGCAATTACGGCGAATCTGGGGCTTGACTCGGCACAACTCAATTTGAACAATACATGGTCTTATTACTTATTAGTGTATTTCCTTGGAATGCCTGCAACAACAACTGGGGTAAGCATAAATCTGAAAGTGGCTACTGAATGAATGTGAATTGGATGAACGGAGAAAGAAACTTATATCTTTGATTACCATCAGTATACTTATATGGTTTCTTCTTTTTGTCTCACTAATCTGAGTAGTCACGAGATAACTTACATTTAGAACCTGTTCTTTTCCCATACTGACTATCTCATAACTTGTTGTTAACTTTTTTTGATCTTTTGGGTTAATTCTGTTGGGATCTTCTTTCTTTTCCTTTACCAGAGGGGAGAACCTGTTTGATTAATTTTCATTTGTCTGTAAACCATGATCTAGTGTCCTCTCGTGGAGCCGACAGTTTAGAAATACGTGTTCTACTGCTTGTCTGAAATAGGATATAAAATGTCTCTAATTCCAGATAATATACAGGGTGTTTCAAAAAGAATATTGGTATTTTAGTTGCATATAACTTTGGTTATTGAACACTTAAAAATATACAGTTTGCACCAAAAGAAAGTAAAATTGTCAAAGTTTAATCTTTTGCATTACAATCCCTCAATGTGTGCCCCTCGTGTTACACGGAACACATCTAAACGGTAGTCCAATTCTCTCCACACTCGCTCCAACTGATCCCTTGTTATTTTTTCCATTTTCATTCCTTGTGCGTCTAGCGGCTGAAATGAAAAACATTTTTTTTAAATCGGGTAACTGTCCAAACTCGGAAAATTTACCTATCGTTTGGTGCAAACCGAACATTTGTAAGTTTGCAATTACTAAAACTATACACCTTCAAAATACCATACCGATATTCTTTTTGAAACACCCTGTATTCAACTGCCAATACCTGGTCGTAGTATCATAACTCCTGTCCACTTTATGTAAACAAAGTGAATTAGGATGTACAAATTGTGTGCGTGCACGCACGTGTGTTTTTGTTTGTTTGTTTGTTACTAAACTGGTTGTCTCTTCATTCTTGTCACAGGATAAAAAAAGAGGGTTAAGAGGAGAGGTGTGAAAGCTTAAGGTATTTGAGTTGATATTTAACTTACTCTTTATTTGGCATTAGTAATATGTATTCAGATCAAAGTCCGGTTACCAGCAAAGTAAATATAAAGCTGAAAAAGCAGGAAACCGAAGAAAAGAGGAACGCCGGGTAAAAATATTAGAGTTGAAACAACCAGACATAAAGTAAACATATCTTGTCGATTTCAAAAATAAGTATGAACAGTTAATAACAGAAAGCATAGACCAATACATAAGAGAAATCCCAATAGAAAAAGTAACCATAAAATGGGAATGTTTCTTCTTCTTCTTCGTACACTCTCAGACTTCCACTTGAATGTTCTCAAAGAAAGCAGTAGTCAGTTTGAGGCTATTTGAATCCCCGTAAAGCTGTTCCACGAAAGGAACTGGCGTCGGCCATATGCGCATTCTCTGTACCGCATATGTTGGGCAACTTTGAAGCAGATTTTCAGCAGTCATTTTATCAGTGCCACAGTTACACTGATCGGTAGTTCCTATCTTTAGTTTGTTGAATAGGTGGTATCTCAATCTGTTGTGGCCAGTGCGGAGTCTGCAGATCACCACTTGTTCTCTTCTGCTGAGCTGGTAGTAAGCATCATTCTGTGTGTGACCTGCATGTTCTACATTTCATTTATGTCTGTATCTGATTCTGATAAAACTCTTTGCTTCCTCGAAAGCTATGCTTGCATCAGGCTGAGGTAGATGTGAACCTTCTTTTGCCATTCTGTCAGCCTCTTCATTGCCGGTGATGTTACGATGAGATGGGATCCATTGGATCACAACACTTTTGAATCGTTGACAAAGTTTGTGAAGCACTATTCTGAGGTCATCTAGGTCTGTATTATTTTGGCTTTTCAACGATGCAATTACTGACACTGCTTCAGTAAAGAAAGCAACTTGTCTCTCTGTGTTTTCTTCTGTCAATATAACATCTGCTGCAGTTTTCAATGCCTCTGCCTCTGCTCTGAAGTTACTTGAGAATTGTCCTGTTGCCACTGACAGCCTTTTTTCTGCACCAGTGCTTAAAGTCAGAAAGACACCTCCACCTCCATTTTATGTTGCATTTGTTGCTGATCAGTCTGTGCATGCATGGGTCCAGGTGTTGTGTGGGTAATGTTTCTCTATGTATTTTGTCGCTATGGATTTTCTATCTGTTGCATTTTGGTTCTTTTTACACGCTTTTATTTAACTTGCCTTGTATGTCACTTTCGTGTCACTTTCAAATCTTGCAATCGATTTTTTCAATCACTTCCAGATGAGCAATAGCTCTGAAACTTGGCATAGTTGTGTATTGCCCATGACAATACAATAATCAGTTGTAAAAATAATAAAATGAATAAAATTAAAAATAATAATCATTTTTTGCCGCATCATTTTTTGTACTGTAGGAACATACAAGGGATATAATTCTCGACAGCTCTTTCGTCTTCGGTAATTAATAGATTACTGTTTCCTAGTACAAGTTATTCGGATAATTTTTAACCTTTTCTAATTATTATTTCATTACGCTGAGAACATTACGAAATCCTACAGCAGCTACAGCAGGTTAAAATATAAATAGGAAAACAAAATCATTGAGTGTGTTAAAATAGATGAGGTCATGCATATGCAGCTTTTTTTGGACGCTGTTCATTTAGTCAATGCTAACGAGTGTTGTATACAATTGGTAGCGATACAAGGAAAGTAATTAAAGTGTAAACCCTACTGTGCTAAAGTGGTCCTATTTTTACACGCTTTTATTTAACTTCTCTTGTATGCAAACTGATTATGTCATTAGCGGATCGATTACATTAGACTTAAATTAAAAACAACAAAAAAATAACACTAAAAATAATGAAGATATAGAGTAGACAATAAAGTTAAACAATTTCATCCTCTAACAAACGAAGACTAGTGAGGTGAACGCAGAATCTGGTGTTTTTTTTTTTTTCCTGGAAGAACAAAATGTCACCGCGAATAGTTGATGTAGGAACGTGCTCTTGTGGTTCACAGTTAAAAAGAGGAAAATACTTCTAGTATTGGAAAACATCTGGTTGCTAAACAAATGATACAAAGGATGATGATGATAATCCTATCAGACAACTCTATGTTAGAGCTCCGATTCTGCACTGCGTAAAATCTGGATAAACTAGCTTGTCAGAAGTCGGGAACAATAATGTTATTTTGTACACCCCAGTGGGCTGGTAAAATTGGAAAAAATATCTGGGTTTTGTAAGTCCAGTTAAACTTATAAGTTAAAATGTTTCTCTTGTATCTTTGGCGAGTACACGTTTTATAAATGAAAAATCGGTACCGCTCAAACCAAGTAGAGGAACAAGTAACCCAGAAAAACCATAAGTGAAACAAACAAACAAAACCGCTGGACGATCTTGTGATCAGGTCTGCAAAGAATATAAGAAACATTCATTAAAAAATGCTACAATCCTATGAAACTATATACACACACAGACGGGGACAATACGATCTCTTCTCCACTCCGTCAGTCCTGATTAAATTTAAAAGGCACACGGTGTTTTCCTTTACGCCTACACGGTCAGTCTTCGCTAGCGCTGAGTTTAGGTCGGATGGAGTTATGCAAACTCTTCCACCCCCCTGCTCGCGCCGGCAGTTAGCGTACAATGTTAATTATTATTAAATATCCATACGCACACGTACACAAAAATCGCCCGTATTTAGTAGCTATTAAATTGCCGGCGTCTGTTAGTCAGCGTATGGTATTAAATCATAGGCACTAATAATAAATACCCTAAGCGCTACGAAACAACACCTAACTATACATATTCACTCCGGAGCAAAAAGGTACGAAAGATAGGAAATTACCGTGAACTCTTTACTATCAGACGTTTTATCCTGTGTCCGGTCAGCTGAAACTGTCTCTTCTCGTGTGAGAACGCGTGTGGCAAAAATTAACAGTTTAATTCTTTGGTATGAAATCGCTACACGTTATTTTATTTCACTAGGTTTTAACAGCGAGAAAAATCTAAGTGAATTATAATGGTAAAAGCTAACATTTAAAAAAAATATACATTAGCCTATTTCTATTACCAGAAAATCAGAATGAAAAATCCCCACGAATGCTAGTAACACATTTCCACAGAATGGTTCTAGAACTGCGTGTTTAGAATATTCAAAAATTCTGTGTGACACTGATGGCAGGTTTAAGAAAACACAGTTTATATATCATTATATTTCTCTGATCTATAGATGTTGTTAATTTTCGCGCTACTGTGTGTAACGGAGAATCAGAAACAGAGTTACAAGATAAAGGTTTACGGTCGGTCTTCCGTCGGGCGTTTTCGACCGGCATCAAAAGACTTATTACGTGTAACGGATTTCTCGAAGGTTTTGCTCGCGACTCGACATCAAAGCGTACTCGGGGAATTTTGGATTTCCCGTCGTAGACTTCAAAAAAATTCTGTGTTTTTCTCGTGCGGTCTGTCAGGTATCGTATGATTGACAGATAAGCTCGCGTGAGAAGACGAGGTAAACAAACCTGATTCGCTACCTGTTATGACGGGCAGGTAACGAAAGTTTGTAAACACTTCGTTTGCTTGTGTTCACAGAAAAGAGGCTGGGACGAAAAAGTAAGGCTGTGTGAGTAAAGACAGGCAGTAAATGCATGGTTTTAGCTAGAAAATCATAGAGCGCTACGAGGTTACAGAGACTGTCAGATTACTGTAGGCTCTTTTTCCATTATACGTCACACTCATATACACGGGATAGACGATGCTTACACAATCTTTTAGTGCAACTTTAGCACAAATAAGCTGTGTGCTACCAATTTTTATTTATTTCTTCATTTTTATTTTATTTTTTTTATTACCAAAAATTCACAATTATATAAAAATGATTTTATTAACATCCCAATATATGAACAACTGAAAATGAGATATTTTAACAGTAACATGCTTACAGTAGTTACATTAACAAAACGTTCCTCAAATCAAATATCAAATGTTAGTTTTAACTTGTTACTGTTCAAAATTGTCACTTGTCAGCAACTCGGCATCCATGTCGACAACGTCTCCTTTGTCAAGATCATATGCATGAACTGACAACGTGGAATCTTGATTGTGGAGTTCCAAAATCTTTGCATATCTCTGCAGACAACGTCCTTCATGCACATCTTCAACCACGCTTTTACTAGGATTAAACTTATGTTAAACTCTATCTTGGCAACTGCATGCGTGATTAGTATTCGATTGGAAACTGTTTCACACAAAAGCTTGTTGGTTTGTTTAGTTTTAACTAAGTTAACCTTCGAAAACACTCTTTTGACGCATGCTGAGGAGTGAGGTGGTGCAATAAGCGTGCACATGAGGTCAGCCAAAACATCAAATTTCTTCTGGTTATTAGCATCTGTTACTTGTTGCAGTCCCAGCCAGAATGCGGATGGATCCTCATCCACCAGATGTCCAAGATCTTTTAAATTTAAAAAGAATATTTTAAAACACATCGCAAAAATGACTGAGTATTGTAGATGACAGCCGTTAACGGAATAACAGGAAATAGGTAGCTGATGTAAACGAGTAAAAAACTTCATTGATGTCGTTAAAAATTAAAAGACTTAAATTTAAGTGGAATTTAAAAATATAAAGCACATAATTTTTTTTACATTTAATTATAATATAAATATAATGTATAATGCCCCAACTCTGAGTTGGGGCACTGTACTAAGGATGGCCACCGACCGAGCAAAGTGGAATCAATTTCTTGTTGCCCTACAAGACGCCACCAGGCGTGATGGCCACTGACTGCTTTGACGGTCGGCGGCTAAGGATCAAAGAAGAAGAATAATGTATAATGCTCAGTGCACAGAATATACATACATTGTAAATGCCAATTGTCAAATATACCTAGATTAATGCAGATTTTGAAGAAGAAAAAATACCTATGGGTTAAAAAATGGTAAAGCGCCTGGTCACGACAATCTAAATGCTGAGTTATTCAAGGCAGACCCTGAACTAGCAGCAGAAATATTAGAACCCCTTTTTCCACAAGTCTGGGAAACTGAGACAACACCAACAGAGTGGAGTAAAGGAATAATTGTCAAATTGCCCAAGAACGGCGTCCTTGCAGACTGCAACAACTGGAGAGGAATTACTCTCCTCTCAGTTCCCAGCAAAATACTAGGCAAGATAATCATCCAGAGAATTTCAAAAGCAGTTGAAAATAAACTGAGGAAAGAATAAGCGGGCTTTAGAAAGAACAGAAGATGTGCAGATCATATATTCACCCTCAGGAATATTATAGAGCAGTGCTCAGAATGCCAGAGACAGCTGTCCATTAACTTTGTTGACTTTGAAAAGGCTTTCGACAGCATACACAGGGATAGCCTGTGGAAAATACTGAGGGTGTCGTGGAACATTCTAAATCCACATAAATAAATCCTAATTAAATGTAAAGCCAAACGGATAGATAATTACATAGGAAGAAGACTGGTATAGGACTGTGCTTTCCTAAGGCGTACACTGCATTGCATTGAGACATGAATGTCGAAACGCGTTCTGCATATTAATTTGCTACGCTATGGCTTGAAATCAAACTGACAGTCTAGGCTAAAAATAAACTATGCATTTCTTGGAACACACGAACGAATGCGTATGACCGGCCAGATTTTTTTAATAAACAGTGGAAAAGTTAAATATTAACATGAGTTTAGGTTGAAATCATGTCTCTCCACTGACAGAGTAGACCATTTAAACTTACATAGTTAGATGCAGTAGAATTTGCTGATAACGAATATAGTAAGTGTTGCACCATTAGTTAAAGAATAAACAACTTATAGCCAAAATAAAGTAGTGGTGTCGTATTGACAACACTTGGTCATGGTTGCTCAATTTGGCATGGTAGATAAGACTTTTAAAATGAATGGAGGCCACACTGTTAGAATCGATTTGATTGGTTACCATTTTATGAAAGACTAACTACGATTAGTCGAGAAAAAGTACTAGTGGGTTGCTAATAGAGACACGATAGGAAAGCTGCTTTTAATTTCAAATACTTTGTAAACATAGGGCCTTATTGGTTAGAACTCCCGATATTGGCAAAAAAGAGCGTCAGTTCACTGCCACATTCAAATATTTCTTCATTGGAGAAACTTATGCGTTGAAAGCCAGTGCAATTATTCTTTGAAAGCCTGGAACGACAGCAGATCGAGAGTGTGCCATATTGGTCTTGCTATTCAACGTAATTTGTTCTCAGATTTCTTAATTGTGGGACAGTGATCCTCAAACTGTTAGAGCAGCACCTGGTCAGATTATCGTACAATCCGGAGGCAGAGAATATATGCCTGGGACAAGAGAACGACCAGAGTGATGAAATCCAGAGTATGCTGACCTTACGAGCATAGGAGTCTGTTCCTGTCAGCCATCTCAAAGTTAAGAGGTGTAAACAGTGACGCTCAGTCTTATGACCCCTCTTAGAATTGAAAATCAAAGAACATAAAGCCAGAGAGACACGACAGTGTTTCCTTGATAGGAAAGTGAAAGTGTAGACCTTATTTCTATCAAAGACAGACTAGAAATGTGATGAGGAGCAACAACCACATAGCTTGAACATCCAGTATTTCCGCAAAGACTACAACACACACAGCGATTACATGACACAGTTGTTAATTTTAACATACCCTTTGTATAATGTGTAAATATTTCATATAATTATAGTGATTGGGATTCCTGATTCCTTTGACATTGGATCAGGATATCTTTTTATAAATACATAATACATAAATTTGAAAAGTTAACACTCGACTTACTTAAGGTCCCTCTTAAAGTTGTTGAGGTTTGTGAGAGGTTTGGTGTTATAAGTGTTGTGGGTCTTACCATAGGTGTTTAGCTGGCTGTTAATTATTGTGTACTCTCATTACATCACTATCATACCCTAGACATAACACGCAGTCATTATACAAATCCAGAATAAGTCTGACTGAGGTTGACATATGTGGTAGCAAAGAAGGCTATGTAATAAATCACAATATTAAATAGATACATAGACCTTCACAGCTGATCTCAGTCAGTACACTAAGTCCCCTATAAAGATATATATTATCCCCATTCACCACATATATTGGGTTAGCTCGTTCCGGGATATTTAAGACTTCTCCCATTACATAAATTGGGTAGGCTAGTCCTGGGATATCTAGAACTTCCATTAACATATAATTGGGGTAATTCACTTCAGGAAATATAAAGAATTTAAAAGGTATCCTCGGGTGAAAATAAATAAGACTGAGCTCTCACTGCCTGTGGTCCTTAGATAATTAGTATATTGAAGTTTGTTTGCTTAGACATTGTATAAATTTACCTATTATAGGAATGGCAGACTTGGCAAAATTTCGATCTGCTGCTGTGCAGACGGCCAAAGAAATGAACATGGAGGGGCAAGTTCTGATTGATTATGTCACATCAGAGTGTGATAAGTTCATTGCCAGGGAAGAAAATAGGGTGGCTGAGGAAAGGAAAATGAAAGTAGAAGAGGCTAGAGAGATTAAGAAACTTCAGTTACAGATTGAGGCTGAAAAAGAAATTAAGAGGTTACAGATGGAGGCTGAGGCTAAAAAGCTACAGATTGAGGCTGACCAGCAAGCTAGGGCATTAGAGGCTGAAAGTAAGAGATTACAATTGGCTGCAGAAAAGGAAGCAGAAGAAAGAAGATTGGCAGCAAAGGAAAGAAAACTGGCTGCCGAAAGAGAAGAAAAAAGATTGGCAGCAGAGGAAAGAAAACTGGCTGCCGAAAGAGAAGAAAAAAGATTGGCTGCAGAAGCAGAAAAGGAAGAAAGAAGATTGGCTGCGGAAGCAGAGGATAGGAGATTGCAGCGGGAGCATGAGCTACGACTCAGGGAGTTGGAAATTCAAGGCCATGCTCCTGAAAATGGTGCCAGTCCCTTTGCCTCTGATGCTCCGGCTAGTCAGGGGGCCTCAACCTCAGCTATGAACTTCCATCTAGATCACTTTGTTGAAAAAGATGATGACATTGAGAGTTATATAAGTAGGTACGAATTGTTAGCTACCTCATATGGGTTGGAGAGAGAAAGGTGGAGTTTAAAGTTATCACAAGGGCTCCGTGGTACGGCTTATGAAGTTTTTGCCAAAATGAGCAGGGATGACCAAGAAAATTATGACATGCTGAAGCAGGCTCTGTTGTTAAGATACGAAAAGAATGGTGAGTTTTATAGGAAAAAAATTTAGGAATGCTAAGTTACTGTCAGGTGAAACTTATCACCAGTTCTCTGCACGGTTAGAGACATACTTGGAGAAATGGACTTCTCTGGGGAAAACCCAAGATCTTAAGGAAATGATCCTTATAGAGCAATTAAGAGAGTCCATGGCTCCTGACCTGAGAAAGTTTCTCATGGAACAAGGTGCAGAAAGACTGGGTGAGTTACTGAGTGTAGCTGAAAGGTATCAAGCAGCTCAGGCTGAGGTAACAAGTAACAAAAAGAAACAGGTAGACTATTTTAAGGCACCACAAAACTCTGATACGTTTGATCCTAGAGATCAGAACAAAGGTAAGCAACAGTTTGATAGACCACGAAATGACTATAAAAATAAAAACCCACAATTTGATGAAAGAAAATATTTCAACCCAAAAAGGAGATGGTGTAAAAATTGTCGTATGGACAATCATGATACTGACTATTGCAGAAGGAAACCTGTGTATATGGCAACCCTGCAGGTCAGATCCAACTCTAGACAGGAGGAGGATAGTCTAATAAATACCACGCCAGAAGAGGTGAAAAGGAGCTTACCTGTGAGAAAGCAGGAGGGACCACCAAATATGGGGTCTCGTAAACAGTGGAGAAAGGCACAGGCTGGAGATAGATCACTGAAGCCGTGTTTTGACAAACTCCAAAAACTACATACCCCTCCTAGGAAGGGAGAATTCTATTTAGATGATGGA
Source organism: Oreohelix idahoensis (assembly GCA_024509875.1). NCBI lineage: Eukaryota > Metazoa > Mollusca > Gastropoda > Stylommatophora > Oreohelicidae > Oreohelix > Oreohelix idahoensis. The sequence continues at coordinate 114,203 of JAMPIV010000980.1, forward strand.
ATGCTTTACCGGACGGTTAAAGCAGGATCATTCGTGGGTGCACAGTTGGTAGTGCCCTCGAAATATAGGGAACCAATTTTGAAACAAACACATGTTCTAGACGGTGGACATCTGAGAATGGGTCACAACTGTTCAAGGACATCTATATCTTATTACTGGCCAGGAGTGGTTGATGACATAAGAAAATTTGTCGATGACTGTGACCAGTGCAATAAAGAAAATTCCACAGGATGGAAAAAATAATAACCAAATGCAAGAGAAGCATTATGGCAAACCTGAGCCAGAAAATACAGAGGGAACACCCACTCGTGGGAAGAAGAATCAGGACCTAGACTCGCTACGGGGCAAACTTAGGCCTGACAACAGAAATAATAATAAAGTGGACCAAGTGGAATGGGACCCACCCTTTCACGGACAATCATCAATTGAATGTTTTAATATGGCCACTATGAGGAGAGTGCAAAGAGATATCTTACCCCGGGATAAGCCGAAAATCCCTCAATCGGACTTATGTGAACTGGAGGAAGAAGATGGAGAGAGGAAATCTCCCATCAAGAATTTTAAGTGGGGAGAAAGCCCCAAGAAAAGAATTGGTAGCGGTAGATTTGTGCATGATGATTCTAGGAAGAAAAGTCATCACAACAGTGCTTCTAGTGCAAAGGACCTGACAGGTGCCTGGGAAAACAGGTCAACCAAATTACAGGCCCATATGTAACATTGTTAAAGAAGTGGATCTGAGAAAAAGCTACCATCAGATTCCACATAAGCTGAGATCAGAAAATTGTTGGACAGAAACATTTCGGAGGAACATAATGAATCCATGAGTTGCCTCTTTGGTTGAGGATATTCCGAATGTTTATATAGGCTGATCATGAGATTATTGGATCCCATACGGAAACTCTGCTATCACCATATATAGATTATCTCCTCATAACGTACAATTTGAGGAACATCTAATGTTCTCTGGACATGTCATTGAGCAGACTCAGAGAAGAGAAATGGTGAATACTGGTTGCTAAGCAGCATTAAGACAAGCAGTAACACTTGCAGCTGTTCAGTAACATAATTGAAATAGTTTCTTGGTTGTAGAGGTCTGGGGCAGATTTCTTGAGTCGTGCCTACTTTGAATAGACCCAACTGCATAAAACCAGGATAACAAAGGCAGAGTAAAGGCATAGATAGTAATTTATCTATGTGTATATAGAATTATAGACTGACATATAATGTCTGTTTTAAGTGGGGAGATTTTGTCGTGGAACATTCTAAATCCACATAAATAAATCATAATTAAATGTAAAGCCAAACGGATAGATAATTACATAGGAAGAAGACTGGTATAGGACTGTGCTTTCCTAAGGCGTACACTGCATTGCATTGAGACATGAATGTCGAAACGCGTTCTGCATATTAATTTGCTACGCTATGGCTTGAAATCAAACTGACAGTCTAGGCTAAAAATAAACTATGCATTTCTTGGAACACACGAACGAATGCGTATGACCGGCCAGATTTTTTTAATAAACAGTGGAAAAGTTAAATATTAACATGAGTTTAGGTTGAAATCATGTCTCTCCACTGACAGAGTAGACCATTTAAACTTACATAGTTAGATGCAGTAGAATTTGCTGATAACGAATATAGTAAGTGTTGCACCATTAGTTAAAGAATAAACAACTTATAGCCAAAATAAAGTAGTGGTGTCGTATTGACAACACTTGGTCATGGTTGCTCCATTTGGCATGGTAGATAAGACTTTTAAAATGAATGGAGGCCACACTGTTAGAATCGATTTGATTGGTTACCATTTTATGAAAGACTAACTACGATTAGTCGAGAAAAAGTACTAGTGGGTTGCTAATAGAGACACGATAGGAAAGCTGCTTTTAATTTCAAATACTTTGTAAACATAGGGCCTTATTGGTTAGAACTCCCGATATTGGCAAAAAGAGCGTCAGTTCACTGCCACATTCAAATATTTCTTCATTGGAGAAACTTATGCGTTGAAAGCCAGTGCAATTATTCTTTGAAAGCCTGGAACGACAGCAGATCGAGAGTGTGCCATATTGGTCTTGCTATTCAACGTAATTTGTTCTCAGATTTCTTAATTGTGGGACAGTGGTCCTCAAACTGTTAGAGCAGCACCTGGTCAGATTATCGTACAATCCGGAGGCAGAGAATATATGCCTGGGACAAGAGAACGACCAGAGTGATGAAATCCAGAGTATGCTGACCTTACGAGCATAGGAGTCTGTTCCTGTCAGCCATCTCAAAGTTAAGAGGTGTAAACAGTGACGCTCAGTCTTATGACCCCTCTTAGAATTGAAAATCAAAGAACATAAAGCCAGAGAGACACGACAGTGTTTCCTTGATAGGAAAGTGAAAGTGTAGACCTTATTTCTACCAAAGACAGACTAGAAATGTGATGAGGAGCAACAACCACATAGCTTGAACATCCAGTATTTCCGCAAAGACTACAACACACACAGCGATTACATGACACAGTTGTTAATTTTAACATACCCTTTGTATAATGTGTAAATATTTCATATAATTATAGTGATTGGGATTCCTGATTCCTTTGACATTGGATCAGGATATCTTTTTATAAATACATAATACATAAATTTGAAAAGTTAACACTCGACTTACTTAAGGTCCCTCTTAAAGTTGTTGAGGTTTGTGAGAGGTTTGGTGTTATAAGTGTTGTGGGTCTTACCATAGGTGTTTAGCTGGCTGTTAATTATTGTGTACTCTCATTACATCACTATCATACCCTAGACATAACACGCAGTCATTATACAAATCCAGAATAAGTCTGACTGAGGTTGACATATGTGGTAGCAAAGAAGGCTATGTAATAAATCACAATATTAAATAGATACATAGACCTTCACAGCTGATCTCAGTCAGTACACTAAGTCCCCTATAAAGATATATATTATCCCCATTCACCACAGAGGGCTTAAGGAATTCCCAGCCGCATTGTTTCCATCATAAAAAGGCTATATTCTAACTTTAAGTGCAGTGTTGGATTAAGTAATGTAACTTTCGAAGTGAAAACAGGAGTATGACAGGGATGCCCCTTATCAACAACATTATTTTTGACAGCCATAGATTGGGTGATGCGCCAGACAACAGAGGGCAGTCCAAAGGGAATTAGATGGACACAGTTTTCTACACTGGAAGACCTGGAATATGCAGATAACATTGCATATCTCGCGCATTCACATCAACACAATCAAGACAAAACCGATAGACTGAATAAGTATGGCCAGCAGGTTGGCCTGAACATCAATCTGAAGAAGACAAAGGTCATGACACTAAATGTGGGCAATCCTGAGCCAATAACAGTGAGGAAGCATAAGTTAGAACAGACAGGCACATTTACTTACCTAGGATGCATAGTAACACCTGACGGCGGAACAAGCAAACACATTAACAACAGAATGAATAAAGCGAGAACAGCCTTTGCTATTCTCAACAACATTTGGAAGTCTTCCCATTACAGCACAAACACCAAATTAAGACTGCGTGAGAGCTGTGTCCTTTCTGTGCTTCTCTATGGTGCGGATGGTTGGAGAGTAACAGAGAAGGAAATCTCCTTCCACACAATCTGCCTAAGGAAAATTCTCCGAATCTTTTGGCCAAACACCACCAGCAACCAAGAACTACTTATTTGGCAGACGCTGGAGTTGGGTTGGTGATACGGAACTGCGGCTTCTCAGGGGTTATCTTCATTTAGGTGGCTTTATATTAATTGTAGTAGACTTCTTCTCAGCTACTTCCACTTATGATATTGGTGTCGTGAAGGCTTGACCGTCTTCAAATACGAACACTGCTGATAAGCCAGTGTCATTAGGGATATGGCCCATTCAAATCTCACCCCTGGCCCGTACACTTGCAATTATTAATCAAAGTCCAAAGGCCTGATTGGACACTTCACAATATATTTAATTAGACATTTCACAGCTCCACAAATACATCAAGAGAGTATGTTCATGCACAAAAGGCATCAGTATGACGGTCTATATATCGTCGACGTACAGTCTCGTACTAATGAAAGATGTCGTCGACATTTTCATACAATTTTGTTTAATAATATGTACCTCACGTACTACACAGCATCCTCTGTCAATCCTGCATAAATAAAGAAGCTAGCTCTACACACGGAGGTGTATGCGTAATCCAGCTGATGTTACAACATAATGCAGATCGAGGAAATAATATAACTCTCTGGAGCAAATACACATAAGTCTCTGACACCATGAATGGCCACACAGTCTAATGCAGGCAAGAAACGCTCGCTTGGCCCACATAGAGACCTTGTCGTCTGCAGACATGGCCAGCAGAATTAATGACGTCACTTCCTAAAACCAAGGACAACAATCCATAAACAAATCAACCAGGAAGTGATCGTAGAAAACCAATGTTATGATATTTACACATAACATTTACTCCCCCCTCCTCTTAAATAATGAAATGGAACTTTTCATTATTTCCGTGTCAAAGTCCACAAAATCACTGGAGTAACTAGATGATAATATCAACTCTTACAGTTGTCATGATTCATATAGCACCTAGATCTGTGCTCCATAGTCGACAATTAGACACGCAAGGTGTGGGATTTAGTAATGTAATTGCCAAAACCATTGCCTATATAGAAGACAAATCTTTTGACAGAAATGTGAGGTAACCACAGTAAACATAAGGCAACATGTACAAAGAAATTAATATATATCAGTCAAAGCACTCATACAGCACACCATGTCCAAAACACCTGCTGTCAAGTCAGTAATATCAGTACTTTAGTCTTTTAATGCAATGCATAAATATCAAATAATAGAGACAATAGATCATATGAGGCAGACAAATCAATTCATAATGAGTGACTGCGACAATATGTCAAAATAATAATTACTGTGTGTAATTAAGTAATATAATGTCATGACTTGAATATGTCAATGTAATGTATTGTGAAAATATATGAACACAATAAAGTAATAAATTCCAATGTATATGTAACACTCATGTGGTTTACCTTAATTAATCACAAATTTAACTAATTAATGTTACTTAATAGTTAATGTCAATGTTTACAGTATATACTTCTTGATTCAAAGTCATTTGAATAAAACATATTCACGAAAACGTTCACTGATGTATGTTGTTTTAACTTATTCCGGGTGTCCATGATTGTGTACCATGTGATAGGAATATATCTGAAATGCACCGTTAGCCATTCTACAAATCCTCATTTTCCATGTCAAAATTTAGAAGCAATTTATTTGTTGTTTCCCCTGTGAATATACACAATAGTCATTTTATAGTTACTTCCCTTTTTCTGCTTGTAGAAGTCACTTCAATGCAAAAGTTAATAATTAATTCAAGAAATCTGTCTTGAACGAAACGAGTTGAAATTGTAATGTTATGATGTATGTATATAATCATTACCTCGTCATCTACACAAGCACACACGTTTCAGAAGGGACTCAGTAAAAGCATGTTCAATTCGTAGCCATGTTTATTTACAGAATGTCGTACATGTCAAGATTCGCATTATATTACAATGTGTGGTTCGTACTTTAATGTATTCATATTACATCCCCCCTTTTTTGAAAAAAAAAAATGTGTGTAAACATTTCCAACGAAATGTTTCATGTGAGAAAGGATAAGTATGTGTAATGCTCAGTGTGAGTATATATATATGTCACTGTCTGTATCGGCTGGGAGGTGTCACTGTACGGCCAGAACGAGTGGTGTAAAGTGCTGGTGGTTCTGCGGAAGTCCCTGGTTTAGCTTGAGTTGGTTGTGATTTCGGCCTTGGCGCTTGTTGGTTTTGTGGGGCACCAAAGTCTGGAGTTACTGCATTGTCTGTTGAAAGCATGGGAATTCTCTGTTCTGTTGTATTCTGTGGGATTTCTCTTATGTCCACTCTGTTTCGCCTCAGGAGGTTGCTGCTGCTGTCTGGTCTTAAAGTATAGCTCCTGGGTTCAGGGTTTCTGGAAATGATTGTTGCTTTTGACCATGTGTCATTGTCGTGGTTGTAGGTAGTCACATGCTGACCAGGATGTAATGGTGGTAGGTCTTTAGCACATTTGTCATAGTTGGATTTCTGAACTTGCTGACGATGCTGAAATTGATCATATGTGCTGTCTCTATGTTGTGGACGGAAATGGACCTTAGATGGTAGGAGGTCTTTAATTCTTCTATCAAACATAAGTTCTGCTGGACTGTCGATCTTACTGTCTACCGGTGTTGTTCTCCATCTCAAAAGTGCTAGGTGTACATCCTCTGTTCTTGTTTTCTTCATGATTGACTTGATAGTTTGTATCTGTCTCTCAATGAAACCATTAGATTTAGGGTATCTAGGTGATGATGTTGTGTGTTTGATCTTCCAGTCCTTAGTGAAGTTTCTGTATGCTTGACCTGAGAAATGTGGACCGTTGTCTGATCTAATTTCATCTGGGATGCCAAACATGCTGCAATACTTCTTTGTAATGTCTGCAATAACAGCTGATGGTGAGGGTTGTGGAAGTTTCTCAATGATGGGAAATTTGCTGTAGTAATCAGCAATAATAAGATAGGCATTATTGTCGATTGAGAAAATATCAGTTCCTATAATGCTCCAAGGGCTTAATGGTATGTCTGATGGTATGAGAGGTTCTCTGCACTGCCTATTTGCATGTTCTTGGCAAATTGAACAGTTTTTACATAGTGTTTCTATGTCCTTGTTTATCTGTGGCCAGTAAACATCTTTCTTTGCTCTCAGTTGTGTCTTCACAATACCAAGGTGACTATTATGGAGCTGTTTAAGGATGATATCGCGTTGTGTTTCTGGTACAACAATGCGATCTCCTTTAAGGATCAGACCATCTTCGATGCTTAACTCGTCCCTCATCGAGTAGTATGGACGGATGTGTGTTGGAACTTCCCTGATAGAGCTTGGCCATCCATGGTATATCAGTTCTTTGAGAGAGTTAAGGATAGGATCTCTCATTGTGTCTTCTCTGATGTGTTCAAGCCGATTATCGCTAAACTTGACAAAATCAACTTTGATGTTTGGGGTAAGATCTGCTGTCTTGTTGGGGTTTGGTAATCTGCTGAGAGCATCTGCAAGACCTATATCCTCTCCTGGGATATACTGAATATTAAAATCATAACCTTGTGTTTCCAATAACAGAGCTTGTAGTCGTGGTGGTGCTGAAGCTATTGGTTTTTTATGAATCATCTCAAGTGGCTTATGATCTGAGAGAATTGTAAATGGGCGGTTGAAAAGAAATGTGTGGAAGCGTTTGATTCCAAAACGTACAGCTAGCATTTCTCTTTCAATGTTTGCAAGTTTCTTTTCGCCAGAACTTAATGATTTGCTTGCGTAAGCTACAGGACGAAGTTCTTTGGCATAGTGTCCTTCAGGATTTTTGTCTGGTTGCAAAAGTGCTGCTCCTAGGCCTTTCAGACTGGAATCAACCATGAGAAAAGTGGGTGCTTGCATGTCATAGTATTTCAAGCATGCATCAGATGATATGAGGGTCTTCAAGTGGTTGAATATGTGTTGGTAGTCTTCTGACCATTCATACGGAGTTTCATTCTGTAGTAGAGATCGCAAAGGTTCTGCAGCAGCTGACAAATTTGGTATGAATTGTGCTAGGAAATTGACAGCACCTAAGAATTGTTGCAGTTCCTTCTTTGTAGCTGGTGTTGGCATGTCATGAATATCTTCAACCTTTTTAGGGTCTGGTTTTACACCATTCTGGGTGTACAGCAATCCAAAAAATTGTATCTCCGTTGCCTTAATTGTACACTTTTTGCTGTTGAATGTTAGCCCATTGGCCTGTGCTACATGCATCAAGTTAATCAAGTTACGGTCGTGTTCTTGTTCTGACCTGCCGCAGACTACAATGTCATCCGCAATAGCCACTGTACCAGAACATTGCTCAACAATGTTGTCAATCTTCTGTTGGAAGATGTCTTGTGATACATTCAAACCAAATGGGAGTCTCTTGAAACAATATCTGCCGAATGGTGTTCGAAAAGTTGTAAGGAGTTGACTTTCCTCTGCTATCTCAACACTCCAGTATCCGTGTACAGCATCTAGTTTAGAAAAATATTTGGCATTGTGGAATCTGTGAGTTATCTTTTCCACTGTATGCATTTTGTGTGGACAGCGCTTTAGACTGTTGTTTAAGTGTTTTGGGTCAAGGCAAACCCGAAGAGAACCATCCTGCTTCAGAACGGTTGTGATACTACTACACCAATCAGAATGCTCTTCAACCTTTCTAATAACATCATTCTGCACCATCTTTTCTAGTTCTGTGGCAAGTTTCTGTTTAACATGTATAGGATACTTTCTAGGTGGGTCTATCTTTGGCTCAGCGTTGTCTTTTAAAAAGAATCTTGCCTTTCCTGGAAGTTTGCCTATTCTGTCGAACTGTTCTGGGAATCGCTGTTTAAGGTCATCTACTCCAGTGACGTGTAGAGTAAGATGTTCTTTTTTGTCAGCTTTAATGTTGTTAATAGTTACCACACTCAGCTTTTCGCACATTGGTAAACCCAAAATTGCAGGTCCTTCAACATCTACCAAGTAAAATGTTGACGATGTCCATTCAGAGTCTCTGTATAAACATTCAAGTGTTACTGCTCCGAAACAGTCTATACTTGTTCCATTGTAAGCTCTTAGCTTTGTCCTGCCACTCCTACTTTTTACATCCCTTGTGGGAAATCCTTGCTTATCCACCTTGTCAGGCATGATCTGTCTGAATATTCTTAAGGGTAGAGTGTTACCTTGGGCACCTGTGTCTATCTTGAACCGAATATATCTTTCTTTGTGCCTTTTAATTCCTGGTATTCGGAATTGTACCTTGCAGAAAGCCTGCGTTCTCTTTGGTTCATTACTGAAAGTTAGTATCTTCACAGTATCAAAAGTGGAAGGATCACTTTCTTCACTGGAGTCAAGGTCCTCAGTCATCATAGAGTGTGTTTGTTTTGACGACTTTCTGCTGTGAAGTTTGTGTTGAGCACTGTCTTGTTTCCTCTTGAAACATAATTTTATCCAGTGGCCCCTCTTTCTGCAGTAATGACATGTAGAGTCTTTAGCTGGACAGTGGTTTTGTATGTGGTTTAGGCCACAACATTTACACATAGCACCTCTGCTTGTGTTGTGTTTTTCTTGTTGTTTCGAACCAGTTGCTTTGTTGTGTCTAGGTTTATAGCTTTTCACTGCATCCACCTGGGCTGCTAATGTACCTTGCTGAATTTGTTTAATGTTTAGTGCTTGTGCCTCGTGTTTCCTGCCTTCATCCAGAAGTTGTTGTAAAGTTAGCGTATCACTCTGGCTCAGTAGCCATTTCTGGAATTCTGGCATTGGTGTGCTAAGAAGAATCTGTTCAATAATTCGCTCTTTTTCTTCTTCGTTGCTAAATTTACATACTCTTGTTTTCTCCTTCATGCGAGTGAAGAAATCATCTAGGCTTTCACCACGTTTCTGTCGCAGGTGGTGAAGCTCTAATCTTGCCGCTCTAAAGTTTGTGTGCTTTATGATCAGACGCTTTTCAAATTCGTCCAATATGGCTACGGGGTCGGTTGCCGACTCAACCGGCATGGCGGTAGCAAAACTGTTGTAGATTTTCAAACCTTCATCGTCCAATGCTTCTAGGATATATGGAGTTAGGGTTTGTCCTTCCAGACCAGTGGTCTTGGAATATAGATCTATGCGTTGGCGCCATAACAAGAAAGCTTCACTCTTATCGTCTTGACCGGCGAATCTCATTTGCGGTGCGTTGCGATATTGTTTCGCCGCCATGGCTGACTTCGATGACGAAAATTAGCCGAATACTGTACTCACGTGTTATCGTGTAGCTGTTTTGCGTCAGTCCGGTATCGACCGCTGCCACCATGTAATGTTATGATGTATGTATATAATCATTACCTCGTCATCTACACAAGCACACACGTTTCAGAAGGGACTCAGTAAAAGCATGTTCAATTCGTAGCCATGTTTATTTACAGAATGTCGTACATGTCAAGATTCGCATTATATTACAATGTGTGGTTCGTACTTTAATGTATTCATATTACAGAAATCACTTCAACAGGCCCGATTCTATTCTTCTATTTTGAGTTTTCATCATTTCTTCTTCTCATTGTAATTATACGTGTTTGCCTTGTTTCTTCTCATTTGAATATATATATCGTGTTTGGTATTTTTGTGTTGGTAATTTAAATGGGTTCGTTTTATGATGGTAGGGTTATTTCACACTCTCACCAGTTTTACTTTCTTCTGATTTTCCGCGATCACGTAGATTTTCGTTGTTTACGAAAATCGCTATTTTCGTGCACGCCTGTATGACGCGTCAGAACGCACGTGGACGTGATGCAATTTTTCGACACGCGGTCTTCGCGTTGTTTTCAAATCTGATTGGCGTAGGTCGCTAGTTATTTTATTTTTCTAGCGTTTCCATTGGTCCGAGTGAATAGCTAGCAGATACGTAGGAGGTAATCCGCGGGGGTGTTTCTCTTGTATATAATCAGTTGTTAAACTGGGGGCAAGTCTCTATCTGAAGAAATAATTGCCTGCTGTACGACTTTGTATTTATCGTCTCCATTGCGGGAAAAAACAGCGGTAATTGGTATGTAGTAATTTTATTATCGTTTTACTTATTAGAGGGTTCTTTGAGAAATCTCGGCCCGTAAGTAAAGTTCTTCGGGGAAATTAACTTTAAGTTTTAAATGGTAGTGCCATCCATTATTATCTTTGAAGAACGATGTAAATGTAAAAGTGTGCATAATTCTTTCTAGGATTTTGGCAGTAGATAGGAGCGTGTGAAGTTATGAGATACACGTATGCTCATAGTTGTAGAATGTTGTGTCAAACCACCATTTAGTCCTGTGTATTTACAAATGTAATTTTATTGGGAACTCCATGGTGTGTACGTTAATTCTATTGTGCCTTAAATGTGAGAAATGCAGTCGGAGAGTACATATTTATGTTACCAGTGAATTATACGGCTTAGGGGAGTATATTATTCCTATAGCACGAGGTTTAATTTAAATTGGGGCTTAAGTAGGAAACCTCATGGGTAATGTCAAAAGGGAGACCACGGAATTTCGGACAAAGGAGTTCCCTAGTTGAAATGTTTGGACACGTGGTTAGCCATGCGTAACAGCCACGTAACCCATGTCTGGGGCTTTGTTTACTTACCTGGAAGATTTAAGTTGAGGGAAGGGAGGGGTACGAAGTAGAGATGGCTACTGTGTGTATGTGTCGAAACAATGCTTCGAAACAGTATCGTACCCGAACGATTCGATACAGAGCCTTCTTGCCGTGTCGATACAGTGTCGGTTATGTCTGCCTCGCTGTTTTGCAGAGTAGAGATGGCTACTGTGTGTATGTGTCACACAATGCTTCGAAACAGCACCGAGTCCGACAGTCCGACAGATTCGATACATGGACACAGTTTCAGTTCGTGTCTGCCTCGAATAAACCGTTCGGAACATTAGTATGGAATATCAAAACATGTCATATTTTTCAAGGATGTGTTATGATGACTTGATTTTACAAGTGATATTATTTTTGCTGAGAAGTTATAGACACTGGAAATTGTGTCAGTGCTGCAGTTGTCAATGTTGTAGGCACTATGTTAAAGTTGAAAGTGTCCGTGTGTTCGTATAAATGTAAAGGACACTTTATTAGCTCTGCTGATATCTGTGTACTCGATGTAGATTTGAATCATTGTCTACCAAAACTAGCTTACTCTAGTTTGATATTATGTTATTATTACTGTTATTATTATTGTTGTTTTTTATTATTTTCACATATACTTCAGCTATCATCATATCTCCGTTTTATTTCATCATAATGAAGACTTGTGTAAAAATATTGAATTGTGGTCACACGAAACGCCATAGATTTTCACATACGCCAGTACCGCGCAAGAAAAAACAGAGACATCGTCTCACGCAGTTCATGACTGTCTATTAGAGACTTCTTTCTACCCGATACGGGCAAAATGTGCCGGTGTGTCGACACAGTGCGTCGACACAGTTTGAATCACTGAGCCGACTGTCTCGAAACAACGGACTGTCTCGATTTGCCCACCTCTAGTAAGAAGGAGAGTGAGATAAAGAGACACGTGGGTAGAAATATATTATGTATCGTTGTGCAGAACGAAAGAAGGGGAGTAGAAGGAGTGAGATTGAAGAGACACTTGGGATAGTATTACTTTATGTATCGTTGTTCAGAACAAGAGAAGGGGAGTAGGAGGAGTGAGATTTAAGTGCCACATGGGTAGTATTATTTATGTATTGTTGTACACAACGAGTGAAGTATTGAATTTTAAAGATTATGGGAGCAATATGTTAGAGATACGTGATGTTACAGTGGTGTACAATAGACGCATTTTCTTTTAATTTCAGCGGGTCACGGCAAAACAGTGGGGGAGCATAATTTGCCAATACAAATTATCCACGGCAAAAGGCCATATCTCAGGGGTCAGAGGACTCAAGTTATCGTCAAAAGCAAACGAAAAATAACCTACGGTCTCGTGCAGTGAAGTGCCCATGCTTTAGCGGGAAACGGGGTTATTTATCATAAAAACCCAGAACTCATCGCTATTATAATCTCCAGCAACGGCCCGTGGCCTGGAGACGGGTGTAATTGCATACAGCCAGAAATCAAGGCTGTGTTTTCCGCTAAATCCAGAGCGGGTTAACAGTGGAAAGTTATAGAAGTTATTCAGCAGCAGAGAAGTTATCGACAGTTAATCAAGCACCTCACGCTTGATACTCGACCATCAGCATCGTCACCAAATTCAGGAGCAGGTGATAGGGTTACAATACCTGGGTCCTGAAAGTAACGAGATAAGAGCGTAACGGAGACGCCGCATCATCAATCGTCGAGTGTTAGAGAGACACTGAGACCGAGAGAGAGAGAGAGAGAGAGAGAGAGAAGGAGGGGAAAATAGACAGGACCAGAAGGTTGTTTTCATTATCCACTTGAAGGATAGACACTGAGCCATCGTTGTAAGCCAAGTCTATTATTTTAGCATGTCCAGTGGTGTTAGTGAGCGGCGCATATTGCCTACCAAGTTGGAAGCTGTGTAGACGTTCTTTTAGGAAGAGGCAACAGGACGGCAACAGTAGAAATCTTATTTGTATTAGAGAGTGGAGGCTAAAGTTGACAGCCCCACAAGATTAGAGTTGTAAAAATCACTAACCATTTTTATTGTTCCTCAGCAGGGTGACAGAAAGAGTGAATGTGATTTGGGGTTTTCGTAGTGTCTATCAATTTAATTGTTACTTGTTTTTCCAGGCCGTGCAACAGTGCACGCTATTTATTTGATAGATGTATGATGTAATTTTATGTTTGATTGTGTAAATAAATATCTATATACTGGATCAGCTTCTACACTTTACTATACTTACTCTATGTTGTCTGTATAGTGGTGTCTGTGGTCGTTTTATACACCTTATCTCCTTGTGTTTAAAGGTAGTTAGAGGAGGGTGATTCTATAGCTGTTCTGAAGTCACGAAGCGGCAAGGGGAGAGTCAAATCCTGGTTCTAGCCCTTGAGCCAATAGTCTCATCTGTCCACAGGCATGTCATTTTTCATCTAATTCTATCTTCTCAGACTTTCTCATACTAGGGTCTTGCTTTCATTCAGGCAAACTCTATAAACTTAAATCCACTTCGTGACAATATCAACTTATGTTTATCAATTACATGTGCGTTTGAGTACAATCTGAAGTATTCACAGGTAATAATGGATGTTTCATGCACCGTGATAAAACATCAGCAACCATGTTCAAGCTTCCCTTGATAGGTTTCATTTCGTAGTCATATGGCTGCAGAGCCAAGGATGCTCGAGCTGCCCTTTCGTTCTTGAATTGAGCTGTCTTGAAATAAGATAATGCGCGTTGATCCGTCTCCAGCGTAAATCGAGCTCCTAAAAGATACCTTTGCAACTTGGAGAAACAGAACACCACTGCTAGAAGTTCTCGTTCAATGATAGGGTACCTTTGCTCCGTAGGCGTCAGTTTCCTACTCACGAAAAGTGTGGGGTGCAGACAGCCATCCCATTCTTGCATTAATGAGCCACCAATCGATGATTTTGACGCATCGACCCTGAGAGTAAAATGTTTGTAAGGATCAGGCAATCTCAAGATAGGCATTTTTGAAAATGAACATTTAAAAGCATTTAGAGAAACATCGCATACGTGAGTCCATATGACTGTTTGTGGAATTTTTTTTCACTAGAGAAGACAACACTGAAGTTATCTCTGCAAAATTGGGTAAAAATTTACGTTAAAAATTGAGTAAACCGAGGAGACTTCTAACTTGTTTTTTATTTTTAGGAATATCAAGGTTTAGAATCTTTGAAATAGTCGAATCCTCCGGTTTTAACAGACCACCTCCTACTTTATATCCTAGAAATGAAATTTCTTTAAATCCCACTCTAGTTTTAGATGGACGTGCAGACAAGTTGTGTAGGCGTAGAGTATGTAATAAGGATTGGATACCTACTAGATGTTCATCCCATGATCGATGAAACAGACAAATGTCATCTATGTATGTAATCAGATCTTCTCTGTCAGAAAAGAGTCTTCCCATCATGCGAACGAAGGTCGCAGGAGCATTCACTAAACCAAAAGACATATAGTTGAATTGGGATAGTCCTAAAGGTGTTGCGAAGGCAGTATAAGGCTTGGATTTCTCCGATAATGGCACTTGCCAATAGCCTTTTGATAGGTCAAATTTAGTGGAAAATGTAGCAGAAGCTAACCTATCCAACAATGATTCTAATAAAGGAAGTGGTTCAGCATCCTGAACTGTGAGAGAATTTAAACGTCTAAAATCTATGCATATCATTATTATTTTCATCTTTTTCTTCCTCTGAAACGATTTCTTCACTTATGTCCTCAGGTAAAACATTGCCATTTGGTATGTGTTTATCCATTTCAACACGAGCCTGAGCTCTAGTAGTTACAGCATTTGAACATATGAGATGTTGTTGTTCCCATCTTCCAATATCCTCTTTTGTACATTCATGAATATTAGGAATGTTTTCTAAAATGATTCCAGCACTTGGATTATTCAAGAGGCATACAAGTGTTCTTCCAGTAAAGTATGGAGTATCTAAGAATACCTCCGCTGTTAGTTAGTACTCTACAGTACCTCCAAAAGTGATGCATTTAACCTCTTTTTCCAGTATAGTCTGACTGATCAACTAACGCTCTACGTACACCAATAGTTGTTGCCCCTGTTTCCCTCAATAATGAAACCAATTGATTATTGACAAAACCTTTGTTAAGTACTAATGAACCAGTATTCTCGAACGAAGACATTACTGGTAAAGGATGTCCGCATAATAGTCGTGGGACTCCTTGTGGCTGAAATAAAGAATTGCAGTTAGTACAGTTGTTACTATTGGATAAATCCACACTGCAAGAATTAGCATGTGCTACAACATTATCATGATTATGATTATTATCAACATCATGGACAACAGCATTTACGCGTTCAGAGTGTCTAGATTGCCTGACATTGTTATTATGATAAGACCCTCTGTTGTTGGTATGATAATCATTACCTCTATAAAAAGATTTCTGTCCTCTACCTGATTTAGGGTTGTATCCTCCTTTGTTTTGCCACTCGTTTGATCTAAATGATGTTTGTGGATAGTAACCTCCATCATTATATGAATTAAAATTTCTTTGAGGTTGATATTTGTTAAAGTTGTATCTACCTCTATTATTGCCATAATTATGTGACTGATTTACTCTGTGATTTTTGTCAATACTACTATATCTATACCTAGGTGCATTATCATTAAAAGACCTGGCAGACGCAGCTGGTAGTGACTCTTTAACGTTGTTTCTGCTAAGTATTCTATTAGGATGTGCCATTTGATATTGGCGACCGAGAGTTTGTAACTTTGTCAAATTCTCTGGTTTTCTTTCTTGTAAAAATGCAAGAAAATCAGCACTAAAAGAAGACAACACCTTGTCTCTTAAAATCACATCCGACAATCCATCAAAAGGCTTTTCAATTTTGGATAATTCAATCCATCTAGAAAAGTTTAGTTTTGAAGCTGAAATAAATTCAGTAAAGTCTCTACCTGAATCTGGGAACAATGACTTAAATTTCAACCTGTAACCCTCTTCATCTAATTGGTACTTTTTAAGTAGCACAAGTTTAACAGCATCATAGTCCTTTCGATTCTGTTCATCTAAGGTACAGACTGCAGTTAATGGTTCACCCACCAATAAGTTCATAAGTCTACTGGACCAAGTAGTTTTTTTCAATTTTAAACTCTTCACAATATGTCTCGTATCTATTCAAGAAGCACGAAATATCGTCGATGGACGAATTAAATTTAGGCAAATTAATCCTGACACCAGTAGAATGATCCCTGTTTCTACCTTCACCCAACATAGGATTTACCTGTGGTTGTTGTAGTTTTAATTTTTCAAGTTCTATCTCAGCCAATTTTATTGCTTGTTGAGATTTTATCTCCTCTTGAGATCTAGCATAGGCTACTTTTTACATTTCCAGAGCCATTTCTTCTGATCTTCTTTTCTCAATTAATTCATCTTGTCTTCTTTTTTCAGATAATTCTATTTCTTCTTTTCGGAACCCTCTTGTCTTCTTTTTTCAGATAATTCTTCTTTTCGGAGTTAATCTTGTCTCCTTATCTCCTTGTCCACAAAAGCTTGCAAAGCTTCACCTTCCAAAGCAAATTCTTTTCCAATCTTCAATAAATCTTTTAATAAAATTATGGTTTCTAATTATTGTGATTACCAATATGAACACAATATTTCAACTTTTATATATATGAATATGTCAGTGTAGTGAAGTGAATCTGTATGACAACACGCTCAAAATTTCCCCGCTCAAAAACTAGTTTACGTATTTTAAATCTATAAATAACTACAGTATTTAAAATTTATCTGAGGGCCCAGTCAAATTTACCGCCAACAATGTATCTAGTGTATTTGAATTTGTCTAGGAAACAAGTCAAAAGTTACCGCCCACCCCAAAATTTATCTAAGAGCATAGTACAAATTTAACAACCAATCAAATCGTTTCCTTTTCTTGTAGTGATAAGAAAATTTTAGGTTGACGTGAAAATAATGCCTATTTTGTGTTTTTGACCGAACGTAGATAATTTATTTTCTTAATAACTAAAGATAATTAAAATGAAAGGGATATCTAGAATTATAGCGCTGATATTGCTTAACACATAAACATAAAGATTCCCTCATAAAAAATTATATTAACTTAGAAAATTTAATTTAGTGATATTTTCACATCAGGGTAATGCCCAATTTAATTGCTTAAAAATTACCCAGATTGAAATGCAAAGGAATAACTAAGGGAAAACTATATAGAACGATAGAGAAAAATTGGCCGTTTAATTATCACTTTTGATAATTGAAATCGGTCCACTAATAACTATAATATAAAATATTAAAATTTGGTCAGATTATACAAACACGCTTAGAACCGCATAAGTTACTAGTCTCAAAAATTAACTTTTTGACTTTTCCTCTGATTGGGCGAGTGTAGTTCTATAAATAGTAACAATCTCTTGTGGTTTTCCGACATTGAATCATAAAATCCACACCGAGCTGACGTATCCTAAAAGACTATGACCAAGCCTTTGCCGTTTGAACTGAGAGAGCAGTGCTAAGAACCCTTTTACGGCCAGTCAGCTTGTGTGTGTGTGTGTGTGTGTGAACGTATTTACCTGAGGGTAAGAAAGATAATTTTATTTGCATACTTTGTTAAATAATTGACCTGTAAGTAAACAGGCTATGTGTTCCATATTAATTCGAATACTGCCGGCGGGATGTGTTGTGTCACGCTGACCTAAGTAGGAAGCAGGCTTGTTCGAATTGAAAAAATTGGTGTATAGTGTTTGCAAATTGGCAACCAATTTACGACAGTGAGTGTTAGTAGCGGTTTAATTTAGTATTTTCTTCTGGAGTGACACACTGTTCATAGATCATGTGATAAACATATAGGGAAGGTTAGAATGAAGTAATCAATAGGTCACATGCTTTATTGTACTTGCCATGATTATTGTATGGGAGCCAAACATGGACGAGGGACCCAAACATTGAATCAACACAGAGAAAGAATGATTACATGAAACTGATTGTAGACAACGGAATTCAAGGTCTTGTGCAACTTGTTAGCACAATTAACTGACACTGCTAAGTTTAATATTGTTTAGGGGTGAATTGATTGAGGCAGACTTCTACATGGAATGGATTGTCCTTCTATTCCAGGTTATATCACGAATTTACCTCATGGCTGTGGGAGTTGAGAGCTCCTCATACACTTGGAGCCAGACCCCATCTTCTCAGCCAGGAGTCACAAAGTTGGCGATCTTGACTACTATTGAAAGAACAGCAGCAGCAACAGTCTAAAGTTAAGTCCTTTAAGAAGGCAATGTTAGTTCATCCAAACTCATTCACCCAAGAAAACTTAAATTGTCCATAAAATTTCATACAGCCTTGCTTAAATAATTTTATTAAAGTTGAAGTTCTGTTTGAAATTAATCATTAATTATATTAAACGCATTCCTCTAGACCCGTAGCTAAATCAATTTGGGATCAGGAGAGGTAGCAGTTAGGGACTCAGAGTACATCATCATCTACTCTGAGAACTTACATAGCTTGACCCCACTTTGATGTCTATACACCCTTGCTCTTTTTCAGAGAAGGGGGTATTACTTATAAGACCAGTCTCTTATCTGGCACTATCCTGGTATCCTCTGATACAACTATTTGTCCAGGATAGCCTATACTTTTATTAACATCAAACCCTCTTATGACAGTAGGCAAAATGTTCAATACCTATTCCACCAATCTCAAATCACTCTTCAAATGCAATGACATATATATATATATAAGTAGATGCAAGATATGGAGCAAAGCAAAAGAACAATACCACGATACGAACGAGATGACAAGATACAAGATAAAGAGCTAACTGAAGAAAATTCAAATATTCAACTAAGGAATAAATATATGAATTATATAACAAATAATTGAAGTGCTCTAATTCATCAAAGACAAGACAAAACGCATGTTAAGGTCAAAAAGGGAGGTGACACTTTTGTAGACGGTTTGGACAAAGTAAATTAAGGGTTACATCGCTTGTAGACTAGATTAACGGTAAATTGGGTGAACAAATATATGATAGAGGTCATAGGGTACAGATAGCGTCTTGAGCGCTGTTCTGTATTGTAGAACTGTGATAGTTCGCACGGCTAGTCCGTGGAAGGGACTGAGCGGTGGTGAACTGCGAAGTCCCGTGACTGTTTAGGCGGGAGTTTTTGTGACCGCTAGCAGTTGGGTTCTGGTGTTGACAGAGTGAAGTCAACCCTGGTGTTTTTTTCAAAGTGTGTTCCCGACCAGTGTTCGGTGAAAATGGTAGAGTGCTGTTTCAAGGTGTGTCTCGATGGAGACTTTTTGAACAGGCCTGTTTCTGAATATTCTTCCTGCATATGTATTCTTCCATGTGTTAGATTATTGGAGGATGGTATGTATTAATATTTATGACTGCAGTAGATGCAGCTTATGAGTGAGTTGGTTATTGGGCACGTTCTGTGAGAAGTGTACCACTAGTCTATGTAGGCGCTATGAAGAGTCCGAGAGGTAGAGAGACTACTTGGTAGGCCATAGACATTTTTGTGAAGAAGTCTACAATTAGGCGCTATGAAGAGTCCGAGAGGTAAAGAGACTACTTTGTAGGCCATAGACGTTTTTGTGAAGGAGATTAGGCCATATATATAGTCTGAGAGGAAGACATGACTTGGTAGGCCATCTATAGTCTAGATATTATGCAGGTTATATTACTGCAGACTGCTGTGTGCGCAGTCTTTACTTTGAGGAATATGGTGAGGTGCATCTTCTAGAGGAAGTGCACCACTATTTATGATTAGGCCTTGAATATATATAGCTGACGATGATTATTCAACTGCCGGGGGAGCAGCCTTGGTGGAGCAGGGAGGACCTAGTCCTTTGAGGAAAATCGTTATGGTCATCTTCAATGAGAAGTGCATCATTATGCTATAAGTTATGAGGCCATATTGATAACTGCGGTGAGCGCAGTTCTTTAGGAGTGGTGTACGTGCATTTATATGAGGTGTGCGCCATTAGGCGCTGTACTTAAGCTCTGTGGAGTGTGGGAGCTTCATGAATACCTTTATTCAATATCATGTACTATGCTGTATTTCATCTGTGTCGTCGTCTGTGTTGTAACGTAAATAAACCATTATTTCAACGTTGCTATTCGTTCAACGATACATGAATTCAATGTGTGTCACTGTGATGGATGAATGTACCAGTACACACCTACTCTGATCATTCTAGGCATAGTGACAATAGGGACATATTTACAAATAGCCCTGAGGGGGCGTGGCCTATATAAGGAGAACACATTTCCGCCTTCATCACTTATCTACCACTGGGTTCAGTTAGATAGAATTATCAGTGGTGACCTAACATTCTAGTGGATCAGCAACCTTAGATGTATCAGTGGTATCACTTAACCAAACAATATCAATAACACTAACTTTATCACTGAAGCAGTCACATCGCGGCGGTATCAGTGGTGGTTTTCAGTAAAGTTGGAATTTAAAACCCGCAAAATTCGCGTTGAAGGGAATTGATCAACTACTATGAAAAAGACTCATGAATATCAGCTGGCAAACTGATATAAACTACAGCATTATCAGTAGTGGGCCAACTTTTCGGACGTAAGGCTCATCATTTCACGTGGTAATATTGTTTATACCAGATCTTGACCTGTTTATCAGTGTGCCCTGTGTGTGGCGTATGCACTAAGGAGTTTCTCATCTGTAACAGTAGTTAGCCCTGTGTGGGCGGAGCTTCGATTGAGAATCCAGGTCAGCTTTATCTGTGTTATTTCGTCCTCTATGCCTACGGACTAGTATTCATATGACAATAGCAAAGAGTGGACTAGTGTCATGTTAGGAACAGATGATTATGACAGTATTCCAGCCTAAATGAGTCGGCAGTAAAACATTTCAAGCCTTATTGACACCTGCATTGCTTACAGACAGTTGGGTGTCGATGGTAACCTGTAATCGGTAACACGGTGATGTGTCTAATGTATACATGCTTCCTATGACATATTTGCAGCAGTCAAGTTTCCTATTGCATGCTGTGTCAATTACCAGAGGTGACGGTTGACGAATCAAGTTTCCAGAGGTAACAGTTGACGACGAGTCCAGTGCTGTTCCTGTAACTTTCAACAAGGGAGTGTGCTTATGGTGTGTTGTCTGATGCTCATCAGTGGTAACAGAGAAAGAACAAGACGGTTTTCTACTTACAAGATAAGTGATTTTTTGTGTGAAAACTGTGTCTCTGTATGATGTTGTCAAGCCTTCCAATATTATTATGTATGCTATTGAGTATTTCATGTTAATAGCGTATTGTTATGAGATTTGATGCATAATTGATTGTTGCTTATGTGACATAATATTGACTTACTTTATCTTGATTCAAAAGTTTATACCACATATTGACATAAACTTGTAATAATTATAATCACTCAGTGATTGAATTAACATGGAGTGTGATATGGCTACAGACGATATGACGCCAGTGTTGAATTATTTATATGAAGAAGCTAAATATTATGATAGATTACGAGGCCCAGCACTTCAGAAATACGTGCTGGATGGTTTTTTGTTTAATGTGGTAGAAGCCTTGTCGGTTTTTGCTAACGATGATTTGTCTAAACTCACAAGTGATTTGCATAAATCAAACTTGGAGCTTTCTAGTGCGAAAGCAGCATTAGACTTTGAATGCAGTAGAGTAAAAGACTTGGAAGTTCAGATAGAACATATGAATAGCGTAATAGGTAATCTCACTCGGAAAGAGCAGGAAAAGAAACAAATACACGAGAAATTAAAAGTTCAAGCCAAGGAATGTGAAAACTTATGTAATGAAACACTTACTGGCTTATTGAGTGACAATGTGATTGTTAGTCACCGACTTAAAGAAAAGTATTTGGTATCTCCCGAGAAGAGTCATGAGCTTGTAGATAGTCATGATAGTGACACTGTGGAACCACAGAGGAGAACAATTAAGGAAAAGGATGATAAGCAGAGATTAGAAGAGTTAACGGTGCAGAGAAGGAAAATGGTTAGGATTGAGAAGTTACTTAGAGAAGAGAGATGCAAAGTTATGACATGTGATAACTTAAATAAGAAACTAAGCGAAGAGATCTCTCTTAATATTGCTGAAATTACTGAACTGAGAACAATGGTGAATGTTTTGATAGATGTTGTTTTAGGCATCAAAGATTTGTCTACTGTTAAGATTGACAATAGTAGACAGAAGGTTGTTTATAAACAAGCAAAGAGCCTGCCCTATACACTCTTAGCGAATACGAAAATCGAACATGATGGACGTAAATCCCGGCGTGGCAAATACAATTTCCCACGTACGGAAGACGCTGCGTTGAAAATTAACGACTCTTGGCGTCAGACCAGTAAAGATACTTCAGGTGTAATATCCAGTTCTGGTAATAAAGATAACAAATATCATGTAGGTAACCATAGGGATTCGGTCACTTCCACTGCTTGTCATACGCAATATAGACAGTGTGATACAGCAAATAAGCATGTTACCATAGAAAAGAACAAAAACAGTTTTGGTAAAAAGATTAACCATAATGTTAGACAGTACCAAGGAAGCCCATGTAATGGTAGTTTTTCCTCTCTAAGAAACCAGAGACAGTCTAACAGAATTCAAAGTTTTGATTCCGAAAAGTTGAGAAATTATAGTAGGGATAATTACATTAAAGATTATAAATCTGATAGTAATTGTTCTAAGAGTCAAAAAGATTCATTTACCAGATATTTCTATCCTAGGGGAGAAGTTAAGCATAACAATGCTAACTGCAGTTCTAGGCAGAAAAAATGGAATAATAATGGGAATAGTAATAGAGATAATAACTCTCAAAATATTACTTCACATAACCAAGTCATTGGTAGTAAATAAAGTAACAGTAATTATTGATGTCCCAAGTACTACTACTGTTATGTTTTTTGGATTACGAGAGAGAATCTCGTTGTTGTGTATGTCACTTTGTTTCAGCCTAATACTGGTGTGATGACCGTCATTTTCGGTCAGGTTGACCTAAACCTCCTGGGTTGTATACTATGTGTGAACGAAGAGTTGGTGACATCATATGAAGACCAGACGTTTTCATAACCACGATATAGGTAATTGTGTGTTTAACCTATCCGTTTTTCATTATAATCTTACAGTTGA
This sequence comes from Oreohelix idahoensis, assembly GCA_024509875.1. Classification (NCBI taxonomy): domain Eukaryota; kingdom Metazoa; phylum Mollusca; class Gastropoda; order Stylommatophora; family Oreohelicidae; genus Oreohelix; species Oreohelix idahoensis. The sequence continues at coordinate 137,515 of JAMPIV010000980.1, forward strand.
TTAAAATGGAGAATTTTCATTTGTATTTTTCAAACAGTAGCAGCTGTGCGATAAAGGTCAGCGTGCCTGTTTTTCCTTTACCTGTGACAGAAATGTTTGTTACCTTACTACCGTGTGCAGTCAAGCGTAACCCAGCCAGTTTGTTGACCCTGTATTATTTGATGTCATCCCGTGCGGTTTGCAGAATACTATACACCGGAGTAGTGACCTATTTATTTTTGTTTGGAATTGATTCAAGATTGCTACAATGTTTCTTGAATTAATTGTTCTGTTATTGAATGTTATTTTGGATCTAAACTGTATATGTAGAATTGTCAGAGAGAGCAGATACTATTGATTGTTGGAAGAATTTAGTAGTTTGACTTAAACATTTTTTCATGAGAAATAATGTTATGTTTATATGTACAAGTTGGTATAATGTTAATAGTTTGGTTTTTTATAGGTGCTCATTTGTGTTTACTTAGAGATGAGAATATATTTTTTATGTCTCTCATTTTGTTAAAGCTCGTTTCACTTTTGATTTGTCAATTAGTGGTTGAAACTTGTAAAAATTTAAAATACTATTTTTATTTAACTTAATGTTAAGAAACTTTTTTGTATTGTAATTTTGGAAAATGTATTTGTTTTTCTTTGTGAAAATATTGTATTTTTTATGTGTCCAGTGCTTAATTGTACACTGGGTGTAATAATATATTGATATTTCCACATTAAAAAAAGAAAAAAGAGAGAAAAAGATAATAATTTTTTTTTTCTTTTGAAATTGTGATATTTGTGTTTTTACAAATCACACTTTTTTGTGTGTGATGCCTGTGATACTTTATTTTAATTATGAATAAGTGTTGTAACTTGGCTAAATCATTTATTATGCGTTATTTATTATAGCTTGCTTGTGTGTTATGGTATATTTACATATATACTTTGTCTCGTTATTGTATGATTTTTGGCCATGATTGTATTTTTTATACAATACATTGTTTGTTTAGATAGTTGTTGGAATGTAGTATTGCCTCTTTTCTATACATTCATTTCTTGTATTCCTTTCTTCCTTTACGGATTGTTCTTTGTGTCATTCCAGATTTTCTCTTGGATTTATTCAGTAGCAGTTTATACTTTGGTGATGATTCTATGTTTCATCTAGGTGTCACTTAATTCTATTTGTATATGTTTACTTCTTATACTACTTATACTTCCTTCCTTAGGATTGTTATGTTCATTATATGGTTCAGTATGAGGTAGCTATTTATGTCGGTTCTACCTAGTTTCATGTAAGGAGTTGATTTATTTGATTGTCATCATATGGTATTAGTGATTTATTACTATATTGATTTCATTGCTGATTTTTGATGTTGATCATGCTTCTTTTGCTTGATCTTGTCTGTTGCTCTCTAGTGATTGTATACTATTTGGTCTACAGTGATCATACTTTGACTTTGTTTGAAACTTAATTGGTTAGTGTACTTAGCAGATTATTGTGTATAATTTGTTTTATTGTACACTTGCTTATATTTTTTGTCGATGTATTATTATAACCTTAACATAAGCTATTTTTTGTATGAGTATTTTAGAGCTTAGCTGACCCCTCATTTTTCATTGGTGTAGTTCTTGTTAAAAAAATGATAAATCATTTTTTCTCCGGGGGTGGTGGTAAGATGTTAAGGTCAAAAAGGGAGGTGATACTTTTGTAGACGGGTTGGACAAAGTAAATTAAGGGTTACATCGCTTGTAGACTAGATTAACGGTAAATTGGGTGAACAAATATATGATAGAGGTCATAGGGTACAGATAGCGTCTTGAGCGCTGTTCTGTATTGTAGAACTGTGATAGTTCGCACGGCTAGTCCGTGGAAGGGACTGAGCGGTGGTGAACTGCGAAGTCCCGTGACTGTTTAGGCGGGAGTTTTTGTGACCGCTAGTAGTTGGGTTCTGGTGTTGACAGAGTGAAGTCAACCCTGGTGTTTTTTTCAAAGTGTGTTCCCGACCAGTGCTCGGTGAAAATGGTAGAGTGCTGTTTCAAGGTGTGTCTCGATGGAGACTTTTTGAACAGGCCTGTTTCTGAATATTCTTCCTGCATATGTATTCTTCCATGTGTTAGATTATTGGAGGATGGTATGTATTAATATTTATGACTGCAGTAGATGCAGCTTATGAGTGAGTTGGTTATTGGGCACGTTCTGTGAGAAGTGTACCACTAGTCTATGTAGGCGCTATGAAGAGTCCGAGAGGTAGAGAGACTACTTGGTAGGCCATAGACATTTTTGTGAAGAAGTCTACAATTAGGCGCTATGAAGAGTCCGAGAGGTAAAGAGACTACTTTGTAGGCCATAGACGTTTTTGTGAAGGAGATTAGGCCATATATATAGTCTGAGAGGAAGACATGACTTGGTAGGCCATCTATAGTCTAGATATTATGCAGGTTATATTACTGCAGACTGCTGTGTGCGCAGTCTTTACTTTGAGGAATATGGTGAGGTGCATCTTCTAGAGGAAGTGCACCACTATTTATGATTAGGCCTTGAATATATATAGCTGACGATGATTATTCAACTGCCGGGGGAGCAGCCTTGGTGGAGCAGGGAGGACCTAGTCCTTTGAGGAAAATCGTTATGGTCATCTTCAATGAGAAGTGCATCATTATGCTATAAGTTATGAGGCCATATTGATAACTGCGGTGAGCGCAGTTCTTTAGGAGTGGTGTACGTGCATTTATATGAGGTGTGCGCCATTAGGCGCTGTACTTAAGCTCTGTGGAGTGTGATCATTCTAGGCATAGTGACAATAGGGACATATTTACAAATAGCCCTGAGGGGGCGTGGCCTATATAAGGAGAACACATTTCCGCCTTCATCACTTATCTACCACTGGGTTCAGTTAGATAGAATTATCAGTGGTGACCTAACATTCTAGTGGATCAGCAACCTTAGATGCATCAGTGGTATCACTTAACCAAACAATATCAATAACACTAACTTTATCACTGAAGCAGTCACATCGCGGCGGTATCAACGCATTTCACAACAATGATGACATCTATGAAATAAATGATAGTCAGATGAGAATGACACTTTTACAAACAATAATGTAATAAACTGAATAAAATATTACAATGAACTGGACTATAATAACAAACAATAAATTTACATGACTACACAGCTATACAAAAATTGGATCTGTTAAATTAAGGTGACCAGACGTCCCGGTTTTTCCGGGACAGTCCCGGTTTTCGACCAGTTTTGATAATTTGTCCCGACTTTTTTTCTATGCAATCCGGGACGCCAATTTGTCCCGGTTTTGGACGAATTTGGCATAAATCTCACAGATTAAAAAAAAAATTATTATTCCGTGGCTGACTTGAGGGACGTTTTAATTATTAGTGTCTTCTTTATTTCCTGCGAGTGCCTGATAACATACCTTTATATTTGTTTCATATTAATTTACTGTTTACAGGCCTCAGGTTTCCCTCCCTTATTTGTAATAAATGTTTGTACAATACCAAACCTACCCACTATCCTGTTCTCACTGTTCTAGTCTACTATCATTTACTGGACACAGTATTAAGGTCCTAAGGGGTCTTGTTGGATTCGGCCTATACTGCTTGATAGAAATACAACAGAAGTGATTGCGTCATTAATAGGCTGAACTGCCCATGGAGGACTTCTGGTGTCGTGTATTGTGGTTCGCACTATTGACCTGCCATTGAAACATCATTTTGATGATGCGTAGATGGCAGAGCGGATAGTGTGATTCGCTTGCATGGCTAGGCGGGGTTGTCGCACGGAAGGTCCAGTGTTCAAATCCTGGGTAAGCCACTCATGTCTGTTGTTTTTCTGTTGTCTGGTGTTCTACTTCTTTATTTCCTGCGAGTGCCTGATAACATACCTTTATATTTGTTTCATATTAATTTACTGTTTACAGGCCTCAGGTTTCCCTCCCTTATTTGTAATAAATGTTTGTACAATACCAAACCTACCCACTATCCTGTTCTCACTTTTCTAGTCTACTATCATTTACAGGACACAGTATTAAGGTCCTAAGGGTCTTGTTGGATTCGGCCTATACTGCTTGATAGAAATACAACAGAAGTGATTGCGTCATTAATAGGCTGAACTGCCCATGGAGGACTTCTGGTGTCGTGTATTGTGGTTCGCACTATTGACCTGCCATTGAAACATCATTTTTAATGATGCGTAGATGGCAGAGCGGATAGTGTGATTCGCTTGCATGGCTAGGCGGGGTTGTCGCACGGAAGGTCCAGTGTTCAAATCCTGGGTAAGCCACTCATGTCTGTTGTTTTTCTGTTGTCTGGTGTTCTACTTCTTTATTTCCTGCGAGTGCCTGATAACATACCTTTATATTTGTTTCATATTAATTATTAGTGAACTGGCGCCGAAACAGCACAAGAGGTTGTCAGGACCGCGAATTAGTTTTGTAGTTCCAATGTGATATTCGCAGTTATTTGAAATTTTAGGTAGTGGTAACGTACCAAGATTTTGCGTACGGTATACGTTTATTTAATTTAAACGGTGAACTATTTGTGCATATTTTGTTATTGTTGTAAGAAAATGGTACCAAAGCGTAAATGCAGTTTCAATGAAGATTTACAAAAGGAATATCCGTTTATTAAAAAGAGTACATCAAACTTCAATGTACGATGCAATATATGTGCCTCCGGGTTTTCGATAAGCCATAGTGGACGTGGTGATGTTAAGAACCACATAAGCAGTGAGAAACATAAGAGAGCCGTCGTTACAGCTGCATCAAGCTCGTCGTTAACCACTTTCTTCAGAGCTGATAAAATTGGTGACCAAGAAGAGCAATTAGCTGCTATAGAAGGCGCCTTTGCATACCATACAGTGCTACACAATCATACTTTCAGGTCTATGGATTGGACATAAAAATTACTTCAGGTTACTTTAGAGCCAAAATTTGCATGTGCACGTACGAAAACAGAAGCCATTATTCGAAATGTCTTGGCACCCCATATTCTAAATGAGTTAAAGTGTGACCTAGAAAAGTCTACATTTATTTCTGTACTGTCAGATGCATCCAACCACAAAGAATTCAAGATTTTTCCTTTGCTTGTCAGATACTTTGATCACAGTAATGGAGTGAAAATTAAAATATTAGAGTTAAAGTCATTGCCAGGTGAAACATCTGATATTGTAAGTAGTTTTCTTAATGACTGCATAACTGAAAATGGTTTAGACAGGAAAGTAGTTGGATTATTCGCAGACAACACAAATTCCAATTTTGGAGGTGCTGAAAGGAAAGGACAGAACAATGTTTTCAAAAAACTGCAAGAAAACCTTGGACATGGTCTTATAGGAGTTGGGTGTGCAGGTCATATTTTCCACAACACTGTTCGAACAGCTGCAGATGTACTGCCTGTTGATGTCGAGCTGATTATTGCTAAAATTTATCTACTCTTCAAATCATACACAGTACGAGTTGAAAGACTCAAGGAGTTTTGCCAGTTTGATCTTAGGTTATGCTCAGACTAGGTGGCTTGCTCTGCTGCCTGCTGTTGAAAGGGATCTTCAGATGTTCCTGCCTCTAAAATCATATTTTCAATCTCAAGACAGATGCCCAGTTTTTATACAGACATTCTTTGAAAATCCTCTATCTGAGGCATGGCTTGTTTTTGTTCACAGTCAGGCCTCTCCATTCGACGAAGCAGCGCAAAAAATAGAGGGACAGACGGTCACTGTGTTTGAAGTCATTGACAGCATCAACAGGTTGAAAACTATTTTGAAGTCCAAACTGGAAGACTGTTTCTTGCCATCAAGAGTTAAGCTAATCCTTGAAAGCTGGAAATGGAAGGACTTCCAAAGGAGGATGTGAAAAAGTTTCATGCTAGCGTTTCTTCGTTCTATGAAACAGCTTTCAATTATTTGAATAAATGGGCTGCAAAAAATTTTCAAGACCTAGAATCCTACAGTTCAGCTGGGTAACGCTGAACAGAATACCAATTTGGGCAGATATTGAGATATCATCATCACTAGTGATTCAAACATTACCTTTAGCCCACTTTACAGAAACTGAAATTTATGACGAATATGTCTATATGAAGCAGTTTGTTACTTCTCAGAAAATTAGTGAATGGAGTGCCAAAAAAACATTGCCATTACAACGTTGGATTGAAATGGTTTCCCACTTCAAAAACAATAATGTGACATTTTCAAATATTTTGAAGTTGGCAGAGTTTTTTTTCTGTCTACCTGGAACAAATGCTGCCACAGAAAGAGTGTTTTCTTTGATGAACAGCTTATGGGCAAGTGATAAAACATAGCTAGGTGTTGAAACTTTGAAAGCTATGTTGACAACCAAAGTGAACTGTGAGGAAACATGTGTCGAGTTTTTTAAGATGCTGCTTGCAAAGAAGGACCTATTGATAAAAATCCACTCATCTGAAAAGTACAGTAACTCAGCTTCACCTTAAGTAAGGATTATTGATGTTTTTCTCTCTTATTAGTTTAAGTAGTTAAACTTATACAGTAAAATGTATGTTATTCAATGTTATTCAAATGTATATATAAAATGTATATTATTTTAAATTGACATCAACTTGATTTTTCCGGGACATGTCCCGACTTTTGACCTTTTCTTTACCCTTTTGTCCCGATTTTTTGCATTGAAATAGGTCAAATCTACTATTTTGTCCCGGATTAGGGTTTTGAAAATATGGTCACCTTAGTTAAATTCAGATGAGGCAGACTCATATACAGCAATGTAAGCTGGCTCCTCAATATGAACCACACAGATTTTGTTGTTGTTGTTCGTCCATCACGGGTGATGAAGACCACTCTGTTCATCCAATTATTTAGGAATATGTTAGGTTAGTCTATGGGTACGAAGGTGACTGATGAGCCCGATGCGGGTCTGGAAAGATCTCGGACAGTGTGGGCAGGGAATGTTTGCTTCATGTGAAGGTTTTATTACACGGTCTTTCCCAGCTTGTCTCCGCTGTTCCGCTGCTGCTCTTCTGGATGATTCGCATGCCGCTGCACCTTTACGAAGAGATGTGCGCCAAGCAGTTCGGTCTTGCGCAGCAGTTTCCCATGTGTCTGGGTTTATGTCAAAGGTTTTTAATGACGTCTTTAACGTGTCTTTGAAACACTTTTTTGGCCACTATGGGAGCGTTTACCCTTCTGCATCTCACCATAAAAGAGTATCTTTGGCAGTCGATGGTCTGGCATGCGGACTACATGACCTGCCCAGCGAATCTGTGACTGCATCAGAATAGTATCAATGCAAGGGATACCAGCTCTGTCAAGAACGGCGGTATCCGGGATCTTGTCTTGCCATTTGATGTTCATTACCTTCCTGAGACAGACTGTATGGAAGTGGTTTAGCTTCTTTACGTGGCGCCAGTATACAGTCCATGTTTCACATGCATATAGCAGCACTGGAAGCACCGCAGCTCTGTACACCTTCAGCTTTGTCTGTAGACTAATGCCACTTCGATGCCAAACGTTGGTGTATAGTCTGCCAAATGTGCTGCTGGCTTTGGAGATCCTGGTGTTCACCTCATCATCAATGACAATGTTCTGGGATAGTGTGCTACCAAGGTATGTGAATCTGTTCACAACATTCAGTTTCTCACCATTAACCTTGATGATTGGCTCAGTATAAACTGTGCCAGGAGCGGGTTGGTACGTGATTTCTGTTTTCTCCATGTTGATGGTAACCCCAAAGTTGGCACAGGCTTCGGATAATCTATCCACACTATGCTGCAGATTAGCCTCTGAGCCAGCACTGAGGGCACAATTATCAGCAAACAGAAGGTCTCTGATGGTTTGTGATTTAACCTTTGTTTTTGCTTGAAGTCTCCTAAGGTTAAACAATTTTCCATCAATGCGATATCTAATGTCGATTCCTGTGTCCCCGTCTCTAAAAGCATCAGTCAGCATAGCAGAAAACATGATACTGAACAGAGTCGGTGCAAGTACTCACTCTTGTTTAACTCCATTTGAGACGGGAAAAGGCTCCGGTAGCTCACCGTTTTCCTGAACTCTAGCCTGCATTCCATCATGCAGTTGCTGCACTATTGTGATAAATTTCTTTGGGCAGCCGTATTTTGCCATGATCTTCCATAGACCCTCTTTACTGACCGTGTCGAACGCCATTGTCAAGTCGATGAAAGATGTGTACAGGTCACAGGGCTGTTCTTGACATTTTTCTTGTAGCTGTCTTGCAGCGAACACCATATCGGTGGTTCCACGTTCTTTCCGGAATCCACACTGACTTTCAGGTAAAAGACCTTTGTCAAGATCAGCCGTAAGGCGATTCAAAAGGATTCTGGCGAATATCTTCCCAGCGATTGATAAAAGAGAGATGCCTCGATGATTGTTACAGTCTTGGCGATTACCATTACGTTTATATAGATGTATAATTGACGCATCTTTGAGATCGTGTGTGATGGTTTCACTCTGCCACATTTGCTGGAAGATCACGTGAAGTTTCTCTGTCAGAACTGCACCGCCATCTTTACAAACCTCAACGGGAATTGAATCGGAGCCGGGGGCCTTTCCACTAGAAAGTTGACGAATCGCTTTTTTAGTTTCCTCCAGAGTTGGTATATCATCTAATGCTTCATTTATAGGAAATTGGGGCAGGCGGATGATGGCTTCGTCGTTAATAGATGATGGCTGGTTCAGAATATTATTAAAATGTTCAACCCAGCGTTGGAGCATTTTTTCCTTGTCTGTAATTAGTGTTTTTCCATCTGCATTAAGGAGGGGAAATGATCATGATGATGTTGGACCATAGACCGCTTTGAGTGCAAGGTAAACATTTTTCAAGTCATGGCTGTCAGCAAAGCCTTGGAGCTCATCTGCTTTATTACTCAGCCATGAATCCCGCATCTGGCGTAGTTTATGTTGGACGATTCTACGCATGTTGTTGAAAGCGTCTTTCTTGGATGTAGATTTTGGATCATTTAAATATGCTTTATGGAGATGGTGTTTCTAAGCCAACATCTGCTTTATATCCTCTGAGTTCTCATCAAACCAGTGTCGGCTATCGCGCAGCGGCCAGACTCGTCGGCTTCGCGCAAGCGTGTCAGTGTGTATCCTCAGTTGCGATGTGCGACGGAACGAACAGAATAATTTGTCTTCTCTTTGTTACTTTCACAATTGCCTCCACGGCTGGCAAAGTTGTGGATTTTAAAGTTGCTACCATAAGTGAAATGGGTTCATTTTCGATACAAGACAACAGGAGGCTGAGACGCTTGGGAGTCATGACCCAAGTGGGCCCGCCCCCCTTAGAGTGTAAAGGAGTAATCGGGCCGAAACACTTGTCGGGGGGCCTTCTTCTGATGATCAGATTGCTTCCCGTTGTATCGCTCTGTAAAGAGTTTCCTATCATAGTTGCATGGTCAAACCAGTGACGATCGGGAAAAGACCGATTGACTTCTGGAAAGACAGATGATACTGGAAAAGACTAGAAACCGGCTGACCTGGTTAGCACCCCGTAAGCTGTATTCAATTGCTACAGGACCCAAAAATGATAGATGCCCCCAGGATTTACCGAAAAGGGGGGGGGGAGAATGATGAATCCACAGGCGCCTCATTACACGGACTTCGAGCTCTGCACAACGGCTGGAATTTCCATGTGCCTGCGGTAGGGAATTCTCTACTCAGAGAGGAATGAAAATCCACAGAACGAAAATTGGGTGTGGGAGGTCATCACGGGGAGATCAACAGCGCTCTATCTCGACGGATAAGACGTTAAAAGAACGCAGCCAGGAGTCAATCCACAGTGCTGAGTACATTCAAGTTGATCTGCCTAATGATGATCTCACACACTTCTTGGACGGGAAGAGAGATGCAATCAAGTTTCCACCTGCCAGTACAAAAGGGCTTTGGGAACAGCTGGACGAAACCTTGGCAAAAGAGTTGGATAACAACCTGAAGCAGATAACTTTGGAGAAGAAGCTGGAAATCTTCGGTGACATAATATATCTGCACTGTCGCAAAGTGTTCGGAGTGAGGGAGGCAAGGGAAAGTAACCCACCGCGAAAAAGTAGAAGACAAATTAAAATAGAAGAAATCAGGAAACAGAAGAAGCATGCCCGAAAACTTCAAGAACGCAGTTGCCCCAGATAAGGAAGGGTTACGACAGGTTTGGGAGCACCTGAAAGGCCAACATAATGCCCTTTGTAGAGCAGAAAGGTTGTGCAGGAAGAGAAGGAAGACTCGAAGGGATAGGGAAAGATTCTTCAGGGAGCCCTTCAAGTTTGCCAAAGAACTGTTGGAGCAGCCACGGTCGGGTACGCTAAACATCAAAAAAGAAGACCTGGAAGAACACCTTAGAATGACATATTCAGATGGTCGCAGAGATGAGCCGCTCAGCAGCATGGCAGGCCTTAAATGGCCGAGTAAGCCAGGAGCTGAATTTAACACTCAGCCCCTAACGGTCCAAGAGGTAGAAAGCATTGTCCAGAAAGCTCGGTGCAAGTCAGCTCCAGGTCCTAATGGTGTTCCATATGTGATGTATAAGAGATGCCCTGAGGTGCTCAAACGACTGCTCCGTTTACTGAAGAATGCGTGGAAAACCCAGCTTGTTAGCAAGGAATGTAGAAAGGCGAACGGAGTTTACATCCCGAAGGGGCAAAATTCCACAGACATCAGTCAGTTCAGGCCAATCTCACTACTCAATGTGGAAGGGAAGATATTCTTCTCAGTGATGGCGAAAAGACTCACTACATACCTCCTGGCAAATGAGTATATTGACACTACCATTCAGAAAGGAGGTATCCCAGGTACTCCAGGATGTCTGGAGCATGCCACAATGATCTGGGAAGCAATCCAAAAGGCAAAGTCTGACAGAACAGACCTCCATGTGATCTGGTTGGATCTAGCGAATGCTTATGGATCCGTTCCACACCAGATGTTGTGGCAGGCCCCAGAAATGTATCATGTTCCACAAGAGATTGCAGCAATGCTGAAGCTGTATTTTGCAGGGTTTGCTGTCAGATTTTCAGCCAGAGAGTACACAACGAAGTGGATTGACCTTGAAGTTGGAATTGCGATAGGATGTACTATCTCTCCGATACTATTCGTGATGGCTATGCAGGTAATCCTCAATGCGGCTGAAGGAATGGCTATAGGTCCAAAGCTCGGTGGAATGTGTCACATGCCACCGCTCAAAGCATTCATGGATGACACAACAATTCTGACATCAGATGAACATCAGGCCCGGAGGATGTTAGCACGCCTAGATGAACTAGTCAGCTGGTGTAAAATGAGCTTCAAACCCAAGAAGTCGAGAAGCATATCAATAAGGGAAAGGGAAGATAGCAGAGGTCATATTCGTGGTTTCCAACCAAATAATCCCTACTGTCATTGAGGAACCTGTTAAAAGTCTTGGTATTGTGTACGATGCCTCATTAAAAAACTCGAAGGCTGTTCAACAGACGATAGAAATGGCAGACAGAGGGCTATAGATTATAGACCAAAGCAGACTCCTGGGAAAGTTCAAACTGTGGTGCCTCCAGTTCATGTTGATACCGAAGTTGCTGTGGCTACTGCTTATATATGAAATAAGCACAAGTACAGTGGAAGCTATAGAGCAGAAGGTCAGCAAGTTCATGAGAAAATGGCTAGGGGTACCACCAGGTCTGTCAGATGTAGGATTATACTGCAAAAAGTCAAAACTTCTGCTTCCCTTCAAGTCAGTTGTTGAAGAGTACAAAGTTGGAAAGGCAAGGCTTGCAATGATGCTACGCGAGTCAGCTGATGACGTGGTTAAGTCCATTCAGCCCACACTGAAAACGGGAAGGAAGTGGAGAGTGGAAGAAGCTGTTGATGCTGCCCAAGAGTCACTCAAACTGAGAGAGGTAATCACTGTAGCACTGTACTGCAAAAAGTCAAAACTTCTGCTTCCCTTCAAGTCAGTTGTTGAAGAGTACAAAGTTGGAAAGGCAAGGCTTGCAATGATGCTACGCGAGTCAGCTGATGACGTGGTTAAGTCCATTCAGCCCACACTGAAAACGGGAAGGAAGTGGAGAGTGGAAGAAGCTGTTGATGCTGCCCAAGAGTCACTCAAACTGAGAGAGGTAATCACTGTAGCACTGTACTGCAAAAAGTCAAAACTTCTGCTTCCCTTCAAGTCAGTTGTTGAAGAATACAAAGTTGGAAAAGCAAGGCTTGCAATGATGCTACGCGAGTCAGCTGATGACGTGGTTAAGTCCATTCAGCCCACACTGAAAACGGGAAGGAAGTGGAGAGTGGAAGAAGCTGTTGATGCTGCCCAAGAGTCACTCAAACTGAGGGAGGTAATCGGATACACACAAACGAATAAACGGGGACTTGGTCATGGAAACATTCGCTGGTGGTCCAATGCATCAAGCAGGGAGCGCATAGACATGGTAGTTCAGGAGATAAGAGGAGCTGAGAATGATAAGAGGTTGCAAAAAGCAGTGCAGCAGGTCCAACAAAGCCAATGGACTACATGGGAAGGAGCCCTGCAGAGGTCCTTGACATGGAATGATATATGGCATATGGCACCTCTTAGGCTCAGCTTCGTTGTTAGATCAATGTATGACCTGCTGCCGTTGGCCACCAACCTTGTGAGATGGGGAAAGTCGGATGATGAGCAGTGCCCCCGGTGCCAGGGGAGACAGACACTTGAACACGTGCTCTCAGCGTGTAAGGTGTCATTAGGGCAAGGGCGATACACTTGGCGCAATAACAAAGTGCTAAATGAGCTTGCTGCGAAATAGATCTGGCAAGGATGAAGGCGAATAGCAAACTCAGGCCGACCACCGCAAATACATACTTTCTGAGGGCAGGAAAGTCAGCACACCCCAAACCGAGTAAACCTGGTAGCAGTTTACCATCTCTTCTTGACTGTGCAAACGACTGGGAGATGGCGGTAGACCTACCTGGACGAATGGCATATCCAGAGAGTATCAGAAAATTGCGGAGACGGCCTGATATAGTGCTTCATTCTTCAGCAACGCTTCAGGTCATACTGATTGAACTGACCGTGCCATTTGAATCCAGATTAGACGAGCAACATTCGTTCAAAGCGGCCAAGTATAATGATCTGGCCGCGGATCTGAGACATGATGGGTTCACTGCAAGGGTCATGGCTGTTGAAGTGGGCGCCTGAAGGGACAATCGAGAACAAGGGCAATGAAAAGACTTAGTGAAACTGCCGAAAATGCGTCACGCTGGCTGTGGAACAACCGCAATGGGCAATGGAAATCGTGACAATAAACGCTGCGGTTCAGAAAACACCAGGAATTTTTCTAAGTCCACAATACGCTGAGTTTTGTGGTGTACTAGTGAACGGGCTGTGACTGAGGGGCGACAGGCGGTGTATATTATAAGGGGTGTCAGGAACAGAATTTTGGCTATCGCGCAGCGGCCAGACTCGTCGGCTTCGCGCAGGCGTGTCAGTGTGTGTCCTCAGTTGTGATGTGCGACGGAACGAACAGAATAATGTGTCTTCTCTTTGTTACTTTCACAATTGCCTCCACGGCTGGCAGAGTTGTGGATTTTAAAGTTGCTACCATAAGTGAAATGGGTTCATTTTCGATACAAGACAACAGGAGGCTGAGACGCTTGGGAGTCATGACCCAAGTGGGCCCGCCCCCCTTAGAGTGTAAAGGAGTAATCGGGCCGAAACACTTGTCGGAGGGGGGCCTTCTTCTGATGATCAGATTGCTTCTTGTTTTATCGCTCTGTAAAGAGTTTCCTATCATAGAACGCTCATTTCTATAGACCTGCCGAAGCGGTAAGAACAAAGAAAATGAGTCCCTCCTACCTCCCGCTATGTTACAAACAGATAGACATAATGAATACACACGTAGTGAAATTAAAATTCCGGCAAACAGATATCGTTCTAAACTCAAGCTGTATGTATCAATAAATGCACTTATCTGCAGCCAGTAAAACTTTCTCCTGGATACTCCTCCAAGCAAGGAACGTTGAAAAATCTGCAAAATAGACCCAGGTTAGGCCTAGCACTTGATACCGCTGACATCACAAGACACCGCTCTGGTCCAACATTCGTGTAAAAAATTCGCCATATTCAGCATACATCGTAAACTTGGCTTTTGAAATTGATGAAATACGTCTCTTTCTTACTAGACGACGACTTTGAGGTACACACGAAGATAATTATACATGGAAAGTCCCTTCCATAGTTCAAGTAACTTTGCAGACGATACTTGTCGCCATTTTGAAAATCTTCGAATTATTCAGTTTCACCGGATATTTGAAATCCTTAGGCATTGGCCCCCATTGATACGTGACTGCGGCTTCTCACGGGTTATCTTCATTTAGGTGGCTTTATATTAATTGTAGTAGACTTCTTCTCAGCTACTTCCACTTATGATATTGGTGTCGTGAAGGCTAGGGCGTCTTGAAATACGAACACTGCTGATAAGCCAGTGTCATTTGGGATATGGTCCATTCAAATCCCACCCCTGGCCCGTACACTTGCAATTATTAATCAAAGTCCAAAGGCCTGATTGGACACTTCACAGTATATTTAATTAGACATTTCACAGCTCCACAAATACATCAAGAGAGTATGTTCATGCACAAAAGGCATCAGTATGACGGTCTATATATCGTCGACGTACAGTCTCGTACTAATGAAAGATGTCGTCGACATTTTCATACAATTTTGTTTAATAATATGTCACTCACGTACTACACAGTATCCTCTGTCAATCCTGCATAAATAAAGAAGCTAGCATTACACACGGAGGTGTATGCGTAATCCAGCTGATGTTACAACATAATGCAGATCGAGGAAATAATATAACTCTGGAGCAAATACATATAAGTCTCCGACACCATGAATGGCCACACAGTCTAATGCCGGCAAGGCACGCTCGCTTGGCCCACATAGAGGTCTTGTCGTCTGCAGACATGGCCAGCAGAATTAATGACGTCACTTCCTAAAACCAAGGACAACAATCCATAAACAAATCAACCAGGAAGTGATCGTAGAAAACCAATGTTATGATATTTACACATAACAGTTGGCCACGTCCTCAGAAGGGACCCTGATACCATCACAAGAACAGCTATGCTATGGACCCCTGAGGGAAAGCGAAAGAGAGGCCGACCAAAAACAACTTGGCGGAGAACTGTGGAAGCCGAGATGCAAAGAAGGATGGCCGCCGACCGAGCAAGGTGGAATCAATTTGTTGCTGCCCTACAGGACGACACCAGGCGTGATGGCCGCTGACTGCTTTGATGGTTGGCGGTCATGGATCAAAGAAGAGAAGAACTACTGTAAGTATGTTACTGTTAAAATATATCATTTTCAAGAGTTCATAAATTGAGGTGTTAATAAAATCATTTTTATATAGTTGTGAACTTTTGGTAATAAAAAATAAAATAAAAATGAAGAAATAAATAAAAATTGGTAGCACACTTCTTATTTGTGCTAAAGTTGCACTAAAAGGATGTGTAAGCATCGTCTATCCCTTGTATTTGAGGCATAAAATAATATGGGTATTTCTGGGGTTTTCTTTATAGTAGAGCCCCTTTATCATATAAGAGTTACGCGAACTATGTCAGAATCGAAAACGAGACTGGACAATACCAGGGCTAATAGCGAGAATAAGCATCAAGATTTTTTTTTTAATTAATGAATATAAATATCACGTTCAACCTCTGATGAGTTATAATTAGGATATATATATATATATATTTTTTTACCTTATATATATATATATATATATATATATATATATATATATATATATATATATATATATATATATATATATATATATATATATATATATATATATATATATATATATATATATATATGTATTGTTTTCAATTCCAAATAACATGATTAATTAACTTTCGCCTATTAAAAGTCATATGTATTGTAAAAACAGCATCAGACCTTCACATTCCCAGCCACTATATATTAACATTTGTTTGTGTTAGATATTGTTTGACTATATTATGCAGTTCCCTATGACTGTCTATTCTTAACACCTCTTCTATATTTATAAGATTATATTTAAAAATATATTATAAATATAATATATAATTATAAATTTATATATTATGTATACTGAAGCACATTAAAAACGCACCACCTGTATAATCCAGGAACAGAATGTGAAATGTAAATATAAATGCTTACAAGTTTACATATTTGGAATCTTTATTCATTTTCCTATGAATCCATGCTGGTCATTAATTTGTACATTTGATTGTTATGAAATTCATTGCATTCTGTGCAGGCAAGGGAGAAAACCAAAAATGCAACCAATAAAAAAAATTCATTCACACTATCTTCAGTATCTGGTATGTCCACCGTGTGCTTGCAAACAAGCTTTGCAGCGGCTCTGCATGGAACGCACAAGTCTCTGAACGAAATTCCGGGGAATCAAGTCCCATTCATGCGTAAGAGCTGCTTCGAGCTGTTGCAGATTAGCTGGAGAACCTTGCCTGTAGACTCTGCATCCAAGCTCGTCCTACAGATGTTCTATAGGGGACATGTCTGGTGCTAGGGTAGGCCAATCAATCGTCACAATGTTCTGCTGCTGTAGATATTGCTGCGTAATGCATGCGGTGTGCGCACGTGCGTTATCCTGCTGGAGAAGCTGCAAGTTTGGATAATTTGTGAACGCAGGAGCAACCAATGCATCCAGAACCTCATCTCGATATGTCACAGCATTAACATTTCCACGGAAGACGTGAAGAGGCAAGCGATGGGGAAAACTGAATCCTCCCCAAATGGGAATACTGCCACCTCCAAATCGGTTGTGCTGACGAACACAGCAATCTGCAAAGCGCTCTCCATACCGTCGCCAAATCCGCATACGTCCATCAGCAAAGGATATGTTGAATCTGCTCTCGTCTGTGAAAAGGACTGCATTCCACTGCAGTCTAGTCCATCTGACATGTTGCTCTACCCATTGCAGGCACTGCTGACGATGTCTGTGAGTCAAGTTTGGCCCAACATAAGGTCGTCTTGCAGTAAGGCCTGTATCTCTGAATCGTCGTATGACTGTCATTCGAGAGACTTGCCCACGTCTACCCACTATTGCTCTTGCTGTTTGACTTGCCGGGAGAAAACGATTCCTTAGGTGACTCAGCACAATATTACGATCTTGCGCAGGGGTAGTAACTTGTGGTTGGCCACTACGAAGTCTATCCCGGGCACTGCCATTGGTTCCGTAACGTTCATTGAGACGTACAATAGTGCTGTGGTGGCAATTCATCCTTCTGGCAATGGCCCGCGAGCTCATTCCGGTCTCCAACATACCAATGGCTCGTTGGCGGTCGTTTTCAGATAGTCGAGGCATTTCAAGCACATCTACTGGGTGTTTTGTCTCAACGGCCTTTTTATACCGAGGATACTGCCACAACGCGTACACATTTTCAGGGTCATAGCTGTTGGGAATCGTGTTGCACGTGTAACTTTCATTGTTTTCGTGGTGTACACAAACCCGTGGGGTGAATCATGCACTTTCCATTCCAGCAGCCATTTGCTCTCTACCTCATGACAAACACGGGGAAAATCCATTCCCACACTTTTTTTTCCAGCTTCTCGGCATCAATATATATAATAGTGGTGCGTTTTTAGTGTGCTTCAGTATTATATATATATATCCAGGGTATTCTCAACATCCTTCTGTAGCATTTCATTTCGAATGATGTAATCTTTTTTGCAACTGTTTTATTGAGTGTCCAAGTCACGCAGCCGTATGCTGCTACTGGGAATATACATGCTCTGATCAGTTGTAACTTTGTTTCTTTGCTTGTGCCTTGCCATAGGTTTTTCATCTGTATTAGTTTATGTGAAGTCTTCTTTTAATTTCTACTGCACAGTCGCCAGAGCTGTTGATGATTGATCCTAAGTATTCGAATTCATTAACACTTTCCAGTTCTTTGTTATCAATTTCAATTTCTGGTTTGATCTTTACTTTGTCTGTTGTCAATACTTTGGTCTTCTTGGTGTTTAGGTATAGATTCTGGGCCTCGCTGTGTATTTTGGTGGACAGAATTAAATGTTCAAGTCCTTCTGGGTTAATCGATAGAAGGACTGTGTCGTCAGCATATCTGATTTCCGGGATCTGGTACCCGCCGATGTTAAATGAGTCAAACTCTGTGTGTTCTTGGTCATCTCTTACGTTTCTCATGATATTCTCGGCATAAATGTTAAACAGGTAAGGGGAAAGGGTACAGCCTTGTCTTACTCCTTTCTGTACTTCAAACTATTCTGATGTTTCCCCCTCTATTCTTACGGCTGCCTGTTGTTCTTGGTACAGCAGTGCGATGAGTTGTATAAGGCGGTTTGGAAATCCCATATTTTTCATAATAGCCCATTACTGCTGATGTTGTACTCAATCGAAAGCTTTGGTGTAATCAATGAAACAGGTATGTAGGTCAACGTTGAATTCTCTACACTTTTCTATGATGATCCCCATGTTGAATATATGATCTCTAGTGCCTCTACCTGGTCGAAAACCCGCCTGTACTTCATTTATTTCTGTTTCTAGTTTTTGTTGCATCCTTTTCATTATGATTTGTAATAGTATTTTGCTGGCATGGCTTATAAGAGCTATAGTTCTGTAGTTTGTGCACAGTTTCAGGTTGCCCTTTTTTGGCAAGGGTATGTAAATTGATCTTTTCCATTCCTTGGGCCAAATTCCGCTTTGCCAGATCTTGCAGCATAATGCATGGTATATACGAGCGCTGCCTTCTCCTCCTGCCTGTATCATTTCAGCTGTTATTTCATCACAACCAGGAGATTTTCCATTTTTTAAGTGTTTGATTGCGTTCCGGACTTCCTCTATGGTAGGTTCTGGTTCACGTTCCGCTTCATTCATGACGTTGTTATCTGCCGCTTTGTTTATTTCCGTATACATTTCTTAACAGTACTCCTTCCATCTGTTCAGAATATCTTTACGTTCTGTTAGAGTGTCGCCTTTCTTGTCGTTTATTGCTCGAGGTGATGATTTAAAGTTGCTGTTCTTCAATGTTCTTACTTCAGAAAACATATTCTTACTCAATCCCTGTTCGCGCATTTCCTCTATTTTCCTGCAGGTGTCGTTTATGTATTGTTGTTTGTCTTGTCTGACTCGTTTTTTAATCTGCTTTGTGTATTCCTTGTACAACTCCTGATTTTCTGTATCTTTTATGGACTTCATTTTTCTTCTCTCTACCACCAACTTCAGTGTTTCGTCTGAGATGTATTCTCGTCTCTTTATACTTCTTTTAGGAATTAACCTCTGTGCATTTGTAATATAAACATCTCTGATGTTATTGGCAAGTTCATCTGGTGTCATTTCCTCCTGTACTGCCATAAGAATGTCAAATTTGTTCTGAATATCGACACTGTACTCTTCTGGTATGGCGCTTTGTGTCATAACGTATTACTTTGTCGCTTGTAACGACTTTTTTCAATTTGATCTTGAAGTTTGCAGCAAGAAGTTCATGGTCGGAGTCACAGTCTGCTCCTGGGAGCGTCTTGATGGATGAGATGCAAGATCACCACCTTTGTTGTATTAAGATGTAATCTATTTGGTTCTAGCTTTTTCCGTCCGGTGACGTCCATGTATATAGTCTTCTAGGGTGTTGCATGAAAAGAGTATTTGTGATGACTAGGTTGTTTTCTAGGCAGAATGTTGTCAAGCGTTCTCCTCTCTCATTTCTCTGACCCAATCCATAACTTCCTTTCACTCTTTTTTCATGTTCTAATCTTTCGTTTCCAACTTTGGCATTAAAATCTCCCATTATTATCCTAATATCTTGCTTATTTGCTTTCTCTAATGCGTGTTGCAGTTCATTGTAAAAATCTTCAATTTCCTGTTATTCAGCAGCTGCTGTTGGCGCATATGTTTGTATAATTGTGATGTTCTTTCTTTTTCCTTTCAGTCTGATTGTGACAATGCGGTCATTTATGGGATTATATCCTAATAGGGAGGCAGCTGTCCTTTTAGACAGGTAGAAGCCGACGCCACTCTGACCTCCTCTCTCTTTGCCTGAGTATATGAATGTTCCTCCTGATGGAGCTTGCAATATCCAAATTGAAAATGAGAAAGTCGCCAGGAGTTGATGGAGTGTCCAATGAAATGATTAAGAACTTGGGAACCGCAGCAAAAACTAAGCTGCTGCAGATCTTCAATATCTGTTGGAACTCAGGCAAAGTTCCACAGACCTAGAGGAAAGCAATCATGATACCACTCCTAAAACCAGGAAAAGACAGTTCCACTGCCTCCAGCTACAGACCAATCAGCCTTACAAGCTGTCTCTGCAAAACAATGGAACGTATCATCAACCTCAGGCTACAGTGGTACCTTTAAAGCGAAAACCTTCTTGTACCACAGCAGGCGGGCTTTAGGCAGTGTTACTCTACCGAAGATCAGGCAACTTACCTTTCCCAAGAGATTGAGGATGCGTTCCTAGATAAGAAACTGGTATTAGCAGCATTGATAGATCTAAGGAGAGCGTTTGACAAGGTTTGGAAAGAAGGGCTTCTGAAGAAACTGAGAAATTGTAGTGTGAATAATAGGATGTACAAATGGGTGAAAGCATACTTGCATAACAGAAGAGCACGAGTACAACTAGAAGGCCTCAAGAGTAAGAAAATTCTACTGCGTCATGGCGTCCATCAGGGACGTCCATCTACGCATCATCAAAATGATGTTTCAAATGATGTCAATAGTGCGAAGCCACAATACACGACACCAGAAAGTCCTCCATTGTTGCAGATTTCATGCCTATTAATTACGTTCTGTCCCCCACACTTTTCCTAGTCTACATCAATGACCTGGTTACTGAACTACCACATGGAATGAAAGTGGCAATGTACGCTGATGACCTGGTAATATGGTGCACAGATGAGCATGCAACAGTGGCCACCAAACTGTTACAAAGAGCTATAGATGCCTTAACCTCGTGGGCAAATAGATGGTGTGTCAGCATCAACACAGACAAGTGCAGCACTACGCTCTTCACCCTCTCTCCCAAACAAAAAGCTAGTGTCATCAAGATAAATGAAGAGCTCCTGAGAGAAGATAAACAACCTACCTATCTCGGAGTTACATTCGATGATAGGCTGACATGGAGGCAGCACATCAATGACGCAGTAACAAAGGCCAGGAGAATATTAGCCATCCTGAGAAAATTAAGTGGAACCACATGGGGAGCCAGCGGGAAAATACTTAGTAAAGTTTACCAGCAGGGCATACGTCCACACCTGGAATATGGGTCAGCTGCGTGGTGTCCAGCATCAAACACCACATTACAAGAGCTAGATAAGTGCAAAACCAGGCGCTTAGGGTCATCACGGGTGCAATGAAATCAACGCCTATAGTGGAGATGGAGATAATGGGGATGATACAAGCACTGAGAGAACGCAGAAACACGAAAGTGCTAACACAGGCAGAAAAGTTCCTCTGTATGCCGAGCCATCCAATGAAGGACAGATTCCAAAACCTAGCAATGGGGCGATTGAAAAGAAGCAGCTTTATCCACCAGGCCAAACGATTTCGTAGACAAACCTCAGACCTGTCGGAAGTTGACAGCCCCCTAAAGTCTGTTCTAGAACAAACCCCTTGGAGAGAGGAGCCTGGACTACCAGTTCACATCCAGACAAAAGTGAAAGGAATATTGGACAGGGATGAACAGAACAGTGTGCAACGTAGGACAGTCACTCTCAGTTTCCTGGATGATGAATACCCACAGGATCTCTGGGTCCGAGTATACACGGATGGATCAGCACAGAATGCAGTCAAGAATGGAGGAGCAGGAGTGTACATAGAATACCCAGATACGGTCAGAGTACCAACGGGGAAATTCTGTAACAACTATGATGCAGAAATCCAGGCAATCAAGGTGGCAACTGAGAAACTGTTGAACACCTATCTCGGTCCACAGCCTGTGATATTCCTGACAGATGCAAGATCAGCACTCCAAGCACTTCAGTCCAGAAAATTGCCAGGTATACAAGCCCTACATGCAATGGATACCGTCTCATTGTGGAATACCAGGAAATGAGAGAGCGGTCCGACTGGCTAAAAAAGGTGCTGCAGACGAGCAACCGGATGTACCAGTTACGTACCATCAGAAGAAAAAGATGATCAAATCAATCAGAAAGCCACCAACATCAACGCAGGATGACTACCAAGCTATGAACAGATCAGAACAAATTGTCATTCTGCGCCTCAGAACAGGACACAACCGACTCCGCAGCCGCACGTATACAAAATTCAAGATTGGCAATTCAGCCACGTGTACATGTGGACAGGCACCCCAGACTGCGGAGCACGTACTTCAAGATTGCCCCGAATATGATATATTGAGGCAAACCCCTGGCCCAGAGGAACAACACTGGGAGCAAAACTATAGGGACATCTGTATGAACTACAGAAGACAGTGAAGTTTATACAAGAAACAACATTGCAGATATAGACAATATATTTCAAGCGAACGAAAGAAGAAATATATATTTTATATAATTTTAAATTATATAATATAAATTATATAATTTTATAATTATATAAGTGTAATATATAAAATATAAAATTATATAAAATTATATAATAAAAATGACATAATAAATAAAATTTTATATTTTTCTCTCTATTGGATTCCTTATCTTCTATATGTATATAATTGTCGTAATTTTATAAGATAGATTTATAGATTTTTATGGTCCGGTCTGAGCAGAGGTGATAGTGGAAAATGTGTGAGAAAAAAGGTGTAAGAAAATAGATTTTTTTCACGAGGGGATGATAGTGTAAGAGTAAGATCAGTCTCTGGAGTGAGTAGTTTCTCTCCTCCAACCTATCTATACGACTATATTGTAATCAGACGAACTTTCACTCCTTATATAACAGATATAAGTTACACCTTACATACATACACAATTACGGGACGAATACGCACAGACGTGAAAACTATGGATAATACTGAAGCACATTAAAAATGCACCACTATTATATATACTGATGCCGAGAAGCTGGAAAAAAAGTGTGGGAATGGATTTTCCCCGTGTTTGTCATGAGGTAGAGAGCAAATGGCTGCGGGAATGGAAAGTGCATGATTCAACCCACGGGTTTGTGTACAGACTTGTGGCGATGTAATGCCGGAGAGGTTGTAGATGTTATCAAGACAAGAAATAGTAGATATATGTGTCAACAGTGTGAGGTCAAGCCATGTAGGACCCTGAGTCTAATAGTTGATGATGAGGAAGTGTTCTCAGGAAACCTATCGCTACCTCTCTCAGATCTCACACTGTGCCGTATTTTATAGTTATGATGTAAAATTTATATGGCTAGTGTCTAGGGTAATGCAGGTGAAGTGATGTGTTAATTCAACAAACACAAGTATAACACACTAATATCAAAGTAAGTAAGACTGTGGTTAAATTTAAGTAATAATATTTTTTACAATTTTTATTGTCCTGAACCTAATTTTTCTGGAACAGGACTGTCAATTCAATCAAATAAATGTGATTAAGTGCATCAATTAAAGGCATAAAGTAGACACTCTGTCTATTACTAATACTGCTAACTATAATAAGGTGTGTGTATATCCCCACTATCTTATATTAACACTGGGTATTAGATGGTGGGTTGGGGTTTCTTCATCATCCCCACTTTTTACAAGTTTTTATTATTTAGTGGAATCAGTTCATGGATATGTTCTCAAGTTCCAGTCAACCTGGACTTAACTTAGATACAGTGAACAATGCTGAAAACTTTATGGAAGTACAGGTGCAGGTGGCTTGTAATAGAAAGAACAGCTTCCACCTCACACACTAGTATGTCTCTCAAGTAGTTCTGGGTCTTTGGTATGATATAAAACCCTGAAAGAGAAGGTTATGGTCCCTTCTTTACAATACATTTATACTGATTCCACAAATTAAAACATGATACATTCAAAACAAAGAGAGTCAGCTCTTCACGACAACCCATTTCATCCACCTTAGTTGGTATGATTGTTTTTACCAGTGTTTACTTTCTTCTTCCATGTAATCAGGTGGGGCATACACTGTCCTTCTGGTACCCTGTAAATATTTTCTTTTCCAAGCATGCTAAGTATGTGTTCATGTGTCGTTAGAACTCTGTGACACTGTAAAGGACTGCCAGTGGCCTTTTGACTTACTGTCGTAATGTGTTTTTATGTTAATAGTCAGATACAATTACATTTCTTATAAGACTACTTTAGGCATGTACTGCTATGATGTCGTAATTCTTTTCCATTGGCAATGTCGCACAACACAAGATTTTTTGGCACCTGATCTAGGCTAGCCTCTACATATATTAAAAGATATTAATAAATCATTTCTCTTACACTAGTATAGATTAACTGGCGTTCAATGGGCACAACTCTTGATCGCCGCCGTCCAGACGCAAAGGCAATGGGTCATACAAGGCTTTGCTACTGTTCTTAATCTTACTAGGTTCACAAATATTCTTTAAGTGGCAGCGTACGCTTGCCCACCCTTTAGTTTAATCTCTCCCCTCTACTCCCGCAGTACCCAATCAAATCGAGTCAAGCCAATTTGATTCTTTTCAAATACGCGTAGAAAATGCCCCAACCAAAGCATTTTTTCAAAACTGAGCAGTCAGTCTCTCAGTGCGTCTGTCCGTATGTCTGAATTTTTCATTTCTACCATAACTCTATTATTAATTGGGCTATTTTAAATGTGAAAAGTGATTTGTAATCGGACCCTGTCCTTTATCTAACTATTATGGTTTCATATACTTAATTATCTTCGTTTTCATCTTTGTAAATTTTTCTCTTTATTTATTCTACCATACTTTTCTCTAAGGCAAGATAATTTATTATAAAGAAAGAATATGGGGTTTTAATAAACAATATAACCTTTCAAACATCCTTTTATTTCTGTACCCTTTCTTTATTTGTGAAGAAATAAGTATCTAAGTTTTTCTCTCCTTCTCAGCCCTGAACAAATTGCAGTTAGTTTCAGTTTACAAGTTAGGCGTGCTCTTTTTTTTCTTTTACTCCACCTTGTCCCTTCTCTCTTCTACAACACGGGTAACAAGTTGGTTTTTCTGCACGCTTTTCGGATTTCGTCAGAAAAAAACTAGAGACAGGAAACGCGAGCTGTGTGTGTGTTTTGGTGAAGAAGACTCCTATCTGAGTGTTTATACATTCAAATCCAGCGCTAATAGTGGACTGTTTCGATAGGCAATGGCAAACTTTTCAATGTAGTAATTTTAATTCTTGGCGACAGGAGAAAAAAAATTGTGCCCTAACAACGGTCGCTAAGGCTCTTTCTATTAATAGACCATAAGAATGCGTTAATTAGTTTTTAGTTACAGCCTTCACAAATAATAGGGCGGGGTGCCTGCAGTTTTAGGAATGGGTACCCTTTTCCACTATAATAGAAAAATATTCAAATATTGCGTCCAATTCTTAGCTGAAAGTTTGTCCTTAACACTTTTCAAATATAATAGTGGGTAGGGCTGGTGTCGGGAGGAGTAGCACATTTTATCTTGGCGTAGTGAAGAAAATTCAAATGCGGTAATATTATTATAATTGAGCGGGGTGTATCAAGGACATCTCACTACAAGACTACATGAAAACAATGAAAGTTACATGTGCAACACTATTCCCAACAGCTACGACCCTGAAAATGTGTACGCGTTGTGGCAGTATACTCGGTATAGAAAGGCCGTTGAGACAAAACACCCAATACATGTGCTCGAAATGCCACGACTATCTGAAAACGACCGCCAACGAGCCATTGGTATGTTGGAGACCGGAATGAGCTCGCGGGCCATTGCTAGAAGGATGAATTGCCACCACAGCACTTTTGTACGTCTCAATGAACGTTACGGAACCACTGGCAGTGCCCGGGATAGACTTCGTAGTGGCCAACCACGAGTTAGTACTCCTGCGCAAGATCGTCATATTGTGCTGAGTCACATAAGGAATCGTTCTCTCCCGGCAAGTCAAACAGCAAGAGCAATAGTGGGTAGACGTGGGCAAGTCTCTCGAATGACAGTCATACGACGACTCAGAGATACAGGCCTTACTGCAAGACAACCTTATTTTGGGCCAAACTTGACTCACAGACATCGTCAGCAGTGCCTGCAATAGGCAGAGCAACATGTCAGATGGACTAGTGATATGAGTAAATATCATATCATGTTTTGTATTCGATCACTTCCTGATATATATTGTTTACACACGGTATCCCGTGGTTGCAGGAAGTGACGTCTTGATTCCTGCTTTGAATTGACAGCAGACGTCAGTTTTGATTTGGGACAAGCTAGCGTCTCTAACCGGCAGTCTGCTTGTGTCGTTTGACCAGTATGCATGGAATGTGTCCAGTAGGACCTGCTTTTAAAATGTGTTAATTGCCTTTGGGCATCTTTATATTTCACCTGCAAGATCGATTACCATCACTGCCTTATGCTTTCATTAACAGTATAATGTCAGATTAGTCTTAGCAGTGTGTATGGAATTCTTGGGCACGTAAGTTGACTGTTCCATTAAAACTGAGAGTATCAGAATCAAGGACAGTAGAGACATGTGCTAGAAAAAGCTACGATGTCCTACCATACTCAATGTGGAGTACTGTGTTAATAAATGTAATGAACTGTGCCAAGAAGTTAGGCCTTGTTACTGAGTACCTGAGGTGCGGGCCAGGGAGATTGTGTGTGACTGGCCAAATTTAAATATATATATATTATAATTCCTGAAACGGAATATGCAAGGATAACCCTGGAGGGTATTCAGCAGGCCATTGTAATAAGGAGTGTCAAGCCTGAAGTCTAAGGCACTCTTACCACAGGACGTCGGGAGGACGGTTCCTGAAAATAATAACATTCTTAAAATTTACCCGTACCAGTTTCTGGGGGCCAAGCCATTGGATGCCTTACAAGTGAAGAGCGCCTAACGAATCGAGGACTATTTTTTTCAAAATGGCGGCACGCATCGTCTGCCAAACTGTTTTATGAATGGAAGGGATTTCCATCAATATGAATGTGCCTCAAGTTGTCACTAAGTTATAAAAGTGACCCATTATTACATAGAAGTCATAGGAACTGACTATCTTCATTCAAGAAGCAAGTATTTTATCAAAATTCATGGACCATATCGATGTCCTTCGATGTCAGCATGAAGCAATTCTAAGCCTAACCAAATACTAGGCTACAATCATCACTACATCCTTTGCTTGTCGAAGTCTCAAGAGGGATTGTTTTCTTGGCAACAGATAAGTCTGTTTATTGTTACATACAGCTTGGCTGTGAATACAATCTGTTTGCCTGATATCTGACTTCACCATATGTGTTTTCATTACGTGTTTTTGGTTTTGTAACTAGCGGGCTGGATGGAGGGACTTGGTTTGTGATCATTCAATACCGCGAAAGCTAGGTCGAATGAGCAAATCAAGCGTTCTATAGGGCAGTATCTGTATGATTCAGATAGAGGACCCAGCATACTCTGCTGGTTGTATAAAAGTTTGCCTCTATTGAATTTAACAGATCCATTTTTGTTAGCTGTGTAGTCATGTTTATCTATTGTTTGTTCTCATAAGTACTGTCATTGTTATATTTTATTTAGTTCGTTGCATTATTGTTTGTAATATTGTCTAGTCTCATCTTACTATCATTCATTTCATAGATGTCATAACTGTTGTGATATGCGTCTTGTCTTGTCTATTTGTACTAGAGCTTTAGTTTAAATTAATTCATATATATTTTATAGTTATTCCTTTGTTTTCCCATTTGTATTTCCTTTAGTTGCTCTAACCCTGTCTTGCTGTTCTTACTTGTTGTGGTTCTATTTTGTTCATTACCCCATATTGTTTATCTGAATACATCTACTATTGCAATTATAAATTGATCTGAGATTGGTGGATGAAGTATTGAATATATAGCTGACATATTCATATATATAAAAGTTAAAATATTGTGTATTATTGATAAACACAAAAATAAGCAACCATGACTTCATTAAAGGATTTATTGAAGATTGGGAAGGATCTTAATTTGGAAGGTCCAGCTTTGCAAGCTTATATTGATAAAGAAGTAAACAGACAAGAAGAACTTCGCAAAGAGGAATTGGCAGAAAAAAGGAGACAAGAGGAACTGCACAAACAAGAAAAAGAAATTGAATTGGCTGAAAAAAGGAGACAAGAAGAACTCCATAAAGAAGAATTAAGGAGACAAGAAGAGCTCCGTAAAGAGGAATTGGAGGAAAAAAGGAGATCAGAAGAGTTGGCTCTTGAAAGAGAAAAATTAGCCTATGCCAGATCTCAAGAAGAGATCAAATCTCAACAAGCTCAAGCTATAAGATTAGCTGAGATTGAACTGGAAAAATTAAAATTACAACAACCACTGTTGCATCCTGGGGTAGGTGAAGATAAAAATAAAGATCATACTACTGCCATAAGGATTAATTTGCCAAAATTTAATGCATCCATAGATGACATTTCATGCTTCCTAAATAGATTCGAAACTTATTGTGAAGAATATAAGATTGACAAATCTACATGGACATGTAGACTTATGAATTTATTGGTTGGTGAACAATTAACTGTAGTCTCCACTTTGGATGACCAGACTAGAAAGGATTATGAAGCTGTTAAGGTGATTTTATTGCAGAGGTATCAATTAGATGATGAGGGCTATCGTCAGAAATTTCGGTCTTTATACCCTGATTCTGGAAAAGATTTCACTGAATTCATTTCAGCTGTTAAATTAAATTTTTCTAGATGGATTGAATTATCCAAAACTGAAAAAACTTTTGAGGGTTTGTCAGATTTGATTCTACGAGACAAGGTTTTGTCATCTATAAGTTCTGATTTTCTTGCGTTCCTGCAGGAAAGAAAACCAGAGAACCTAACTAAATTACGAACCCTAGGACGTCAATATCAAGTTGCACATCCTAATAGAGTATTGAGCAAAAACAATGTAAGGGACTCGTTACCAGCTGCATCGGCCAGGTCATTCCAAGACAATGCACCTAGGTATAGATCAAACAGCATAGATAGGAATCAAAGATTTAAACCATCACATAATTACAGTCAAAATAGAGGTAGATACAATTTTAATAAATACCAACCTCAAAGACATTGGAATTCATATCAGGAGGATAACTTTTATCCACAAACCTCATTTAAGTCCAATAACTGGCAAAATAGAGGAGAATATAACTCAAAATCAAATAGAGGTCAGAAAATCATTTTATAGAGGAAATGATCAAAATGCAAATAAAAGATCTTATCATAACAATACTTCCAGACAATCAAGAAACACTGAAAGTACCAATGCCATTGTTCATGATAATAATCAGAACCATAATGATATTGTAGCACATGCAAATTCATGCAGTGTAGACTTAGCAAATAGTGATAACTGCACTAATTGCAATTCTTTATTTCAGCCTCAAGGAGTGCCAAGATTATTATGCGGACACCCTCTCCCAGTCATGTCATCTTTTGAAAGTACTGGTTCATTGATCTTGAACAGAGGTTTTGTCAATAATAAGTTAGCATCTTTACTCAGAGACACTGGTGCAACCACTGTTGGTGTACGCAAGGCCTTGGTTGATAAGGTGGATTATACAGGAAAACAAGTGAAATGCATAACTTTTGGTGGAACTGTGGAATATTACCCCACAGCAGAGGTATTTTTGGACACACCTTATTTTACAGGACGAACACTGGTATGCCTCTTGGACAATCCAATTGCTGGAATTATTATGGGAAACATACCTAAATTGCATGAATGTACACAGGAAGATATTGAAATATGGGAAAGACAACACTTATTATGTTCAAATGCTGTGACTACCAGAGCTCAGTCTCGCATGGACAATGATCATCACAAACCAGTCATTGATGTGTTACCTGAAGATATAACTGAAGATATCACTTCAGAAGATGAAGAAGAAAAGGAAAATAATAATGATGATATAATTCATTATCAACAGGAAAATAATGATGATATTAAGGTAATGAATGATGTGAATACTGATGATGACAATTTATTTCAGATGGAGCTCATTGATAAGGAAACCTTTATACAAAGACAGAAAGATGATACTTCCTTAAAAAAAAATATTTTCATATTGCTCATTTGAATGATGTAATGATAGATGACTGTGCAAAACACTGGTATACTATCAAAAATGGGATTTTAGTAAGAAACTATCAATTTGCTAATTCCTTAAAGAAACAGATTATGGTACCAGCTTGTTTTCGACCATTCATTTTACGACATGCACATGACATTGAATGTGCAGGACATTTAGGTGTTGCTAGAACAAAACAAAGAGTTTTGTCATATTTTTTTTGGCCCGGAATTACGAAAGACGTCAAATTATTTTGTCGTACATGTACCATCTGCCAAAGTGTAGCAACCAGAAAACCAAAACATGATGCGCCCATTCAAGCATCTGATATTTCTTTGCGTCCCTTCGCAAAGATGGCCATTGACATTATTGGCCCTTTAAAGGTGACATCAGCCAGAGGTCATCAATATGTGTTGACCTGCATAGATATGTGCACACGCTGGCCAGAAGCTATTCCTTTAAAAACCATCACCACAGTAGATATTGCTGATGCATTATTCTTGATTTTTAGTAGAATAGGCTTTCCTGAAAACATCCTGTCTGATAGAGGAACTCAGTTAGTTTCAGATGCTATGAAACAGGTTATGGATATGTTTGGGATTCAAAGATCCCTTAGTTCAATATACCATCCTCAGTCTAATGGGAAAATAGAAGTCCTCAACAGATCCTTAAAACAAATGCTACATAAGGTTACAATTAAATATCCTCAAAATTGGGACAGAGTCCTGCCAGCTATTTTATTTGCGTATCGAGAGATAAAAAATGAACATACAGGCTTTAGTCCATTTGAATTGGTTTTTGGCGCCAGACCACGAGGCCCAATGTCTATATTAAAACAACTTTTAATTGGTGCTGAGATGAACAAGGAGGTTCAGACCTCATATCAGTATGTGGTCAATTTGAGGAAAAAAATAATAGACGCATGCCAGATAGCAGTAGGTTCATCTGAAAAGGCAAAGCTTAGGGCGAGGTTATTTATTAACCAAAACCGCAAATTACGCCAACTTTGGCCTGGTGATGAAGCTTACGTATTATTACCCAGGAGAGATAACAAATTATTAGTCTCATGGAGAGGACCTTACAGGATTGTGGAGAAAGAAACTGTCTGATGTTGATTATATTGTCTCAGTAGAGGGAAAAGAGAAAACTTTTCATATCAATATGTTACAGCAGTTTCATACACGTCCACCATATCTAAGACCAGTCTTTGAGGCTCTTGATCAATCTGTCTGTCGTCATTCTTCTTTGGCTGTCATACAGGAAGAAGGGTCTGATTTGACTGATGGTAATGACTCACTATTGGTATTACCTAGTCTTCACTACTTGTCTACTGAAAGTTGGAAAGATGTTGATATATCACCAACTCTATCTTCTTTCCAGAAAGAACAGGTTACTTCTATCTTACGTTCTTTTACTGATGTCCTTACTGATGTCCCAGGACACACTGATATCATCGAACATGATATTATTCTGACAGACTTTCAACCTATTAAGTTGAAACCTTACCCTATTCCTATACATTTACAATGTCAGGTTAAAGAGGAACTAGAACAGATGGTGAAATTAAATGTCATTTCTCCATCTCATTCCCCTTATAGTTTTCCGATGGTTTTGATCCAGAAAAAAAGACAAATCTATACGTATATGCATAGATTTTAGACGTCTAAATTCGGTCACCATCCACGACGCGGAACCACTACCCGTGTTGGAGTCTTTATTAGATAGACTAGCTACAGCTACATTTTTCTCTAAATTTGATCTATCTAAAGGCTATTTCCAAGTACCATTAACGGAACGATCCAAGCCTTATACTGCATTTGCTACTCCATTAGGACTCTTTCAATTCAATTATATGTCTTTTGGTTTAGTTAACGCACCTGCGACCTTCGTTCGCATGATGAGACGACTCTTCTCTGACAGAGACGACCTTATTACTTACATTGACGACATTTGTCTGTTTCATCAATCATGGGATGAACATTTGGAGGGTATTCAATCCTTACTTACCACTCTACGTCGTCATAATTTATCTGCACGTCCATCTAAGACTAAGATTGGATTTCAGGAGATTTCATTTTTAGGTTATAAAGTAGGAGGAGGTTTTTTGAAAACAGAGGATACTACTATCTCTAGGATTCTAAACCTTGATATACCTAAGACCAAAAAACAGGTTAGAAGTATTCTGGGGCTCCTAAACTTTTATCGCAAGTTTATCCCTAATTTTGCAGAGTATACGTCCGTGTTGTCATCACTGGTGAAGAAAGAGTCACCAAATAGGTTTGTTTTTAGCCAAGACGGTCATGTGGCTTTAAATAGATTAAAATGTCTGTTTTCCAAGTTACCTATATTGAGATTGCCTGACCCTTCTAAACATTTTATTCTTAGAGTCGACGCTTCAAAAACGTCCATTGGAGGTTCGCTGTTACAAGAATGGAAGGGCTGTTTACATCCAACACTTTATGTTAGCAGGAAGCTAACGCCGACGGAGCAACGTTACCCGGTCATTGAGAGAGAGCTACTGGCTCTTGTGTTCTGCTTCTCTAAACTGCAACGCTACCTGCTTGGTGCAAGTTTCACACTCGAGACTGACCAAAGAGCACTTTCTTACCTGAAAACAGCGAGATTCAAGAATGCTAAAGCAGCGCGTGCCTCACTGGCTCTTCAACCTTATAATTACCAGATTAAACCCATCGCAGGAAAGGTGAACGTGATGGCCGATGTTCTATCCAGATGCGTGAAGCATCCGCTATCGCCAGTTGTCTCCGCAAATGCTGCTTCAATCCAACTTTGATGCTCAATAATAACACTACTTCCTTTGGGACAAGTCAGGAACTATTTCGCAAAAAGGTGGCATCATGAACTAAGGCACATGCCTTCTTTTAACTCATATAGTGCATACTTCAGATATTACAGCCACATTGCTTCGTCATGCACTTATACCGGTTGAAAAACTACAGACACTATGCCAAGCAACATGATGATGATGAATTACTGTCCATCCAAAATCAAGATATATATTCAAGCGTTCGTCATATGATGTCTAATGCAATTGCTCAAGAACAATACTTCGCTACTTCATACACTTTGTACAATGACTTTTGGCAGTATGACAATCCAAGTCGGTACAATTCAGATACTTTGTTGCAATTTCCAAAATGTTTTGCAATAATTAACTGTCTCAAACGTTGATTAAAAAGGGAAGTAACTAAAATTACTGACTACAAAGTTCAAAAAGGGACATAACAAAGAAAT
The DNA here is from genome assembly GCA_024509875.1 of Oreohelix idahoensis. Lineage (NCBI taxonomy): Eukaryota > Metazoa > Mollusca > Gastropoda > Stylommatophora > Oreohelicidae > Oreohelix > Oreohelix idahoensis. The sequence goes on from JAMPIV010000980.1 coordinate 170,822, forward strand.
TATATCGCAACATATACTTAAAAAATTCTCAAGTACAGAATGAACAATAGTATCTGTGCTGTATATGCTATTGCATGGAAGACAAACATCAACAACCGACATAGATGGAAAATGGATTTTCTTCAATGAACTATTTCTTTCCGGCATATATACTTAACTGGAAATCAATAACACTGATGTGCGAACTAGTGACTCACTGAAACTTTAATTCTTTTAAATACCTCTACAGGAAGAACTGTGTATGGTCTAACATGACCAGTTTTAATAACACTGGTGATATTACATTGGTTCATTAGTGTATCATTATATGAATTGAATTACAGTGGTGCTTACACTTAGTATAACCTATATCCTTCATATGTGTAGATATTAAGTAATATATCTTCATATGACATCTCATTAACATTGTCATTCACCACATGACATTGCATACATACAAATATTAATAACTATTTTGACATATTGTCACAGTCACCACTTATATTTTAACTTGTCTGCCTTATGTGTTCTATTCTGTCTTTGATTGCTTATTACGCATTTCATTTGATAGATAGGTAGACTTACATACCGACACGACTTAGGGCGTTTGTTGACATGGTATGCTGTGTGAGTGCCATGACTGACATATTGACTTTTCTTCACTGCCTTCTAATTAATGTAGTTACCTCACATTTGTGTCAAAAGAGCGTCTGCTAACGATAATGGGTTTAGTTATGTTATTACTAAATACCACACCTTGTGTGTTAAATTGTCGATTATGGAGCACGCCTCTAGGTGCTATCATAATGATGACAGTTGAGTATTTGGATATTGTCATATGGTTTCTCCAGTGACCTTGTAAGATTGTACTATGAAAATAATGAAAAGTTCCTTTTCATTATTTTAATCGGGGGGGGGGGGGGGGGGTAAATGATATGAGTAAATATCATATCATGTTTTGTATTCGATCACTTCCTGATATATATTGTTTACACACGGTATCCCGTGGTTGCAGGAAGTGACGTCTTGACTTCTGCTTTGAATTGACAGCAGACGTCAGTTTTGATTTGGCACAAGCTAGCGTCTCTAACCGGCAGTCTGCTTGTGTCGTTTGACCAGTATGCATGGAATGTGTCCAGTAGGACCTGCTTTTAAAATGTGTTAATTGCCTTTGGGCATCTTTATATTTCACCTGCAAGATCGATTACCATCACTGCCTTATGCTTTCATTAACAGTATAATGTCAGATTAGTCTTAGCAGTGTGTATGGAATTCTTGGGCACGTAAGTTGACTGTTCCATTAAAACTGAGAGTATCAGAATCAAGGACAGTAGAGACATGTGCTAGAAAAAGCTACGATGTCATACCATACTCAATGTGGAGTACTGTGTTAATAAATGTAATGAACTGTGCCAAGAAGTTAGGCCTTGTTACTGAGTACCTGAGGTGCGGGCCAGGGAGATTGTGTGTGACTGGCCAAATTTAAATATATATATATTATAATTCCTGAAACGGAATATGCAAGGATAACCCTGGAGGGTATTCAGCAGGCCACTGTAATAAGGAGTGTCAAGCCTGAAGTCTAAGGCACTCTTACCACAGGACGTCGGGAGGACGGTTCCTGAAAATAATAACATTCTTAAAATTTACCCGTACCAACTAGATTGCAGCGGAATGCTGTCCTATTCACAGACGAGAGCAGATTCAACATATCCTTTGCTGATGGACGTATGCGGATTTGGTGACGGTGTGGACAGCGCTTTGCAGATTGCTGTGTTCGTCAGCACAACAGATTTGGAGGTGGCAGTATTCACATTTGGGGAGGATTATATTTTTCACCATCGTTTGCCTCTTCACGTCTTCCGTGGAAATGTTAATGCTGTGATATATCGAGACGAGGTTATGGATGCATTGATTGCTCCTGCGTTCACAAATTATCCAGACTTGCAGCTTCTCCAGCAGGATAACGCACGTGCGCACACCACATGCATTACGCAGCAATATCTACAGCAGCAGAACATTGTGACGATTGATTGGCCTACCCTATCACCAGACATGTCCCCTATAGAACATCTGTGGGACGAGCTTGGACGCAGGGTCTACAGGCAAGGTTCTCCAGCTAATCTGCAACAGCTCGAAGCTGCTCTTACACGTGAATGTGTAGCGAAATTTGGTTCCTCTTGCTTTGTTGTGGAGAAAAAAATGTGCAGCGCGACTCCCACACACACACACCAGCGCAAGGTCAGCGCGGCGGTCTTTCTTTGAAGTTTGTAGTAGACGGGAAATGTGAATTACGGTTAAAAGCCAGACAGTATTACTGAAGAATGAGGAAATAGCTAATAGGAATGTATGGCGGACTTTCAAAGTTTGCATTTACTGGACATTAAATTATTACCTACCAGAGAACGCCTGGTTGGAATACAATTAAATAAAAATAATTCAACAAAGGAGATAGACTAGGAATTATATCCAAAAGGATATTATTCAAATATAAATAGTTTTAAAGATTATTAATAATTTTCACCTTCATCACATCGGCTAAAAGTTAGCTAATAATCTTTAAAAATTTATTACACTAACAAGCCCCAACGGATTTGGATAAAACTTATATGGAATGAAAGCCTCATATGGGGAAAAGGGAATGATACATAGGAAGGACGGAAGAATATAAGTGTGTAGTGAACAGAAGAGAAAAACAAGTACAGGAAAAACACAGATTGCTTCAAATCGCCTCAAATCAGGAGATGAAACTAAAATCTTTTGGGACTTTTAGAGGTGCTTTCTCGTACGGGCGAGAGACTGAGTAAGTTTATTAAAAATATAGGTATTACCAATATCATTTTATTTCAGATTTTATTTCTGATTGATTGTAGCAGATATAGTAAAAAAGGGAATGACGCTAACCAGAGATAACCTTCACCGGCATTGTCAGGAAGCATAACCATTAATTGGTTAGCCACATATATCATGGCTAGTTCTTGCCTGGAAGCTTACGACATACCAGCAAGTACATAAGTGACTTGACATCCATAAGTGGAAGGCAAAGGTTATATCGTACCCATGTATCATAACATGTGATTTATTCATGTATATTGTTAATTCTGCGCAGTATACATTATCTTATCATGCTATCTCTGTAACATACTACCATGATTCATTCATTTATATACAAACACTGAAGACATGGTCGCATCATGAACAGTAGTGGGTGGTGAGATTGTTGGAACAATGGCCACCTATTACCTTTTGTTCCAGGCTTTTATGATCAATGTTTATGATCATTCCTGATCGAGAAACTAAAGACTTGAAGAAGTTGATCCAGCTCACTGAAGCCTAGAGGTCAACCAAACTTCAACACCTTAGTTCCCCGTAGTTATAGGGCGGGCTGAAGGAAAGTCTTCCGTACTCCAGTGTGTCGGAGGAACCTCGAGCAGACGTGGCTAATAACATAAGATGAGTTTATGTATATCCATCCAACAAATCCTGTGAGCAGTTTCTAAAACGATTGTTTAATGATGACAACTAGATGGCAAGAGATAATGTGACAAACTTGTTTTATAAGTTCAGTGGAAGATAAATCCAAGACTTTTTAGCTTGTTTATTTGATTTGTAACTGTAAATAATCATACATTTTACCATCTTCCAACACCCATTTATCATTACAAGAATATATAGATGTACATAATAAATTGGATAATTGTACTCATTTGACTTGTTAAATTTTTAACTGTTAAATTTTGAGTTACCTTTTCAAATTTAATTATATTATCACATAGGGTTACGATAGCTGCACAGAATGCAATGAATTTCATAACAATCAATTGTACAAATTAATGACCAGCATGGATTCATAGGAAAATGAATAAAGATTCCAAATATGTAAACTTGTAAACACTTATATTTACATTTCACACTCTGTTCCTGGATTATACAGGTGGTGCGTTATTAATGTGCTTCAGTATATATATATATATATATATATATATATATATATATATATATATATATATATTTATATATATATATATATATATATATTATATATATATTATATATATATATATATATATATATATATATAATATATATATATTTATATATATATATATATATATATATATATATATATATATATATATATATATATATATATATATATATATATATTTATATATATTTATATATATATATATATATATATATATATATATATATATATATATATATATATATATATATATATATATATATATATATATTTTATATTTATATATTTATTTATATTTATATATTTATATTTATTTATTTATATTTATATTTATTTATATTTATATATATATTTATATTTATTTATATATTTATATATATATTTATATATATATTTATATATTTATATATATTTATATATTTATATTTATATATTTATATATAAATATATATATATATTTATATATTTATATTTATTTATTTATATTTATATTTATATTTATTTATATTTATTTATATTTATTTATATTTATATATATTTATATATTTATATATTTATATTTATATATGGGTATGGGGTTCGACCAACACGCACTAATTTAAGTTTTATTAAGTTTATTATCATTTTTTTAAAATTCACAACATCAAGCTTTTACATATCAGTAAAAGCATGGTTTAAGACAAAATGAAAAATAACCCAATATTGCCCGCCCCTCTTGTAGAGAAAGGATCCCAAGAGAAATTAATAACCCCAAGAGGTCAAAGGTTAACAATAAGGGTATGGAATAGTCACTAAAGGCAAAAAGCAAGTTCCTAGTTAAACTATCCCGTAAATAATCAGGTTAGTGAGGAAATTAAAAAAAAAGATTAGTATACTGATGGTAACAATGAAAGATATGCTTATCTCTTTCTATTCTTTCACACATTCATTCTGTGGCCACACACATACTCGCTTACCCAGTAGCTGTCGCAGGTATTCCTTGAAATAAACACTAACAATACTATGACCCTACAGTGTCAGATTGATGCTAAATTCGGCCCCAGACTATCCTTGGTGCTTACTGGAAATGTCAAGGTAGTCGCCAAAGTTGGTGCGTCAAGTGTTTTCCTGGATAATTCATGTATCACTGCACACAGTTGGTTGGAATAAGACGTATTCGTGATGGTCACCGTCATAGAAAGAAAAATATATATAAATCCTGTGCTGTCTAGCCTCTGGTTGCTGAGATACTATGTTACGTTATGCAAATGTTAATAATAATTATCGGCTGTTCTCTGAGTTGATGGCCGATTCTGAACAGTGAATTATCTTGAGTATAATCCTCGTGGAAAAAAAACTACTGTCAGAGGTCAGGTAAATGGATATATCTTTCTTATTGCCACAGCGGGCTGATCAGTTGATAGAAAAAAATCTGGTAATGTTCAGGTCCAGTTAATATTATATTTTTGTTCTAGATTGGTCTTTCTCATGAGTGAAGAAAGTGGACTGCAGCGGTCAAAAATCGAAGACCCAACAATGTCATAATATATCTGGATAGCATATGAGACTGCTAATTCGCTAGTTTTTTTAATTTTTTTTTATCAAGCCTAGATTTTAGGAACAGATACAAAACATTCAATCACAGTATTTATATTTTATCCTGTCTCGCGTAAGGTTTAAGATCTCTTATCCATTCCGTTATTAATTTAGATTAGAAACCACAAGTGTCTATCTTATCTTATCGCTTTTAGCACGTGATATAAACACTAGTCATTTATAAAATTACACATAATGGATAGAAGTAAATTGAATTCCGTCAATTATCAATCGTCTAGCGTATTTATTAGGTAATTAAAACCCTCTGGAATAAAAATAGCTATGCGTTATTTAGTACACCATCTTTAGCACTTAGAAAATCCCAGTGAATTCTAATGATAAAATTAACTCACAAGATCACGAAAAATGCTAATATATACATTACCGCAAGACAGAAAAATGAAACTATCTCCACGAAATCTAAGTAATCCACTTTGTACAAAGTCTCTATGATGTCGAGCTAAATATTTCAAAAAAATGTATGAGGCGACTGGATACTGATTTTCGGATATTTGGCAAATATACAAGAATAGCGTTGTTTCGCTGAGCGATGACGAAAGTCACGCCTTGGGCAATCAGGAGAAATAAACGAGGTTTTCTTCCGAGATAAAGGATTTTCTCCGTTCGCTCTGTTCGACAACAAAGGCTTCTGATCTCGGCGATTGTCTCCTTGTCTGTCCCACATCACAGGGTTCGCTCGAGCTCGTAGGGAACTTCAAAGCGGTTTTACCTTCCACGTGTTTTGAGCCCGTGCGTTCTGTCAGTTGTCGTAATGCTGACAGCTCTATCGCACGCGGGCTTCAGGTAAACGCGCTTGGTTCGTCCCGTTTGAAAGGAATGACAGTTTTAAATCTAGATAGTCGCTTATCAGCTCGTGAACCAAGAAAAAAAAGCGTGGCTAAAATATGAGTTAGACAGATATCGAAGTGCATTGGTTCTGCGTTAACAAAACGTGAAGACTAATGAGGAAGCAAAGGTGGGAAGCAAGTTGAGAAACAAGACGGACGGATTCATGTAGTCTATTTACATAACCTGTCACAACAATTTTATATATATATATATATATATATATATATATATATATATATATATATATATATATATATATATATATATATATATATATATATATATATATATATATACACACACACACACACACACAGAGTGTTTTATAAAGTCTCTGTGCAATGAAATTTACGCCCGGGCGAGACTACGTCACCAGAAAAATGTGGTTTTTGAATTGGGGCTTTTTTGTGTAATGCTGCACACGGGACTGTGGAAAACACAGCATTGGAACACAGAATATCATGACGTAAATTTGCATCATTCGTGACGTAATTTCTAAAATATTTTTCAAATTTCAACTGCACGTCGACTTTTATAAACACCCTACAAATATTATATATATAATATATATATATATATATATATATATATATATATATTATATAATATTATAATATATAATTATACATATATATATATATATATTATATATATATATATATATATATAATAAAATTATAATTAATTTTTATTATTTTATTTTATAAGGTAGTATGTTTTGCTAAGTGTTGCAATTCTAACGGAATATTTGTTGCTAAATAGTGGAATGCTAACGGAATATAAAATTCAACGGAGTATGTGTTAACAATTCACGCTACTGATTCTATTCCATAAAGCGGTAAGTAAACTAGTTTTCTTCTTTTTGTTTTGTTAGTTGAAATACAAAGAATAGTACAGATATGTGCTACTGTATTTGCATCTCAGGGTGTTCCACGAAAAAGCGGCCCGTGACGTCATGGAATGCTGACGTATTGTGTCGGAAGTAGTGTGAATGGCCCAGTAGTCCTAGCGTTGTAGAAATGTGACGTCCTAACAGTTGGCACTCTACATTTTTTGGCATTAACGACCGACCCTGTTGTACGCCATTTTGAGATCAACTTCTGTATGCTACTCTTTGCAGGAATTTTAGAACCAGAAAACGTTGATGCCAAAATTTCAGATGTTTTTTTGAATGATCCCGTACGGATATAATTCTCAACAATAGCTATCCTTTCTTGCAGTGAAAATGGCATTGTGATAGACAGTTTATTTATACACACACGATGGTTTTCAAATACTCACGGTCCAATCACGGAAAATAATTTAGGTCAATCTAGTACAACTTAGAACCTTTTATAACCGACATATTTGTAAACTTTGAAAAATGCTGAAAAATCTGGCTTTTTTCACTTTGTGAATGGGGCCGCTTTATCGTGGAACACCCCCACCCCCCAGGGCGGTGGAATTATCTAGAAAGGGGGAGGGGGAGAACTAAGAAGCATGAAGGCGGCGCATATTGGGTCTGAAACTCGCGATTGGGTCCATTTTCCTGCAATATTGGTAGAGCCGAAAATGGCGGCCAAATTTTAGTTACCGTAACTCTTATATGATAAAGGGTTTTGGTTTGATGAGAACTCAGATGATATAAAGCAGATGTTGGCTGAGAAACACCATCTCCATAAAGCATATTTAAATGATCCAAAATCTACATCCAAGAAAGACGCTTTCAACAACATGCGTAGAATCGTCCAACATAAACTACGCCAGATGCGGGATTCATGGCTGAGTAATAAAGCAGATGAGCTCCAAGGCTTTGCTGACAGCCATGACTTGAAAATTTTTTACCTTGCACTCAAAGCGGTCTATGGTCCAACATCATCAGGATCATTTCCCCTCCTTAATGCAGATGGAAAAACACTAATTACAGACAAGGAAAAAATGCTCCAACGCTGGGTTGAACATTTTAATAATATTCTGAACCAGCCATCATCTATTAATGACGAAGCCATCATCCGCCTGCCCCAAATTCCTATAAATGAAGCATTAGATGATGTACCAACTCTGGAGGAAACTAAAAAAGCGATTCGTCAACTGTCTAGTGGAAAGGCCCCCGGCTCCGATTCAATTCCTGTTGAGGTTTATAAAGATGGCGGTGCAGCTCTGATAGAGAAACTTCACATGATCTTCCAGCAAATGTGGCAGAGTGAAACCATCCCACACGATCTCAAAGATGCGTCAATTATACATCTATATAAACGAAAAGGTAATCGCCAAGACTGTAACAATCATCGAGGCATCTCTCTTTTATCAATCGCTGGGAAGATATTCGCCAGAATCCTTTTGAATCGCCTTACGGCTCATCTTGACAAAGGTCTTTTACCTGAAAGTCAGTGTGGATTCCGGAAAGAACGTGGAACCACAGATATGGTGTTCGCTGCAAGACAGCTACAAGAAAAATGCCAAGAACAGCACTGTGACCTGTACACAGCTTTCATCGACTTGACAAAGGCGTTCGACACGGTCAGTAAAGAGGGTCTATGGAAGATCATGGCAAAATACGGCTGCCCAAAGAAATTTATCACAATAGTGCAGCAACTGCATGATGGAATGCAGGCTAGAGTTCAGGAAAATGGTGAGCTATCAGAGTCTTTCCCCGTCTCAAATGGAGTTAAACAAGGGTGCGTACTTGCACCGACTCTGTTCAGTATCATGTTTTCTGCTATGCTGACTGATGCTTTTAGAGACGGGACATTAGAAATCGACATTAGATATCGTATTGATGGAAAATTGTTTAACCTTAGGAGGCTTCAAGCAAAAACCAAGGTCAAATCACACACCATCAGAGATCTTCTGTTTGCTGATGATTGTGCCCTCAATGCTGGCACAGAGGCTGATCTGCAGCATAGTGTGGATAGATTCTCCGAAGCCTGCGCCAACTTTGGGCTTACCATCAACACGAAGAAAACAGAAATCATGTACCAACCAGCTCCTGGCACAGTTTATACTGAGCCAATCATCAAGGTTAATGGTGAGAAACAGAATGTTGTGAATGTAGCAAAATCTGTGAAATAATCGCTAAATTCAGTAAGATTTTACTCCTCTGATAATGTGGTAAAGTGGGATATTATAAATATTTATAGGGGACTTATTGTACTGACTGAGATCAGCTGTGAAGGTATCTGTATCTAATAAGGGTAGTGTATTACAGATGACCTTACTTGCTACCACATATTTATACCTCAGTCAGAATTATTCTGGAATATTGTGATGACTACGTTGAATGTCTAGGGTATGTATATGATGAAGTGTAAGTCACAACAACAACAGACAGATAAACAATTTAATTTATTCCACCACACGTGACAACACTGTGACACTCACACACATTTAACACTCTATAAGACTATTCTTAAATGAGGCACTGGTAAATTTTCAATTATAAATATGTATTAATTACTGTCACTAATATATATGTGTCCTGATTCAAATACAAAGTGAACCAGGAATCACAATCAATTTTAATTACAAGTTATATGTACAGAATTTATCAATATGAATCTGGTAGTGACATATTTTATAAATATTATCCTATGTGTGTCAGTTGTGTAGTAGTAATATGAGGTAATACTGGTTTTGTTTTTTCAAGCTATGTTGTTATTTGTCATCATGACTTCAAGTGTTTGTTTCTGTTGGAACTAGTATTGGAGATGTTCTCAGTTCCGTTCATTAAAACAATTAATTTCCCCTCTTATTTTTATACAATGTCAGTTTAAGATGGGGTTACATAATGTTGAGCTCCGCTGGCCACATAGGCTTATCTTTCGTGATGACGGCAGGAAAGGACTCCTCTGCTCGATAGCCTCCCTGTATTCTGGAGACACCTCACTGTTTGCTATATGGACCAAGGAGTATGCTGTCCGCCTCTGGATTCAGCAAAGCTCTGACCAGGTGCTGCTCAATAACTTTAGGACCACAGTCCCTGAAACAAGAAGGTTGTACCTCCTACTTCAGAACTAATTTATACTCTATTTCTACACTGAGCACAATACATAACAAACACTGAGTTCAGAGCGGTAGGCCAACTGCTATCTTCATCTGAAACAATTTTCAACAGTATATTCCTCTCTAATGGTTATTACGCCTCTGCAATTCCAGCATTATTTCTTTCTAGTCAATAATATAGGTGTCAGTGTACTGTTTGGCAATTCCATGTAGTTTTACTTTCCTCCGACACCTTCTGTTCAGGCTGGAGCATTATATAGGCTTTACCTCATGTTCGCTACTGAACCACACATATATCTCATCTCATCTCATAATCGTACCCTCTTCTACCCCGTGAAACGAAGTGTAGAGGGGACCCAAGTGCACAAGGCCCATGGGCAGGACATGTAATCGAAGTGACTTGGCAAACAGGTGATTAGCCCATTGTGCCCCCACACATATATACAGACATAAATTATCAATTTACATTCAATTTTCATTAAAAGATATCAAATATTTCAAGCTTACCACAATTCATGGAAATAATACAGAATTACGTTGACTGGCACTGAATATAGCACAATTTCGATCTGCCGATGTCCCAGGCTTTTATTTAGAAAAAATATGCACTGGCGCTCAACGCACTGGTTCTGTAGTAAGTTTATTTGCAAATGTGCTGTTGACCTGACGCCTCTAATTGACTATATTGGCAGGTCTAACCAATCATGCCATGTTTACACAGCTTTTCAAAAAAGTACTCCTACTCACGTTTCCCCTAACAACAACGAAGTAGTATTTATAGTCCGACTAATCGTGTTTAGCCTTACATTTATTTTCCGCCAATCAAATAGGAGGTAACATGTCAGCATATTTCCCGTACAATGGTGTGTTGAAAATCTGCCACTGAGCGATTCTGATTTGGGTGTTGTCTGACATCCCTCACTATTTCTTTTGGCTATAATTTGGTATTTCCCAGACTATTTACGTAACGTTTAACATATTATTTGTCAGCAAGTCCTAAGGAACCCAAATATACAAATTTAAAGGAGCTAAGTGGCTGCGTTCAAAATATGCACTTTCTTCTACCTCCTGTTTACTTCGAATACGATGTGGTGTCTGGGTACTGTAATGTTTTCAAACGTAAACCAGTATAATGTCATATTTCCTAATAAGCGTTTTTCAGGATTTTAAAACCTAACTCTGGTATGGGTAGTGTTGTTTATCACTGTCGATTTGAAAAAAAGCTAGTGCTTGTGGCCTTACACGCGTGATGGTAGTAATTGTGTATCGCGCGACTGTGGTAGTATTGCCTGCGTCCCTGCTTTCAGCCCTCCCTTCTTTCTATCTTTAGTCCATCTGTCTTTCGTTTTAGGTAACGTAGTGTATAAAAAGACATGAATGGAATTTTAAATCTAGGTCAACCTGCGTATCTCAAGGTTTTTCTTAGAAATGCAGCACATGTTTTATCGTAGAAAGCGGGTATTGAAGCAGTAGGCTTTTACTATCAACGTGAAACGTTACAATTTGCAGACGAAGTAGAAAACAAGGGGGATTTCGAGTACAGTCATTGTGACAGCACTGTTCTTTACCATTCTTCTTTCCTTTTATTGAAGTTATTTGTTAGGCTTTATATTTACGTTTTAATTTATATATGTGGATTAGAATATTTCACGACATCTCCCCTCTTAAAACAGACATCTTATGTCAGTCCTTTATTCTATATACACATAGATAAATGTAAGTCAACTTGACTTTACTCTGCTGTTGTGCTATCATGGTTTTATGTAGTTGGGTCCATTCAGAGTAGGCACTACTCATGAAATTTGCCTCAGACCTCTACAACCAATAATATTTTTCGGCTATGTTACTGAACAGCCACAAGTGTGACTGCTTGTCTTAATGCTGCTTCACAACCCGTATTCACCATTTCTCTTCTCTGAGTCTGCGCAATGACATGTCCAGAGAACATTAGATTTTCCTCAAAATGTACGTTATGAGGAGATAACATATACCTGGTGATAGCAGTTTTCGTAGTGGATCCCATAATCTTCTTATTAGCCTGTATGAAACATTCGGAATATCCTCAATCAAAGAGGCAACTCAGGGATTCATTACGTTCCTCCGAATTGTTTCCATCTAACAATTTTGTCTGATCTCAGGTTTTACTGGAATCTGATAGTAGCCTTTACTCAGATCCACTTTTGAGAAATATTTAGCTTTATTTAGCCTGGCAAACAACTGATTTGTATCCGGCAATGGATCCACCTGTCCTTCTGTAATAGCATTCAGTCTCCTGTAATCTATACAGAGTCTATGTTCTCCAGAGGGCTTCCTTAGGAGTACAACACCGGAACTATACGAAGATTCACTGTGTGAAATAATTCCTTCCTTCAACAAATAGTCTATCTCTTCCTTCAAAGCTTTCTCCTTAGCAAAAGGAATCGAATAGGGTTTCATACAGACAGGTGTGGGGTCTATCAGCTTCATATCATATTCCAATAAGTTTGTATGTCCTGGTCGGTCTGTTAACACCTCTGCATGATTATCTAGAACCTGTTGTACTCTCTCTTTCTGAGTTTTCGTTAAATGTGTACTGATTTTCACCTGTGCCGCTGTCTCACAGGGGTGTAATGGATATTCAAATGATGAAAGTGGTTCCTTTTTCATCTCCATGGCAATGGACAAGGTCAACAAGTGTGTCTCTTCCTGATGTTCTCTTTCCAAATATTTCTTCAGGAGATTCACATGATAGATTTTTTCTTTCCCCTTCTTATCTATCTAATAATTGGTTCTAGACACCTTCTCTAGAACTGTATATGGACCTTGCCATCCAATTTGTAACTTATTCTGACTACCGGGGAGAAGAAGCAGTACCTTCTCTCCCACAGCCAAATCTCTGTCTTTCGCTTTCCTGTTATAATAGGCAGCATGTTTCTTCCTGGCTTGTTTCAAATTTTCATTGGCAAGTTTCCAGCCAGTTTTTAAACGAGTGGTCAGCTCATTCACATATTGGTATGAGGATGTAATATTTTCCTCTGCCTTTTCATCAGTCCACGTTCTTAACAGCGCTACATATGGACCTTTAGTTTTGTGGACCTATTTGTCCATGCACCGGTATGGTCTCCTCCACTTGAAGCGCTATAGTGATGATTTTTCTTCCCAGAAGTATCATGCACAAAACGACCGCTACCAATTCTTCTCTTGGGGCTGTCTCCCCACTTAAAATTCTTGATGAGAGATTTCCTCTCTACATCTTCTTCCTCCAGTTTGTTTAAGTCCGATTGAGGGATTTTCGGCTTATCCTGGGGTAAGACATCTTTTTGCACTCTCCGCATAGTGGCCATTGTAAAACAGTTAAGTGAAGCTTGTCCGTGAAAAGGGGCTTCCCATTCCCTTTGGTCCACTTTATCAAATTTATTTTTCTTTTCATTATCAGGCCTAATTTTGCCCCGTGGCGTGTCCAGGTCCTGATCAATGTTCCCACTTGTGGGTGTTCCCTCATGTGCTATGCTACACCTTTCTACAAAATTCTCAATGTTCCATCTTGCCTTGGGCCAATAATAATTGTGGATGATGGTACCTATTTTTTCATGGTCCCCATCTGGTTTCACATGTAGGCTCCTTATTAATTCTGCCCTATATCTTTTAGGAAGTGCCAGCTGTCCCTCTCTTTTGGATCTAGCTCCAGTCTTCCTATACATCAACTTGTTTTTCATGTAAAAATCTCCCTTGCCTGGAGTTGTATGACAAGTTGACAATTTCCTGAAACAAGGCTTGAGGGTCTTATCCCCAGCCTGTGCCTTCCTCATCTCTTCTGGAGTGGTATCCAACATAATATCCTCCTCCTGTCTTGAGGTCGACCTGACCTGAAGGGTGGCCATATACACAGGTTTCCTTCTGCAACGGTCAGTGTCATGATTGTCCATCTGACAATTTTTACACCACCTTTTCCCTTGGTTGAAAGATTTTCTTTCATCATATTTCCTTTCATCGAATTGTGGGGTTTTATTTTTATTGTCATACCGTGGCCTATCAAATTGGTGCTTACCTTTGTTTTGATCTCTAGGATCAAATTTATTAAAGTCCTGTGGTGCCCTAAAATTTTCCAGCTGTTTCTTTTTATTACCTGATACTTCTGCCTGAGCTGCTTGATACCTTTCAGCAACATTTAGCAACTCACCCAGCCTCTCTGCACCTTGTTCCATGAGAAACTTTCTCAGGTCTGGAGCCATGGACTCTCTTAGTTGTTCTATAAGGACCATTTCCTTAAGATCTTGGGTTTTCCCCAGAGAAGTCCATTTCTCCAAGTATGTCTCTATTCGTGCAGAGAACTGGTGGTAGGTTTCACCTGACAGTAGTTTAGCATTCCTAAATTTTTTCCTATAAAATTCTGCGTTCTTTTCATATCTTAACAAAAGAGCCTGCTTTAGCATGTCATAATTTTCCTGATCACCTCTGCTCATTTTGGCAAAAACTTCATAAGCTGCCCCACGAAGACCTTGAGATAACTTTAAGCTCCACCTTTCTCTCTCTAACCCATATGTGGTAGCTAATAGTTCATATCTATTTAGATAGCTCTCAATATCATCGTCTTTCTCAACAAAATGATCTAAATGAAAATTCATAGCTGAGGTTGAGGCTCCCTGGCTAGCAGTGGCATCAGAGGCAAAGGGACTGGCACCATTTTCAGGAGCATGGCCTTGAAACTCAAACTCCCTTAGTCGTAACTCATGTTCCCTTTGTAATCTCTTATCTTCTGCTTCCCTTTCTGCAGCTAATCTCTTGTCTTCTCTTTCTGCAGCTAATTTCTTGTCTTCTCTTTCTGCAGCTAATTTCTTCTCTTCTCTTTCTGCAGCCTGTCTTCTTTCCTCGGCTTCCAATGCTTTAGCCTCTTTGTCAGCCTCAATCTGCAACCTCTTAGCCTCAGCCTCAATCTGCAACCTCTTAGCCTCAGCCTCAAATTGCAGCCTCTTAGTCTCAGCCTCTAACTTTCTTTCGGCCTCTTTTTCTAATCTTCTTTCTTCCCGTTCAAAATATTTGTCACATTCAGCCGTGACATAAGCAATTATAATTTGTCCGTCCATTCCTAACTCTTTCGCAGTCTGTACAGCAGCAGATCGAAATTTTGCCAAGTCGGCCATTGTCTAACATGCAATTGTAACAATTCAATCTATCAATAATTATCTAAGGACACTACAGGCACTGAGAGCTCAACCTTATTTATTTCCACCCAATGATACCTTTTTATTCTTATTATTCCCAATATCTATAACAGGAGAAAGTTCAATATCCCTGGAGCGAGCCCCCAATATATGTGGTAAAGTGGGATATTATAAATATTTATTGGGGACTTATTGTACTGACTGAGATCAGCTGTGAAGGTATCTGTATCTAATAAGGGTAGTGTATTACAGATGACCTTACTTGCTACCACATATTTATACCTCAGTCAGAATTATTCTGGAATATTGTGATGACTACGTTGAATGTCTAGGGTATGTATATGATGAAGTGTAAGTCACAACAACAACAGACAGATAAACAATTTAATTTATTCCACCACACGTGACAACACTGTGACACTCACACACATTTAACACTCTATAAGACTATTCTTAAATGAGGCACTGGTAAATTTTCAATTATAAATATGTATTAATTACTGTCACTAATATATATGTGTCCTGATTCAAATACAAAGTGAACCAGGAATCACAATCAATTTTAATTACAAGTTATATGTACAGAATTTATCAATATGAATCTGGTAGTGACATATTTTATAAATATTATCCTATGTGTGTCAGTTGTGTAGTAGTAATATGAGGTAATACTGGTTTTGTTTTTTCAAGCATATGTTGTTATTTGTCATCATGACTTCAAGTGTTTGTTTCTGTTGGAACTAGTATTGGAGATGTTCTCAGTTCCGTTCATTAAAACAATTAATTTCCCCTCTTATTTTTATACAATGTCAGTTTAAGATGGGGTTACATAATGTTGAGCTCCGCTGGCCACATAGGCTTATCTTTCGTGATGACGGCAGGAAAGGACTCCTCTGCTCGATAGCCTCCCTGTATTCTGGAGACACCTCACTGTTTGCTATATGGACCAAGGAGTATGCTGTCCGCCTCTGGATTCAGCAAAGCTCTGACCAGGTGCTGCTCAATAACTTTAGGACCACAGTCCCTGAAACAAGAAGGTTGTACCTCCTACTTCAGAACTAATTTATACTCTATTTCTACACTGAGCACAATACATAACTGTCGCAAAATTGGTTTCAAGTCATTGCAAATGAGTTCAGTTAGATTTATAAACCCATCTACGATCGAGTGACCGCTTTCAAAATGGCGGCGTATCAGCGAAATGTGTATCGGACAGAGGAAATCGCCAACGATAAAATAAAACGAAGGGAATCCGTATGAAAAGGATTTTACATTTCAGTACAGGGAAGGATGGTGTATAACTGCATATAAGATGGAACGGTAGGAAGTTCTCATTTACGGAGATATATGCGTATTTCGGCTGCCCACAGTTACGCTAAAAGCATGTAAACTCACTTCTGTTCTAAATATTAAAATCAACAAATAACAGTTTGGGAATTTACATGGATAGGAAGATAGAGTTTTATCAGCTGAATAAAACTAGATAAGATGGAACAATATGGATATTATATATGCTGAGAATGAGAAAGGCAAAATTTCAGTCGACGCACAGATCGGCTGAAATCACGGTTCGGGAAGGATTTTTTCAGGTTAGGTTTAAGCTGTGACGTCGGTACTCTCCGATACGTCCGCGCTATACGTATTTAAAGCG
Organism: Oreohelix idahoensis; assembly: GCA_024509875.1. NCBI lineage: Eukaryota > Metazoa > Mollusca > Gastropoda > Stylommatophora > Oreohelicidae > Oreohelix > Oreohelix idahoensis. The sequence goes on from JAMPIV010000980.1 coordinate 187,986, forward strand.
GATCGGTAAACTGAGAGAGATACACCATTCCCTCTTTGATACATCGATAAAATCATCTTTTGATTGACAGATGAGTGAAAGTTCTCAGTACGCTACACAAGACGAATTTCAGATAAGTTTTTTTCTCTTCGCTAACATACTTAATCTCAATATTATTAATAACCTCTAGTATTGGTTAATTGCTTTTAACGTTAGTTAATAATTGATTGGAGTATTGGTTTAAATAAAAATATAAGTGAATAAATAAGCCCAGGTAGGCCAACCACGTGGGGTCTTCTTTTGTAAAGTGCCGTAGCCATCTTGTTCAGGCATCTTTCATCGTTGAGACGCTCGTGAACAAAATTAAAGTTAATTCAAATTTACTAGCTTAGTAGTAGGACTAGTCAGCTTTTAACTATTTATATCTAAACATAATTTAAAATTTATATATAAAAAAAATATTAAGAACTTGTCTTGTGTTAATTTAGCATAGATAGAGCATAAATACTAATTGTAAGTCATCAGTGATAGGTATAAAATAAAGATAGAGTAATTAGCCAATATTTAAAAAAAAAAAAAAAAAAAAAGAGAGAAAGAAGTGCAGCCAGCTTATAATGCCAAGGAAAATAATCTACTAATTATTTTTTAAATTGTTTTATTTTTAGTAAAATAAATAGGCCTAGTCATAATTTGTGTTATTTAGCATTAGACAGAGTGAACCAGAGGATAAATCACAATGCCACCAATGCTCAGGTCGCAATCCGGAGAGGGAAAAGCATGGGTCAAACCAGCTGAAAAGGGTAGAACACCAAACCCGACAGAAAAGAACAGGATCACTAGCCCTATAGTCAGAAACACAGAAATTGGACCCAAAATAGAAACAATAAAGGAAAATCTGAAAGGAGGCGCAATTAAAACTGCAGTAAGCAGAAACAACAAAAACGAAGACGCAGGAACCCGGACAGCAAACAAACAGACAGGACACAGGAAAGAAGACAACCACGAGACCACAAGCAAAAAAAAGTCAGGAAACCAGAGGAGGAGAAAACAAAGAAACCAAAAACAGAATCAAAATAACTCAGATAGCTGGAACAGAAGCCACACTGAGATCTCTCCCGGATGACAAAATCCTGGTCATTCTAGAAGCAATAATAGGAAAAAAAATATATTGACAAAGTGCAAAGACATGGAAATGGAGTAACAATCACTGTAAACAACACAGAAAAAGGCAAAGCACTGTTACATGAATTAAAAAGTAACCCAAAAGAAGCACAACTCGCACATGGGATAAAGGTAAAGATTGAATTGATCAAGGAAATTAGAAGATTCGTCATCAAAGGGGTCGACTCAAACCTAACAGAAGAGGAGATCCACACTAACATAACGAAAGAAAACCCACAAACAGAGATAGAAAAAGTAGAAAGAATCAAAACCAAAGAGCAAAAGAATACGACAGTGGTAGTGATAAGTGTAAAGGGCACAGAAATACCCAAGCAAGTCAAACTCCACCAGAGAGCCAAAATGACAGAGGTATTCATACCTAGCATTATACAATGCACAAACTGTCAAGGCTTTAGCCATACCCAACATGTGTGTAAAAGAGCGACACGGTGTAGTTTCTGTGCGGGAGCACACAGACATGTGGACTGTCCAATGGCTAAGGAGGACAAAGATTATAAACGAGAAAACAAAAACAGAAAATGTGCAAACTGCCAGGGTAACCACAGTGCCAGGTATCAGGGATGCCCAGTCTATCAAGAGACAAAACACATATATTAAACGAATCACTAGAAACAAACAAACCATTCTGGCAAATAAAAGAAAGACAGAAAACCAACAACCATCTCCAAAACTCTCAAGAAAATATCATTAAGAAACAAATACAACAAATAACCAGTGAAGTGAAAGACATAAAGGAAAAAATCCAGAAAGAACCCATAAACAGTAAAGAAGATGACAACACAGAAGAGACGGAACATATCCTCATCCAAGCCAGACAGGTACTAGAAGAAATGAAAACAGCACAAAAGTAAATAGAGAGAGACCTCAAAAAAATAGCAGAGATAAAAGAAGCTAATGAAGAAATCCTAAAAAAAATAGAGAGAGAAAGAGCTAGGCCTATAGAAAATATGGAAAAAAAATTTAAGGAAACAGTGGAACTACACCTACCATACCTCGCAGAAAGAGTTCAGAGTATAATGGTTACTTGGAATGATGAGTTTGTAGAGAACATAAGAAGTAAAGTGCAAAACCAAAAAAAGTAGATCCCTTATCAAAAAACCTAATAAAAACAATAACATAACTAAGCTAACCATACTAAATGGGGACCAAAGACTCTAGAGCTATCAAAGTAGTCCAGTGGAACTGTAGGGGTGCCAGGAAGAACTTGATGTCTCTTATGGGACAGTATAAGGAGGCAAAACCCATCTTTGCAATACAAGAAACCCTCCTGAACCCCAAACAAAAACTGAACTACCAAGGGTATATAACACTTAGAAATGATAGACCTGAGGGAAGAGGAGGGGGCGTGGCCTTTTTAATACATGAAGACTACAAAATATTAAATTGGGAACAATTCAACACAGAAAATATTGAAGGAATAAGTATAACATTAGACAGTGAGCCAGATAACTTAAAAATAATAAACATTTATAGCCCCAAGGGTAATATAACCGATAGGGACATTGCCACTATTAACACACAAATAGACCAAAGAACATTATTGGTAGGTGACTTTAATGCACACCATGAGGCATGGGGTAACAACAGTAATGATCCAGCAGGAAAAGACTGTTGGACTACATTGAAAGTGCTGAGCTAATCATACTAAATGATGGCTCAGTGACAAGGGTTAACCCATGCAACAGTGGAGGAGATACAGCAATAGACATAAGTATTATAACACCAAACCTAGCCTCTACTAAATGGGAAGTACTGAATGACTCCAGCTCAGACCACTTACCCATAGAAATAAACCTAAACGACAAATATAGAACTAGTCCAAAAAGCTCGAAACCCACATTCAACCTAAAAAAGGCAAATTGGGAGTCCTTCCAATTAGAGCTAGGTAAACTAAGCATAGAACAAATTGAATCTAACAGTATAGGTATATTTGCAGAAAAACTAACAAATGAGATTTTAAAAATAGCAATAAAAATATATACCAAACAGGAATATGCCTGAGCACTTAAAACCAACACAAAAAGGTAAAAATAGGAAAAGAAACAAAGATAAAAATCCAGTACCATGGTGGACAGACAGATGTTCAGAACAACTGAAATTGAGGGAGAGGGCCCTTACAAAGTATAGAAAAGCCAAAACTGAAGAGAATTACACAAACTATAAAAAAATAAGAAATGAAACAAATAAAATAATATTCAGAGCTAAAGAAAAGAGTTGGAGAAAATTTTGTCAAACATTAAACCATAGGTCCCAAATAACTACAGTTTGGAGAAAACTAAAAGCAATTAAAGGAGGAAACAGCAAAAAATTTAAAATCCCAACAATTAAAATACCAGAGAGAGCCGAAACAGATAGAGAAAAAGCCAACATACTAGCTAAATACTTTTATCAGGTTAGTTCAATAGACAGTCTAGATAAGGCAGAAATAAATAGACGAAAAACACTGCTAGAAAAATTAAAAGAAGAAAATATGGAAACCACACAGGATGCTAAGTATTTAAATGCAGATATTACAGTAGATGAAATAGAAAGAGCTTTAGCAGAAAAAAACCAATACTACCTCTGGGGAAGACATTCTGAGCTATGAAATCCTCAAAAAGGTACCAAATACAACTCTAAGAGTGATTGCATCCCTCTACAACAAAATCTGGCACACGGGAAAAATACCATGTTCATGGAAGACAGCAGTAGTCATCCCCATACTAAAGCCAGATAAGGAAGCACATGATGTCAGCTCATACAGGCCAATATCGTTAACATCACATCTAGGAAAAATTCTAGAAACAATAGTCAACAGCAGACTAAAATTTCATCTCGAAAAGCATAATTTGTACAGTCCAACCCAGGCAGGCTTTAGAAGCCAACATAGTACAATAGAGCAACTGCTGAGGCTGGAACATGATGTTAAAACAGGCTTCAAAAGGAATGAAAAGACAGTAGCTATATTCCTTGATGTAGCAAGAGCATATGATGAGTGTTGGAGGGAGGGTGCACTACATAAAATCAGGAAACTAGGTATAGTAGGCAGAACCTACAATTACCTAGAAAACTTCCTGCAGGATAGATACTTCATGGTACAAATAAACAATGATAGATCTGAGGTATATGAGCAACAGAATGGAATTCCCCAGGGATCAGTAATATCACCATCAATTTTTACGATTATGGTCAACGACCTAGGCGACGAGTTTAAGGACTTAAAAAACAACCTATCTCAGTTTGCAGATGATGCTGCGATATGGAGAACGGGAAGAAATCTCCCATTCCTCTATAAAACAGTACAAAAACAAATAGATAAAGTATCTGACTGGATGAACAAGTGGGGATTTAATCTAAACGTTAAAAAAACCATAGGAATGATTTTCAGTAGAGGGCGTGTAATTAAAAACAATATAATTGACATAAGCATTAATAAGCAAAAAGTATGCACAGCAAAATCAACTAGATTTCTTGGCATGGTACTAGACCAGCAACTAAACTGGAACAAACACATAGACCTTTTAGTGCAAAGCAGTAGAGGACTTATTAATATGCTAAGATATATGAAAGGAAGTGGTTGGGGCGCCTGCAATAAGACAATGTTAACATTCTATAAATCATTTATTAGAGGCAAACTTGACTATGCCAGTGTTGTCTATGCATCAGCCGCCCCAAGCAATAAGAAGAAACTAGACACAGTCCAAAACCAGGCACTGTCAATAATAGCAGGTGCCTCAAAGGGAACATCAGCAGAAGCACTAGAAGTAGCGCTAGGCATTATACCCCTGGAGCTAAGGAGAAAAGAACTGAGATTCAGCTACTGGGCAAGAGTGGCAAAAGATCCAACTCACCCGGCACATAAAACCTTTGATAGGGGTAACCAGTACATAGGCCACATTCCATTAAACCATAATAGATACCCGTCAGGGTGGAAAACAATGGATGAAGTGGATCAATACCCAGACCTGTTTAATGCGATAAACAGTAGTGCTCTGTATAAAGCAAAGATCCCACCATGGGAATTAAAAGTGCCAGAAACTGACTCCCACTTATCAAAGATCATAAATAAATCTAACGACATAATCTCAGCAAAAAGTAAAACACTAGAGTACATAGAACGGTATACAAATAATAGCCTAACTATATATACAGATGGGTCCAAAGATGAAGAAGGACAATTAGGAGCAGGAATAGCAATACCAAAATTAAAAATTTATAAAAGATACAAAGTAACAAGTAATACATCTATCTTTACAGCAGAATTAGTGGCAATCCTAAAAGCTTTAGAAATAGCTGCAGAAAATCCACCAAAAAAAGTAACCATTCTCACAGATTCCCTATCATCAGTACTAGCAATCAGAAACAGAACAGAAGGCAGCAGGCCAGACATTATAGAGGAAATACTACAGGTTAATACATATCTACAAAATATAGGATGCAGTGCAACACTAACATGGATACCATCACATGTGGGGATAGCAGGAAATGAGCTAGCAGACAAAGAAGCCAAAGGGGGGAGAACTAGCCATAACCAAATTGAAGTAGGCTTAGGGAAGTTTGAAATTAAGAGCTTAATTGCTCAAAAAATAACTAAAGAATGGATAACAGCATGGGACCTAAGTAAAAAAGCAAGACACTCATATAAAATCCTTAAAAAACCAAGCAAAAAATGTCAAATAAAAGATGAACTAAAAATACCAATTAATAAAAAATTGCTGAGACTCAAGCTGGGAACTGGATATTTCATGATTGAGGAACCCACATGTGAAGAGTGTCAAGAACCAAACACAATTAGGCACTTTCTAGTGGACTGCAAAAAATATGACCAACAGAGGCAAAACATTAAGACATACTGTAGTAACCACAAGGTAGAAATGAGTGTAGAAAATCTCATAGGCACAAATAGCCCTTCAGAAATGCAAAAGTTAATAAAACACTATATTACAAAAACTAAAGCTAACATATAAAAATCAAATAAGGAATTGAACCAGTAGTCCAAACTGGTGAAAGACTCGCCCCAGAAACACACAGATTAACCAAATAAACCATCCAGTAAAAATCAAAAACATACTAACTTAGAAAATAGCATATATTGGAACTTTTTTTAAAAACCATGTTGAACTATAACTACAAAAGGAAAAATACCGACTAGAGATAATATAATATAAAACAAATACAAACAAAAACATATTACAATAAAAGAAACACGTCCTGATATAACCAACAAATCCATGTACATGGTAGATGGTTGAAAGGGGCGTGCTACAAAATGAAGTAGCAAACACATTAATTAAAAAAAAAAAAAAAAAAAAGAGAGAGATACACAACGCAAGAGGTTGAGACAAGACTGAGGGCAGATAACGCCACGACTCTAAATCCATCTGAAGTGTGAGCGGATCGCCAGAAAATTTCAGTCTAAGTGTCTGGAGTCTGAGGGTAAGCGAATTTACGATAGCTATCCTGTATAATAATTTCTTTTATTTTGTATTACAGGTTCATTTAGAATTCACAAAATATGCCTGTATAATATTCATTGATATAACGTATTATTATTTTAATATGATTTATTCATGTGCTTAGTGGAAGATGGTTGCTTGTACAAAAACGTATCAAAACTAGCCCCACAGCCAAATAGAAAATATTTATTATATTTAATGCTGTATCTCGTCGATATTAAATGCATTATCGCTTACGAAGATAAGGGCAGTCCCATGACCAGAGATTGTCATAGGGAAATGAAGTGTTAGAAACTTCATCATGGAAGATCCCAGTTACGAGGCTAAGGTGACTAGTCCCCTTCCTCGCTGCCTTTGCCTTCCCTAGTTCGAGCGCACAACTTTGTACCCATTTACAGCTGGTAAACTGGAGTGTTCTACAGCCAGTTTCAGTAGAAAGCAACCTGATCACGTGGTCACTCACTCTATTTATTTTATGTATTAATTTTGGGTAGTTGCTAAGATAGCATCAGATTTGAATTTGTACTTGATATGATTTGGAAGGATCAAGTTATAGAATATGAAGGGATGTATAGGAGCGGAATAAACCAGATGATGTTTATTACTGATATGTTAATATTAATTCTATATCATTGAATTGATGTTACTTGCTATGACTGTAGAACTTTGACACCTGATGACTGACTTGTCTGACTTATGAGCTAGTCAGTTACACTTAATTGAAATGTTAATATTAATGCTATATCACTGAAATGATGTCCTTACTTACTATGATTGTATAACGGTGACATCTGATGACTGACTGGTCTGACATCTGTGCTAGTCAGCTACAAGTCTAGCCAGATACTAGCCAAGGCTGATATGTTGCAGGTTCCATGAAATAACTCAAACCAGACTGTCCAGTATCAGAAGCCGGTGCAGTTCCTCCGAGGCAATCCCACAAAAGTGCAGGACCCCAAAGAGTGAACTTCAACTGATCATTGGCATCCCTACTGTTGGGCCTACCAAGTCTGATATCAGCAAAGGACAGTTTCAGCAGTATCAAGTTGGAAAGATAAGTGTCCTGTTTGACACTGACCACCTATACATGTGAAACAGCCAATAGTTGAAAACAATAAGTAACCATACATAAACTCAGTCAACTGATGACAGTTATCCTAAAATTCAAAGGACTAATAACAGTGATTTTCAGTAACTTTATTATTTAAGATCTTGAAGTCTAAACAGACAATAATAGTAATTGTGTGAATATTTTTATATATATATATGTGTATACTCTTTTCCAACTAGTAGAAATAGAATATTAGTGTAATTATTAAACTATTTTAACTGTACCTGAGGATTTATTCACTTTTTCCATTTTGTGGGTTCAGTGAATGTACATTTTACTTATCCCCTAGCATATAAGTAATCATAAGATAGTCACAGGGAGGAGACACCTTAAATCCTGGTACTACTTCTTACCAACTGGGCCAGGGTTTTCACAGTCTGACTATTGTTATGATAACAATACACCAGTGCTTATTTCTAAGACTGGGGTATTACTTGTAAGGTCAGAACTCTTTACTGGCATACTCTTACATAATAAATAAATTTAAATAACCTCCCGCTACAATAACAAACACTGAGTTCAGAGCGGTAAGCCAACTGCTATCTTCATCTGAAACAATTTTCAACAGTATATTCCTCCCTAATGGTTATTACGCCTCTGCAATTCCAGCATTATTTATTTCTAGTCAATAACATAGGTGTCAGTGTACTGTTTGGCAATTCCATGTAGTTTTACTTTCCTCCGACACCTTCTGTTCAGGCTGGAGCATTATATAGGCTTTACCTCATGTTCGCTACTGAACCACACATATATACAGACATAAATTATCAATTTACATTCAATTTTCATTAAAAGATATCAAATATTTCAAGCTTACCACAATTCATGGAAATAATACAGAATTACGTTGACTGGCACTGAATATAGCACAATTTCGATCTGCCGATGTCCCAGGCTTTTATTTAGAAAAAATATGCACTGGCGCTCAACGCACTGGTTCTGTAGTAAGTTTATTTGCAAATGTGCTGTTGACCTGACGCCTCTAATTGACTATATTGGCAGGTCTAACCAATCATGCCATGTTTACACAGCTTTTCAAAAAAGTACTCCCACTCACGTTTCCCCTAACAACAACGAAGTAGTATTTATAGTCCGACTAATCGTGTTTAGCCTTACATTTATTTTCCGCCAATCAAATAGGAGGTAACATGTCAGCATATTTCCCGTACAATGGTGTGTTGAAAATCTGCCACTGAGCGATTCTGATTTGGGTGTTGTCTGACATCCCTCACTATTTCTTTTGGCTATAATTTGGTATTTCCCAGACTATTTGCGTAACGTTTAACATATTATTTGTCAGCAAGTCCTAAGGAACCCAAATATACAAATTTAAAGGAGCTAAGTGGCTGCGTTCAAAATATGCACTTTCTTCTACCTCCTGTTTACTTCGAATACGATGTGGTGTCTGGGTACTGTAATGTTTTCAAACGTAAACCAGTATAATGTCATATTTCCTAATAAGCGTTTTTCAGGATTTTAAAACCTAACTCTGGTATGGGTAGTGTTGTTTATCACTGTCGATTTGAAAAAAAGCTAGTGCTTGTGGCCTTACACGCGTGATGGTAGTAATTGTGTATCGCGCGACTGTGGTAGTATTGCCTGCGTCCCTGCTTTCAGCCCTCCCTTCTTTCTATCTTTAGTCCATCTGTCTTTCGTTTTAGGTAACGTAGTGTATAAAAAGACATGAATGGAATTTTAAATCTAGGTCAACCTGCGTATCTCAAGGTTTTTCTTAGAAATGCAGCACATGTTTTATTGTAGAAAGCAGGTATTTAAGCAGTAGGCTTTTACTATCAACGTGAAACGTTACAATTTGCAGACGAAGTAGAAAACAAGGGGGATTTCGAGTACAGTCATTGTGACAGCACTGTTCTTTACCATTCTTCTTTCCTTTTATTGAAGTTATTTGTTAGGCTTTATATTTACGTTTTAATTTATATATGTGGATTAAAATATTTCACGACAGATAATAACAATGAAGGCGTAGCCATTATTCTACAGAAAGGAATAGAAAGGACATTACTGGAATGGAAACCCATCAACAACAGACTGATAAGATTAAGATTGAGAGGGAGATTCATCAACACTACAATAATACAATGCTACGCACCAACGAATGATAGCGATGAGGAGGTCAAGGATGAATTCTATCAACAACTGCAGAAAGAAATGGAAGACACACCTAGATATGATCTTGTTATAGTAATGGGAGACCTCAATGCGAAAGTTGGTACACACAATACATATAATGAAAGAACAATGGGGAAATGCGGCAGCAGAACAGCAAACGAAAATGGGGATAAACTAATAAGTTTCTGTAGCATTAATAACCTGGTCATTGGAGGAACACTCTTCCCACATAAAGAAATACACAAATTAACATGGGAATCACCAAATGGTCGGGACAGAAACCAGATAGACCACATCATGGTTAACGGTAGATGGAGACATGCATTACAAGACGTGAAGGTAAGAAGAGGTGCAGATGTGGGAAGTGATCACCATTTAGTAGTAGCAAAACTGAAAGTGAAACTAAGAAGGGCTGCACCAACTGTAACTACACAGAAAAGGTTTGACATTAGCAAATTGAAAGACTCCCTTACCAGAAAAGCTTTTACGGCCGACATAAAGAAACGATATCAATTTGCCAAAAGTCAGGAAAAGACATTGACTGATGATATAGACCAGAATTTCAACACCATTTCAACAATATACAAAGAAAGCAGCAAATCATGCTTGGGATTCCAGGAAAGGAAGAAGCAAGACTGGATAACACCAGAAACTTTAAACACCATAACGATGAGAAAGGAAATGAAAAGAAAGAAAACAGAAGCGAAGTCCCCCAGGTTAAAGCAACTATATAGCGAACAGTACAGTCAGCTGGACAAGGAAGTTAAACGCCAAACCCGAGCCAACAAAAGGAATTTCCTAGACGATCTTGCAAGACAGGCAGAGGAGGCAGCACTGAGAAATGAACAAAGCACAGTATACAAAATAACTAAATTCATCAGCGGAAAACGAGGTGCAAACAATATTACATTAGTAAGAGATAAGCAAGGTAATCTCATCACGACAGCAGAGGGACAAGAAACAAGATGGGCAGAGCACTTCAGAGAAACTCTGAACAAGGAACCACCAGAGACACAATTGAATGTTCCTGAGGCTGAAAACGATCTAGATGTGAATACAGACATTCCTCGAAAAGAAGAAATCATCACAGCAATCAAAGGGTTAAAGAACGGCAAAGCTCCGGGAAATGATAACTTAAATGCAGAGCTATTTAAGACAGACCCTGAGCTAGCAGCAGAACTATTAGAACCACTATTTGCACAAGTCTGGAAAACGGGGACAACACCATCAGAGTGGAACAAAGGAATAATTGTCAAATTGCCCAAGAAGGGAGATCTTGCAGACTTCAATAATTGGAGAGGAATCACTCTTCTCTCTGTTCCCAGCAAAATACTAGGCAGGATAATTATACAGAGAATTTCAAAGGCAGTAGATCACAAACTGAGGAAAGAACAAGCAGGATTTAGAAAGAACAGGAGATGTGTAGATCATATATTCACTCTCAGGAACATTATAGAGCAGTGCTCAGAATGGCAAAGACAGCTTTACATTAATTTCGTTGATTATGAAAAGGCTTTTGACAGCATACATAGGGACAGTTTATGGAAAATACTGAGGGCTTATGGAATTCCAAGCTGCATAGTGTCAATCATAAAAAGCCTCTATGCAAACTTTACGTGCAGTGTTGGGCAGAGCAACCTAACCTTTGAGGTGAAGACAGGAGTACGACAGGGATGCCCCTTATCAACCACTCTATTTTTAACAGTCATAGACTGGGTGATGCGCCAGACAACAGAGGGCAGTCCAAGAGGAATAAGATGGACAACATTTTCTACATTGGAAGATCTGGAATATGCAGATGACATTGCACTACTAGCACATTCACATCAACACATCCAGGAAAAAAACGGATAGACTTAATAAGTTTAGCCAGCAGGTGGGCTTGAATATCAATTTAAAGAAGTCTGAGGTCATGACGCTCAATGTGAGCAATCCTGAGCCCATATCAGTAAGGAATAAGCAATTGGTACAGACAGATACCTTCACATACCTAGGAAGCATAGTAACACCAGACGGCGGGGCAGGCAAAGACATCAACATCAGAATGAATAAGGCAAGAACAGCCTTCTTTAGCCTAAACAACATCTGGAAGTCCTCCCAACACAGCACAAGCACAAAATTAAGATTATATCAGAGCTGTGTGCTTTCTGTGCTTCTCTATGGTGCGGAATGCTGGAGAGTTACAGAGAAGGAAATGTCGAAATTGTCCTCTTTTCACACAACATGCCTAAGAAAAATTCACCGAATCTTTTGGCCGAATACCATCACTAACCAAGATCTGCTTACTCGTAGCAAGCAAGAGGACATGCACACCATCATAGCTGGCAGACGCTGGAACTGGGTTGGTCATGTCCTCAGAACAGACCCCGATGCCATCACAAGAACAGCTATGCTTTGGACCCCTGAAGGAAAACGAAAAAGAGGCCGACCAAAAACAACCTGGCGGAGGACTGTGGAGGCTGAGATGCAAAGAATGAACCAGAGTTGGGGCACTGTACGAAGGATGGCCACCGACCGAGTAAAGTGGAATCAATTTGTTGTTGCCCTACAAGACGCCACTAGGCGTGATGGCCACTGACTGCTTTGACGGTCGGCGGCTAAGGATCAAAGAAGAAGAAGAAGATAATAAATAAACCCGCCCGTGTGTCTTTGCCTATCGTCGTCTTCTACGCCAGTAGAGCGCTGAATTTTATACAGTAGTAATGCTTAGAAAATGATCCGCCGTCAAAGCTTACACGCTTTCCTAGTTTCGTCCTTGAGAATTAAATATAACAGTTTTGCAGGGTCAAGGAGTATTTGTTCCCAAGACCGAGTGAGAGAAGAAACGGAGGTGGGTGAAGGAGCGACAGAAGAAATGCTACCATTGTCACGCGTTTAGGTTTTGAAACGCAAAATTGTAACGAGCGCGCGACAGTATTGGCTTTAGCAGATTTGAAAACCAAGACGCAAAGCCACATGCAAGCCTCGTACTATATTCTCGCAGTTGAAATGTATAACCACTTAGATCGGGAGACGATAGTGTATAAACACTCACACACACACAGCTCTCAATTCCTGCCTAGTAGTGTATTTCTGACGTAACCCAAACAAGTTGGTTTATTTTGAATAAAAATGATAGAGAAGAGGGGGAAAGATGGCTGACTTATGGAAAAGTATATAATTGACGACTAACAGTGACGAATAGGAAAATCCAAACGACAATGAATATGGCCATAAAAATCATATAAGGATAGCTTAGAGTCTCCTGAGCAATAATATGTTTTAATATACATAGTAGCCCAATTATTAACCAAGATATTGAAATAATACTATATATATATCTACGAACGGTAAGACTGTTGTTTTTGCTCATTCTATCCATAACATTATTTGGGGACGCAAGTTTAAAAAGAGGCATTAGAGTGATTCAAATCCGATTGGTTAGTATAGGAGTACTGGAAGGAGGGTATTGGTTGGCCCAAGACTAAATATATTTTGCAGACTCACATATAGTATGTATGGAGTTTTTTTTTTTTTCAAATTTGAATTGAATAGCTAGACCCTCGCTGTGATTGGGCCAGTCTAGTGATATTGGCAAAAAGCTTCCAAGGCTTGTGGCCATTTGATACAAAAATGTTAGTATGCAAGCTGCGTTGAGAACAGCAGTGCTAAGAGTGAAATAAAACCTTGGCAGTCTGGACAAGGGCAAAGCTGAACTTATATATTAATGCTAATGCCAGTCAACGTGTGTTTGTGATATTTTCATTGAATTGTGGGTTTTTGTTCTGGTACTGAACTAGTGCCAGAACCCTGGTGTATTTATCTTCGTGAGAGAAATTGAATATTTTGCTGGTACACGCTCGCTACCACACTAGTCTACACCAGGGACTTCGTCAGATTGGTCATTCGGTTGAAATTTTTGCTGGTACACGCTGTCTACCACGAATCAACCCATAAAATAAAGGAGATTGTCAGCATCGTAACTACTACCAACAGACAGATAAGTGCCATTGTGTCGGCACTAAGACGTTCATCCACTTATATTAATACATAATAAATAAAATCGTTGACTGTTGAATAAACATTCCACAAGAGATAAAGAAAAGAGAAGGTATGAGGAAAACACCCCAACCCACCATTAATTACCAGTGTTAACTTATTCTATAATAATACCTAAATATAATTAGAGTGTAATATTTCTTTATATGGACAGAAGATCCATTGTGGTATTTAATTTATGTAAATAAAACCATAAATTTCATTTTGTTGTTGGTCCTGACTCAGAAAATTCTGAAGCAGGGCAAATAAAATTGTAATATATCCTATTACCTAAGATTCAGCCACAGACTTCTATAAGCTATATCCTAGATTGTTAGTCTGTTTGTGGTTGTTGTATTGACCCAGTCCTATTTATGTGATAGAATTAAAGTGTATTAGTATTGATTTGACTTACACTGCAGTATACCTTCCTTACCCTAGACACTTAGACGTAGTCACATAACAAATAAGTAAAAATATAGCGCCAAGTGAGATCATAGAGTGGTAGCAGATAGGTACCCTGAAAATACTTAACCATCAACTACTAAACTCAGGGGCCTACACAGCTGACCTCACATGGTAGACAAATAATATTAAATACTAACATCTATAACACCAAATCCACCACAGTGAACAGATTCACATACCTTGGTAGCACACTATCCAGAACATTGTCATTGATGATGAGGTGAACACTAGGATCTCCAAAGCCAGCAGCACATTTGGCAGACTATACACCAACGTTTGGCATCGAAGTGGCATTAGTCTACAGACAAAGCTGAAGGTGTACAGAGCTGCGGTGCTTCCAGTGCTGCTATATGTATGTGAAACATGGACTGTATACAGGCGCCACGTAAAGAAGCTAAACCACTTCCATACAGTCTGACTCAGGAAGATAATGAACATCAAATGGCAAGACAAGATTCCGGATACCGCCATTCTTGACAGAGCTGGTATCCCTAGTATTGATACTATTCTGATGCAGTCACAGATTCGCTGGGCAGGTCATGTAGTCCGCATGCCAGACCATCGACTGCCAAAGATACTCTTTTATGGTGAGATGCAGAAGGGTAAACGCTCCCATGGTGGCCAAAAGAAGCGCTTCAAAGACACGTTAAAGACGTCATTGAAAACCTTTGACATAAACCCAGACACATGGGAAGCTGCTGCGCAAGACCGAACTGCTTGGCGCACATCTCTTCGTAAAGGTGCAGCGGCATGCGAATCATCCAGAAGAGCAGTAGCGGAACAGCGGAGACAAGCTAGAAAGGACCGTGTAAAAAAAACCTTCACATGAAGCAAACATTCCCTGCCCACACTGTCCGAGATCTTTCCAGGCCCGCATCGGGCTCATCAGTCACCTTCGTATCCATAGACTAACCTAACATATTCCTAAACAATAATTGGATGAACAGAGTGGTCTTCATCACCCGTGATGGGCGAACAACATGATAAAGGGGCTCTAGTTTATAAGAAAATCTGGGTTTATCTCTATGATAGGAAACTCTTTACAGAGCGATACAACAGGAGGCAATCTGATCATCAGAAGAAGTCCCCCCATCAGACAAGTGTTTCGGCCCAGTATACTCCTTTACACTCTAAGGGGGGCGGGCCCACTTGGGTCATGACTCCCAAGCGTCTCAGCCTCCTGTTGTCTTGTATCGAAAATGAACCCATTTCACTTATGGTAGCAACTTTAATCCACAACTCCGCCAGCCGTGGAGGCAATTGTGAAAGTAACAAAGAGAAGACAACTTATTCCGTTCGTTCCGTCGCACACACTGAGACACCATCGCGAAGCCGCCGAGCCTAGCCACTGAAATTCTGACACTGACACCTCCTATAATATACATCGCCTGTTGCCCCTCAGTCACAGCCCGCTCACTAGTACACCACAAAACTTTTGTGGACTTAGAAAAATTCCTGGTGTTTTCTGTACCGCAGCGTTTATTGTCACGATTTCCATTGCCCATTGCGGTTGTTCCACAGCCAGCCTGATGCCTTTTCGGCAGTTTCACTAAGCCTCTTCAGTGCCCTTGTTCTCGCCTGTCAGTGGCAACCTTGATTGCGAGCGTTCAAACGTGATTTCACGAGATTGATGAAACGCCAACATGGCTGTCGTCGGATTCATTAGGGTTTGTAATAAAACCTTTTAACTGTGTTTTGTTGAACTTAGTTCTCTGGTTTACTTGCTTCCATCTAAAATTTTAGTTTCACAAACAATTAATCAGGAAATGGGTGTGGTTACATGCAAGCAGCTAATCTGAGCAGAAGTGAAAATTCCAGCTAAGGCTGTCGTCTAAATGTCACTCTGTAGGCCTAATTGTACTGACGTAGCACCACAGTTGTAAACAAATATCTCTTCTCATTGCAAATAAACAAGTAAAAAAAAACTCAAGACTGGTTGAGTTGAGAGAAAATTAATCGCAAATGTCTTGGAGGTCAGGCAAAATTATTCGCCATACGTAAAGCCGGATCTGTAAATTAGGGGCCTAATTATAATTTTATTAGGCCTATAGTTGTATTATATAATTTTTGGTAACTAGGGCCTAGGCCTATCCTTGTTCGAGTCAAATGTTGGTAAGAGAAGGCCTTAGCAGTGGCATAAGGAAAGGTAGTCCTATATCTCCAACGAGGAGACAGAAAAATGGTTCTTAATATAATTACATCCATATTTCCAGCTTTTTTTTAAAAATAGGCCTATGTGCGACAAACTTTGTCTTTAGGTTAAAAAAAAAAAAAACCATACCAGACAACATAGGTAGGCCGGCAATTTTTTGCTTTGCACAGATATAAGTTGTTTCGTAGCATTTACAGTTAGGGTTAGGCCCAAGCCTAACCCTAATCGTACGAAACAACACATAACTACAGATATTCTGTGCGGAGCAAAAAAGCACGAGTAATAGGAAATTACCAGTAGGCCATACTGCTTAGTTCGTCTATGGATACTTAGTTAACTCTTAAAGGCCGGAACGACGCTGGTAGCGTACATCCGCAAAACCCCTAGAAGCCGAAACGACGTTGGGAACGTCACTTTTGTTTTCCGTGAAATTTTTTTCCGTATTTTCGTTATGACTCATGACTGAATACTATATGTAGAATATCACTAAAAATCCTTCATATTCTAATTCTACATTCATTTATCTTTACTGTGATATATAATATGTGTGTCTTTGTTGTGTAATAACTCAGAAACTTTAGAATTTATAAAGGTACTGCTTTAAGGTACAAAAATAATTCTGCCAAACTCGTGAAAAAATTCTGGCCTGCAAGAGTTAAGCAAATAGGCAAAAATAATTGCAGATGAAACCATTTGCAGGCTGCTTAACAGTCTTGACATGGGAGACATGGTGGCATTGTGTGATCTGGTTAAACTGAAAAAACAGTGGGGCACCTGTGTTACATCATCCAAATAAGTTGCAGATGTCGTTTGGATTTAGGGTTAGGTTTAGGAATTCTAAACCCATATTACTGCATGTCCTAATTCTTCTTTAAGGCTGTATCAGACGTTTCATTATTTTCAAATGTGTGGTTCAACACAAACAGGGAGTTGAAGTGAAGCACAGTGAGCCTTGCGTTCGATACGACGTCAAAATAGAATTTTGAGATGCTGTAAGACAGGTTAGGTTTAGTATAGCGAAAGGTTTTTCTAGTGTGATGATGATGGTAGAGAAGTAGAATTTCTCTCCAGAAAGTATGAAGTCCCAGTGCCGGAGAAGTACTCTGGTATCACAATTGAGTTACGGCTGTGAATACTCTAAGCTGGACAATAGATTTAGGCTTCAGAAGTATACTGCGCCACTTTCACTATAGTACCCCTGTGTGATAATTAAATTAGAAAAAGTAACTCAAAATTTAACAGTTAAAAATTTACGAAGTCAAATGAGTACAATTTCATAATTTATTATGTTCATCTATCTAGCCTTGTGATGAGAAATGGGTGTTGGAAGATGGTAAAATGTATGATTATTTATATTTACAAATTAAAATAAATAACACTGGTATACACACATTTTGGTGCCTTAAATTTTATTGCTGTTCTTGGGTAATTTTGGGTTGCTGATTCCAAAAATGTAATCAGATTTTTTCTATCAGCTCTAGTTTTTGAGATAACTAAGAATGACCATATTAGTAGGGCAATTGTTATGTACAATCCTAGAGTTAGGTGCTATCAGTGGCATTTTGACTTTAGTCTGCATTCATATTATATGTAATTACTGTGCATATATTACCAAAAATGTAATAAAACTTTATCACTAGCACTTGTTTAGTCAACACGCAAAAAGGATCTTTTTGAGGACTTCCTGGAATGTGATATGCCCGGACAGTCACGCTTAAGGGTCCAACAGTAATCTGCCATCATGTGGGCATCCCAAAGTCCCTGGTATCTCTCTTCCATTGTTTTTATATCTTGGTGAAATCTTTCACCTTGCTCCTCACTAAAGTCGCCAAGATTCTCCGGAAATAAATGTAAATGGTTATGGAGGTAGTGCAATTTTATGCTCATGTTGCATCCAAGTTCACAAAAACTCGACAGCATGTTTCCAACTAATTCAGAATAATTGTCTGCTTTAAAGTTACCCAGAAAGTTTTGCACAACTAAAACAAATGATGACCAGGCTGTGGACTCTGTTCTGTTCATGGAATCAATAAAATTTGGATCGTTTATAAACTTTCTAATTTGAGGTCCATCAAAAATTCCAGCTTTAAGTTTGTCTATGCTCAATTCTGGAAACTTTCTGCATAAGTAATTAAAACAGGTACCATCTTTGTTCAGTGCCTTAACAAATTGCTTCATCAAGCCAAGCTTTATGTGTAATGGTGGCAGTAGAACTCTTTTTCGATCAATGAGAGGCTTATTGACAATATTTTTTTCTCCAACTTTAAATTCATCCCTCAACGTCCACTGTTCCTTTGTCCAGTGCATAATTTTGCCCTGCTATCCCACAAACATATAAAGCATGGATATTTGGTGAATCCCATTTGCTGGCCAAGCAAGAAGTTCATCATTTTAAGATCTACACAAACCATCCAGTTATGTTCTAAATATTTCAATTTTTCCAGAACTGTGCTTATTGTAGCATACTCCTCCTTCATTGTAGTAGAATGAGCAATTAGAATTGAGCCATATTTGTTACCATTGTGTAAGAGAACACCCTTCAAACTACTTTTAGAGCAGTCAATGAAAAGTCGCCACTCATCTGGTGTATAACTTACACCCATTTTGTTAACAAGACCTCCTACATTAGTACAAAACACAAGGTTGTTTTCTTTACAAAAGAATGGAATAAAACCTTGCTCTCTGCTGCGATAAAATGTAACCTTTGTTTCAGCAGTCAGTAATTTTTTTTCTTTCAATCTTGAAGCCAAAAGTTCTGAAGATTCCTTGGAGAGATATAGATCTCGGATTAGATCATTTAGTTCAAGCTGGTTGAAGCGTTGAGCATCTGAAAAATCATCTTCGAAATCACTATCACTGTCACTTGTCGCTTCACATGCCACTGCTGTCTCATCTTCTAGCAGGGAATCTGAAATCTGACTGAAAGTTGGAATTGGTATGTCATCTCCGTGTGGAACAGGTCGCCTAGCAGAATCTAAATCTGGATATTTCCACTTTTTGTGATTTTTTTCCATTAATTCCCTTAATGTTCACAACACAGAAATAACAGTCATCATAGTGGTTCTTGGGCTCTCTCCAAACCATTGGAATTCCAAATTTTAACCTTTAGCACGCTGCATTCTTTGACGAAAATTTTCACCTGCAGCTGCATTCTTTTTCACAGCGTCCCGTTTTTATAGTGGGTGACTTGTAATGTCTATAGTTTTTGTGTTTCTTGGTCAATTGCTATCATTTTTGGAATTTATATAAATAAATGAATGGTGAATCTGATGATATAAAATTTGTTTGTGTACATGTTAGATGTGATAGGAAGAGAGGAAAGGAAAGATGAAAAAAACGAAAAAAAAATTTAAAATAATAAAAAAAAAATTTTTAATTTTAAAATTTAAAAAAAAATTTTTTTTAATAATCAGCAAACGAAGAGTCCATATCCCTTGCATCTCAATGAAAGTCATTTGACCAATAGACCAATACAAATCAAATGACGATCTTTTCGTTACACCCATCATCAGTAGCAAAGCAACAAACGCCGTCGTCAGCAGTGACATTCGGCCGTAATCCTAAACCTTTCTGATATTCCTAATCCTAACCCCTAAAATTATACATACTAGCAATGCCATTCTACTTTCGTTTCCATCTCGGCCATCAAACATATTCTGAGAACCGATATCAGCGCTTATAAAGACAAAAATCTCATCCCTACCACATGGCGTCAGAATCCTATAAAATTAGAGCGAAAATGGCCTCGTGTTCGATGCCGATTCATTTCGATTAAAAAAAATTCACAGAAAATAAACGCTGATGCACCCATTACTAACGAAGATCGGAAACGGAAGCTAACTCTCTCTCAGATAAGTTTAAAACTTAACATCCGGGGGTGAAGTCACGTGTACACACATTCTAATGCTAAAAAACGTTTCACGCTGCAGTCGACAACAGCAGGGAGAGCATAGGTTACCTTCGTCGACCGCAGCATGTTAAAGGTTAAACATTTTCTTTTCCCACAAGTCCACTGTCGCAGGTGTTCAATATATGTTTTGCAAACAATATGAGGAGCCCAAGACTTGTCCTGGTCACCTAGTTTTACTTTAAAGTAAGCAAAGTATGCCTTTTTCACAAAAACAGTAATATGCTTCCTATGTTCTTCTTTGAAAGTGTACTCTCCACAAATATAACAAAATAAATGCGGTGAAAGAAAACATGCTCTTCTTAAAGATGATGCCATTCTCTGTTAGAAGTGTAATAAAATAAGTAGCATACTAACATGCATGCAGTGGCTTAAAATCTAAAAAAGGCAATTCTGGGAAGATTCTTGGAAAACTGAAGCAGAGAGTAAACAAGCAGTTTTCTTTTGTAAAGGACTAGACAGCAATAGTTTTTTTACATAGCCTTATATAGAAAATATTGTAATAATACAGGGTGACCCAAAAAAAAAAACGGGCCCGTTTTTTTGGGTCACCCTGTATTAATGAAATACCAAAATGTCTGTATCTCAAAAACTAGAGCTGCTACAGACAAGTAAATGTGATATTTGGATTGAGCAGGCCTCATTTATGTACAATCAAGAGTAAAATGTTTGGTAGGGCTGTGTAATAGTAAAAAGTCTTGGATGTATCTTCCAATGAAATTATAAATTCTGTCACAGTAGTTTGATAATTCTTGCTGTTTAGTCTCTAGCTTTTCTCATCATTGACAGTCGCTATTGAAACCGCTCACAGTAGTTTGTAGGATTGGATACACATAAACTCATCTTGCATTACGCCACGTCTGCTCAAGGTTTCTGAGACACATTGGTAATCAATAAGACTTTCCTTCAGCCCGCCCTATAACTACGGGGGACTAAGGTGTTGAAGATTGTTTGACCACTAGGCTCCAGTTAGCAGGATCAAAGGTCCTCAAGTCTTTAGTTTGTACTTGATCACGAACACGATCATAAACTCGATCAGGAATGATCATAAACTTGATCAGGAACGATCATAAACTCGATTAGGAACAATCATAAAACCCTCTAGGATTAATAAGCGCACAGTGAGGCTGTATCTTACTTACTTACTTAGTCGTTCCCCTTCTACCGTGAGGTGTAGAGGCTTGGAAGAGAGAGCGCCAGACTATTCTATCAGCTGTCTTCTTCCTGGCCTGGTTCCATTCTAGTCCTTGGTCCTTCAAAGATTGTCTAATGTTGTCCTCCCAGCGGACTCTGGGTCGTCCTGGAGGTCTGGATCCCTGGCTCTTTGTTTCCCATGCTTGTCGTGGTAGCCGATCTTCTCCCATTCTGCAGACATGGCCAAACCATCTTAGTTGGGACTGTTCTATTTGGGCCTGCAGCGGGTGGGATTTTAGGCCTTGACGTATCGTCTGGTTGCGGACCATGTCTCTTCTTGTTACTTCAACCACCTTCCTCAGATACCTCATTTCTGAGGTTTGGATCTGGCTTTTGTGGGTTGTAGTCATTGCCCATGACTCGCATCCATATGTCAAGACTGGGACATAGGTGGAGCGGTATACAGCCATCTTCGTTTTCTTACCAACCTCTTTCTTGCTGAGGAATCCTCGATTTATGGCCTGAAAAAGTCTCCCAGCCGCTGCTTTTCGAGTGAGGCTGTAGCTGATGAAGTATATCTGCCCTGCATGCAGCGTGAAAAAAACTTCTTGCAGAGACTGTCTTCCAGTCTCTCACTCTGGAATCTGGATTTTATGTGTGTGTCGCGTTACACATTTTTTCACAAACAAAGCAAGTGGTACTAAATCTTGCTACATTTAGGAATCCTAACCATAATGATGGGGGCAACTTATTTAGGTGGCATTGAAGAACACGTCCCACTCTTTGTCATTTCAACCCAAATATGTTAAAATTTGACATAAAAGTGATAAACTGATTTAACAATAATCTTTGGTTGATCTTTATTTGTGTTTCATAATAAATTCTTATAACACAGTCCAATGTTTATATTCTGAATGTTCTGGCAGAAATTAGTGTTTGATGTATATGCACATTTTTATTCAGTAGTCTAAAGCTTTGTCTTTGTACTAGCCTACATGTTATAAACTATGGTTTGAGGAAAACATTGTCTGTTTTACAGCTAGTTCTTGATTCTCTTAGTTCACTCAGGTATATCTATGAAAATATTTCCCTTATCTCCGTCTGATGCATGGAGCCACTTGTGCATCAGTCCCCTTGCAGGAAGCCTGCCTCAAAGCATTCAAGTTCTCTTGCAGTGGTGGTTTCTATAATTTTGTTGTTTTACATGATGAGGTTACCAGACCCATGGGCAGCCTCACAATAGTCGCCTCTTATGACATGTCTGAGGTAGCACAGTCCTATTCTTTTTATTTTGTCTCCGCAGAAATCCATGGGAATTATACAGTGCGCATAGTGATTGTGACAGGATGGATTGGGGTGACCTCTTCTCGGTCTCTTATCCACTATGGCAGTACTCATTTCAATTGTAGTGAGGACATCACCTGAAATTTCCGGGTCGCCACCTTTATCTTTCTCTGCTATGTAGTAGATATTTTGTATTTTCAACATTCTTACACTCCTCTCAGTGTTAAGTCATCATGTCTGTCTGGTTACCTGTCCCTCCCTGCTGGGGAAGGAACAGATGAAATAATATTAATCGACAACTATGTTGGTTAATCTCGGGTGTGGTTGACTACAGATAACACTAAAATCGCCCAGCATATTTGCTTAATTGCTGATAAGGCCATGGTTCGTTCTTCACCAAGATGGTAATACAGAGTATCCAACACCCAACCTTGGATAACTCGTACCTCAACTTGACATTTCTGTGTAGTAAAACGAAGTTGCGACAAGTGCAGAAGGATGACATTACCATAGTGCCGTACTCTAAACAGAGTCAGATCAAGATAACCCATGCTTCATCTAGAACTTTCCGCAAAGAAGATGGAATTATTTATCGACAGACGAGGCAAGGGAAGCAACTCATGGTGCCTCTCCCCTTAAGACCCTCTGTTATGAGAGCGGCTCACATATCCACATCAGGAGAATATGTTTCAGTGGGAACCACTATGAGTAACCTTAAGGATATTTACTTTTGGTCTAGACGATGGGAAGATGTGCGTCAATACATTCAAAACTGCACACACTGCAAAGTGGGAAACTCAGTCACTCGCCACCGAGATAAGGGAAGAGACGAAAACTCTACAAGAGAGAGAGAACCCGGTGGACAGCAAAACACACTGGAAAGTGACCGCCCCAAAGTTGCATATTCTACAAATATCTTAGTGTTGCAGACTTTTCTTTGATTAAGTGGGCCAATATTACATTTCATGTTATGTACTTGTTAAAGTTTGTGTGGTGGTTGGAGGTTCCAGAGGAAGATAAATGTTATTATAACTTTTGCTGATGAAGGCAATCAGCTTATGGTCGGGCTTACAGGTGGCCGACCGATGTGTAAATATATATACGCGAATGTGTATAGGTTCTTTAAGTGTGTCTGTGGTACAATCACTCACACCACAGCAATGTACGGTCAAGCATAGACCAACGGGTAAGACTAGTATTCGTATCCAATTCACAGTATATGGTTTATTCACACAGTAACATCGACATCAGGAACGGTACACTTCACAGGTTACAGTTCACGGCAAATCATGTCACGTCAGGTAAGCAAAATTATCCATAGGTAATTGAATGCATAATCCAAAGGTATATAATCATCGATGACAGTTCATTACAGATCATCAGACATCAGTAAGAAAATTCATACGACTCAGTTATTGGTACAAAAATTCCAAGCATAAAGGCTGCAGAGCATAGCAGCTCATAATCATAAACATCATGGCAAAGTATCCATTCAAAAAAGGGACTGCACACATCGCAGTTTACAATAATCTAGTCTGAATCAACATACTCCAAGGCCTGGACAAAACATCTCCTGGGAGGAAGAACATTCCCTTTTATAATCTATCTAACTTCAAAATTTGTCGTCGGAGATATGAATATATAATGGCCTACCATCCATGGCCTGAACATATCTTCAAATATCTTAAATTCTCCCTTTCACAAAAATATATTGGAACACACTAACGAGATGGGGAAAACGTCCATCTCGGAACTCTGCTCGAAAAACACTGTCACAAAAAATCAGCTGCTCCAAACAGCCCAGTAACAAACTCTACATGCGCGGACTCACCGCGTGAGACCATCGCTCAGTTCAAAACCCCTCAGTCAAAATTCATCCAAGCGCAAACTCGCAGCTTGAGATGTGAGCTGAATTCATCCGCCTTTCCCCCCTCAAACTGTTTCACAGAACATTCGACCAGTTTCTTTATCCTATTTTTAAACAAACTAACAACTAGTCAGTAGGGCTGTGTTCAAAAATCACTGAGCATACAGCTCCCAACTAAGAAATTCTCTCATCAGGCAGAGCATGTTTACAAGCGTGTACAAAAATCTGACCCGTACATTCAAGTCTTTAACACTTACCTCCCCTTAATAAAAATATGACTTAATAGTACTGTTTATTCATCTGTTCTGTTATTCATTATGTATCGATTTCTTTGCTGCAACTGGATTCGTTTGTAGTTCGTTCTATATTTTAATATAAACGTTTCTTTAATAAACTTCTTCGGTGTTCATCTTACAGTGTTGGATTATTTCAATTCATTTCTATTGGTTTGACCAATACATTCTTCTTCTTCTTCGTACTTTCTCAGAGATCCACTTGAATAATTTAATCATCATCCAACTTTCTATCATGAATCATTGACAATAATATGTTTCACATTAAAGAACACTTGATACATCACAGTTTCAGAGTCTATAGTTTATCAGACATTACACGTCTGTTACTTTGCCATTTTAATTAACGTTCATTATCTTGTAACCAAATGCTTGGCATAATTATTATATTTCTGCTAATAGTTCCATTAGGGTCACTGCCTAATATACATATCAAAACTCTGACTATATTATTAATCCAGTTTTGGCATTGCTCGCCAGGCTCTAACAGCCGTTACACATTATTCGTATTTCACGAATATCGTGTGTTAGAATTATTGCAACCCACAAAAGCCAGATCCAAACCTCAGAAATGAGGTATCTGAGGAAGGTGGTTGAAGTAACAAGAAGAGACATGGTCCGCAACCAGACGATACGTCAAGGCCTAAAATCCCACCCGCTGCAGACCCAAATAGAACAGTCCCAACTAAGATGGTTTGGCCATGTCTGCAGAATGGGAGAAGATCGGCTACCACGACAAGCATGGGAAACAAAGAGCCAGGGATCCAGACCTCCAGGATGACCCAGAGTCCGCTGGGAGGACAACATTAGACAATCTTTGAAGGACCGAGGACTAGAATGGAACCAGGCCAGGAAGAAGACAGCTGATAAAATAGTCTGGCGCTCTCTCTTCCAAACCTCTACACCTCACGGTAGAAGGGGAATGACTAAGTAAGTAAGAATTATTGCGTTAAATACAACTTTCTTACATAATCCTGGACTCACTGTTCCTTAAACATATTATTATTTCATAAGCTTTGAAAGCATTATATTGAAGGCTAGACATAATCCTTAGTGGTTTTACCACACAATCCAACAAACACTGTTATCTGCCCAAAGGCCACACAAAGACTTTCCGTTACTAGCCTAACGTGTCATACAATGGTACATGCAAACCTTATTATTTTATTTTAGTAGAGGTGTTACATGGTGTGACCATCCGAATCAAGTTCAAACCAAAATGCTCGCAAACCATGCAACAATCCTCAACACTTAGGATAGGGGGTATGTGACAAGATGGATTGAGGCAAACTCTTCTCGATCTCTTATCCACTACGGCAGTACTCATTTCAATTGAAATGAGGACTGATTACCAGGAATTTCCGGGTCGCCACCCTTTTCTTTCTCTGCTATGTAGTAGATATTTTGTAATTTCCAACATTCTTACACTCCTCTCAGTGTTAAGTCGTCATTTCTGTCTTGTTACCCGTCCCTCCCTGCTGGGGAAGGAACAGATGAGATAATATTAATCGACAACCATGTTGGTTAATCTTGGGTGTGGCCGGCATCAGATTACATATTAACACTAAAATCGCCCAGCGTATTTGCTTAATCGCTGATAAGGCCAGGATGCGTTCTTTGCCAAGATGGTAATACGTTGAAAGTTTGATAGCACTATGGGGAGATAACGTATTAGTCAGCGCACAGCAATGACATAATCATTTCCTGTTTGACTTTCACGAACAGATTACTTTAAGGGAAAGTAAGATGTTACATCTTACACACATTTGCTGAGAGTGTACAGATGTGTTTGTGAGTTTGCATACAAGGCATCGGATGTT
Source organism: Oreohelix idahoensis (assembly GCA_024509875.1). NCBI lineage: Eukaryota > Metazoa > Mollusca > Gastropoda > Stylommatophora > Oreohelicidae > Oreohelix > Oreohelix idahoensis. The sequence goes on from JAMPIV010000980.1 coordinate 214,765, forward strand.
TTATCTCCATATATTGGAGAGGTTACCTTTGCATCACGCATATTATTTCAGGTGGAAATCATTTTGAAATTACCCCACACGTTTGAAACGATTGGCGCTCTACTAGCATCGTAACAAACACATGCGGAGGAAGAAGGGCCATATAACTAGGTACCACAAAGTGATTTTTCATTTTGTTTTTACAGTGTCTATGTTTATAGATCTTAATGGATCTCTTTAAGGCATGAAATTTCCTTTTAAAATTTTAAAAATCGGACATCAAACAACAGAGTTACAGCATTTCAAAATTGTGGGGAATTACAACATTTTTTAAACATCTTCGCACCGAACAAATTGCCCGACTTTGTACAATCATAACTACAGTCAACAAACACTTACCAAGTCAATAATGCTTTTTGTACAAAGTCATACAAGTTCTTATTGCAGAAAAGAAACATGGGAAGTACAACAAATCAATTAAACGAATTATGGTCCATCAAAATTGACAAAAAATACAATTTCAAGTCTCCTTGTTGTGCTCGCAAAGTGCAAATATGCATTTTCATGCACTCATAAATCAAAAACTACACTTAGGAAAGCTATAAGATTTATTGAGCTTAAAGAGAGCATTATATACTTGATGCTTAATTTTTTTGAGCCACATGAAATATTGAATACTATAAAACTGCATTATGTGAAAATGAATCAAAGGCTAAATTTACAGTTCGGAAGAAAAATCTCACAAAATTCCAAATGTTGTCATAAAATCAAAAATATTGCAGCTATAGAACTGAAACCTTCAATATTTATGTAATTCAAGTTGTAAAATTCAAATTAATGGTTATTTTCTTGATTGAAACAACCGTTACTGCTCATAATTAGATTTTTAAGAAAACAGTTTTACATGGATTATGTCATTTCCGTCTTTTATGTTTGTAATTGTAAAATAAACTCAAAACCTGTAGAGGCTTCTAGGAAAGCTTCAAACTACATTGTATCCTACTGATTTTTAACATCAGAGAATGATGGTGGGAAATAATATGATATATAAACTTTACACAACAAGATGAACTAGCTCTCATGTTGCATTTTCCAAGTCCTTCAGTAGACAGAACTGTGCCAATAGTCTGTTTGTCACAGCAGAAATCGGTGGTAGAGCCGGACGTCTGCCTCTTCCCGTCATTGAAAAATATGCTCGCAATGCATTATAATGATTGTTCCCTGAAATAATTGAGAAAAATAAAAAGGTTAATAAAGCAAGAGAGGCAACTGTTTTTTTAATGAACATTCACAAATGTGTAGCACTAAGCAGGCTAAATTCTAAACATGACCTTTGACATCCATAACTAGAATTGGTAGAATTAGATCTATCGAAAAGAGGTCAGCGAGTTCATAAACTGTTAGACCTTAAATCTGATGCAGAATGTTTAGAAAATGGTGATGGTCCAATAAAACAACCCAATAGGTACATTAATAACAATACCCCACTCCCAAAATTGCTTAAAAAAATGAAAAACTTTCTGTCTAAATGTGTGAATCGAGCAGTCACATTTGGCTGTTCTTCTACTAATACATTCCCCTTCCATCACTTGCCATTGCTATATTGCAAATAAACAAAATAGGTCTGAAATGAATAGAAATAAAACAAAGTTCAAAACTTACTCAGAACACATATTGTGTCGACTTCCATTGGTGAAACTTTCAATTCAGCACCTGAGTCATTTTGTGCTGTGTCCCGTACAGCCGGCCCCGTGTCTGGGATCGTCAGATGTAACAGCCACCATTGTGTTTCACGCCGAGATGTGTTGGAGGTGGGCTCTTTTAAAGTTCGCTCGCTCTTTCCTCAAATAACTATGATGTTTAAAACTTTGATACGATTTTAGCAGAATGGTTGCTCGTTCGTTTAGTGTAACACAAGTGTAGGTAGGCCTCCCAGATGTGTATTAAAATCCAAACTTTCTCTTTCACTTCGAATTTACTATATCTTCCTATAAGAAATATGTGCCTTGTGTTACTGTTGCGTCCTTTTTGGGTCCTTAACAGTAGTAAAGTAGACATGAGTCTGACTTCTGTTAAGAGGGTACGCATCAACTAATGTGGTAAGAATATATTTGTTAATTAAATTTATCGCGCACGGAAGCGCACATATTTGTGCATGGGTATTTTGCGTTTTGTTGCTAAACACGAGATGATGCAGTGACCTCAGAGAGAGATGGCTGGAATGGAAGTCAGACATTGGTCTGTTCGTTCGAACCCTAGATTGGGGGTAAACTACTGTTTATGTCTTTGTTATACGGCCTTCCAGATGGAAGCTATCGCCATGAGAATTTCACAGTAAGTTTTGTTCATTGGAGCTAATGAAAAATAAATATTTATATTGCGGTTTCGCAAAGATGAATCTAGTCCGCACATTCAATGGGGAATTATTGACCCTCCATTAGGATGTACTGAAATGGATCAAAGTTGAAGTGAAGTTTGTGGATCCAGCCGATTATTTGCAAGTATGTGCCGTTTGGAAGAAGTATATCACAAACGTATAAAGTATATTTTAGCCGTCATATGGATTACGGCAGATGATTGAGAGGTCAGTCAAATTCAGGACTTAGGATTATCAATATGTATTGTTTACTTTGATGCCTCAAATAGGATATTCGAATATGCCAAATATATTGTTTACGAGGTCGTTTAAAGATGGAACATTCTTGGATGTATCATATACCCTTGATCATAACAGGTATGTCTGCCCTTGAGAGGTCGACCGTTATAATATTAGATGTCAATCAAGCTCATGATATAAGGTGCTTGATCATACATGAACATTGATGTTTTACTTACGATGTCCTGTCGTCTGTTCTTTAATATGAATATCATGAGACTATCCAATCTGAACATTGAGAATATATTAACATTTTCGCCATGTTTATTATTATGCAAATCGTCCATATCAGAGGATGTATACTCTGACCGTCTGATCGTACATCAAACGTGATTGTCCAATAAACTGTGTCTAAAATTCATTCAAGAGTTCCAGTGTGCTTCATTTGGCACTGGCATTTGTTGACGTGCCCTGTTGAGATTCCTGTTGCTTGATCGCCACCTAATCAAATAACATTCGCGTTATTAGCACCAGTAGTCAATTAGTCATCACTACAAAAATGACTACTACAATTACATGTGCGTAAACCTCAATTTCCGCTCTTCACATTGGTGAAAACCGTATGAATGTAGCATTTTTGAGGACCTAGCGCCACCGCTTTGAATGAGATGAGGTCCTTTCAGGGAATTTCGTTCTCGTGAGCGCCTGTCAGCCAGCACACGGCAAGACGGTTTTAATGGTGTTTTATTTTGTTGTCTCACTTAATTTCAAAGACACGCAGAAAGTTATAATTGACATATTATGAAAGAAGAAAGATCACGGAACCAGAAGATATAATTTTTATTTAGAAAAGGCAAATTAATTACTAGGCAGAGCGAAGTTGAAAAGGGCCCAAACTGGGCCTCGCTTGCGTGTCACAGAATTTTTCGACCGCGGCGAAGCGGTAGTTTGTGGTACCTAATATAACCTGACCTTTTCGCAGTTGTAAGGCACTGTGAGAATCGCTTGCGAAGACGACCACCAGACTGCCAGTTTTAAGACTAGAATCAAGATTTCATATATATCAGACCGGATGTTGTGGAACATCTTGAAGGACTTAAAGAGCCCAGGAAAAACCATTTTAACAAGGACACCAGGAATATGAGTAATCTAAAACACATGGAGTCATAGTGAGAATCCGTTATTAACATAACAACACCCCAGAAATGTGTAAAAAGGCATCTGCTAGTGCCTTAACTTTATTCCTCTGGGCAAACAGTCTGTGAGCCAAGATTGGCGTAAGTTGTCCATTTTACATTCTATATTTTAATTACTAACGTGAACTAATATGTATATATTGCCATGTGAAAATCACTAGTGGATGTCAAAGTCATTTGAGGCTGGCAACCTCAGCGTAGAGAATGATGATTTCATGAACCACCACTGCAAGGGCTGGTGATTGCTTTATAATATTGCTAGTTTCTTAAAGAAAACTAAAAGCATAGGTACTCCCAAGTTCCATATGGAGCAGGGAGGAAAAGATGAAAGAAATGATGTACATTTTAATTATATTTACAAGTACAAACCAGTGTAAATGTCTATGTAAACATATTCACTTAAAAATAATGAGAGTTTTCAAGTTGTAAATGAAAACATTCAATCTTTTTGTGAACATTTTTCAACCAGTGTAGATGTAAAAATGTGAACATATTGTATCTATACTATTAAACTTTTCATTTAAATGTAAAGAAAAATTTCTCTCGAGGGATTAAGCTTAATTCTAATCGAGGGTAAATTCTGAGGTAGATGGGATGGTGCAATAGGAAGATGGGAACACAAGTATGTGTCAGGAAACGCAATATGTAGGAGAGCGTGTTGTTTCTATTCTTTTACCATGCTAGTTGGTGGTACCAGTTGCAGGTACTAATTTCTGGAACAAAGTGAAGGTAGAAGTGGACTGACGTAGAACTAGACACCATCATCAGAGGGTCTTAGAGACGCGGGACCAGCTTTGCAGTTACTCCCTGATCTTACTTGGAACGTGCTGCGCCTTTAACCTTGACCAGAGACAAGAGAACTCTAGTGACCTATCTGCACAGAACCCAAATACCCAGCGGGAGCGGAACTACCATTAGCAGATAAGTCAAACCTAAAAGCTGCCAAGTGACCTCCTTTTCAAACCTCCAGTACATCACAACAGTGATGATAACTTTCTGTTAAAGATTACCTAATTTTTTAAACTGTTAAAACTTAATTGATTATTAAATTTTGTTATTTGTAAATATACAAATTTAACGTCAATTTAATCATTTTGGATGTACTGCATGTTTGTCTCAGTCAAGTTACTAAATACACTCTTAACAGAGCTATACCATAATAAAAAGAATTCCACTGAGTAAATCAGGGTGGGGGCTTGAACGAGTTAAAATTAATAATTGCTTAATTCTTCGTAAAAGGTGGCGGATCAGATAAAAGTTAACAATTGCCCTGCCAATGCAGCATTGTTCTTGACTTCTGAAATATCTTATGAAGACTACCTTGAGATAGAAGCATCCTTATCCTTCTATCTACAACGCTGCCAAGAGTAATCTTGTGAGAAGGTAGACACCTTTGAAGGCCCATAAGATACTCTTGAGTTTTGGCCACTGTTGGACCTCTACTGCAAAGCAGGGAGGCAAATCTGTGACAGTGATAGTTAATTATTGGCATATATTCAAACTGTTTCCCAAGAATATCACACATCATATGATTAGTGCAGTTACAACAGGCTATGAAAATACGAAACCGAAGAAAAGCAGTAAATGCCATTGAGAAATGACATCAGTCAGTCAGTGGAAACAACATCATGGAACATCTTTGAAAAACAAAAACAGTTGTTGTGATCACCACCTTAGATCAATCAACTGCTATTGCATGCATTCCAAGAGCAAAAGATGTGGATTCAGGGTAAGGGTCACCCAAACAAATGGATAAATGGCATGTATAATGAAGAAACATTGAATGCAGTTATCATATAGCTACTGATAACTGTGTCTACCCATGATGCTTATTGGCACAAGGATGGAGAAATTGATATAAACTGTTCTGCAATGTGGGCCCCTACTGCCTAAATAAAATATAAAAAGCAGTTTTTCTGTATTAAAATGATTCAGATTTCTTTATTGGAGGGACTGTTCCTGTAATGGCCTACCATATGTCACTGACATTTCAAATTATAATTTTGGTCAAAAAACATTTGTCAGTAGATTTAAAATAGCAATTGAGTACAAATATTCTAAGGCATGAATGTATGCATTTAGACCCACACATGCATAAACTGCAATGCTCGAAAAACTAATTGGAGGGTGAGATTATCAGAGAAGCTGTTGTTTGGTAATCCAAGCTGGATGACACAAAAGGCAGTGGTGTGGATGATGAGTATTTCAGAAAAATATCCTATTGTAAGATTCCATTCATGTCATAGACATGAGCAGAGGGTTCAAAACTTCATAAATATAAATTTTTGAACAACACAAATGGAGAGAATGCTTCTTTAATAAAATGTGTAGGCCTATGGGTATATAAATTAATGAGTTATTTAGCAGATTTTATTTAAATGCTGTAATCTGTGGAGTTACAATGTTTTACCCCTCGATCACATGATTCAGTGGAATGAAGCCATTATATGTACTTATAAATGTGCAGTTTGCTTTGATGGGTTGTAATAAATACTTATGTTGTAGATGTTGCAAAATGTACTTTTAGCCTTAGAAATACAGAAATGGGGGAAAGCGCGCTAAGTGCACTTTTAAAGTTCAGTATTTTTGTTGATGCTATGACAAGCTGAGCAGAGACTGCAGCTAGAAGTTAATACGAATAGTTTCTGGGAACAAATGGGCTTATTTTAACATACATAACTTTGTGCAAATGGGAATAGTATCAAGTGTTATTTCAATGCACTTTACTAGGTACTAAAAATTTTTTTGTAAAAGTTATTCCACTAGGCTGTTTGTGTAGTGGCCTACTATAGTTGGAGTGTCCAGTTGTGCCTTCTAGTATGGGAGCTCTAAACTGGGCAATGAATGCTTACTGTACCCGTATTTCCCTAATGGCACTAAATTAAAAGATTTTTAAAAAGTCATTCGCTTTTCAGAAGCACATAACTGTTTCGCTAAGAGTCTAATATTTTTTTGGCCCTAGTAAATTATATTCCACCTCCTAATTCTAATCTACAACTTGGTATTTTTTGCTTCAGTTTTGAGGTCCCTTCCGCTGTTGATCATTCTTCAATCAATCAATACCCTTTAGCTCCCCGAGGAGCATAGGCCTTCAACAAACACATGCCAAGTCTTCCCGTCCTGTGCCATCTGCTCAAGTTCTTTCCATGTTTTCCTCATCATTTTCACCTCAGTAACCAGTTCTCTTCTCCATGTGTTTTTTGGTCTACCTCTGCCTTTCTTACTCTGTGGATTCCAGAACAAGGACTGCCTTGTAATGCTATCAACAGGTTCCCCCTCAATGTGTGTCCTATCCATTGCCAGTGTCTTCTTCTCAACTCTTGTTCTACTGGCACTTGTCTGGTTCTTGTCATCAATTCCACATTTGTGACTTTGTCATACCATTTCAGTCCTTTATAAAAGTCTGTAGCTTTTTTGGTTGTTGTTTTTGTTGCTCTCCATGTCTCAGAACCATACAGTAGGACTGACTTTATCATTCTTAGTTGGGTTTTAACTGATTCAATACGTAATTATTTTTAGCTCTGGATGGAATTATTTTTAAGCCCCAAAAATTTACATACACATAATTTACTTTTACTGACATTGTGTGTCTAATCATGAGTTAGGTATAACATATTATATATCAAATTAAAGTACATTGGCTGGACAATATGAACCTATACACATTTTTAGCTAATATTATGTTATGTTAATGTTATGACAGATGGAAAAAAGTACATGGAAAAAAAGAAAAAACAAAAATTTTCCTCTTGCCTAAGGCTTGTAACTTAAGTTGTTATCACAATACAGTTTCACTGCTCTCTTTGTGTAGGTAATCCATTTAGAATAGTAGAAAAAACTAGAAAGTTGTTGTTGATCACACAGTTTGTTCACATATTAGTAACATATGTGCAATGAGGAAATTCCAGTAAAATTTTTTTGAAAATCCAGAACTCACATCCTAATAATCAATGCCCAAGAAAACATAACCACAGACACAAGAATGGCACTAATATTTCCAGTAACAAATTATAGAACATTGTAAGAAGTGGAGATGGGTATAATTAATTAATTATTACTGCTGTGGTATTGTTCGAAGCAGTACTTGGTGCAAAGTGGAGGATTAGCAGTGCATCCTTTGCATACAAAAGAACTTCTTGATTTTTTGCAATGTATGCACTTCCTTTGGCTGCCAGACCACATGATAAGGTGCTGAGCTCCTTGAAATTTGCCTACAGGATTTGAAATTCTGGGTCTGCCAGGTAACAGCAAAGAAGTTCCATTCTGTATATCCTCTGGCATCAAAGTAGCTGCTGTTGATGTCAGTTCATTGACAAGAGCCATTTTGAAATCTAACATGCTGTGCTTTGATTTCTCTTGTCTTGTCAGACTATAGAGAACAAAGGCATTACTCTGGCATATTTCCATGAGCCAGTGAAACAGTTTTTTTTTTCCACCATTTGTATGTTTTGCGGTTGAAATTGCAGTAATATGACAAAATCTTGTCCTTGTTCTCTCCTTACATGACTTGATAACATCGTCCATGAGGTGTATGAAAAGATAAGGTGACAGGATATCACCTTGTCTTACACCAGTGGTGGTCCTGAACTCTTCTGGCTTATGGTTCGCTGTCCTCACATAATTTCTGCAAGACTTGTAGAAGCTCTGTATAGCATGAATCAGAGGTGCTGGAATGTTCTTCCTTGCCAAACAGTCCCAAAGTTTGCTCCAGGGGACCCTGTCAAACGCCTTTTCCAGATCTATGAAACAAAGATGGATCTCACTCTTATACTCAAGGGCCTTTTCACTCAGCTTTCTGAGTGTGAAGAAAAAATGGATGAGAGAAGATACTTGGGATAAAATACAAGAAAGGAAAACAGCAAAACTTAAACTACTAGCGGCAAGTACACATAATGCAGTTGAATCTTGCAAACTAACTTAGAACTTGTTAAGTAAAGAAGTGAAGACAAAAACTCAAAGAGATAAAAGACATTTCATCAATGAACTGGCCGTAGAAGCTGAAAATGCTGCAAGAACTGGTAATAGTAGGTGCCTTTATCAAATTACAAAACAACTATGTCACCAGCCTACTGCTATGGAAACACCTGTTAAAGGTAAATTAGGGAATTCAATACCAACAGAAAAAGAACAAATGAAGAGATGGGCTGAGCACTTCATGGAGGTGCTAAACAGACCACCACCAACAGTAACACCTGATTTTAATAATGAAACACCCACAACCACCTTGCCAATAACTTGCGATGAATTCACGTTGGACGAGATCAAACAAGCCGTTAAAAGATTTAAAAATTTTAAAGCTGCTGGAGTTGACGAAATTTCAGGGGAAATGATTAAAGCAGTTAATGACAACAACCTCTTGAGAATTTTAGATATTATAAATGAAGTATGGAGAGAAGAACAACCACCACAACAATAGAAAGACAGTATTATTGTAAAGTTACCGAAGAAAGGTGATCTATCAGACTGTAATAACTGGCGTGGTATATCTCTATTATCAGTACCTGGAAAATTATTATGTTGCATGATGTTAGAAAGACTTAAATTGCATGCCGACGAAAAGATCAGAGAAGAACAAGCGGGTTTCAGGCCGAAACGATCATGTATTGATCAAATATTCACACTAAGAACAATTATAGAAGAATCAGTGGAAATGCAATCACCACTTATTATCACCTTCGTCGATTTTCAAAAAGCCTTTGATAGTCTACACCGCCCATCATTGTGGAAGATACTTACAATCTATGGTTTTCCAACAAAATATGTGAATATAATCAAAGCGCTATATGACAATGCAAGATGTTGTGTTAGAACAAATAAAGGGAATACAGAATGGTTTACAGTAGAAACAGGGGTGAAACAAGGCTGTATTATGTCACCACTACTTTTTGGAATAGCTATTGATTTAATTCAAATGTTATCTCAGTGTTAACATACGGCTGTGAGAGTTGGAAAATAACAAAATCATTGGAGAACAAGCTGAATACATTCGAGAACAAATGTCTTAGAAAACTCATGAACATCAGTTGGAAAGAATTCAAGACTAATCGACAAATAAGAGAAGACTCTAGGCAGAAATATGTCTCCGACTATATAAGGAAAAGACGATGGTCATATATCGGTCATGTCCTACGAATGCAAAACAACAGAATACCACTACAGGCGCTCACTTGGGTTCCTGAGGGTAAGAGGAAAAAAGGAAGACCAAAAGAAACACTCAGAAAAACAATAATAAGAGAAGGAAGAACGTTGGGCCTAAATAATGTGCAAGAGCTAAGAGGAGTGGCGTCACAACGAACAACCTGGAGAGCACTGGTTTCTGCCTTATGCGCTGTGTTTGGTGCTTAAAGAATTTATTATTATTATTACTTTGGTTTGCTCGGAATCCGCACTGGACCTCATCCAATTGTGGCTCAGCTAGGCGTCGGAGTCTCTGCTATAGGATTCTAGAGTAGATTTTACCAGGGACACTGAGAAGGGATATGCCTCTATGGTTTCCACACTGTCGATTGTCACCCTTTTTGAAAATTGGTGTTATGATGGCAATCTCCCAATCCTTTGGTATGGTCTTGTTGCACCTTGCTGCCTGTAGTTACGACAAAACACGAATAAAAATGAAGATAAATGTGTAAAATTCCCTCCAAACTCATACAAAGCACGTTGAATTTGGCACAGTTTTGTGTTTACTTCTGTTCGAGATAAATTCCGGGCAGTTTAAAATATCAGAGTGGAAAGAAACAACAAAATAATTCAGGGTCTTTTAAAGATCATACGGACACAGCGGTCGGCCCTTGTGTCTTTAATTAGATCTTACGTACGGAATCAGTTAATTCTGATGGAGTTTCTCAAGCGCAGGCCAAGATGCATAATTATTCGGTACCAACAAATGAGTAGCTTTTATATGCTCATGCATAATAATAATTTACGTAGTATTGCACTTAGGCGGCTGTCATTTAAAATTACTAGAAGAAAAGCCTTTACAAATTCAGTGACATCTTAAATTGAAGCATCTCTGCTCATTACAGAGAAGGGATAACAGTTTAAAAGTGTTTGTACTCATTTCCTAGTTTGTAATAGAGTAATTTAATTCTTTACATAACATGATTTTTTATACATGAAATTGATTTTTTTTATTTTGTCAGTGTTGAAATGTATCCAGACTATCAGAGGTTAGATAGAGATAATTATGAAGGTATTTACTAGTACCTGTTATTTAGTTTCAGGGCACTACACTCCAGCAGGATGCTCGATTCTCTGACAAGATGAAGAAACTTATGAAGACCACGAAATTTGCTAATGGGTTAAACAGAAAAGTATGTTCATAATCATCATCATCATAACCCTCCACTCCAAAAGGAGCATAGGCCTTCAACAAACACATGCCAAGTCCTCCTGTCACGTGCCATCATCTCAAGTTCTTTCCATGTTCTCCTCATCATTTTCACCTCTGTTTTCAGCTCTCTTCTCCATGTGCTTCTTGGTCTACCTCTGCCGCTCTTGTCCTGAGGGTTCCAGAACAAGGACTGCCTTGTAATGCTATGAACAGGTTTCCTCAGTATGTGTCCTATCCATCGCCATCGTCTTCTTCTCATCTCTTGTTCCACTGGCACTTGTCTAGTTCTTGTCCTCAGTTCCACGTTGGTAACCTTGTCATACCATTTTAATCCCTCTATTCTACGCTGTTCATAATAAATGTTTTAAAATATTTAAAGTTACTCAGCCAACTGACGGTCGGCGGCTAAGGATCAAAGAAGAAGAAGAAGCCAACTTTAAGTTCTCTGTAGTTATTTCTTCATATTTTTTTTTAAATTTGGATTATAGTAATGTGCAGTGCACAATATCTCCCATAATTTAGGAGCCATTTCCAAAATTACTCAGAAGACTGGGTGGTCTTTGAATATGTGCACAATTAGTTTGCATATATTAGGCACTTGCATTACGTGCTTCAGATTGTTTGTTTTCTTATTTTTAAAATAACCCAAATAACTTTCACAGGTGGATATGACAAAAGTAAATGTTGACAGTCTGAAACCTTGGATAGCGCAGCGTCTGACTGAACTACTTGGAACAGAAGATGATGTTGTTGTAGAATTTGTCTACAATCAGCTTGAAGAGAGGGTAGGGCACCGAAATACGTGTTTTTAATGTTTGTTTTGCCTTTTTTTCTTTTAAAAATGAATTTTGAGTTTAGAATACTTGCTCTTGTGAGATGTGAGAATGTTGCCAATGTGTACATTTCCCCTTAATTTAATATATAAAGATCCTAGACTGTAATACTACTCTAGTACCCACACAAGATTTTTTTAAAAGTAAACTAAAGTATTAGTGTACCAAAGATGGTTTTAAAAAAAAGGGGGGGGGGGGGAAAGACAGCTGCACACAAACAGTCCTACTTAATTAATGGCTTAAAGACAGGAAAACCCTTTCAACCACAGCGTTGATAAAACATTGCGTTGGGCCAGTGTTGGATGTTTATTCATTTGTTGACGCTCAGAGAAGTACTATAAACAAATTGGCACTCAAGCATAGTCACTCACTACTGAGCCACGGATGTGGGCTGCTCCCAGTTTTCTCAATGCTTTGGTAGCTAGATACTCATATCAGCTGCCTCAGAGATAAATCATCTGCTTGCCTCAATGGTGGGTTTGTATCATTGTTATCTATCCATTTGGTTTTGTGTCGGTCTAGTTTTAGCCAGCAACTGCTGCAAAGCCGAGATGGGTATTGGGGGTTAAGCAAAATATTTTCCAGGAGGGCATTTACTAACTTGGGCCACACATTATGTATAGCAGTTAAATTTTTCTCTGCAGTAAATGTATGTTAGGATCACATATAACTACATAGCACAGAGCCATTAACTTTAGACATAAGATTTGATTATGAAAATGTCTACAGCTTAGCCATGATTGGGAATGTTTTCAAAATAAAAAATAATGCAGTTTACTAAATGTCCAATTACATGTTTTCAAGATCAGAATTAGAATGGCATGTATTATCTTTCAAAACTTGGTGTATGCAGAAATATGTCATTCCTTCATAGTTTAGAAAGGTCCATTGAGGTAAATAATGTAAAAAGCAGTATGAGGCATAGCATTAGGCAGTGTGGTAGGATAAAATAATTGAGGGTTTAGGGCAAAAATTTAGGACGAGAGAAACGTTTTTAAAGTTAAGCATGCATCATAAACCATTCCACTGTCACTGGGACGGCTGCTGACTTGAAATACCAGTGGATACATTAAGATTTGTCTAAGATTTCCACAGCTCTTTTGGACATGGGAATTATAAAACGTGCTTCACCAGTGGACCTGAAAGATGGGAGTAAAAAGAGATTAGTATACTGAATACAATCTTCATATTTTGAAGTAGTTTTGAAGGCAGGCATTAAAGACATTGTAATGAGTGTCCCTGTGGTTGAGATACCATGTGAGGAGCAAGTTTAGTTTGTAGTGATTCGTGTGTTATCCTGTGATGTCTTACTGAGGTCAAGGTTGTTGTTTCTCTCATTGTATGAATGTGTGAACTAGTGAGAATGTTCATAGATTTGTGTGCTGGTGTTACTGATGGGGCACATCTTTTTTGCAGAGATAACAGACATTTCATTTGATTGGATGCCTAGGTTGACCCAGGCCAGGGCAAGAAGGTAGTAGCTCTGTCCTGTGTGGTGATGGGACACAGTGCCCTTTGGGTTATGATGTTCGTTGGCCTTGAATATGAGTGTGGGAGATTTGCTGGGCTTGACATGGAAAAAGAGTGAAGCTCTGGTGATTGGTGCAGCAGATGGAGTAGTAATTGATGTTTTGCTCGATACGTCGCTGCATCATGAGTAATGAACTTTGAAGCAGTGAAGTGAACAGATTTGTGTCCGTCACATTACCATATCATTTACTTTGCCATTATTCATTTAAACAAAAAATAAATTATTTTTTACATTAATTTCAGGGATAAAAATAGTTTTGTTTTTCAGACGGTTAAATCTAAGCTTTACTTGAAAATATATGTTTATTTCAGATACTCTGTTGAACAATCCAGTTTATGGTTAGCAACTAAGCATTAATATTCTGCTGCAGTTTACTTTCTGTAATGCCCTTCTTTTCTTATTCCAGGGTGTAATCTTTCTCCATTTATATGTTAAATACAATGAACTTTTCGGGCAGTTTCATAACTCATCCAACAAATATGTAGGCGTATGATGAAGGCTGGTAAATTGCATTAGCCAAAGCCATACTGCTTCTTCAGTAAATAGTGATATTTATAAGACAGGATGGTGATTGCATGTGATCAGGGGACATACTATGAAAAGCATCTAGTAAGATAATCAAAAGAAGCTCAAGCATACAAGGGGATTGACATAAGTCTTGGGCCTGACCATGAAGGAGTCACAGGAGGAAGATGAAACTTGGCACATTTAAAGTTCATCATATTTGCACTGAATGTGTAAAGTACGCGTTTGTTTCTTCAATGGGTTTTCCCGCTACCCTATTGACCGGATCTGCTGCTCCAAAGATTTGACAAAACAATGGAAAAGAAGGAAGCCAGAGCTGTGATGAAATTTTCTGATGTTTCAGGGAAAAACACCTATATTTTTTGGAGACCATGGTGACAGTAGATGAGACTTGGGTACACCATTATGACCCCGAATCCAAAATTGCCAGCATGCAATGGAAAACCCCGGGCTCCCCAACACCTGTCAAGCCGAGGGCGCAGAAATCTGCAGGAAAAGTGATGCTGACTTTTTTGGGACGGCAAAGGTGTCCTTTTGAAAGATTATCTGCCTCGTGGCAACACGGTTAATGGACAGTACTATGCAGATCTTCTCACAAAACTAAGAAAGGTTGTGACCAGGAAACGAGGGATAACGCGCACTCAAAATCTTCCTTTGCTTCAAGACAACGCGCCCTCTCACAAAGCACGGCTTGTGCACTAGCAGCCAACGATTTGAATATTGAAATTCTTCCACACCCACCATATTCTCCAGATTTGGCTCCATCAGACTTTTTTCTATTCCCAAATCTTAAAAAACAGCTAAAAGGAAATCATTTTGACAGCGATGAAGAGGTTATACTGGCATGTCTTCTTCTTCTTCTTCGATCCTTAACCACCGACCGTCAAAGCAGTCAGTGGCCATCACGCCTAGTGGCGTCTTGTAGGGCAACAACAAATTGATTCCACTTTGCACGGTCGGTGGCCATCCTTCGTACAGTGCCCCAACTCTGGTTCATTCTTTGCATCTCAGCCTCCACAGTCCTCCGCCAAGTTGTTTTTGGTCGGCCTCTCTTTCGCTTTCCTTCAGGGGTCCAAAGCATAGCTGTTCTTGTGATGGCATCGGGGTCTCTTCTGAGGACATGACCAACCCAGCTCCAGCGTCTGCCAGCTATGATGGTGTGCATGTCCTCTTGCTTGCTACGAGTAAGCAGATCTTGGTTGGTGATGGTATTCGGCCAAAAGATGCGGTGAATTTTTCTTAGGCATGTTGTGTGAAAAGAGGACAATTTTGACATTTCCTTCTCTGTGACTCTCCAGCATTCCGCACCATAGAGAAGCACAGAAAGCACGCAACTCTGGTATAATCTTAATTTTGTGCTTGTGCTGTATTGGGAGGACTTCCAGATGTTATTTAGGTTGAAGAAGGCTGTTCTTGCCTTATTCATTCTGATGTTGATGTCTTTGCCTGCCCCACCGTCTGGTGTTACTATGCTTCCTAGGTATGTGAAGGTATCTGTCTGTACCAATTGCTGATTCCTTACTGATATGGGCTCAGGGTTGCTCACGTTGAGCGTCATGACCTCAGACTTCTTTAAATTGATGTTCAAGCCCACCTGCTGGCTAAATTTATTAAGTCTATCCGTTTTTTCCTGGATGTGTTGATGTGAATGTGCCAGCAGTGCAATGTCATCTGCATATTCCAGATCTTCCAATGTAGAAAATGTAGTCCATCTTATTCCTCTTGGACTGCCCTCTGTTGTCTGGTGCATCACCCAGTCTATGACTGTTAAAAAAAGAGTGGTTGATAAGGGGCATCCCTGTCGTACTCCTGTCTTCACCTCGAAGGTTAGGTTGCTCTGCCCAACACTACACGTAAAGTTGGCATAGAGGCTTTTTATGATTGACACTATGCAGCTTGGGATTCCATAAGCCCTCAGTATTTTCCATAAACTGTCCCTATGTATGCTGTCAAAAGCCTTTTCAAAATCAACAAAATTTATGTAAAGCTGTCTTTGCCATTCTGAGCACTGCTCTATAATGTTCCTGAGAGTGAATATATGGTCTACACATCTTCTGTTCTTTCTAAATCCTGCTTGTTCTTTCCTCAGTTTGTAGTCTACTGCCTTTGAAATTCTCTGTATAATTATCCTGCCTAGTATTTTGCTGGGAACTGAGAGAAGAGTGATTCCTCTCAATTATTGCAGTCTGCAAGATCTCCCTTTTTGGGCAATTTGACAATTATTCCTTTGTTCCACTCTGATGGTGTTGTCCCCATTTTCCACACTTGTGCAAATAGTGGTTCTAATAGTTCTGCTGCTAGCTCAGGGTCTGTCTTAAATAGCTCTGCATTTAAGTTATCATGGCCCGGAGCTTTACCGTTCTTTAACCCTTTGATTGCTGTGATGATTTCTTCTTTTCGTGGAATGTCTGTATTTACATCTAGATCGTTTTCAGCCTCAGGAACATTCAATTGTGTCTCTGGTATTTCCTTGTTCAGAGTTTCTCTGAAGTGCTCTGCCCATCTTGTTTCCTGTCCCTCTGCTGTCTTGATGAGATTTCCTTGCTTATCTCTTACTAGTGTAATATTGTTTGCACCTTGTTTTCCGCTGATGAATTTAGTTATTTTGTATACGGCGCTTTGTTCATTTCTCAGTGCTGCCTCTTCTGCCTGTTTTGCAAGATCGTCTAGGAAATTCCTTTTGTTGGCTCGGGTTTGGCGTTTAACTTCCCTGTCCAGCTGGCTGTACTGTGCGCTATATAGTTGCTTTAACCTGGGGGACTTCGCTTCTATTTTCTTTCTTTTCATTTCCTTTCTCATCTTTATGGTGTTTAGTGTTTCTGGTGTTATCCAGTCTTGCTTCTTCCTTTCCTGGAATCCTAAGCATGATTTGCTACTTTCCTTATATACTGTTGAAATGGTGTTGAAATTCTGGTCTATATCATCAGTCAATGTCTTTTCCTGGCTTTTGGCAAATTGATATCGTTTCTTAATGTCGGCCGCAAAAGCTTTTCTGGTAAGGGGGTCCTTCAATTTGCTGATGTCAAACCTTTTCTGTGTAGTTACAGTTGGTCCAGCCCTTCTTAGTTTCACTTTCAGTTTTGCTACTACTAAATGGTGATCACTTCCCACATCTGCACCTCTTCTTACCTTCACATCTTGTAATGCATGTCTCCATCTACCGTTAACCATGATGTGGTCTATCTGGTTTCTGTCCCGACCATTTGGTGATTCCCATGTTAACTTGTGAATTTCCTTATGTGGGAAAAGTGTTCCTCCAATGACCAGGTTGTTAATGCTACAGAAACTTATTAGCTTATCCCCATTTTCGTTTGCTGTTCCGCTGCCGCATTTCCCCATTGTTCTTTCATTATATGTATTGTGTGTACCAACTTTCGCATTGAGGTCTCCCATTACTATAACAAGATCATATCTAGGTGTGTCTTCCATTTCTTTCTGCAGTTGTTGATAGAATTCATCCTTGACCTCCTCATCGCTATCATTTGTTGGTGCGTAGCATTGTATTATTGTAGTGTTGGTGAATCTCCCTCTCAATCTCAATCGTATCAGTCTGTTGTTGATGGGTTTCCATTCCAGTAATGTCCTTTCTATCCCTTTCTGTAGAATAATGGCTACGCCTTCACTGTGCTGTCCATCCTCTCTTCCAGAGTAAAGTACTGTTTCTCCTGTTGCTGTTTTAACTTTTCCTGCCCCTATACTGGCATGTGATGTCAGACGGTGGCTATATTGAAAAGGAATAAACACTATACAAATTTTCAGCTCTCTGTGACATGTCCTTCATGGTCAGGCCCAAGACTTATGTCAATCCCCTTGTATATATCACTTTCCGTTATGCATTCACTTCAGCTTTCAGCAGTATGATCTGTGAAAGCAGCAGTCAGTGAAATAGTTATTAAAGGCTATAGTAATAATTAGTGTTTGTGTTTCATTGTGTATATTAAGTTCTAGGACGTAGCAGTGTTTCAGGGCTTAAAATATGTTCTAGGACTTATGCATGCTATCTTTGTGTGTATCCTCAGCATCCTGATGCCAAGGAGATGCAGATTAACTTGACTGGTTTCCTTAATGGCAAGAATGCCAGAATATTTATCAGTGAACTCTGGGACCACTTGTGCAATGCTCAAGAGAATGTTACGGGTATACCTAACCAGTTCTTAGAGCAGAAGAAAAATGAAATCAAACAGAGACAGGTGGGTCTTTTATTCTGTTTTGAACTCAGTAATTATTGCTGTGTAGTAGTTGTCTTCATTTGGTGGTGCTGGCAACCTGATTGTGTAAAACTAAGTGCCATAGAAACCACCGCTGTAAGTGTGTGTGAATGCTTGGGACAGGCTTCCGAATGACATGCTGTGGTGCTGGCTCTATGCTCCGTAAGGAGCGCAAAAGAGTTGGTGCAGGCTTCCTAAGAACAATTACAGTTCTGGCTCCATACGGAGCGACAAGGAGAAAGAAGAAGTTGTCTCCATCTTTATTGTCTTGAGCCATATGTCGTTTGCTGTAAACATTATTTTGACACACATTTTTGGCTTTGTGCCTGTCTAAATCTTGCAGATCTATTAACTTCATTAAAAAGTGCGATCAGCTTTTTTTTTTTTTTTAAATGTGTTGAACCTCAGCTTAGGACCTAAGATGCGTCAACATTGATGAATGAAGTCAGCGACCCTTAGCTGACTGCTCGTGTCAGGGTCAGTGAACCAAAGCTGACCAAGACCCTACTCCACCTCCAAGTGGTGGTCCTGGAAACAGGCTGCGTCACTGCAATCTGGCTGAGAGAGTAGGGATCGAAGAGAGAAGACAAACCAGGTCCTAAAAAATGCCATGCCGAAGTCGAATGATTCGGGCTGAAAGGCGCAGATATCGCAGCTTTGCTGTAAACGGCGTCACAACGCAAACCAACGTCCTTTTCAGGACGAATGCAGAAGAAGAAGAACCTCAGCTTGAATACACATTATGAAAATATGTTTTATACGAAAAGGTTAAAGAGTATATATAATGGGGTCACAATATTTTTAATGACTGGTGTTTTTTTTCTCTTCCAAAAGCTATCTTTGTGTATGTGTAATCTTTCGTTCTATAGACATGCTCTGACTTGTGTGTTTTGTATGTTGTCATCTTCGTGTTGTTTAGTAAAATAGGATTATATTAAAAAAATACTAAACACTGAATATTAAATGGGTATGGAAACTATACTGATATGTTTGGATAGTATACAGGAAGGACCAGTTTATGGTTATAGTGTGCTAGGTAGAGCTCTCTAACATGTAAAAAAAAAAAGAAAGACAACTAAGGTGAGGTTGTGAGTGGGATCAGTAAATTCATTTTGTAAAACAAATTGATGCAGGAATTACTGTGCTAGAGTATATTGTTGAAGCGGGTTCTTGGTGTATGTTGTTGAGGTTCAAAACGATTTAGGTTGTCATTTAATTCTATTAGAGTAGTGTGTGACATCAATCTGTTTTCCTTATGAACCCCAACTACTATATTAATAATATTGCTGTCCTTTATAAAAGAGCGAATCGTGCAACAATTCAATTATGAAATGAATGGCTTAATAGACGAGCCAACTTCAACATGATTCATCGGATAACTCTGTTGGGAGTAGAAAATGCATTAGTTTTAACGCCCAGTTTGTCACTTCGCTACCTCCCCCCATAGCCACTCTATGTCACGTGATGAGACCGGCTGAGAAAGTATTGCTAACGAGACGGGTGAAAACGAGAGTTAGTTAGCAGCGAGGGGCACTGAGTGACCAGCCGGCGGGCTGTCGAGATGTGTATGTGGCTATGTGTGTTTAGCCCTAATATATATTCCTTCTTCTTCTTTCGTTCGCTTGAACTATATTGTCTATATCTGCAATCAGGGTTCGTAGCGTTTGAAGGATAAGAATTTATTAGAAGAAATAATAGATATGAATGTGGAAAATTTGGCTCAAGAATTCCTGTTGGGTTTTCCCACTTCTGAAGGGTGACGAAGAGGGTAAATTCTCCTAACTCGACAAGGTCTGGAAAAGGTTGTAAGGAGATATTTGGTCTCTCGCTACCGTATTCCCCTTCTCAGTTATCTATTATTGTTATCCTTTAAATTATATTATATTTTACGAGCCCCCCCTCCCTTATAAAGGAAGATAAACATCAGACAATATGTAACATCTAATAGAAGGAACAAAGCATGGGGTACAGTATATACACCCAATTGGTTTATTGCAATTAAAATGAATAGATGGTGAATGATAGTTTTGTCGATGGAATTAGTGTCTGCTGTATGTACTATGTGTCTCACATCAAGTGTTTTTCATCATGGATGACAAAAATATGGCATTGATATAGTGAGTTCCCTTTTTATAGGAAACTTAGCTTTTCAGCCCCCGGCTGATAGTGAAGCGTGGTTAGTTCTCCGGTCTCCTGACGTTGCACCAGGTAGGTCTTGAATGGTTCGGATTTGCCTTCTCTGTGCTCGACTCCGTATTCTGCTCTGCGATTGGACTGTCGTGCAAGGCTCCACCATAGATCAGATGGACCAGCAATTTAGACACGTGGCTTCAGTGCGTTTAATGCATGAATTCGCAGCTTGTCTAGATTAGGTCTAGCTTTCTTGATTACCTGGGCGTAAGTGAAAAATGGCTGGATTTGCCGCACTTTTAGCGGGTCATTTCCGCTTGGACACGTGATCCGTAGCGTGCATCACGTGACCTTAGCATCATATCGACGCTCCAATCAATAACGTTAAAAGTCACGTGGGGTTTTCCTAAGTGGCCTAAACTGGTTCTATCTAAGTTTATGGAGGTCCTACATTAAAACAGGTTTCTAGCTACCGAGGTCAGGGGTCAACAATGACGTCGTATCTAAAAATAGCATTAAACTCGAGGAGAAAATCACCGAACGCTAGGAGAATATCCGCAAGTGACATTTCCCGGGACTTTACGATCATGCATTGAAGATGATAAAAAATAATGTCTCGTAATTAATAAAAAAAAAGAAGTGAAGATTGGGCAAGTCGTCACACAAGCCCCTCCTCAAGTTTGACGTTCCGTCCAACTCCTCTGGTCCTGTCTTCCTCTTCTTTTTCAAATTCTCATATCTCCTCGGTTGCGTCCGGATGTCTGCTAAAAAAATCTGCCCCTACGTTGTTCTTCCCAGGTAAGTATTCTTGTTTTCTTCCTGGTTTTCTTTGGATGCCTACGTCTGCAGCAATGCTTCCCTAGGTCCTGTAACTGGTCTACCCTATGTGTTGAGGTTACCTGGTTACACTCTGAACAGGACTTCACATATCGAGTTATGTCTTCCATGATGCCGGGCCAATAATAACGGGTGGCTATCCTTTGATTTGTGGCACCATTACCCAGGTGTTCACTCAAAGTAGCACCGTGCCCCCATTCCATAACTTTATTTCTATATATGGATGGCACCACAATCTGTCCATGACTTTTTAGCCCTCTGCCAACTTTCCTGTGCAAGAGTCCATGTTCCATATAAAAGTCACCCTTTCTTCGAGGGTTATGTGAGTTTTTCAATTTGCCAAAGCAAGGCCCCAATGTGCTATCAGCTGCTTGAGCCCTTTTCATCTTATTCGGATGAATTTCTAATTTAGAGTCCCTCTCTATGCATTTGGAGTCAGACCTGGTCTGGATGGCAGCCATAACCACAGGCTTTACTGGTTCTCGTAAAAAGACATATCTACGCCCTAACATCAGGGGGTAGAAAGGATCCTCTAAAACTGCGGCATTGATTTCCCCTTCCACATAGCGACAACTGACCTGAATCTTCGCTATGGGCAAATTTAAGGGTAATGCTCCCTTGAGTGGCCCCTGGATATCCACGGTTTCTGTGGTGAGTTGTTCGGGGTGCACCAGAGATGAAGAAACGACCGTGTCATAGGACAAACCTGTGTCATACATCCCGATGACTTGTTTGCCATTCACGGTCACTGTCTCCTGTATAGGTGGGTGATGGAGGCTATTCTGACTCACTGTCAGTTCCTTCCTGTCAACTGCCCTCACCTGCAAACATGCAACATGATGTGGAGGGTTTTTCCTTCGGCACTCGGCAGTATTGTGGTTGCTCATTTTACACGTCTTACACCACTTTTCTCCTCGCCTCTGAGGCTGGAAAGCTGATCTCTGAGTAGTCTGGCTTGTCATGCTTTTTGAAGTTAGTATACGGTGGTTTCACTTGGGGGTCCATGTGTGACTGAGCTGTCTGCCTCGATAATTCTTCCGGTTGGTTCCACCAGGATGGGTCATTCTCTGTTAGCGCTGCCTGATAACGTTCTGCCAACTGGACAATGGATTCTAAAGTGCTGGCCCCATTCTCTGTCAGGAATCTTCTCATGTCGGAAGTCATGGTGTCCTTCAGTTGTTCAATAACGACCATCTCCTTTAGACCTTCCCAATCATGAGAAAAATTCCCTAGGGCACCCCACTTTTCCACGTACGAATCCAGTCTAGCGGCAAATTGAGCAAAGTTCTCTCCGACTTCCCAACTAGAGTTACGGAACCTCTTCCTATATGCGTCAGCATGTAGCTCATACCGTATCAGGAGTGCCTTTTTCAGAGAGTCATAGTCATCCTGTAAACCTGGAGGAAGCTTGCTATACACTTCATAAGCAGTTCCTCTAAGCCCTTGTGACAATTTCAGGTTCCACTTGCTCCTCTCCAACCCAAATGTGGTGGCAAACTTCTCAAATTTGTCCAAATACATATCGATCGAGTCGGCTTGTTCCGAGAAAGCTTCAAATGGAAACGTCAAGGGTCCCAAGTTTGACATGTGTGAGGATGGCAAAGGTCCTATGCTCCCCATTTGCAAGGAGGGCATATTATCTGACCGTGGCGATTAGTTGCCTGATGTAGATGCTGTCGCACCGGCTACCGGTTCAACTCTTTGAGCCTGTCCCTGCATCTCTAACTGCTTCATCTTCAGTGCATGCTCGCGTTCATCTCTCTCGCTTCTTTCCCTAGCGTCTACAGCTTTTATCCTCTCATCTATTTCGGCTAACTTTATTCGCTCTTCTCTTTCAGCTTTCGCTGTTTCTCGAGCGTAATACTTATCAGTCTCGACAGTGACATAATTTGCAAGGTCCACCCCACTATAACCTAGATCTCGACTGGCCTCCCCTAGTGCTGCCTTAAGCTTAACTATTTCAGCCATCTTTTGCTGTTATAGTCCACACTGAGTAAGCTAGTGCTACCTTCCAATAGTATTTCTAACAACAAGCAAAAACTTACTAATTATCAGACTGCTGTAGAATGAAATTACTACAGTTATGGAGACTTAAGGTCTGTAATTCAATGAAATACAAAATCATGAACTAACTTAATTAAATACAACATAAATAAAGGGATTCACCAATCAATGCCTGAGATTCTAGAAAAAAGGTCTGGAAAAGGTTGTAAGGAGATATTTGGTCTCTCACTACCGTAGTCCCCTTCTCAGTTATCTATTATTGTTATCCTTTAAATTATATTATATTTTACGAGCCCCCCCCCCCCTCCCTTATAAAGGAAGATAAACATCAGACAATATGTAACATCTAATAGAAGGAACAAAGCATGGGGTACAGTATATACACCCAATTGGTTTATTGCAATTAAAATGAATAGATGGTGAATGATAGTTTTGTCGATGGAATTAGTGTCTGCTGTATGTACTATGTGTCTCACATCAAGTGTTTTTCATCATGGATGACAAAAATATGGCATTGATATAGTGAGTTCCCTTTTTATAGGAAACTTAGCTTTTCAGCCCCCGGCTGATAGTGAAGCGTGGTTAGTTCTCCGGTCTCCTGACGTTGCACCAGGTAGGTCTTGAATGGTTCGGATTTGCCTTCTCTGTGCTCGACTCCGTATTCTGCTCTGCGATTGGACTGTCGTGCAAGGCTCCACCATAGATCAGATGGACCAGCAATTTAGACACGTGGCTTCAGTGCATTTAATGCATGAATTCGCAGCTTGTCTAGATTAGGTCTAGCTTTCTTGATTACCTTGGGCGTAAGTGAAAAATGGCTGGATTTGCCGCACTTTTAGCGGGTCATTTCCGCTTGGACACGTGATCCGTAGCGTGCATCACGTGACCTTAGCATCATATCGACGCTCCAATCAATAACGTTAAAAGTCACGTGGGGTTTTCCTAAGTGGCCTAAACTGGTTCTATCTAAGTTTATGGAGGTCCTACATTAAAACAGGTTTCTAGCTACCGAGGTCAGGGGTCAACAATGACGTCATATCTAAAAATAGCATTAAACTCGAGGAGAAAATCACCGAACGCTAGGAGAATATCCGCAAGTGACATTTCCCGGGACTTTACGATCATGCATTGAAGATGATAAAAAATGATGTCTCGTAATTAATAAAAAAAAAAGAAGTAAAGATTGTGCAAGTCATCACAGCGACCTTAAAAATCCTGGAAAACGAAAAGAAAAAAATCCAGGCCTTGAAAAGCTTGGAAAAATGGCTAAAAGCCTTGAATTTCCCGCATCGGACCTGGAAAAAAAATACGAAATCAAAAGTTCGATACTTTGCTTCCATTTTTCAGTTATTGGTGGTACTTTTCGTTAAACTTCAGTTACCGTAGAATTTTTACTTCCCTTTGCGCACTAAATCCATTTCCAGAAGTTTTCGGCGGTTTTGTTTTCGGCGCTTTGCGTTAATGACGTAAACGCACAGATTTATTTTTAGCGCTGGCGTCTGTTGTTACTCGAGTGCTGCTGGGAAAAACACAAGAACTTCATTCAAGTTGTATTAAATCGTTCATTTCAACTGAGGTAAGTAATAAATTCATTTATCTCATTTATAAAACCTATTTAAATAAGTCCAGTTTATAGATAGGCTGTAATTTACAATGTAGGCATATTTACAGTTTTATTTTTAACCATGGCCAAAATTAGCCTAGGCCTATAGGCAAGTGTTTGAATGAAATTTCTTGGTTTACATCTGCATCGGGGAATATGTTTGACACAGTTTAAGATGGTCAGGAATAGAAATTGATGGCGATTCCATATCCTATAGCATACCCTGTTATCAGACCCATGTCCCACTGTTCATTTCGCCATATTTTTTGGAAATAAATATATTTCGAATGCTTTTTTATTATATTTATGATGAAGAGACATATCCCGTTCTACCTCTGAAGGGTTATAGGCTAATTAGGATAGGCCTACATGTTTTCAATTCCCGATAACATGAATAACCGCCAATACACGAAAGTGGCATCACATCTGTCAAATCACTGTAATTAGGATAAATGAAAATTACCAGTTTTGTGCATAGGCCTATGTTATTTTTAAAAAAAAAATAATTAAATAAAATTTTTTTAAATCTAAACAAACAAACGAAATAAAACAAAACAAAACCCAACAAAAATAGTGGGGGGGGAGGGGGGGGGGGGGGGGGGGGGGGGGGGGGGTGGGGTGGGCGGGGGGTGTGTGTAAAGGCCTGCTGTTTCCAGTTAGATATTTAATAGATTTTCACTTATCATAAGTGTTATAAGGATATCATCATACCTTCACCCTCCCAATTACTATATTACTATATATTAACTTTTGTTCTAGTTAAATATTGTTTGACTATATTATTCATGCGCTTAGAACTTTGACTTGGTAAATATACATAGCTTAGGCCTACTCGTAAGTTATTTGTGTGTTTCATTTTTTTTTTTAAACAGAAAAGAACGCAACCCCAAGGAGCAGTTTTTCCCTCAGAAACATTAAAACCATCTAACACTACTCCCTCGGACACGTCAAAAACATCTAACACTACTAGGAGACCTACAGATGTGACATCATTTGTGACCAAGGAAGAAACTCTCAGAGCTGAGATCATTTGGACTCTTTTTTCAGTGAAAAGTCACCATAGTTTTAATTCAAATTTCATACGCAACAAGGGACATATTCACTTCTGTGGTAGTTTTTATTCAGCCTTCAGCTTTATTTCAAGACCTGAAATTAGATTGGTGTATTTGGAACGGTAGCTGAAAATAGGAAGCATTTTCCTGTAGCACTGAAGAAAAAACAACTCAAATTGAAAAAGACAAATCATCCTGTGTTTTGTGTGACAGAAGATCAAAGCAAAGATCAGGATGTCAGTATGACTCTTATTGAACCAGCTATTCTTTGACGAAATGTGACACCTTCAAAACCACAGTCACCTGGCATGATACGAAAAGATTTAACCTTATATCTACTGTTCACTCCAATGATAATATAAACAAGACAGTTAGAAAGACAAATTCTTTAGGGCAGAACAATTCAGAAGCCAGTGCTTGCAGAAAAATACTGCAAAAGTATGGGAGGTGTCGACCACTTCAGCCAACTAGGTGCAAGCTACCCCTACCCACACAGATCCTATTTTGTTATACCACACAGTCAAGGATTATCAACGATCCAGACAAAGACTCTTGCGGAGACCTACAGCTACAACTTCAACCCCAGTTAATGAAAAAAGCAGCTCAGACTCCAACTAGAGGTACTTAACTACTCAAACATTTACAAACGCTCATTGTCAGATGCCACAGACGCAGAATACATTCAAAAAAGACAAACATGATAAATACAGTTTTTTTTTTTTTGCATTTTATTCACAATTTTATTAGCCTTTTATGTTGATATACGTGGTTAATCATTAAATCAATACGTCAGTCAAGCTTATTTTATTCATTACCATCCATGTCACTAACATTTTATTGCGCTGACGATGAACAAATTCACTAAAAACTGGGAAAAGATGTCTGTTTTTCAATTTTTTATGAATTTAAAAAAAAAAAAAAAACTTCTTTTTAAAGAAATCTGCAAACACCCTTGGTAATTGGAGACAGTAATGCTCCGGATTGCTGGTCAGCAAAGTGATAATTATATCTGAGAAAATTAGATGAGGAAAATATTAGAGTTTCCCATCCTTGAAAATCACGTGCTGGACCTGGAAAAACCTGGAAAATGCTTGAAGAAATTTGCTATGAACCCTGTGCAATGTTGTTTCTTGTATAAACTTCACTGTCTTTTGTAGTTCATACAGAGGTCCATATAGTTTTGCTTCCAGTGTTGTTTCTCTGGGCCAGTGGGTTTGCCTCAATATATCATATTCGGGGCAATCTTTAAGTACGTGCTCCGCAGTCTGTGGTGCCTGTCCACATGTACACATGGCTGAATTGCCAATCTTGAATTTTGTATACATGTGGCTGCGGAGGCGGTTGTGTCCTGTTCTGAGGCGCAGAATGACTATTTGTTCTGATCTGTTCATAGCTTGGTAGTCCTCCTGCGTTGGTGTTGGTGGCTTTCTGATAGATTTGATCATCCTTTTCTTCTGATGGTACGTAACTGGTACATCCGGTTGCTCGTCTGCAGCACCTTCTTTAGCCAGTCCGTCTGCTCTCTCATTTCCTGGTATTCCACAATGAGACGGTATCCACTGCATTGCGACCCTGCGCTGGTTGCACAGTTCAGAAAGTAGGGCTTGTATACCAGGCAATTTTCTGGACTGAAGTGCTTGGAGTGCTGATCTTGCATCTGTCAGGAATACTACAGGCTGTGGACCGAGATTGGTGTTCAGTAGTTTCTCAGTTGCCACCTTGATTGCCTGGACTTCAGCATCATAGTTGTTACAGAATTTCCCCCTTGGTACTCTGACCGTATCCCTAGTGTTGTTTGGGTATTCTATGTACACTCCTGCTCCTCCATTCTTTACTGCATTCTGTGCTGACTCATCCGTGTATACTCTGATCATTGCCCCCGTGATGACCCTAAGCGCCTGGTTTTGCACCTTATCTAGCTCTTGTAATGTGGTGTTTGATGCTGGACACCACGCAGCTGACCCATATTCCAGGTGTGGTTGTATGCGCTGCTGTTAAACTTTACTAAGTATTTTCCCGCTGGCTCCCCATGTGGTTCCACTTAGTTTTCTCAGGATGGCTAACTTCCTCCTGGCCTTTGTTGCTGCCTTGTTGATGTGCTGCTTCCATGTCAGCCTATCATCGAATGTAACTCCGAGATAGGTGGGCTGTTTATCTTCTCTCAGGAGCTCTTCGTTTATCTTGATGACACCAGCTTTTTGTTTGGGAGAGAGGGTGAAGAGCGTAGTGCTGCACTTGTCTGTGTTGATGCTGACACACCATCTATTTGCCCATGAGGTTAAGGCATCTATAGCTCTTTGTAGCAGTTTGGTGGCCACTGTTGCATGCTCATCTTTGCACCATATTACCAGGTCATCAGCGTACATTGCCACTTTCATTCCATGTGGTAGTTCAGCAACCAGGTCGTTGATGTAGACTAGGAAAAGTGGGGGGGGGGACAGAACCCCTCCCTGAGGGATGCCATGACGCAGTAGAATTTTCTTACTCTTGAGGCCATCTAGTTGTACTTGGGCTCTTCTGTTATGCAAGTATGCTTTCACCCATTTGTACATCTTACCATTCACTCTACAATTTCTCAGTTTCTTCAGAAGCCTTTCTTTCCAAACCTTGTCAAATGCTTTCCTTAGATCTATCCATGCTGCTAGTACCAGTTTCTTATCTTGGAACGCATCCTCAATCTCTTGGGAAAGGTAAGTTGCCTGATCTTCGGTGGAATAACACTGCCTAAAGCCCGCCTGCTGTGGTACAAGAAGGTTTTCACTTTCAAGGTACCACTGTAGCCTGAGGTTGATGATACGTTCCATTGTTTTGCAGAGGCAGCTTGTAAGGCTGATTGGCCTGTAGCTGGAGGCAGTGGAACTGTCTGTTCCTGGTTTTAGGAGTGGTATCATGATTGCTTCCCTCCAGGTCTGTGGAACTCTGCCTGAGTTCCAACAGATATTGAAGATCTGCAGCAGCTTTGTTTTTGCTGCTGTTCCCAAGTTCTTAATCATTTCATTGGACACTCCATCAACTCCTGGCGACTTTCTCATTTTCAATTTGGATATTGCAAGCTCCAGTTCTCTGATTGTAATTGGTGCCTCCATAACTTCAGGTATGGTTCCATCTCGTCCTGCGTATTGTTGTTTCTCACGAGTCTCCTGTTGCTTCTCTGGGCTAACTTCGATGTTGTTGTCTTTAGCAAAGGAGTCTGCAAAGTGATCAGCTGCCTGTTTTCCCATGAGGATGTTTCCATCTTTGTACAGAGCAATCCTAGAGTTTCTCCCTGTACCTTCATCGTTAAGTTGTTTTACCAGCTTCCACAGTTTCCTCGTATCTCTTTCAAAGTTCAGGGACTCTGTTTTCTCCTTCCAGCTTCTTCGCCTGGCCTGCAACTTGGCCCTTTGAAATTTGGCCTTAGCTTGCTGGTAGTTATTGTGGTGTTCTTGGCATGGACTGGTCTCTGCCTGCTTACGAGATGTTTCCACGTCGTTGTGCAGCTGCTCTAGTTCACTATTCCAATATGGTTTGTAGTGCTTACGAGCCCCTCTAGGTATTGTTTCACGAGCAGCCTGTAATATGCATTTGCTGAATTCATCGGCTAGCTTATTGATGTCTTTGTCTACAGTCAGATCTCTAGCCAGTATACTAGTACGGTGCTGGTACATTGTCCAGTCTGCCTTCTTGTAGTTCCACCTAGAGAGAGTGCTGCTCTCCTTGACAAGTTCATTTTCCACAATAAGGAAGACTGGCCGGTGGTCGCTGCCTCCAAGTTGTTTCCCTACAACGCGTGTGGTGTTCCACTCCAGGCCGGGTGAGTGGAATGCCAGGTCTGGTGTAGAGGTGGTGTGCCATGATCTCGAGTAGAAGGTTGGTGGGTCGATTGGCTGGTTAATCAGGATAATCCCATTGTCATCCTGCCAGTTTTCAAGCTTCTCACCTCTCCTGTCCATGTGATCATAGCCCCAGCTCTGTGAGTGGCTGTTGAAGTCTCCGCATACAATCAGTCTTTCTTTTGCTGGGATTGTATCTAGTGCCAGTGGGCGGTCGCTCGGACAGTAGTAGTTGAGCAGGTGAAATTCTGAACTTTCTGTCCTGAGATGAAGCATCTGGTATTCCGCCCCCTCCATATATGTTTCAAGCTGACATGCACTGATGTTATTCCTCATGAGTGTCAGTATTCCACCCTTTCGCCTGTCTATTCGGTCAGTTCGGTAGCACTGGTAGCCTCTGATTTTGAAGGCTATGTCCTTGTTGAGGTGGGTTTCTTGCAAGCAACATACATTTACTTGCTCTTCATTCAGGATATTTTCAAGATCTAATTTTTTGCTGTAGCCGTCTATTTTACTATTGACGCCTTCAGCATTCCAGTGCATTATTTTAAATGGTCTTTTCTTTGCTTGGCCAGTAGCTCTATTCTCATGCCTCCTGGCTCCACGGGGCAATTGAGAAGGACCCCCAGTAGTAGGGGTTGGGCCCTTCCGAGGCAGAGGGCCCGGCACTGCGCCTGCCTGGGTATCCATCACAGGGCGAGTGCCATAACGTTTTGCAGATATAGGCATACTTCCATAGCGCATGTGCATGGCATCCTGATTGCTGTGGTGCGCCTCTTGGCTGGTTGCCTCCATCTTCAGCACCTTGACTTGCTAGGGCAGACCGTGGTCGTGCTCGAGTGTAGGAGGGCCTGGCCAGTCTTGGTTTTTCAGCCGCTGATGGCCCCATCTCCACGTCAAGGAGCTGGCTTCGAGGGGGATATATATTCCTGTGTATAATATCCTTTACATGGAAGTATACAACTGTATGCCATATTTAATGATTGAAAGAATTGTTCATGCCAATGAGTGACTACTAGTATTATTATTAATCTTGATTGTGTTCTAATTGCCTGACCACATCAATGGGTCTATTGTGAAGTTTCGTCATATGTATTAAAGTTACAAACCGTCACTCAGCTGTTATTACTTTCGTTGGAGAAAGAGATGTGTGCACAAAGTAAGTTAATACTCATTTGCCAGGCACGTAAAGAGAGAACCCTGGACATTACATTCCTATCCATATTGGATACTAATAAACAGTCTTGCAAAAGCAAAAGGCAGGAATAAGTACGAAAAAATTAACCTCTCAACAGATGGGAAACCAAGCCATGTGCCTCGCAAATTGTTATGCCTGAATTAATTATGTGCACCAAGTTTATCTATAATGCATTTGCATCAATTGAACTATAACATGATTGAACATGAGACAGGAGTTCAGATGCACTTTTAAGGCAACGTGTTTTAAGCTATTTTGAAGAACTGTGCTGTAGAACGATGACTTTTTGTTCGTGTAAATGAACCTTCGTGCAAACGAATCTTTTTGCAAACGCTGCGTGCAAACTAGCAGCCGGGCAAATGAACTTCCCGTGCAAATGAAACTTTCTGACGCACAGCTGCAAATTAGCCATGCCCCATGACCTGTGATCATGACCAGGAATGTGGGTTAAGAAATGCGCTCGTATTGATAGATGTCAAGGCATATTTTAAAGACAAACGAAGTACCTATTTTTCCAAAAACATTGAAGGCTTTCAGAGACCAATACGTTGTACTAACATTTATAAATCTATAAAAGAAACTTTATGGACCTTATTATTAAGAAATAAATAATACAGTTCGGCCAAACGACATATTATCACACAAGTTTACAGAACTTTATAGTTTCTATTTTGGCTCAGTGTTCCTGATTCATGCGAGACAGTGTTAACAGCGTTACACCGTGTTCAGACCAAAATAGTTTAGTCTGCATTTTAAGATACGTTTAGTTTCATTTTAAAAGCTTGTTTAAAGCATCTTGTGCTTTCATATTTAAGATACGTTTAGTTTCATTTTAAAAGCTTGTTTAAAGCATCTTGTGCTTTCATAGCGTGCTCCATCTTCGCTATTTTTTTTTCTATTCTATATGTTCAGTGTTGCCAATTTTTTTTTTTAAATTAGATATCATTTTTTTTTTCATTCATCTTTGGAAGTATGAAGAAAGGTGATCTTCTATAGGTTTATGTGAGGTGTGCATTTAAGGAATTTTAGCGCTTTGACGCATTCATACTGATAGTCCTTTTTTGCATTGCGAACATTTAATTTTTGTTTAGATGTGGCGTTAGGTATAACGTTTTGTTATTGTTTCGTATATATGTCTCACATTGTCAAGTGTTGTAATAGTGCTTTCTATACCTTCTTCTCTTTAGTTGTTAATGTGACGGTTGTTTCGTTTTAGTTGTGAATTATTTGTAGTGTCTAATAGTTATTATTTGTTTACATTTTAATATAGAATATTGTTCTTGTTGTCTTATTTTAGTTAAATTTTATTTGTTTTTGTGTGTGTTGTATCTTGACATATATCATCATTATCATTGACACCATTGCCTTCATCTTTTCATTGTACATTTGTCTGGACCCATTGATATACATGGCATAATTTTGCATATTTTTTTTTTCCTTTTCTTATAACATGTATTGAGCACTGCAATGTTCAATAACTATATCACCATAATTTAACACATTTTAATTATGTCCTTGGTGGTTTTGTAGGACTTACATATGTATTGAGTTTTGTATTGTTCATCATTATAAATATCACTATATTTTGAACAGAAAGTAGTTTCTGGTAGGAAACCATGTCTTCGTTTCAAGACTTTATAGAAATAGGAATTAAATTTAATAAATCAGGAGCAGAACTAGAGACGTTTGCTACCACACAATTTGACAGCTATAATGCACGAATTGAAAGACAGAATGAACGTGAATTAAAACGTGTTCAGTTAGAACATGATGAGAAGAAAAAGGCACATGATTTAGAGAAGGACAAGTTAGAACTAGAACAAAAGGAGAAACTGGAGCGAATAAAGATGGAAGAGAAAGAAAAAGATCATGCATAAGCTCTTGCACTTGAAAAATTAAAGTTTGATGCTGAACAAGAAAAATTAAAGATAGACATGGAGATAGAGAAATTGCATATTCAGAAAGATGTAGATGTTGCTGTCGCCCTAAGAAAAGTGGAGTTGGACGCTCCAAAGACATCTACTGCACCTGTGACCACAAACCGGAT
This sequence comes from Oreohelix idahoensis, assembly GCA_024509875.1. NCBI lineage: Eukaryota > Metazoa > Mollusca > Gastropoda > Stylommatophora > Oreohelicidae > Oreohelix > Oreohelix idahoensis. Next base: position 247,646 of record JAMPIV010000980.1, read on the forward strand.
ACGATTGCCAAATTTCAACCAGCAAAGTGACTGCATAGATAGTTTCTTACAACGCTTTGAACTCAAGGTCAGTGCGTTGAAGATCCCCAAGGGTGAATGGAGTGCTACGTTGCGCGATTTGTTAACAGCGGACGCTCTACGGGCTTATTTTGCTCTGGACAGCAGTAGTAGAGGAGACTACGATGTTGTCAAGGAGATATTGCTACGTAAATGTCAGCTTACGGAAGCAGGATTCCGTGATAAATTTCATTCCTGTCTGCCTAGCAGGAAAGCTGACTTTGAAGAATTTATCTCAATAATAAAATTATATTCTAAAAGATGGATAGAATTGTCCGGAATTGATAAGACCTTCACTGGCTTACTTGATCTAATGTTACGTGACAAGGTGTTGTCGGCATGTAGCACCGATCTTGCCTCATTTTTTCAAGAAAGAAAACCGAAAGACCTTGAGGCAATGGAGATACTTGGGAGACAATATATGACAGCTCACCCAGATAAAGAGGTTCACAAACCAACTATAAAGGATGCACTCCCAGTATGTGTGGCTCATCATGACTTTAGAGATGGTGGTCTTAGACCTCAATCACAGAGTGTGGACAGAGTAAGGCAAAGCTATAGATCCAACTACCGGGGAAAATATAACTTCCCAAGGCAGAGGTCACCATCTAACTTCTCACAGAGACGAGACTATGGTTATTCAAACCAAGGTCAGTGGCGGCAGAATTCTAGCTGTGGTGAGGAAATGCATCACAAATGGATGGATCATAGACCCACACAAGACAACGTATCCTACAGTGGTAATAGGAATAATGGCAGATGTTGGTCATGTGCTAGGAATAGACCTTATAAGAAATATTATGGAAACAGTACTAACAAACACTGTGGGCATAATGACAATAGCAATCATGATAAGGGTACTGCATGTGTAACTACGAAGAAGAATGATGAGAAGGGAGCCGACCATGCCAATGCATGTATTGTTAGCTCACTTAATGATGAAAATTGTTATGAGTGCAAATCTTTATTCCAACCTGGTTCACAGCCCAGATTGATCTGTGGGCATGCTCTACCCGCTATGTCATCTTGTGAGAACGTGGGACGCCTCACATTATATACTGGTTTTCTGTATAACAGGCATGTAAGTGTCCTTCGTGATTCTGGCTGTACCACTGTCGGAGTCCGTAGATCATTAATTGATGAATCTGCTTTTATTGGTAAAACAGTGAAGTGCATAACATTTGGAGGGAGTATAGAGTGTTACCCAGTGGCAGAAATAGATATTGCCACACCCTTCTTTACAGGTAAGGTAAGGGCATGTGTCCTTGACCAACCAGTATCAGACATTATTCTTGGTAATATACCAGGTATTAAGGATTGCTCTCCAGAGGAGATACATGAATGGGTTGAATCTCACCCAATGTTGGCTAACGCTGTGGTCACTAGGGCCCAGCATGCTGCTGAATCCAAGGCAAAGCCAGCTATACCATTTAGTGAGAGAGCATCTCTTCAGAATGTTCATAATGTTTCCCCCCAGTCGTTCGCGACCAAACAGCGCGAAGATGTTGCTTTGCAACCATTGTTTGTTCTAGCAGAGAGCAAACATGTGAAGAAGACAAAAACTTCACGTTACTGGTTTGAATTTAAAAACTCAGTACTGACTAGGATCTTTGACAACTATGTTTTAGTCAGGAGACAGGTAGTTATTCCAAAGAGTTTTAGACCTATTGTATTGAATACTGCCCATGACTCGCTTTTAGCTGGTCATATGGGGATTAAGCGTACTCTGTTTCGTGTCACCTCAAATTTTTATTGGCCCTGTGTTAACAAAGATGTAAAGCTATACTGCAGGTCATGTACAACTTGTCAAAAGGTAGCACGTAGGGGCAAGCACCACGCTGCACCCTTACAAGTCACTGATGTGCCATTACGGCCTTTCACCAAGCTTGCGGTTGACATAGTTGGTCCTATGTCAGTCATGTCAGATAGAGGATATCGATATATCCTAACGTGTATAGACTTATGTACACGTTGGCCAGAGGCCATACATTGAAGACTATCACCTCAGCAGCTGTCGCTGATGCTCTATTTGTTATTTTTTGTTGCATAGGATTTCCTGATGAAATCTTATCAGATCGTGGTACTCAATTTATGTCTCAAATGATGAAAGATATTGAGAACATGTTAGCAATTAAGCATTCGTTCACAAGCCCATACCATCTGGAAAGCAATGGCGTTTGCAAGCGTTTCAGTGGCTCGTTGAAGCAGTTGTTAGGCAAAGTCACCGAGACATGTTCTCGTGACGGACCGAATGTTACCAGCAGTCTTATTTGCTTACAGAGAAGTGCCCCATGAGAGCACTGGCTTTTTGCCATTTGAGTTGGTATATGCTGCCAACCCTAGAGGTCCTATGCACATACTCAAGGATTTGTTGTTGGGATCACGTTCGTTCTTACCAGGAGAACAAGTATGGCTACTTTTTCCGACCAAGGAAAATAAACTGCTAGTTTCCTGGCAGGGTCCTTTTCAGGTAGTTGAGAAGAAAACTGATGTTGATTATGCCATTGACATAAGGGGCAAAATTAAAACATTTCACATTAATATATTAAAATTGTATGTGGAGCGCCCTGCAGAGTTAGAACCTATCTTGGACAGTATTTCTGATGAACCGGTTCGACAGACTTTGTCAGCTGTTGTGGAATCTGATGATTCTACAGCGAGCGATATTTCTTTTAATTTTCCTCTGCTGCCTTTAACATCTTCCAAATCTTGGAGAGATGTAACTGTATCAGATAATTTAGATTCTGGTTATCGAGAACAGGCTCTTGCTGTTTTAGAATCTTTCTCTGATGTGCTGACTGAACTTCCAGGTCACACTGATGTTATCTCTCATGATATTACATTGAGTGATGATCACCCTATCAAACTCAGACTGTACACTATACCTTTACACAACAGATCTCAGGTAGATAGTGAACTTAAGGATATGCTACGCATGGGCATCATTTCTCCTTCTGAATCATCCTATTCTTTTCCTATGGTTCTAGTTAGAAAGAAGGACAAATCTCTTCGCATCTGCATTGATTTTAGACGTCTTAACAGTGTCACTCTCACAGATGCTGAGTCTATGCCTGTTTTGGAGGATCTCTTATCACAACTATCACAGGCTACATACTTTAGCAAACTAGATCTATCCAAGGGATATTGGCAGATCCCTTTAACTGATAAAGCCAAACCTCTTATGACTCCATATGGGTTATTCCAATGGAATTATATGTGTTTTGGCCTTGTCAATGCTCCCACGACTTTTGTATGCATGATGTGGAGACTCTTAGGAGATAGGTCTGATGTCATCACATATATAGACGACATCTGTTTATTCCATAGTTCTTGGCAAGAACATATCACAGGATTAAAATCTTTATTAATGCTACTCAGAAAGCATGGTTTGACAGTTAGACCTTCAAAGGTTCAGATTGGTTGTCGAGAAATTTCATTTCTTGGTCACCGTGTAAGTAACCACATGTTATACCCTGATGAGCAGACTGTCAAACGCATATTAGAATTAGATATCCCTCGGACAAAGAAACAAGTTAGGAGCATGTTAGGACTCCTTAACTTTTATCACAAGTTCATTCCGAACTTTTCATCTATTTCTTCTGTCCTGTCATCTTTGACTAAAAAGGGAGCTCCTAATAAAATTGTTTGGTCCCATACTTGCAGTGGAGCTTTGAACAAAATTAAAACTGTATTTTCCAAGGCACCTATTTTGGTGTTACCTAATATCACTATGCCATTTCTTCTGAGGACTGATGCTTCTCAAACTGGCATTGGTGGTTGCCTCTTGCAATGGTTCAATGATACTCCACATTCATGCTTGTATGTAAGCAGGAAGTTGCTACCAGCAGAAACTCGGTATTCCACCAGTGAAAGAGAACTCTTCTCCATAATTTGGTGTATGGGCAAGTTATCACGCTATTTACTTGGCGCACACTTCTACCTCCAGACGGATCACCATCCACTAACATCCCTAAATAAAAAAACTACGACAGACAGTAGATTACACAGATGGTTCTTGCTTATCCAAGAATATATATATACAATTATTCCAATCAAGGGATCAGAAAACTTTCTGGCAGACCTATTGTCAAGGAATGTAACTAGAAAGTGAAATTGTTGGTGCCAGATGTTGCTATTGTCTGATCTTGTTTTGTTTTTCAGGTGATATATTATTGAAACATTCATTTTACGACTTCAATTGCATTTTTTTCTAAAGATTGGATTACATTTTGTCTAAACTGTTTAGATATATCTGTTTTCATGTCATTTGGTATTACAATTACTATTTCATATATATTATTCTAAGCAGTATGATTTTTCTTTCCTAATAGATTAATAGTTCTTGGGCTAACTATCCACTGTTCTCAAGCAAAAACCCTTGGTTTCCACTCGGGAACAGGGGGCAATGTTGGGAGTAGAAAATGCATTAGTTTTAACGCCCAGTTTGGCACTTCGCTACCTCACCCAATAGCCACTCTATGTCATATGATGAGACCGGCTGAGAAAGTATTGCTAACAAGGCGGGTGAAAACGAGAGTTAGTTAGCAGCGAGGGGCACTGAGTGACCAGCCGGCGGGTTGTCGAGATGTGTATGTGGCTATGTGTGTTTAGCCCTAATATATATTCCTGTGTATAATATCCTTTACATGGAAGTATACAACTGTATGTCATATTTAACGATTGAAAGAATTGTTCATGCCAATGAGTGACTACTAGTATTATTATTAATCTTGATTGTGTTCTAATTGCCTGACCACATCAATGGGTCTATTGTGAAGTTTTGTCATCCCCCCCTCCCCCTCTCTGCCACTCTCCAACACTCCGCACCACAGAGAAGCACAGAAAGCACACAACTCTCACACAGTCTCAATTTGGTGCCTGTGCTGCACTGGGAAGACCTCCAAATGCCGCCGAGAACAGCAAAGGCTGCTCTCGCTCTATCCATTCTGTCGCCAATGTGCCCGCCCGCCCGGTCCTCCGCCAGGCGCCACCATGCCCCCCAGGTAAGCAAATGTGTCCGTCCGTTCTAACTTCTGGCTCCCCACTGTCACTGGCCCAGGATTTCCCACATCCAGCGCCATGACCTCTGTCTTCTTCAAATTGATGTTCAGGCCAACCCGCCGGCCACACCCACTCAGTCCATCGGTTTTGTCCCGAATGTGCTGATGTGAATGCGCGAGTAGTGCAATGTCATCTGCATACCCCAAATCTTCCAGTGTAGAAAACACCATTCATCCAATTCCTCCTGGACTGCCCTCCGTCGTCCGGCGCACCACCCAATCTATGACTGTCAGAAATAATGTTGTTGATAAGGGGCATCCCTGTCGTTCTCCTGTTTTCACTTCGAAAGTTACATTACTCGATCCAACACTGCACGTAAAGTTAGAATAGAGGCTTTTTATGATGGAAACAATGCGGCTGGGAATTCCATAAGCCCTCAACTTTCCATAGGCTGTCCCTGTGCATGCTGTCGAAAGCCTTTTCAAAATCAACAAAGTTAATGTACAGCTGTCTCTGCCACTCTGAGCACTGCTCTATAATGTTCCCGAGGGCAAATATATGATCTGCACATCCTCTGTTCTTTCTGAAGTCCGCCTGCTCTTTCTTCAGTTTATGGTCAACTGCTTTTGAAATTCTCTGGATGATTATCCTGCCTAGTATTTTGCTGGGAACTGAGAGGAGGGTAATTCCTCTCCAGTTGTTGCAGTCTGCAAGGTCGCCCATCCTGGGCAGTTTGACAACCATTCCTCCACTCCACTTCGCCGGTGTTGTCCCAGCCTCCCAGACCCGTGCAAACAGTGGTTCCAATAGCTCCGCCGCCAGCTCATGGTCCGCCCCGAACAGCTCAGCATTTAGACTGTCGTGACCAGGCGCTTTTCCATTTTCTAGCCCTTTGATAGCTGTGACGATTTCTTCCCTTCGTGGAACGTCTGTATTCACGTCTAAGTCACCTTCAGCCTCAGGAACATTCAGCTGAGTCTCTGGTGGTTCCTTATTCAGTGTTTCTCTGAAGTGCTCCGCCCATCTTGCCTCCCGCCCCCGCGCTGCGGTGACGAGACCTCCCCGCCCGTCTCCCACCAACGCTATGCTGTTTGCACCTCGTTTTCCACTGATAGCCTCAGGTACCTTATAAACTGTGCTCTGTCCATCTCTCAGCGCCGCCTCCTCTGCCTGTCCCGCAAGGTCATCCAGAAATGTCCCTCCGCTAGCACGGGCTTGACGCCCCACTTTCCCGTCCAGCTGACTGCACTGCTCACTATATATTGCCTTTAACCAGGGAGACCCAGCTTCCATTTTCCCTCTCTTCATTTCCTTTCTCTTTGCTATGGTGTTCAGCGCCTCTGGTGCCATCCAGTCTTGGCTCTTTCTTTCCTGGAATCCCAAGCATGACTTGCTGCTTTCTCTGTATATTGTTGAGATGGTGTTGAATTTCTGGTCGACATCGTCGGTCTCTGTTCTTTCCTGGCTTTTGGTAATCAGATATCGTCTCTTTACGTCGACCACGAACGCTTTTCTGGTGAGGGGGTCCTTAAGTTTTGTGATGTTATATCTCTTCTGTTTGACTGCAACCAGCCCAGCAGCTCTGAGCCTCACCTTCAGTCTTGCTACTACTAGGTGATGATCACTTCCCACATCTGCGCCTCTTCTTACTTTCACGTCTTGTAGTGCATGTCTCCATCTGCCATTGATCATTATGTGATCTATCTGGTTTTTGTCTCGTCCGTTTGGTGATTCCCATGTTAACTTGTGCACTTCTTTGTGTTGAAAAACGGTTCCTCCAATGACCAGGTTGTTAATACTGCAGAAGCTTATTAATTTGTCCCCATTCTCATTTACTGTTCCACTGCTGCATTTCCCCATTACTCTTTCGTTATAATTATTGGGTGTTCCAACTTTCGCATTTAGGTCTCCCATTACTATAATAAGATCGTACCTGGGTACAGTTTCCATTTCCTTTTGTACCTGTTAATAGAACTCGTCCTTGATCTCTTCATCGCTGTCGTTTGTTGGTGCATAGCATTGTATAATTGTGGTGTTGGTGAATCTCCCTCTCAGTCTTGCTCTTATTAGTCTGTTGCCAATGGGTTTCCATTCCAGTAGAGACCCTTCCATTCCTTTCTTAAGGATAATGGCTACACCTTCGTTGTGCTGACCATCCTATCTACCAGAATAAAGTACTGTTTCCCCTGTAGCTGTTTTTATTCTCCCCATCCCTGTCCATCTGCTCTCGCTTATTCCCAGGATATGTAGTTTGTAATTCTTCATCTCTGCTGTGATCTGTCTCAGCTTTCCTGCCTCATTCATAGTTCTGACATTCCAAAAACCAATTCTGGTTTCGTGTTTTGCGGTCTGGGCATCCGTTTTCATGCCAGTCGGTGGCTTCCCTTCGGCTTTCACCACTGTCAGTCATACGAGCCTGAGACTCCGGATGTCCGCCCCACATCAAAGTTTTTTCATTTATTGCTGTTTCCGTAACATGTGCGATTTTTTACACGGACAGGGGTGTCGGCCCTGTGCTAAAACCCCCAACCTGGAGGACCAGGGTACCAGCTTTTGTCTGACCCCTACCCACGCAGACCAGTCCAGCTTGGTTGAACCTACCAGGATTACAAACTCTAGGATTCTAGAGTAGATTTTACCAGGGATACTGAGAAGGGATATGCCTCTATGGTTTCCACACTGTCGATTGTCACCCTTTTTGAAAATTGGTGTTATGATGGCAATCTCCCAATCCTTTGGTATGGTCTTGTTGCACCACGCTGCCTGTAGTTACGACAAAACACGAATAAAAATGAAGATAAATGTGTAAAATTCCCTCCAAACTCATACAAAGCACGTTAAATTTGGCACAGTTTTGTGTTTACTTCTGTTCGAGATAAATTCCGGGCAGTTTAAAATATCAGAGTGGAAAGAAACAACAAAATAATTCAGGGTCTTTTAAAGATCATATGGACACAGCGGTCGGCCCTTGCGTCTTTAAATAGATCTTACGTACGGAATCAGTTAATTCTGATGGAGTTTCTCAAGCGCAGGCCAAGATGCATAATTATTCAGTACCAACAAATGAGTAGCTTTTATATGCTCATGCATAATAATAATTTACGTAGTACTGCACTTAGGCGGCTGTCATTTAAAATTACTAGAAGAAAAGCCTTTACAAATTCAGTGACATCTTAAATTGAAGCACCTCTGCTCATTACAGAGAAGGGATAACAGTTTAAAAGTGTTTGTACTCATTTCCTAGTTTATAATAGAGTAATTTAATTCTTTACATAACATGATTTTTTTGACATGAAATGGATTTTTTTAATTCTGTCAGTATTGAAATGTATCCAGACTATCAGAGGTTAGATATAGATAATTATGAAGGTATTTACTAGTACCAGTTATTTTGTTTCAGGGCACTACACTCCAGCAGGACGCTCGGTTCTCTGACAAGATGAAGAAACTTATGAAGACCACGAAATTTGCTGATGGATTAAACAGAAAAGTATGTTCATAATCATCATCATCATAACCCTCCACTCCAAAAGGAGCATAGGCCTTCAACAAACACATGCCAAGTCCTCCTGTCACGTGCCATCATCTCAAGTTCTTTCCACGTTCTCCTCATCATTTTCACCTATGTTTTCAGCTCTCTTCTCCATGTGCTTCTTCTTCTTTTCTTTCTTTGATCCTTAGCCGCCGACCGTCAAAGCAGTCAGTGGCCATCATGCCTAGTGGCGTCTTGTAGGGCAACAACAAATTGATTCCACCTTGCTCGGTCGGCGGCCATCCTTCGTACAGTGCCCCAACTCTGGTTCATTCTTTGCATCTCGGCCTCCACAGTCCTCCGCCAGGTTGTTTTCTTGGTCTACCTCTGCCGCTTTTGCCCTGAGGGTTCCAGAACAAGGACTGCCTTGTAATGCTATGAACAGGTTTCCTCAGTGCGTGTCCTATCCATCGCCATCATCTTCTTCTCATCTCTTGTTCCACTGGCACTTGTCTAGTTCTTGTCCTCAGTTCCACGTTGGTAACCTTGTCATACCATTTTAATCCCTCTATTCTACGCTGTTCATAATACATGTTTTAAAATATTTAAAGTTACTCAGCCAACTGACGGTCGGCGGCTAAGGATCAAAGAAAAAGAAGCCAACTTTAAGTTCTCTGTAGTTATTTCTTCATATTTTTTTTTTAATTTGGATTATAGTAATGTGCAGCGCACAATAGTCTCCCATAATTTAGGAGCCATTTCCAAAATTACTCAGAAGACTGGGTGGTCTTTGAATATGTGCATAATTAGTTTGCATATATTAGGCACTTGCATTACGTGCTTCAGATTGTTTGTTTTCTTATTTTTAAAATAACCCAAATAACTTTCACAGGTGGATATGACAAAAGTAAATGTTGACAGTCTGAAACCTTGGATAGCGCAGCGTCTGACTGAACTACTTGGAATAGAAGATGATATTGTTGTAGAATTTGTCTACAATCATCTTGAAGAGAGGGTAGGGCACCGAAATACGTGTTTTTAATGTTTGTTTTGCCTTTTTTTCTTTTAAAAATGAATTTTGAGTTTAGAATACTTGCTCTTGTGAGATGTGAGAATGTTGCCAATGTGTACATTTTCCCTTAATTTAATATATAAAGATCCTAGACTGTAATACTACTCTAGTACCCACACAAGATTTTTTTTAAAGTAAACTAAAGTATTAGTGTACCAAAGATGGTTTTAAAAAAAAAGGGGGGGAGAGAGAAAAAAAGACAGCTGCACACAAACAGTCCTACTTAATTAATGGCTTAAAGACAGGAAAACCCTTTCAACCTCAGCGTTGATAAAACATTGCTTTTGGCCAGTGTTGGATGTTTATTCATTTGTTGACTATTTCCTCTTACGCTCAGAGAAGTACTATAAACAAATTGGCACTCAAGCATAGTCACTCACTACTGAGCCACGGATGTGGGCTGCTCCCAGTTTTCTCAATGCTTTGGTAGCTAGATACTCATATCAGCTGCCTCAGAGATAAATCATCTGCTTGCCTCAATGGTGGGTTTGTATCATTGTTATCTATCCATTTGGTTTTGTGTCGGTCTAGTTTTAGCCAGCAACTGCTGCAAAGCCGAGATGGGTATTGGTGGTTAAGCAAAATATTTTCCAGGAGGGCATTTACTAACTTGGGCCACACATTATGTATAGCAGTTAAATTTTTCTCTGCAGTAAATGTATGTTAGTATCACATATAACTACATAGCACAGAGCCATTAACTTTAGACATAAGATTTGATTATGAAAATGTCTACAGCTTAGCCATGATTGGGAATGTTTTCAAAATAAAAAATAATGCAGTTTACTAAATGTCCAATTACATGTTTTCAAGATCAGAATTAGAATGGCATGTACAAGGGGATTGACATATGTCTTGGGCCTGACCATGAAGGAGTCACAGGAGGAAGATGAAACTTGGCACATTTAAAGTTCATCACATTTGCACTGAATGTGTGAAGTACACGTTTGTTTCTTCAATGGGTTTTCCCGCTACGGTGCACGGCGCAATGTACCCTATTGACCAGATCTGCTGCTCCAAAAATTTGACAAAACAATGGAAAAGAAGGAGGCCAGAGCTGTGATAAAATTTCTGATGTTTCAGGGAAAACCACCTACAGAAATACACAGGGAGATGGAACCAGTGTTTCGTGATTCTTGTCCTTCATATACTTCGGTAAAAAACTGGTGTCAACAGTTTAAGTGCGGCCGCTCAAATGTTGCTGATCTGCCAAGATCTGGTAGACCAGCCTCAGAGTGCAACGATGAAAATGCAACATGAGTGAAGAAAATCATTGATCAGGGTCGAAAAATGACAATTGTGGAGATAGCTAGTAGAGTAAAACTAAATGAAAGAACAGTTTATAGAATTTTCAACAGACTGAACATGAGAAAAGTGTGCACGCTGGGTTCCGCAACTGTTGACACGTGAACAGAAGCAAACGAGGGTAAATTGCTTTCAACAGTTAATCAAAAAGTGTCAGCCAAAAAAATTGTTGGAGACCATGGTGACAGTAGATGAGACTTGGGTACACCATTATGACCCCGAATCCAAAATTGCCAGCATGCAATGGAAAACCCCGGGCTCCCCAACACCTGTCAAGCCGAGGGCGCAGACATCTGCAGGAAAAGGGATGCTGACTGTTTTTGGGACGGCAAAGGTGTCCTTTTGAAAGATTATCTGCCTCGTGGGAACACAGTTAATGGACAGTACTATGCAGATCTTCTCACAAAATTTAAGAAAGGTTGTGACCAGGAAACGAGGGATAGCGCGCACTCAAAATCTTTCTTTGCTTCAAGACAACGCGCCCTCTCACAAAGCACGGCTTGTGCAGCTAGCAGCCAACGGTTTGAATATTGAAATTCTTCCACACCCACCATATTGGCTCCATCAGACTTTTTTCTATTCCCAAATCTTAAAAAACAGCTAAAAGGAAATCACTTTGACAGCAAAGAAGAGGTTATACTGGCATGTGATGACTGGTTTAGTTTGAAAAATAGGGTGTTCTACTCCCAAGGTCTTTTCAAGGTCAAGCAGAGATGGCAGAAGTGTGTCAATTCAGACAGTGGCTGTATTGAAAAGGAATAAATACTATACAAAATTTCAGCTCTCTGTGATATGTCCTTCATGGTCAGGCCCAAGACTTATGTCAATCCCCTTGTATTATCTTTCAAAACTTGGTGTATGCAGAAATATGTCATTCCTTCATAGTTTAGAAAGGTCCATTGAGGTAAATAATGTAAAAAGCAGTATGAGGCATAGCATTAGGCAGTGTGGTAGGATAAAATAATTAAGGGTTTAGGGCAAAAATTTAGGACGAGAGAAACATTTTTAAAGTTAAGCATGCATCATAAACCATTCCACTGTCACTGGGACAGCTGCTGACTTAAAATACCAGTGGATACATTAAGATTTGTCTAAGATTTCCACAGCTCTTTTGGACATGGGAATTATAAAACGTGCTTCACCAGTGGACCTGAAAGATGGGAGTAAAAAGAGATTAGTATACTGAATACAATCTTCATATTTTGAAGTAGTTTTGAAGGCAGGCATTAAAGACATTGTAATGAGTGTCCCTGTGGTTGAGATACCATGTGAGGAGCAAGTTTAGTTTGTAGTGATTCGTGTGTTATCCTGTGATGTCTTACTGAGGTCAAGGTTGTTGTTTCTCTCATTGTATGAATGTGTGAACTAGTGAGAATGTTCATAGATTTGTGTGCCAGTGTTACTGATGGGGCACATCTTTTTTGCAGAGATAACAGACATTTCATTTTATTGGATGCCTAGGTTGACCCAGGCCAGGGCAAGAAGGTAGTAGCTCTGTCCTGTGTGGTGATGGGACACAGCGCCCTTTGGGTTATGATGTTCGTTGGCTTTGAATATGAGTGTGGGAGATTTGCTGGGCTTGACATGGAAAAGGACTGAAACTCTGGTCATTGATGCGACAGATGGAGTAGTAATTGATGTTTTGCTTGATACATCACTGCATCATGAGTAATGAACTTTGAAGCAGTGAAGTGAACAGATTTGTGTCCGTCACATTACCATATCATTTACTTTGCCATTATTCATTTAAACAAAAAATAAATTATTTTTTACATTAATTTCAGGGATAAAAATAGTTTTGTTTTTCAGACGGTTAAATCTAAGCTTTACTTGAAAATATATGTTTATTTCAGATACTCTGTTGAACAATCCAGTTTATGGTTAGCAACTAAGCATTAATATTCTGCTGCAGTTTACTTTCTGTAATGTCCTTCTTTTCTTATTCCAGGGTGTAATCTTTCTCCATTTATATGTTAAATACAATGAACTTTTCGGGCAGTTTCATAACTTTCATCCAACAAATATGTAGGCATATGATGAAGGCTGGTAAATTGCATTAGCCAAAGCCATACTGCTTCTTCAGTAAATAGTGATATTTATAAGACAGGATGGTGATTGCATGTGATCAGGGGACATACTATGATAAGCATCTAGTAAGATAATCAAAAGAAGCTCAAGCATATATATCACTTTCCGTTATGCATTCACTTCAGCTTTCAGCAGCATGATCTGTGAGAGCAGCAGTCAGTGAAATAGTTATTAAGGGCTATAGTAATAATTAGTGTTTGTGTTTCATTGTATATGTTAAGTTCTAGGACGTAGCAGTGTTTCAGGGCTTAAAATATGTTCTAGGACTTATGCATGCTATCTTCCCCTTTGTGTGTATCCTCAGCATCCTGATGCCAAGGAGATGCAGATTAACTTGACTGGTTTCCTTGATGGCAAGAATGCCAGAATATTTATCAGTGAACTCTGGGACCACTTGTGCAGTGCTCAAGAGAATGTTACGGGTATACCTAACCAGTTCTTAGAGCAGAAGAAAAATGAAATCAAACAGAGACAGGTGGGTCTTTTATTCTGTTTATTGCTGTCAGAACAATTTATTCTCTTACTGGTTATGTGTGTGCATGGCTGTGTTGCTGATTTAAAAAAATCATTTATTGCTGTGGGAAATAAAAAAAAAATATTTTTATCTTGATCGGTTTGTATTTTTAAAAAGTATTTGTTTCATATGTGTGCGTTAAGATTATACATATAATTGTTACCAGTGCTCAACCAAATATAATAATTGTAAGATACGTATTTTCTTCAATCATTCCCACTTTGCTGAACTCAGTAATTATTGCTGTGTAGTAGTTGTCTTCATTTGGTGGTGCTGGCAACCTGATTGTGTAAAACTAATTGCCATAGAAACCACCGCTGTAAGTGTGTGTGAATGCTTGGGGCAGGCTTCCCGATGACATGCTGTGGTGCTGGCTCTATGCTCCGTAAGGAGCGCAAAAGAGTTGGTGCAGGCTTCCTAAGAACAATTACAGTTCTGGCTCCATACGGAGCGACAAGGAGAAAGAAGAAGTTGTCTCCATCTTTATTGTCTTGAGCCATATGTCGTTTGCTGTAAACATTATTTTGACACACATTTTTGGCTTTGTGCCTGTCTAAATCTTGCAGATCTATTAACTTCATTAAAAAGTGCGATCAGCTTTTTTTTTTTTTTTTTAAATGTGTTGAACCTCAGCTTAGGACCTAAGATGCGTCAACATTGATGAATGAAGTCAGCGACCCTTAGCTGACTGCTCGTGTCAGGGTCAGTGAACCAAAGCTGACCAAGACCCTACTCCACCTCCAAGTGGTGGTCCTGGAAACAGGCTGCGTCACTGCAATCTGGCTGAGAGAGTAGGGATCGAAGAGAGAAGACAAACCAGGTCCTAAAAAATGCCATGCCGAAGTCGAATGATTCGGGCTGAAAGGCGCAGATATCGCAGCTTTGCTGTAAACGGCGTCACAACGCAAACCAACGTCCTTTTCAGGACGAATGCAGAAGAAGAAGAACCTCAGCTTGAATACACATTATGAAAATATGTTTTATACGAAAAGGTTAAAGAGTATATATAATGGGGTCACAATATTTTTAATGACTGGTGTTTTTTTTCTCTTCCAAAAGCTATCTTTGTGTATGTGTAATCTTTCGTTCTATAGACATGCTCTGACTTGTGTGTTTTGTATGTTGTCATCTTCGTGTTGTTTAGTAAAATAGGATTATATAAAAAAAAATACTAAACACTGAATATTAAAGGGGTATGGAAACTATACTGATATGTTTGGATAGTATACAGGAAGGACCAGTTTATGGTTATAGTGTGCTAGGTAGAGCTCTCTAACATGTAAAAAAGGGGCAAAGTCTACAGACAGGGGGGTATGATGTGCTGGTGTTGTGGGTAGTGGGTTTCCCCCCTTGCTTCACCCTAGGCCTAGTGAATTCTGTTCATGAAAGGAGCGACCATTGCGGTGTTAGTCTCTTGGCCTAGCAAAACCTCTCATACCCCAAGATCGTTGTGCGTGGTGAAGAGCCACACCCTCCTCGAGGTAGTCCTGGTAACTGAGGGTGCGAATCCTCAGGCTAAACACAACGGATCTAGAGGAGCAAACCTCGATAATAAAACCGGTGCACTACACCGTACACGCCCTCTGTGGGTGGGAAGGAGCCAGATGGATACTGAACAAGTCTTGGGAGTGGGAACGAGTGTGGACTGCTCCCTGAAGATCGGAACCCATCGTACAGGCACAGAGACTCAGGACGTGACGATCCTATTGCCTTCAACTCTTGGTCACATGCCTAGAGCCTTGGAGAACTCGGCGTAACCAGCAGGCAATTTGGTGGCGGGGAAAGAGCACTGTGAGCCCTACCTTGGCTACGTATCACAAGGAGACGCAGAAACACCCCCTTTATCTCCCCCAGAGCTGGCACAGTACACTTCTGGCTTCTACCCGGGGCGTTAGGAAATCCACAGGCACCCCAGCATCACAATGCCAAGAAGATGACAAAGTTGGAATTTACTAACTCAAACCTGGCAGAGCAAGTCCTCCAACAGATGTGGCCGATGCTGGGCCCACTGGCGCGTGGACACGTCCCGATCCCCATCGAGACTTGCCCGGGGAGCCCACCCCGGCTCAAAAAAGCAGAGAAGGCCACTCTCCAAACCTCCGATGTCTTGCGGGCAGTGTTAGGATGTGCAAGAACATGGACAGGAAGACTCCACAACTTCCCCACTGAAGACACGCCCACGGCGACCGTTGCCTCAACTGGCTGTGTGTGGTGTACCCGGAAACGGGGCCTCCCAGTACTGAGACACAGTTAAGTCCCCGATGTCATTTATCGGTGCAGAGTTGAGAGAGATGGCTGAGCATCACAATCCCCCCTGTGTTGCAGCATGATGAGAACCCAGAATTGCACACTGAGCTTGGGGGGAATCACTTGGGCACCAGACTTAATACTGGCTCTTGACTGGATGGCCGCATGCAGGAGATTTCTACAATGGGGGGTTGGCAGGTGGTGGGTATCTGGAAGTGGCTCTGTGCAGGACGTGAGGATTCCTTGGGTGAGCCCAGAACCAGAGCACAGCATTGTGCAAGCTCTGCATAGTTGGAGAGCCCCCTGGATGACGGGGAATGCACAGTGTGCTACCCCACCCGTCCCCAACTGCTAACTTAGAACCAGAAGTGGGGTCCTCTGTATGCGTGCCAGGCCAGGATAAAATGCCTGGGAAAGAGACTGGAGCTCAGAACTCCCTAACTCAAAGTTGCAGGATGGCAGGAAAGACAGGGCTATTTTGAAGATAATGCAACCATATTTTCACCATACGAGCTCGGACGCCGCCTCGGTAAACAAGGTCCGTGCAGAGCAGTGACACCCCCAGGCTGCTTGCGAATAGTCTACTACTGGGAACATAAACAGATTAGGGATGAGCCCACTCTCCCGTTGAACAGGTGCTAAAGTCATAGATACTGGGCCAGAAGGCGCACCGGAAACCACAGTATCACGCAACTCGCTTTTTTTTTTTTTTTTTCTATGGAGAGTACACCGTCATGTAAAAAAAAAAAGAAAGACAACTAAGGTGAGGTTGTGAGTGGGATCAGTAAATTCATTTTGTAAAACAAATTGATGCAGGAATTACTGTGCTAGAGTATATTGTTGAAGCGGGTTCTTGGTGCATGTTGATGAGGGTCAAAACGATTTAGGTTGTCATTTAATTCTTTTTATTCTTTTAATTGGGTATAAAATGGACAAATGGAAAATTCCTGGGGGACCTGGATTTCGCAGATGATGTAGCATTCTTAAGTTCAACACCAAGACAATCCCAAGAAGCAATAAATAATTTGTGTCATCTCTCGGTTAAAATGGGTCTCCAAATAAATGCCTCTAAAACTAAAGCTATGAACTTTTCTAACGAGACCTTTGATATCATCTTGAACGGGGAAAAACTACAGAAAGTTGAAAGTTTCAATTATTTAGGCAGTAAAATGACTCAGGATGGTGACACAACAGAGAGAAATCCATACTAGAATTGCTTTGGCAGCTAGCGCCTTCAATAGATTATCTAACATTTGGAAATTACGATCATTGAATATACATACCAAGCTTCGTCTGTTTAATTCAAATGTTATCTCAGTGTTAACATACGGCTGTGAGAGTTGGAAAATAACAAAATCATTGGAGAACAAGCTGAATACATTCGAGAACAAATGTCTTAGAAAACTCATGAACATCAGTTGGAAAGAATTCAAGACTAATCGACAAATAAGAGAAGACTCTAGGCAGAAATATGTCTCTGACTATATAAGGAAAAGACGATGGTCATATATCGGTCATGTCCTGCGAATGCAAAACAACAGAATACCACTACAGGCTCTCACTTGGGTTCCTGAGGGTAAGAGGAAAAAAGGAAGACCAAAAGAAACACTCAGAAGAACAATAATAAGAGAAGGAAGAACGTTGGGCCTAAATAATGTGCAAGAGCTAAGAGGAGTGGCGTCACAACGAACAACCTGGAGAGCACTGGTTTCTGCCTTATGCGCCGTGGATGTGATAGGAAGAGAGGAAAGGAAAGATGAAAAACACGAAAAAAAAAAATTAAAATAATTAAAAAATTTTTTTTTTTAATTTAAAAAAAAAAATTTTTAAATAACCAACACACGAAGAGTCCATATCCCTTGCATCTCAATGAAAGTCATTTGACCAACAGACCAATACAAATCAAATGACGATCTTTTCGTTACACCCATCATCAGTAGCAAAGCAACAAACACCCTCGTCAGCAGTGACATTCGGCCGTAATTCTAAACCTTTCCGATATTCCTACTCCTAACCCCTAAAATTATACATACTAGCAATGCCATTCTACTTTCGTTTCCATCTCAGCCATCAAACATATTCTGAGAACCGATATCAGCGATTATAAAGACAAAAATCTCATCCCCACCGCATGGCGTCAGAATCCAATAAAATTAGAGCAAAAATGGCCGCGTGTTCGATGCCGATTCATTTCGATTTTAAAAATTTACAAAAAATAAACGCGGATACACCCATCACTTTTTTAAGATCGGAAACGGAAGCTAACTCTCTTGCAAATAACATTAACACTTAACATCCGGGGCTGAAATCACGTGTACACAAGTCCTCATGCTAGAAACGGTGATATCCGTAAGGCGACACATGGCAGCTCCAGCGTGCAGAACATAGGTTATCTTCGGCAACATGTGTCGCCCGCAGCGTGCTGAAGGTTAAGTAAACCAAAGTATTGTATCAATACGAAAGAAAGTAAAGAAAAGTAAAGAAAAGTACGATGGAGAATATATGAGAGTTAAGTAGTAAGAAAGTAATAGATTAAAATAAAATAGATGTGTACAGAATTAACTATGTAATAAAATTAATGTATCAGCTAACGAAAGAAAAAAATATATCATGTTATATCATAATCAAATTCACATAAGTTCTTAACTACATCTAATAGTAACTAATTATATCACTGTAGTACTGATTTCAATGAACTGTGTGATAATGTTTTGTTTTCTATTCATTTTTTTTTAATGTATTTATTTTTTTTTTTTTCCACGCTGTCTTTTATTTTATTCAATCCGAAAGTAATGAAATTCATATTGTCAGTCATGAAGATCAATCTGTACTTAGTTCCTTCATGTGCGTAAACTACGGTTTGTACCATACGAAGAGAAAATTCATTCCACAAGCGATAATCTTGAGTTACACCGATCCAATTTAAATGTATGTAAACGTAAGTTCCATCCTATGTGTACTCGATTTTTGATTATAGATCGTATCCGATTGATTTAGACATGTATGGACACTAAACAAAGTCCCTTGAAATTTCACCGAAATTGATAACGTTCCATGAATATTCTGTCATCATGCGCATTGTTCCCGATCACTTATGTTATTTGAACTATCAAAAGTTGTAAAGGAATTTGTAGAATTCCGTAAGGAACATCATTTCGTGGCTCCTTATGAGTAAACAGTAAGTCTTGTTATAAATATGAATGAAAAACCTTGAGCATCTAAGTCTTTTCCGTTCTTTGGGTTGTTAGTTCTCGGGTTAAGAAAATGTTATTTATATGCGCCTGGATCATAATCACATCTGTCATGTAACACGTAGTAGTAGTTCAGAAGTATTCAAACGTATGTATACTCCAATCTCAATTGTCAGTTGTAAATACGTATGACCACGAACATGGAAGGAGATGTTGAGTGTGTAAGTCTTTGTAGTACATAACATCTGAGTCGTTAACTTTTGTCATATGATATTGACGTGCTTGACTCGAAATCCAGTACGCTCGTGACATATTCGATAGTACCGTTAATGAAACTTGAAACATCGTTCTACGTCTGAAGTGGAACTGTCACGTTATTAGAACTGGAATTCTATCAAAAGATTACCAGTCCTTGGATGCGAACGTCACTGAAGTTGAAATTGCCTGCATCTGAAGGAGATATATTTGCGTAAAATTTAGTAACACCTGTTGACCTCAGATTTAGGAGGTATTTAATAAAAAGTTTCCCTAGAAATTTAGTGGACGCAATGTTAGCTTATGCAGTACCTGTCACTTTTATAGGCATGTCCTAGTAAAATAGGATTATAGCAAAAAATACTAAACACTGAATATTAAAGGGGTATGGAAACTATACTGATATGTTTGGATAGTATACAGGAAGGACCAGTTTATGCTATTGCTTATTTGAACACATGACCAGGTATCTTAGAGAAAGTGTTGTTGAAAGGGAAAACAGAGCCCTAAGATGGTGGAGAAAGAAAAAGTTATGTTTGGATAGTATACAAGAAGGACCAGTTTATGGTTATAGTGTGCTAGGTAGAGCTCTCTAACATGTAAAAAAAAAAAGAAAGACAACTAAGGTGAGGTTGTGAGTGGGATCAGTAAATTCATTTTGTAAAACAAATTGATGCATGAATTACTGTGCTAGTGTATATGAAGTGCTTTACTGCAGGCTACTTGGCAGAAATTTGTGGTCCCTGGGCTCCTTTAGGAGATGTAAAGGAGAAAAAGAAGGGGCTCTGAATTTCAATATTTATAAGAGCCTCAATAGAGACAACAAGATGGAAAACTTGTGTGGTTTTTTTTCTTATTCTCTTATAATGTCATCCTGCACCTATCTATCTTTCTTTGTTATTATCTTTCACGTCTCTGTTGATATTCAAACAGGAAGAACAAGAACAAATAAAAGAAGCTGTTAAGAAAATAGAGGAACAGATGGAGCAATTAGCACAAGAGATAAGGGAGGCTGAAAAGATGAATCAACAAAGTGTATCACCAGATAAAAAGTAAGTCCGAGATACACCAGTGCATAATAGTGTAAGCATGTAAGACTTTAGTGTTTGTGAGAGAGGAAGAGAGAGACTGGTTGTAGAGTCTTAATTCTTTGATTAAATTTAGGATCAAATATTTTATCACTTAGACTTCTATGTTATGTATGCAGTATTATTTTAGGATATATTAAATTTATTTTTGATGCTCTGTTTATATGTGTAAGTTTTCATGCTCGTTTCTGTACCATCTCATTTTCTCTTAGTCCTTGTTTATCCTTTTTTTACTTTCTCTATGTCCCTTGATTGTCATTGTGGTTGAAAGAGTAGCTTTTTCCCCTGAATAGTATTGTTTCTGTTGTAATGTTCCTTTGTGACACTGACGTTTTTTTTTTTTTTTTTCTTTTTCCTCGTTGGCAAACATGCACAAGTTGTCTATTTCTCTAAAGTTGAAAACATTTCAAGTATATTATGTTTTGAAACTAAAGACTAAAGCAGACACCCTGGTCCTCCAGGTTGGGGGTTTTTGCATAGGGCTGACACCCCTATCTATGTAAAAAAAAAATTGAAGTTATGGAAACAACAACGAATAAACAAACTTTGCTGCGGGACAGACATCCGGCGTCTGAGGCTCGTATGACTGTCAGTGGTGAAAGCCGAAAGGAAGCCACTGACATGAGAACGGACGTCCTGACCGCAAAACATGATACAAGAATAGGATTTTGGAATGTCAGGACAATGAACGAGACGGGTAAACTAAAACAGGTCACAGCAGATATGAGAAACTATAGATTACACATTCTAGGGATAAGCGAGAGCAGATAGACAGGGGCAGGAAAAGTTAAAACAGCAACAGGAGAAACAGTACTTTACTCTGGAAGAGAGGATGGACAGCATAATGAAGGTGTAGCCATTATTCTACAGAAAGGACATTACTGGAATGGAAACCCATCAACAACAGACTGATAAGAATAAGATTGAGAGGGAGATTCACCAACACTACAATAATACAATGCTACGCACCAACGAATAACAGCTTTGATGGTCGGTGGCTAAGGATCAAAGAAGAAGAAGAAGATGTTTTGAAAAACAGGATTTAACCTTAATGTAAAAGTAGTTTGGATTTAGGTTCAGGATGTTACTATTTTTCTGATTGAATTTTCTAGTTTTCTGATTGATTGCTATTAATCAGTTAAAAATAATTAATGGCATTTTTAAAAAAAAGTTATAGTAATGTGTGAAACAAATCACAGAAATTTAGATGGGCAGATGTAAAATATGACACAAAAGATTTGTACCAGCCTTAGAGATCCTTATATTTATTTAGTTGTTCAGAACAGATAAATAGTAAATAGCCTTTTATTATGAAGATGGCAAAGGGATAACAGAATGTGATCAGTAGAAGTGAAAAGCAGTCTTTGGAGAATTAAAGACGACACACTGATTTAAAGGGATTACATTTAGAGAAAATAACTCTTCTGGTTTTAGAACTCCAAGATTAGTAGTAACTGATGAGGCATGACAGTTGGAGTGTGACAGGGGTTCCTGGCTATTGACTGGATTATGTTATATGGAAATTTAATTAAATCAAGTCAGCACAAACTTTCATAAATGGGTGCTTGTGTAAAATATAATACAGATGAAATGGCAAGATCACCAATGAGGAAAGACAAAGTTTATGAGCATAAAATGCAGCAAATGATAGCTAGACTTTCCTTTGGAGTAACATCCCTTCACAAACTTATGCTCACACATATAACTTGGCAGCAGTGTAGACAAAGTTGGAACAGACAGTGATATAAAAATTATAATGCAAGAGAAGCAATCATTGTTTTGGGAAATATGTAGAAATGAAAAATTCTACACAAAAATCTTTAACTCTAATGTTAAGGCAGTCATGTTTTATGGCTCCAAAACATGGAGAACAACAAAACTAACTACCTAGAAGTTAGAGACTTTCATAAATGGATGCTTGTGTGGGATTCAAGGCTTGAACTAATATGACAAAATCACAACATACGAGGCGTGTTCAAATGAAACCCGTCCCAGTGGCTTTATAACAAATATATGTAAGGTACATCAGCAGGAGTAGTAGAATTAAATACAGCAATTGTTATGAAGCAAGTACTCACTGGTGTTCTTTAGAAATAGTCACCATAGGCATTCAGACACGCATCCCACTGCTTGGGTAGACGGCGGATGCCGTCTGAGAAAAATGACTTTGGTTGCTTATTGAACTATTTGGTCACCGAGACCCTGATGTCTGCATCGGAGTCGAATCGTTGTCCCTTTAGAGATTTTTTTACGGGTTCGAACAAATGAAAGTCACATGGTGACAGATCGGGGCTGTAGGCTGGGTGTGGCGGAACTTCCCACCTTTTCCTTGCTAACGCTTCCTGCACAATGTTCGCAACGTGTGGACGAGCATTGTCGTGCAACAGAATCACACCACGCGAAAGCATGCCGGGTCGTTTATTCTTGATGGCTGTATGCAGGTTGTCTAGTGTGTTTTTGTAGTGGATGGCATTGATGTTCACGCCAGGCTCTTTAAAGTCTACCAATAGAAGCCCTTCATGGTCAAAAAATGCGGTCAGCATAACCTTACCGGCGGAAATCTGTGACTTGAATTTTTGGGGTTTTGGTGATCCGGGATGTTTCCATTGCATTGCATGCTCGCTGTTTTGCTGCACAGCTCAAAGTGGTGGCACCACGACTCATCGCCTGCCACTAAGCGCAACAGAAATGCATCACCCTCCTCTTAGTACGCAGCAGGTGGTTCAAACTCCACCCCATGCGTTCTTCCTTATGGTGATCGGTCAGCATCCGTGGGACCCATTGTGAACACACCTTTCGATACTTCAGTGTCTGCCTAACCACTATTTGAACTGTCTCAAGAGACACAGCGAATTCCTCTGCTAATGAACGTAAGCTCCGACGACGGTCCACCCGTATTGCTGCATCAATCTCGGCGATGGCTTCTTCTGTCGCAACAATATGCACCTGACCTGGCCGCGGAAGATCTTTCGTTAACTGGCGTCCTTCTCAAAACATTCATGCCCAATCTTTCACTGTAGTCTTAGACACACTTTTGTCACCATACACTGCTTTCATTCGGCGATGAATGTTGACTGGTCGACATCCTTCGGCTGTTAGGAACTGAATCACCGCTCGCTGATCGACCTTGGATGGATTCCGTATCACACCGGCCATTATTTTAACGGTCTGCAGCACAAACAATGAATACTAGGAGAATGAACACTTACACACTTGTACATGCGTATGTGCTTATTACGTCAGATGTGACGTCATCATGCTCCTCCTACAAATGTCCACTTGGCGCAGCACAGGAGGGTTTCATTTGAACACGCATCGTAGAACTGATGACAAGAACCATAGATGTGTAGGTGAGAAGACAATGCTAGCACACTGTGGAGAAGTCTGTTAATAGCATTACAAGGCAGTCTTTGTTCTAGAACCCTGAGGGTAAGATAGGCTGAAAGATACATGGAGAAGGAAACTAGAAACAGACATGGAAAGACCTCGGATGGATGGCACAGGACAGGAAAGCTTGACCTGAACTTGTGAGGGCCTATGGTCATAAGGGAGCTAAAGCATAATAATTGAATGATATGGTCTCAGTTCAGGCTTTGTATAAAACACTGTTTCTGAACCTTTTAGAGGTCCAGCACACCTTTATAGCATCTTAAGAAACCTCACACCTCATTATCTTCTATCTTGCAAAATATGACAGAACAGCTAAAAAAATAAAGAGATTATGTTTTGAGAAAGTAAGTATTATTTACAAAATGTGACTGAAGTTCGATATTGAATTCACGTTGTCAGTAATCTATTTTGTACAAATACATTTCAGCTCTGTGTATTATAGGAGCCGCGGTAGCACCATGGTTAGAGCACTGACTTCCTAGCTCAGTGGTCCATGGTTCAAATCCCAGTTGAGGTGGGATTTTTTTAGACCACAGACGGCTCCTGGGTCGACCCAGCCTCATAAAATGGGTTGCTCCGGGGTCGACCCAGCCTCATAAAATGGGTTGCTCCGGGGTCGACCCAGCCTTATAAAATGGGTACCAGAGCAACTCTGGGAAGGTTAAGGCGGCCGGCGTTGTGCTGACCACATCACCCCTAGTGTGCCAATGGTCAAGAAAATATGGGCCTAACACCATATTCCCAATATGCCTCAGTGGGCGTGTAATTGGATCCTTTACCTTTTTCTACCTCTGTGTATTATATTGTGTTTATGATATTGGATGGGTTTGAAAAAAAATCGAAAAAAGGTGATTCGTCTTACGAGGACAAAAGACAAAGAAAATAGTCTACGTTACGGCCACAAGGCCTTCGTCAGGAAAGGAAAGAAAGTGAAGGCTAGATAGGACACATAAAAACTAAATAAAATAAAAACTGGGTACTTCCCTGAAGGCAAGAACCGAAATTCTATCAAAATCGCTGTCTGTTGATGACCGCGTGGTTGAACAGATAGTGACTTCCGCCGCCGGATGTACACAATGCATACTAAGAAATTAAAAAACGAAACCGGACAATAAACTACCCAACGTGATAAAAGTGGGGACTGGAAATAGAAGAGGACAGAATGAGTGGGAGATAAATAAAAAAAAAAAAAAAAAAATGTATATGGCATACAAATAGAAGAATAGGATAAGAGTGGAAAGAGTAAAATAGAGCAAGAGAGGAGAGGGACCTCAGACAAAGGTGTGAAAAGTGTTGAGACCGGCTGGTTTTAGACACCCCATGCGGTGGATAAGACGGTTCTCAAGCTGTTCTCGGCTGGCAGTGTCAGAGGAGCAGGATCGGATCGCTGTGACCTGGATGTCGATGGGAC
Source organism: Oreohelix idahoensis (assembly GCA_024509875.1). Lineage (NCBI taxonomy): Eukaryota > Metazoa > Mollusca > Gastropoda > Stylommatophora > Oreohelicidae > Oreohelix > Oreohelix idahoensis. The sequence continues at coordinate 272,737 of JAMPIV010000980.1, forward strand.
CATGGTGGTCAGGACCATTGAAGTGTATAGCAACTGGTGTGGACTTTTGCTGAGCGATGTCATTTAAGTGCTGGCTGAATCTGTCCCCAAGTCGTTTGCCTGTTTGGCCAATATAGGTTTTGCAGCAATGTTTACATATGATCGTATAAATGACATTGCGCGATTCACACGTGAAGCTACTAGTGATGGTGTACGTAGCCTTAGGAAAGGACACCTTCTGGGTTGAGATGACATACTTGCACATGTTGCATCGTGTCCGACCACAGGGTAGTGTGCCAAAGTGAGTGGCATTCTCCTTTGGGAGACGGCTGTGAACAAGAAGATCCTTCAAGTTCTTGTCACATCTATATGCCACCAAAGGTGCTTCACTGAATACTTTTTGGGTCAGAGGCTCTGCTTGGAGGATAGGGAGGTGGCGGAAAAGGATCTGTTTGACAGTAGTACTGTGAGGGTGATGGGTCAAGATTAATTTGACTCTATCCGAAGTGGATTTATAGTGAGGTATGAGGGCCTCCTGACGAGAGATGGGGAGCACACGTTGGAGAGCAGAGGTGAGAACATGCTCTGGATAAAGTCTGTTACGGAAGAAATCCAACATCTCATTTGCTCGTAAGTGGAAGTCATCGTCGTCTTGGCATAAACGGCGGAGGCGGAGAAGTTGTGAAAAAGGAAGGGAGTCACGACAGGCCCGAGGATGAGAAGAGGTATACAGGAGGTAGCTGTGGGCATCTGTCGGCTTGTAGTATACTGAGGTATTAAGGCCGGAGGGCGTGATAGAAATAGTAATGTCAAGGAAGTTGACAGATACTGTGGAAACGAGGGAGGTGAACTTGATGGTGGGGTGAAAGTTGTTCACAAAGTCACTGAAGCGGTGTAAATCAGTCTCAGACATATCTGTGAGACCTATGCCATCATCGATATATCTGCGGTAAAACCCAGGGAAAGGACCGGAGTATTGTTGCCATATCTGATGCTCCAAGTGGCCCATGAATAGACAGGCATAGCTGGGACCCATCTTCGTTCCCATGGCAACACCACTAATTTGGTCAAAAAACTGTCCATTGAATTCAAAGGAATTCAGTTGAAGGACCAGTTCAGCAAGACGGAGAAGAGTGACAGTGGATATAGAAGGGCAAGTGCGTTGGTCCAAAAAAAACCGAAGAGCTCGGAGACCATCAGAGTGGGGAATAGAGGTATACAGAGAGCAGACGTCCAGCAAGAAAAGACGGTAGGAGCGGTCTGCTGGGAGTCGGATAGAGGAGAAAGTTGTAAGAGCGTGATTGGTGTCTTTGATGAAGGAGGGAAGATTCTCAACGATAGGCTGGAAAATGCTATCGAGGAAGTCAGAAATGTGTTCAGTAGGACAAGAACAGGCTGAGACAATAGGTCTTCCAGGATTTTCGATCTTGTGAATTTTGGGGAGCATGTAGAATACAGGCTTGCCCAAAGAGCTGTCATGAATCCTAAGATGAGATGCTTCGGGAGGAAGATCATTACTTGTGATAAGCTGTTTAATAGTGTTGTGTACAATGCGATTGTTAGAGACAGTCGCATCGCTGGACCTGGACCTGTAAAAAGAGCCATTGGTCAACTGGTTTTTACCTTCACTTAGGTACAAGTCCTTCTGCCAGACGACAATGGCTCCTCCCTTGTCAGCCGGTTTGATGACAATGTCGTCTCTACGGCGAAGAAGGGAGAGAGCACTAGACTCTGCCGAAGTGAGATTGGAATAATGCAATCTACGAGGGCGGAGCTGCTGAATGTCATGGATGGTGTTCTTGATATACAGGTCCAGGGCATGAGAGGCTCCAGGTTTAGGTGTAAAGGGAGGTTTAGTAGAGTCAGAAAAGCGTGCGAAGATGTCGGATTCAGCCTGAGACTGCGGAGTGCTGTCTTTCTCTCTAAAATGGAGCTTCAGCCTCATGCGACGGTGAAACCGATGAACATCCTGGAGGAGATTGTATTGGTCTAGGGTCGGACGAAGAGGAACAAATTTTAAGCCCTTACTAAGAACAGAGCGCTCTCCCTCAGAGAGGGGTAGATCTGGGGGGATGCAGACTACCTGAGTGCATGATGGAGTGGAGGATGGAGGGGTAGCTTTGGGGGTAGGGATGAGACGGGATAGTTTATGGTGTTTAGACGTGGAAAGGAACTCATGCAGCTGCCGGTTCAGTGTGTGGATAGTGGTGCGTATCATAGAATAGAAAGGGAAGTTGTTGGAGGTGAGACAACGTAAGCGAAGCAGAAGCTGGGTCTGTTGGGCACTGAGGTCTGATAAAAGGCGGGAGTGACTGGCGGCCACTACGCGCATACGTTGAAAGCCACATCTGGTCTCAATTCGTTGTAGGAGACGTTGTTCCCTAGGATTGAGTGTACCAGCAGATGGATGAAAATTGGAAGAAAATCCATTAGGAAGAATTTTGTGGTGGAGGCAGGTGTGAATAAAGTGGAGATGAGAGGTGAATCTAGTTTTCTTGAAAGTAACGAACGCAAAGTCAATAGCGACACGGGATATATCAGGAGGTAGGGAGCTAAAGCTGGTGGTAACCGACACACGGAGAGAGTTGATAAAATATTTCAGAGAGGGCATAGTGGGGAAAAGTAAAACGTCCAGAAAATAAAAAATGTAAGATATGAAATAAATAAAATATAAAACGCTGAAACAATAAATAAATAGGGTAGATTGCGGTAATATAAGGTATGAAGGAAGAATAGGGAAATACGAAAATAAATAGGTGAATAGGATATAAAATACTGAGAAAAGGCGATAGGATAGGATAGGTAGATAGAGATACGAGATAACAGAGACACGGTGCAGTCAAAAAATATATATATATAATCGAGGAAGTTGAGGGGAACTGCGGTAAGACATGGAATACAATGGATGGGTTTGAAAAAAAATCGAAAAAAGGTGATTCGTCTTACGAGGACAAAAGACAAAGAAAATAGTCTACGTTACGGCCACAAGGCCTTCGTCCATGCCCTGGACCTGTATATCAAGAACACCATCCATGACATTCAGCAGCTCCGCCCTCGTAGATTGCATTATTCCAATCTCACTTCGGCAGAGTCTAGTGCTCTCTCCCTTCTTCGCCGTAGAGACGACATTGTCATCAAACCGGCTGACAAGGGAGGAGCCATTGTCGTCTGGCAGAAGGACTTGTACCTAAGTGAAGGTAAAAACCAGTTGACCAATGGCTCTTTTTACAGGTCCAGGTCCAGCGATGCGACTGTCTCTAACAATCGCATTGTACACAACACTATTAAACAGCTTATCACAAGTAATGATCTTCCTCCCGAAGCATCTCATCTTAGGATTCATGACAGCTCTTTGGGCAAGCCTGTATTCTACATGCTCCCCAAAATTCACAAGATCGAAAACCCTGGAAGACCTATTGTCTCAGCCTGTTCTTGTCCTACTGAACACATTTCTGACTTCCTCGATAGCATTTTCCAGCCTATCGTTGAGAATCTTCCCTCCTTCATCAAAGACACCAATCACGCTCTTACAACTTTCTCCTCTATCCGACTCCCAGCAGACCGCTCCTACTGTCTTTTCTTGCTGGACGTCTGCTCTCTGTATACCTCTATTCCCCACTCTGATGGTCTCCGAGCTCTTCGGTTTTTTTTGGACCAACGCACTTGCCCTTCTATATCCACTGTCACTCTTCTCCGTCTTGCTGAACTGGTCCTTCAACTGAATTCCTTTGAATTCAATGGTCAGTTTTTTGACCAAATTAGTGGTGTTGCCATGGGAACGAAGATGGGTCCCAGCTATGCCTGTCTATTCATGGGCCACTTGGAGCATCAGATATGGCAACAATACTCCGGTCCTTTCCCTGGGTTTTACCGCAGATATATCGATGATGGCATAGGTCTCACAGATATGTCTGAGACTGATTTACACCGCTTCATTGACTTTGTGAACCACTTTCACCCCACCATCAAGTTCACCTCCCTCGTTTCCACAGTATCTGTCAACTTCCTTGACATTACTATTTCTATCACGCCCTCCGGCCTTAATACCTCAGTATACTACAAGCCGACAGATGCCCACAACTACCTCCTGTATACCTCTTCTCATCCTCGGGCCTGTCGTGACTCCCTTCCTTTTTCACAACTTCTCCGCCTCCGCCGTTTATGCCAAGACGACGATGACTTCCACTTACGAGCAAATGAGATGTTGGATTTCTTCCGTAACAGACTTTATCCAGAGCATGTTCTCACCTCTGCTCTCCAACGTGTGCTCCCCATCTCTCGTCAGGAGGCCCTCATACCTCACTATAAATCCACTTCGGATAGAGTCAAATTAATCTTGACCCATCACCCTCACAGTACTACTGTCAAACAGATCCTTTTCCGCCACCTCCCTATCCTCCAAGCAGAGCCTCTGACCCAAAAAGTATTCAGTGAAGCACCTTTGGTGGCATATAGACGTGACAAGAACTTGAAGGATCTTCTTGTTCACAGCCGTCTCCCAAAGGAGAATGCCACTCACTTTGGCACACTACCCTGTGGTCGGACACGATGCAACACGTGCAAGTATGTCATCTCAACCCAGAAGGTGTCCTTTCCTAAGGCTACGTACACCATCACTAGTAGCTTCACGTGTGAATCGCGCAATGTCATTTATACGATCATATGTAAACGTTGCTGCAAAACCTATATTGGCCAAACAGGCAAACGACTTGGGGACAGATTCAGCCAGCACTTAAATGACATCGCTCAGCAAAAGTCCACACCAGTTGCTATACACTTCAATGGTCCTGACCACCATGGTCCCATCGACATCCAGGTCACAGCGATCCGATCCTGCTCCTCTGACACTGCCAGCCGAGAACAGCTTGAGAACCGTCTTATCCACCGCATGGGGTGTCTAAAACCAGCCGGTCTCAACACTTTTCACACCTTTGTCTGAGGTCCCTCTCCTCTCTTGCTCTATTTTACTCTTTCCACTCTTATCCTATTCTTCTATTTGTATGCCATAGACATTTTTTTTTTTTTTTTTTTTTAATTTATCTCCCACTCATTCTGTCCTCTTCTATTTCCAGTTCCCACTTTTATCACGTTGGGTAGTTTATTGTCCGGTTTCGTTTTTTAATTTCTTAGTATGCATTGTGTACATCCGGCGGCGGAAGTCACTTTCTGTTCAACCACGCGGTCATCAACAGACAGCGATTTTGATAGAATTTCGGTTCTTGCCTTCAGGGAAGTACCCAGTTTTTATTTTATTTAGTTTTTATGTGTCCTATCTAGCCTTCACTTTCTTTCCTTTCCTGACGAAGGCCTTGTGGCCGTAACGTAGACTATTTTCTTTGTCTTTTGTCCTCGTAAGACGAATCACCTTTTTTCGATTTTTTTTCAAACCCATCCATTGTATTCCACGTCTTACCGCAGTTCCCCTCAACTTCCTTGTTTATGATATTTCGCTTTCTAAAATAACTGGCATATCTCGCACCCCCTGAAGGTAGGTCTCGCACCCCCAGAGGTGCATACACCCCTGGTTACGAAGCACTGGTATAAAGGATTAAAAATATCATGCCTGAAGGCAATAATTAATGTTATTTTTAAATAAAAAAGAAATATTTTTTGTTTCCCACATCAGTGACATCAAGACAGATACAAAAGAGGAAACAAAGGACTCTCCTAGCAGAGAAAAGGAGAAGACCAGAGACAGAACCCCTGATAAAAAAAGCAGTGACAAAGACAAGGACAAAGATAGAAGGAGACAGTCACGTACTCCAGAAAAGCGATACAGTAGAAGATCAAGAAGTCCAGACAGAAGAGGCCATATCAGTCGCCCTCGGTAAGAACAAAGTTTGGAAGTTCATTAGTAGGAGTATTTGGCAGCAAGACAGCTCGGACAGTAGTAGCTTAAATTTTATCTTATTTCATTATAGTTTTGGCAGTTTTAAAGTTTCATGTTTGTTTTAATGTATGCATAATAGCAACTGTTCTGGGTTTTCTTGTGCTTTTTGTAGGGCACATCTGCCTACATAAATTAGCTTGATTGTGAGAAAACAATGTGTAATTAACATCTCTGAAACAAGAATCACCCGTGTGTTACTGGGGCCTGAAAGGGGAGCAAAGAATAGTAACACTGTACCCTACCATGCAATTCGTAAAAAGCAACTAAGGAGGGTTGAGCATGGGGCTGGTTACCTCATCCCATAAAAAACTTTTTACCAAAAAACTTCAACAAACATGGACAAGTCAAATACAGAATATAAATCAACTCAGCTGCCCAAGACAAGAAGGTCCCCTGGAAAGTAGGCACGTGAAGCAACCCAGAGAAAGCCAAAAGGAGTTTGGGTTGCCGGCTAACCTTTTTTCATCTAGGAAAATCTCCAGGATTGGCACCTGGAATATTCGCACTCTATGTGAACAAGGGAAAACTGCACATGTAGCAGCAGAAATGACAAATTACAGGATTGATATCCTGAGTCTCTGTGAGACACCGTGGAAGGGCATTGAGAGGAGGAGATTGATCACAGGAGAAATGGTGTTGTCTTCAGGACGTGAGGAGGGAAGAGCCCACCACAGTGAAGGAGTGGCTATAATGCTGTCTATGGAAGCACAGAAGGCACTTATAGAATGGGAAGCAATGGAACCCCGAATTATAACAGCATGGTTTAAATCAGCCAAAAAGAAAGTAAATATAAACATCATCCAGTGTTATGCACCAACAAATGAAAAAGAAGAACCTGAGAAAGAAGACTTTTACACCAGACTACAAAATGTCTTGGACAAAAAGAAAAGACATCATAATTTTGATGGGGGACCTAAACGCGAAAATAGGAACAGACAACACCGGCTTTGAAGAAATCATGGGAAAGCATGGATTAGGTATGATGAATGAGAATGGGGAACTATTAGCTAACTTCTGTGCTTCAAATCAGCTAGCTATATGAGGAAGCATATTTCATTGTAAAAGAATACATAAAGCAACATGGATATCACCAGACCACAGAACTGAGAATCAGATTGATCACATATGCACAAGTAAGAAGTTTAGGTCATCATTGCATGGTGTAAAAGTATGTAGAGGAGCAGATGTGGTATCAGACCACCATCTTCTGTTGGGTAAAACAAAATTAAAACTCAAGAAATGTACAACAGTATCTGGCTATAGACAACAGTATAATGTGGGATATCTAAGAAATCAGGAAATAAGAGAAAAATTCTCAATCACAGAATACTAAGTACTCCAATGGCTGGAATATGAAGCAGATACAGAAGACCACTGGCAACAAGTAAAAAATATATGGAACGAGACGTGAAGAATTACTGAGAAAAAGAGAACATCAGCACAAAGTATTGATAACAACAGAAACCATTAGCAAGATAGAAGACAGGAAAAACAAGAAAGCAGATTTAAACAGAAGCTCCAAAGCCAAGGCTCATGAAGTGTACATAGAAGCAAACAAAGAAGTAAGAAGAAACATCAAAAGAGACAAGAGGAAGTATATTGAAGAGATGGCAAGGGAAGCAGAGGAAGCTGCAGCCAAAGGAAATATGAGGGACCTGCACAACAACACAAAGAAGCTAACAGGGAAATATAAGCAAGCATATGGCCTCATAAAAGATAAGAATGGAAAATTGCTTAGTAATATACAAGAACAAATGAAAAGATGGACAGAAAATTTTGAGGAATTTCTCAAAAAACCAGCTCCAACTAATCCCCCAGACATCCAGCCAGCAGAAGAGGAGCTACAAATACATCGGATTCATGGACTCTGAAAAGGCATTTGACATTGTAGACAGAAAATCACTTTGGAAATTGGTGAGGCATTATGGAGTTCCCATGAAGATCATTAATTTAATAAGGAAGACCTATGAAGACATACCAACGGGCTGATCACCCGTTTGCCAGTCACTTCGATTACGGAAACAACAGCAGATGGATTGATTTGCCGTTGCCCTAAAGACGCCAATAGGCATGATGGGAAACAATGGCAAAGAAAACCTATCTGCTGTTGCCCTAAGACGCCACTAGGCGTAATGGCCACTGACTGCTTTGACGGTCGGTGGCTAAGGACGGAAGAAGAAGAGAAAGATGAAGACATGACATGCAGAGTTCTTCATGAAGGACAACTCACAGAACCATTTAGGATTAGAACGGGAGTGAGACAGGGATCTTCCAATGTAGGAAGAAGAAGAAGAGAAAGGGATGCCTCTTGTCTCCATTTTTTTTCTTACTAGCAATAGATTTGGTTATGATAACATCTACATCACACAACATAAATGGAATCCAGTGGAATCTGACTAAACAGCTTGATGATCTGGATTTTGCAGCTGACTTGGCTCTTCTGTCCCATAACCATAATCAGATGCAAGAGAAAATGAAAATTCTTGATGAGAGATCACAACAAGTGGGCCTGAAAATATACAGTGAAAAGATAAAGATTATGAGAATAAATGCAAGAAATAATAACAAGGTTCAACTTGAAGAAACACCATTAAAGGATGTAGAATCGTACACATATCTTGGCAGTAATATAGACAGAGTTGGAGGGACAGACAATGATATCAAAATAAGAATACAAAAAGCAAGAGGAGCTTTCATTGCATTGGGAATCATATGGAGAACACGAGAAATCAAGTCCAACATGAAAATAAGAATCTTCAATGTCAAGTCAGTCCTATTGTTTGGCTCTGATACATCTTCTTCTTCTTTGATCCTTAGCCGCCAACCATCAAAGCAGTCAGTGGCCATCACGCCTGGTGGCGTCTTGTGGGGCAACAACAAATTGATTCCACTTTGCTCGGTTGGTGGCCATCCTTCGTACAGTGCCCAACTCTGGTTCATTCTTTGCATCTCAGCCTCCACAGTCCTCCACCAAGTTGTTTTTGGTCGGCCTCTCTTTCGTTTTCCTTCAGGGGTCCATAGCATAGCTGTTTTTGTGATGGCATCGGGGTCTCTTCTGGGGACATGGCCAACCCAGCTCCAGCGTCTGCCAGCTATGATGGCGTGCATGTCCTCTTGCTTGCTCTGAGTAAGCAGATCTTGGTTGGTGATGGTATTCGGCCAAAACATTCAGAGAATTTTTCTTAGGCATGTTGTGTGAAAAGAGGACAATTTCGACATTTCCTTCTCTGTAACTCTCCAGCATTCCGCACCATAGAGAAGGACAGAAAGCACACAGCTCTGATATAATCTTAATTTTGTGCTGTACTGAGAGGACTTCCAGATGTTGTTTAGACTAAAAAAGGCTGTTCATTCTGTTGTTGATGTCTTTGCTTGCTCCGCCGTCTGGTGTTACTATGCATCCTAGGTATGTGAAGGTGTCTGTCTGTTCCAGTTGCTGATTCCTTACTGATATGGGCTCTGGGTTGCTCACATTGAGCATCATGACCTCTGTCTTCTTTCGATTGATGTTCAAGCCCACCTGCTGGCTATACTTATTAAGTCTATCCATGTAGAAAATGAAGTCAATCTTATTCCTCTTGGACTGCCCTCTGTTGTCTGGCGCATCACCCAGTCTATGACTGTTAAAAATAGAGTGGTTGATAAGGGGCATACCTGTCGTACTCCTGTCTTCACCTCAAAAGTTAGGTTGCTTTGCCCAACGCCACACGTAAAGGTGGCATAGAAGCTTTTTATGATTGACACTATGCAGCTTGGAATTCCATAAGCCCTCAGTATTTTCTATAAACTGTCCCTATGTATACTGTTAAAAGCCTTTTCAAAATCAACGAAATTTATGTACAGCTGTCTTTGCCATTCTGAGCACTGCTCTATAATGTTCCTGAGGGTAAATATAAGATCTACACATCTTCTGTTCTTTCTAAATCCTGCTTGTTCTTTCCTCAGTTTGTGGTCTACTGCTTTTGTGATTCTCTGTATAATTATCTTGCCTAGTATTTTGCTGGGAACTGAGAGAAGAGTTATTCCTCTCCAATTATTGCAGTCTACAAGATCTCCCTTCTTGGGCAATTTGATAATTATTCCTTTGTTCCACTCTGTTGGTGTTGTCCCTGTTTTCCAGACTTGTGCAAATAGTGGTTCTAAAAGTTCTGCAGCTAGCTCAGTGTCTGTCTTAAATAGCTCTCCATTTAAGTTATCATGGCCAGGAGCTTTTCCATTCCTTAACCCTTTGATTGCTGTGATGATTTCTTCTTTTCGTGGAATGTCTGTATTAACATCTAGATCATTTTCAGCCTCAGGAACATTCAGTTGTGTCTCTAGTGGTTCAGAGTTTCTCTGAAATGCTCTGCCCATCTGGTTTCCTGTCCCTCTGCTGTCGTGATGAGATTTCCTTGCTTATCTCTTACTAATGTAATATTGTTTGCACCTTGTTTTCCACTGATGATTTTAGTTATTTTTTATACTGTGCTTTGTTCATTTCTCAGTGCTGCCTCTTCTGCAAGATCGTCTAGGAAATTCCTTTTGTTGGCTCGGGTTTGGCGTTGTAACTTCCTTGTCCAGCTGACTGTACTGTTCGCTATATAGTTGCTTCAACCTGGGGGACTTTGCTTCTGTTTTCTTTCTTTTCATTTCCTTTCTCATCGTTATGGTGTTTAATGTTTCTGGTGTTATCCAGTCTTGCTTCTTCCTTTCCTGGAATCCCAAGCATGATTTGCTGCTTTCCTTATATATTGTTGAAATGGTGTTGAATTTCTGATCTATATCTTCAGTCAATGTCTTTTCCTGACTTTTGGCAAATTGATATCGCTTCTTTATATCAGCCGGCAAAGCTTATCTGGTAATGGGGTCCTTCAATTTGCTGATGTCAAACCTTTACTGTGTAGATACAGTTGGTCCAGCCGTTCTTAGTTTCACTTTCAGTTTTGCTACTACTAAATGGTGATCACTTCCCACATCCGCACCTCTTCTTACCTTCACATCTTGTAATGCATGTCTCCATCTACCGTTAATCATAATGTGGTCTATCTGGTTTCTGTCCCGACCATTTGGTGATTCCCATGTTAATTTGGGAATTGAATTTCTTTGTGTGGGAAAAGTGTTCCTCCAATGACCAGGTTGTTAATTAATGCCACAGAAACTTATTAATTTATCCCCATTTTCGTTTGCTGTTCCGCTGCCGCATTTCCCCATTACTCTTTCATTATATGTATTGTGTGTTCCAACTTTCGCATTGAGGTCTCCCATTACTACGATAAGATCATTTCTAGGTGTGTCTTCCATTTCTTTCTGCAGTTGTTGATAGAATTCATCCTTGACCTCGTCATCTGTATCATTCGTTGGTGCATAGCATTGTATTATTGTAGTGTTGGTGAATCTCCCTCTCAATCTTACTCTTATCAGTCTGTTGTTGATGGGTTTCCATTCCAGTAATGTCCTTTCTATTCCTTTCTGTAGAATAATGGCTACACCTTCATTGTGCTGTCCATCCTCTCTTCCAGAGTAAAGTACTGTTTCTCCTGTTGCTGTTTTAACTTTTCCTGCCCCTGTCTATCTGCTCTCACTTATCCCTAGAATGTGTAATCTATAGTTTCTCATATCTGCTGTGACCTGTTTTAGTTTACCCATCTCGTTCATTGTCCTGACATTCCAAAATCCTATTCTTGTATCATGTTTTGCGGTCAGGACGTCCATTCTCATGTCAGTGGCTTCCTTTCGGCTTTCACCACTGACAGTCATACGAGCCTCAGACGCCGGATGTCTGTCCCGCAGCAAAGTTTGTTTATTCGTTGTTGTTTCCATAACTTCAATTTTTTTTACATAGACAGGGGTGTCAGCCCTATGCTAAAACCCCCAACCTGGAGGACCAGGGTGTCTGCTTTAGTCTGACCCCTGCCCACGCAAACCTGTCCAGCTTGGTAGAACCTTCCAGGAGTAAAACTCCAGCTGGCTTAGCTCTGGGGGTAATCAGGGTACGCAAGCCGCTATACCTCACAAGGTATTGACACCAGTGATGGCAGTCTGATACATGGAGAGCAACAAAAAAAAAAACAACAACAACCAAAAAGCTACAGACTTTTATAAACGGGTGCTTGCGTAGAATAGAAGGACTGAAATGGTATGACAAAGTCACAAATGTGGAATTGATGACAAGAACAAGACAAATGCCAGTGGAACAAGAGTTGTAGAAGAAGACGCTGGCGATGGATAGGACACACATTGAGGAGACCTGTTGATAGCATTACAAGGCAGTCCTTGTTCTGGAATTCACAGGGAAAGAGAGGCAGAGGTAGACCAAAAAACACATGGAGAAGAGAACTGGTTACTGAGGTGAAAATGATGAGGAAAACATGGAAAGAACTTGAGCAGATGGCACAGGACGGGAAGACTTGGCATGTGTTTGTTGAAGGCCTATGCTCCTCGGGGAGCTAAAGGGTATTGATTGAAACAAGAATATATGTATTTTCCCTAGACAGGGGTTTGGCCGCAGTCGCTACTCACCATCCTCTGTTCGACGAAGGTCAAGGTCTCCACGTCGATCTAGATCTCCAAGGAGGAGATCCCCCTCACCAAGGAGGAGGTCAACTTCACCACGTCATCGATCACCGCCACCCAAAGGCAGAAGTCCTTCCAGAAGAGCCCCATCTTCACCACCAAGGCGTAAGTCACGATCACCTGGGAGAAATGAGGAAGTCAAAAAGAAAGTCAGGTTAGTGGTTTTTTTTTTGTTTTTTTTTTTTTTAAATGATGTAAATACGTACATTGAAGTGTACTTAACTAATTTTTAAGTTGATTTTTCATTAATTTATACATGCGTGTTTAGTGAAAGTAGATTACTAAAGTCAAAGCATATTTTGATAGTTTTTATTTGTTTGACAGGTCCAACTCTGAGGAAAGTTCAAGTAGTTCTGAAGATGATGATGAAAAGCCGAGAGGGCCAAAAGCCCCAGTAAGACTTATTAATTTTTTTTATTTTAAGACTGGACAAATTAACTTTTTCCATTGGTGTTCTTGCTCTTCAAATGTGATGTTTTATTCTATTTAAAAAAAAAAAAAAACAAAGATGAGAAAGTGTGACTTTCTTTTTGTCATATTATTTATTATGTACTGCTGTAGGCAACTGGTATTACGAAGATCTATATGTTTCCGTAGTGATGTGCTGTTTCTGTGAGATGTTCACTGATCATAACAGAAAGGAGGGCTGAATTAGGCAAAGTGGTTCATTTTGAGCACATGGTTGCTCATTAGCATCATAGCTGATGTACTCCATGTAGATGGATAAAAGTGGTTATAAACCAAATTCGACTGTTTGGCAAGGAAGAACATTCCATCACCTCTTATTCATGCTATAGAGAGCTTCTACAAGTCTTGCAAAAATTATGTGAGGATGGCAAACCATAAGTCGGAAGAATTCAGGACCACCACTGGTGTAAGACAAGGTGATATCCTGTCACCTTATCTTTTCATACCCCTCATGGACGATGTCATCAAGGCATGTAAGAAGAGGACAGGAAAGTATTCAGTGGGGTACTGGAAGATGAGACAGGTCTGTATTTCAGAACTGGCATTTGCTGATGATGTTGCCCACATCTTCAATCCAACCTGCAAGTCTGGAAGGAAGAGCTGGAGAAGAGAGGGATGATCATAAGCAGCTCAAAAACAAAAACCATGGTGATATCACGAGAGGAAAGAAGACATCAGATTAAGCTGGGAGAACAGGTCCTGGAGCAGGTCGACCACTTTAAATACCTTGGTGCTGTCATAGACTGGAAGGGAGGCATCAAAGAAGAGTTGGCTATCCGAAGAGCAGCAGCTGGGTGACTTTTTCAAGCCATAAATCGAGGATTCCTCAGCAAAAGAGAAGTTGGTAAGAAAATGAAGATGGCTGTATACCGCTCCACCTATGTCCCAGACTTGACGTATGGATGCGAGTCATTGGCAATGACTACAACCCACAAAAGCCAGATCCAAACCTCAGAAATGAGGTATCCGAGGAAGGTGGTTGAAGTAACAAGAAGAGACATGGTCCGCAACCAGACAAGGCCTAAAAACCCAACCCCTGCAGACCCAAGTAGAACAGTCCCAACTGAGATGGTTTAGCCATGTCTGCAGAATGGGTGAAGATCAACAAGCATGGGAAACTAAGAGCCAGGGATCCAGACCTCCAGGACGACCCAAAGTCCGCTGGGAGGACAACATTAGACAGTCTTAGAAGGACTGAGGACTAAAGTGGAACCAAGCCAGGAGGAAGACAGCCAATAGAATAGTATGGCGCTCTCTCTTACAAACCTCTACACCTCACGGTAGAAGAGGAACGAATAAGTAAGAAAGTAAGTATAAACCAAATTCTTCTTGAGTATTACTATTTATGATAGTAATAGTATATAATATTAACTCTTTCCGTACGTAATTATTTTCAGCTCTGGACGGAATTATTTTTAAGCCCCAAAAATTTACACATACATAATTTACGTTTACTGACAATGTGTGTCTAATCATGAGTTAAGTATAATATATTATATATCAAATTAAAGTACATTGGATGAACAATATAAATCCATATGCCTTTCTAGCTAATTTTATGTTATGTTTATGTTATAACAGATAACATATACACAGAAAAAAGATAACTTGAAATTTTGAACAAAAATTTTTGACTTACGTAAGGCTTGTAACATAAATTGTTATCACAATACAGTTTCACTGCTCTCTTTGTGCAGGTAATCCATTTAGAAACACAGAAAAAGTAAGAAAGTTATGGTTGATCACACAGTTTGTTCACTGTTCACATATTAGTAACATATCCTGTGTGTTTTTCGGCCATTATGGCGATACGACAAAACACGATTAAAGATGAAGATAAATGTGAAAAAATCCCTTCAAACGCAAATAAAAGACATTGAAGCTTGTTGAAATTTGCCCAGTTTTGTGTTTACTTCCGTTCGAGATAAATTCCGGGCAGTATAAAATAGAATAGAAAGAAACGACGAAATAAATCAGCGTCTTTTAAAAGATCTTGCGGTCCCAGCGGTCGGCCATTGCGTCTTTAAAAAGATCTTGCGTACGGAATCAGTTAAGGGCTGTGACTGACTTGTATCTCTTTTTGATCATTTTATAATCAGAGCAGTTAAGAAGCTCAAGGAGTCATATAATGTAATATTTCTTCATTTATAATTTTAACAATGCCTATTGCTTGCTCTTTCCCTGCTTCTGTATCATAAGTTAATGAAAAGTGTATGTAATATTAGATGACTCTGGCCATTTTTATTGGTTTGTATATTAATATATGTACGAGTATTAAGAGAATTTATGTTTAGCATTTCCTGATTCTTTCGTCACTTCTTTCTTACGTAATGTTTGGTAAATACATTTTGTTTATACATAAATAAAGTGTTATAATTTATTGTATGACACTAGAGGCTTGTCACATCAGAATATTAGGATCAGATAGGATTTGAAGGTTCATAATCCGCATCTTGGAGATGCATATTTTTCTTGGCTCTGTCATATCCCTAGCTTTTAGCACATAGCAACCGGAATCAGATGCATTTAGAGGTGCAGACAAATTACATAAATGACTTTTAATACAAAAGACTTGATTTTATTTTGGATTAGTTTACTGTGCTTTGTTTTTCTCATTCTCCTCTTGACATCACAATTACATGTTCAGTCATTTAAGTTATCTGATCAGGATGAACGTGCATCTTCCCCTGAGAATGGAGGTGTCCAGAAGAGAAGAATCTATAGAAAATATGATGAGGATGATAGAGGCAAGGAGTCATCAAGCCCATCATCAGAAGAATCCAATGATGATGAGAGAGTCTCTCCCCCGCCAGTTAGTGGTGAGATTGATCTTCATTTTAGTTTTAATTGTTAGTACTGAAAGTACTAAGGAAGAAGGATCAAAGATGTACAATTAAAATACAAGGCTTTACATTTTTTTTACACATTTATGTCTCAAAAATGTCCTCTTCATCCTTTGTTATTATTTGTGCACTTTGTGTTTTAATAATGTTATCCATTGCCCATATTATTGTAAATAAATACCTTGGAGCTGTCATAGACTGGAAGGGAGGCATCAAAGAAGAGTTGGCTACCCGAAGAGCAGCAGCTGGGAGACTTTTCAGGCTGTAAATCGAGGATTCCTCTGCAAAAGAGAAATTGGCAAGAAGACGAAGATGGCTATATACCGCTCCACCTATGTTCCAGTCTTGACTTATGGATGCAAGTCATGGGCAATGACTACAACCCACAAAAGCCAGCTCCAATCTCAGATATGAGGTATCTGAGGAAGGTGGTTGAAGTAACAAGAAGAGACATGGTTTGCAACCATTACATTATGACCTCAAAACCCATCCTCTGCAGACCTGAGTAGAACAGTCCCAATAACAATGGTTTGGCCATGTCTGCACGACAAATATGGGAAACTGGGATCCAGACCTCCAGGATGACTCAGAGTTCGCTGGGAGGACAACATTAGACAATCTCTGAAGGACCGAGGACTAGATTAGAACCAGACCAGGAGGAAGACGGTCGATAGAATAGTTGTTGTTCGTCCATCACAGGTGATGAAGACCACTCTGTTCATCCAATTATTAGGATGTTAGGATAGTCTATGAGTACGAAGGTGACTGATGAGCCCGATGCGGGCCTGGAAGGATCTCGGACAGTGTGGGCAGGGAATGTTTGCTTCATGTGAAGGTTTTATTTCACGATCTTTTCTAGCTTGTCTCCGCTGTTCCGCTGCTGCTCTTCTGGAAGATTCGCATGCCACTGCACCTTTACGAAGAGATGTGCGCCAGGCAGTTCGGTCTTGCGCAGCAGCTTCCCATGTGTCTGGGTTTATGTCAAAGGTTTTTAATGAAGCCTTAAGCGTGTCTTTGAAGCGCTTTTTCTGGCCACCATGGGAGCGTCTACCCTTCTGCATCTCACCATAAAAGAGTATCTTTGGCAGTCGATGGTCTGGCATGCGGACTACATGACCTGCCCAGCGAATCTGTGACTGCATCAGAATAGTATCGATGCTAGGGATACCAGCTCTGTCAAGAACGGCGGTATCCGGGATCTTGTCTTGCCATTTGATGTTCATTATCTTCCTGAGACAGACTGTATGGAAGTGGTTGAGCTTTTTTACGTGGCGCCTGTATACAGTCCATGTTTCACATGCATAAAGCAGCACTGGAAGCACCGCAGCTCTGTATACCTTCAGCTTTGTCTGTAGACTAATGCCACTTCGATGCCAAACGTTGGTGTATAGTCTGCCAAATGTGCTGCTGGCTTTGGAGATCCTGGTGTTCACCTCATCATCAATGACGATGTTCTGGGATAGTGTACTACCAAGGTATGTGAACCTGTTCACAACATTCAGTTTCTCACCATTTACCTTGATGACTGGCTCAGTATAAATCGTGCCAGGAGCTGGTTGGTACATGATTTCTGTTTTCCCCGTGTTGATGGTAAGCCCAAAGTTGGAGCAGGCTTCGGAGAATCTATCAACGCTACGCTGCAGATCAGCCTCTGAGCCAGCACTGAGGGCACAATCGTCAGCAAACAGAAGATCCCTGATGGTGTGTGATTTGACCTTGGTTTTTGCTTGAAGCCTCCTAAGGTTAAACAATTTTCCATCAATACGATATCTGATGTCGATTCCTGTGTCCCCGTCTCTGAAAGCATCAGTCAGCATAGCAGAAAACATGATACTGAAAAGAGTCGGTGCAAGTACACACCCTTGTTTAACTCCATTTGAGACTGGGAAAGGCTCCGATAGCTCACCGTTTTCCTGAACTCTAGCCTGCATTCCATCATGCAGCTGCTGCACTATTGAGATAAATTTCTTTGGGCAGCCGTATTTTGCTATGATCTTCCATAGACCCTCTCTACTGACCGTGTTGAATGCCTTTGTCAAGTCGATGAAAGCTGTGTACAGGTCACAGTGCTGTTCTTGGCATTTATCTTGAAGCTGTCTTGCAGCGAACACCATATCGGTGGTTCCACGTTCTTTCCGGAATCCACACTGACTTTGTCAAGATGAGCCGTAAGGCGATTAAGAAGGATTCTGGCAAATATCTTCCCAGCGATTGATAGTAGTGAGATGCCTCGATGATTGTTACAGTCTTGGCGATTACCTTTACGTTTATAAAGATGTATAATTGACGCATCCTTGAGATTGTGTGGGATAGTTTCACTCTGCCACATTTGCTGGAAGATCATGTGAAGTTTCTCTATCAGAACTGTACCGCCATCTTTATAGACCTCAACAGGAATTGAATCGGAGCCGGGGGCCTTTCCACTAGAAAGTTGACGAATCGCTTTTTGAGTCTCCTCCAAAGTCGGTATATCATCTAGTGCTTCATTAATAGGAATTTGGGGCAGTCGGTTGATGGCTTCATCGTTAATAGATGATGGCTGGTTCAGAATATTATTAAAGTGTTCGACCCAGCGTTGGAGAATTTTTTCCTTGTCTGTAATTAGTGTTTTTCCATCTGCATTAAGGAGGGGAAATGATCCTGATGATGTTGGACCATAGACCGCTTTGAGTGCATGGTAAAAATTTTTCAAGTCATGGCTGTCAGCAAAGCCTTGGAGCTCATCTGCTTTATTACTCAGCCATGAATCCCGCATCTGGCGTAGTTTATGTTGGACGATTCTACGCATGTTGTTGAAAGCGTCTTTCTTGGATGTAGATTTTGGATCATTTAAATATGCTTGCTTTATGGAGATGGTGTTTCTCAGCCAACATCTTCTTTATATCATCTGAGTTCTCATCAAACCAGTCATTTTGTTTCTTGATGGCGGGACCCAGGACCTCTGTAGCAGTGTTGTAGATCTGCTCGCTTAGGGCTGTCCAATTTGTTTCCGCACTTTGGCCGTCTAACGAGATAGATTTGAGACGGTCTTCTAGGGTGTCAGTGAATGACTGTTTAATTTTTGTCTTCTTTTGTTTGGTAATATCCAGCCTTTTTTGAGTTTTCTTTCCCTGAGGGCGCCTGGCAGGTTGGATACGAATTTTAAGTTTAGACACAATGAGGCGATGATCAGTCCAGCATTCGGCACCACACATGGACTTGGTCACCCGGACATCTTGCCTGTCCTTCTTCCTAACAATTACATAGTCAATTAGGTGCCAATGCTTCGAGCGAGGGTGCATCCAGGAGGTCCTGTTGCGGATAGGAAGTCGAAAAATGGTGTTGGTGACAAGGAGGTTATGTTCTGCGCAAGTCTGGAGGAGAAGAAGTCCATTGCTGTTACAGCGACCCACGCCGTACTTTCCGATAGTGCCATTCCAGGAGATGTTATCTGAGCCTACTCTTGCATTAAAGTCACCAAGAATAATAAGCTTATCTGCTTTGGGAACTGATGCAATGACTGCATGTAGTTCTTCGTAAAACTTATCCTTGACGTCATCCTGGTTTGTCATAGTTGGTGCATACGCGCTAATGATGGTGGCATGTTTCCTTCCATAAAGCAGCGGGATCTTGACCGTCATGAGTCGGTCATTTATTCCCTTTGGGGGCTCCGCTAGCTTGCCAATAATTGCTGTTTTGATTGCAAATCCAACCCCTGCTTCTCGTCTTTCTTCAGTTCCTCTTCCGCTCCAATAGAATGTATAACCTGCACCCTTTTCGCAAAGTTGGCCCTCGCCTGCAAGTCGAGTTTCACTCAGTGCTGCTATGTCAATGTTGTATCTGGCCAGTTCTCTCCCTATCAGGGCAGTTCGCCTCTCGGGTCTGTTTGTGTTAAAGTCTTTGTCGAGTAGAGTGCGCACATTCCATGCGCCTAGAATGAGGGGGAAAAATCTGTCCTTTCTTTTTCTTATGTGTCGCCCGCTGAAGTAGGGTACCCACCAACCGCGGTAAGCTGGTTAGGTAATGGTGGAGCAGGCAATGTTTAGGGCACCTTTTCTAGCCCCTTCCTCATGCCATGGAGGTGAGCAGTGCTTTCCTAAAGAGGGCTGCTCAGTCACTCAGGGGGCTGCCGAATCCCACTGCTGCTCCGATCAGTGGAAGACGACCATATGGCCTGAGCCGCCTGTGTGTAGGTCTGCGACTACGACTGCCAGCGCACCCACGCCTGCCGCTTCGCCGCTCGCCCATCGCCACAGGACTTGTTGTGAGTGGATGGATGAGTGGATGAAAGAGTGACTTGCGCAGTGATTTGGTTTAAAGTGAGGAAGAGTTGCGCAATTCGTCGACCTCACTCTCTCGCCTGGGTCGACAGCGGCCACCCCCCGGGAAACGGCTTTGACAGGCCGGCTAAACTAGGTGAGGGTAGCCGACTGGTTATAAACCTTCGGTGAGTTAGGGTCTGCCTACCCATGCATGCGAAGACTGGATTCGGTAGACTGCGCGGAAGAAACCACCTGTTGGTTCAACGGGCATGACGGCGATTACCAGCAACGCGCTGTGGAGCGTAAGGAGCATGGCGAGGCACGTAGAAAGCCATGGTCATCCACTGCACCTGACTTCATCTCCAGTCGTCTTGACTTGTCTTGCCACTGGATTAAGACGATAGAATAGTATAGCAAACCTCTACACCCCAGGGTAGAAGAGGAACAACTAAGTAAGTCCATATTATTGTAGGCTTATTACAGCTGTGTTTCTTGTTTAAGCATATAAAATCCCAGTTTGTTTAGGTAATGTGTGACATGCTTATATATTATTGACATTAGAGATCATTTCTCATACTCTGATATTTTGACCTCTGGAGACTTATGAGAAGTTTAGAAACCTGTATTAATGTAAGCTTTGCTGTCCATGTGGAGCAAGACATCTGATCTAAATAGGACAGAAGAGAGGAATAGAAGTATTTTAGATGTGAACATATGAGAACAAGCTCAAGATCTTATGATAGAAGAGATGGGCAGCAAAGACAGTAATACATGAATAAAAAGTAGAAATACTCTAAGCAGTGGAACAGTATTTTATGGACACTTGGAGTTGAGTAAGCATTACACTTCAGCTCCCCTGGGAGTATATTGCTTTAACAAACTTACGTGAAGTCCTTCTGTCCCTGTCATCAGCTCAATTTCCTTTAATATCTTCTTAATCCCTTTCATATCTGTCTCCGGCTCCTCTTTTCCACGTGTGAATAAGTTGTTGCTAAAAGTACATTAAGATAAAGAGGGGTAGAGGAAAACAGTGCAACATCTTTCAACAAAAGTTTGTGAATGGTAAAAAAAACTATGAATAATGCTGTTTAAGATCTCAGCGGAATTTTGAGCCTTAATAATTAGCTTCCTACAAAAGAATATATGCTGTCTTAATGCTGATAAGGCGAGCTAAGTTGATACTTTTCTGTGCTCATTTTGTTTAGTAGAGTGTATTAAAATGTATGTCAATATCAGTGATTTCTTCCCTTGTGTGTGTAATGAGCTTTATTTTTCATGCTAGGAAGGAAAAGAGACAGAGATATAAGGACTCCATCTCCTTTTGTTCGTCGGCACAGAACTCCCGAGAGACGGCGTCGCAGTCCATTAATGCGAAGATATCCATCACCAGGTCGCAGAAGGTATAACCTTTAATCTTTAGGCAGGTGTAACTTTTCCCTATCCTTTGTCTCTGAAAACCAACCCTGACAAATTTAGATTTGTGATTCTGTGCCCCTGTTCCAATGCTCCTTGTTAAACGTTTTTAGTTTTGCCATCTGGGGTGAAAATGAATAAATTTCCTGATATGCTCATTCTAGAGCAACCAACTTATAATTGCTTGTGTGAAATCCATGAATCTGCTAAGTTAATTCCTGCTACTTTAAATGACTGAGCCTTGTCTATGGTCAGTGCAAACTAAGCCAAACAAATCTGTTTGGTGGAATGTGCCATTAATTTGTAATGGAGAGAATATAATAAAGACTATCATGCAAGTCCAGTTAAGTTAAGATGGTTCTATCTTGGAGTTTTGTAGTTACTTAATAATGTTACTCTATATAAAAGATTTTCAGTTTACTCCAGTGTATGCCTTTGTGTGTTTATTCTTAAAGGAGAAATCCCTCACCCAGACACCGAACACCACAACCAAGGTATTCACCAGTCGGGTAAGAAATACATTGTTGATATTGAGCAGGGATTGTTAAATTCTGGTTTACTCATCTTTTTTTCCCCCCATTAATTGAGAAATGACATAATTCCAGACCATAAGGACTTTTATTTTTGGATATGTGCCCTAATACAATTGAAGAACCTTATGTCTAGGTTGAACGGTGGGAGCCTGGCCAAAGCAAGGCAAAACTGAATTTTATTTTTTTTAATGTGGATTGTGAAGGTAAGCTTTGCAAAGTCACAGTAACAATACGAGCTGTTATAATATTCTGTTTTTATTGTTGCACAGAGAAAAAATGGCAATCCAATAAAGAGCAGGAGTAACAATATGAGTTTTAAGTAACAAGTCAGGTCCATGCCCAACCCTACTAAGTCACCTTTTGACATGCCTTGCAGGTTACTATGTTATTTTTTGCTCCCCTTTCAGGTCTTTGTAATATATGGGCTGTCAGCTTTAATTTTTGAGAAATAGATAAGGAATCATTTTGATAGATTAAATGCACAAAAATAAAATTACAAAAGGGAAAAATAGATATATCTATCGTGAATCAAAAATATGAAATTAAATATTTATTAAAATGTAGATAAGTAATTATAAATGCTCTATTTCTCAGTATCTAGTATGGAGTAAATGTTGAGGGAAGACTTTACTAACAAACAGATGGCAACATTTAAATATATTATCAACGATAGTAGGCATATAAACTGGTTATAAAACATCAGGGGTTGAAAAAATATTTTTCTTCAGTTTTATAAACACCATAAATGTGACTATTTTAAAGGGTTTCTACCTTCTTGTTTTATGGTATGTTGAATTTAGGAGGACTCGGTTTGTTTTGAAATAAAATATAACAATTTAGAAAATTATTGTTATTGAACTGGAGTTTAAATGAGTGCCTTCTATCTAGGAGTTTTATAAAGTTTCTCATAACAAATTGGGTGTTTCATCAGAAAAGTACATCACAAGTAAAGTTTACTTTATCTGCAGACTAGAAGTAGGAAAACTACGACACATATTAAGCACATCGGGTAGAGATCTTCGCTGAAAGAATCAACTCATGACAAAAAATATCCACAGTCGTAAATGTGTAGATGAAACGTTACAGCTAGTTTAACACTGCCTGATTTCTTGTCAGGCTTTGCAGTAAGGGGAATTCACTTCTCACAAAGCAAACAAGTCAGCAGGATCATGGAATCATTTCAGAAGATTATACTTAGCTTACTTACTTAGTCGTTCCCCTTCTACCGTGAGGTGTAGAGGTTTGGAAGAGAGAGCGCCAGACCATTCTATCAGCTGTCTTCTTCCTGGCCTGGTTCCATTCTAGTCCTCAGTCCTTCAAAGATTGTCTAATGTTGTCCTCCCAGCGGACTCTGGGTCGTCCTGGAGGTCTGGATCCCTGGCTCTTTGTTTCCCATGCTTGTCGTGGTAGCCGATCTTCTCCCATTCTGCAGACATGGCCAA
This sequence comes from Oreohelix idahoensis, assembly GCA_024509875.1. Lineage (NCBI taxonomy): Eukaryota > Metazoa > Mollusca > Gastropoda > Stylommatophora > Oreohelicidae > Oreohelix > Oreohelix idahoensis. The sequence goes on from JAMPIV010000980.1 coordinate 296,098, forward strand.
ACCATCTTAGTTGGGACTGTTCTATTTGGGTCTGCAGCGGATGGGATTTTAGGCCTTGACGGATCGTCTGGTTGCGGACCATGTCTCTTCTTGTTACTTCAACCACTTTCCTCAGATACCTCATTTCTGAGGTTTGGATCTGGCTTTTGTGGGTTGTAGTCATTGCCCACGACTCGCATCCATATGTCAAGACTGGGACATAGGTGGAGCGGTATACAGCCATCTTCGTTTTCTTACCAACCTCTTTCTTGCTGAGGAATGCACGATTTATGGCCTGAAAAAGTCTCCCAGCCGCTGCTTTTCGAGTGGCCAACTCTTCTTTGATGCCTCCCTTTCGGTCTATAATAGCTCCGAGATATTTAAAGTGGTCGACCTGCTCCAGGACCTGTTCTCCCAACTTAATCTGATGTTTTCTTTCTTCTCGTGATATCACCATGGATTTTGTTTTAGAGCTGCTGATGACCATCCCTCTCTTCTCCAGCTCTTCCTTCCAGACTTGCAGGTTGGATTGGAGATGTGCCTCTGATTTAGCAATCAGGGCAACATCATCAGCAAATGCCAGCTCCAAAATATAGACCTGTCTCATCTTCCAGTACCCCACTGAATACTTTCTTGTTCTCTCCTTACATGCCTTGATGACATCGTCCATAAGGAGTATGAAGAGGTAAGGTGATAGGATATCACCTTGTCTTACACCAGTGGTGGTCCTGAACTCTTCTGACTTATGGTTTGCTGTCCTCACATAATTTCTGCAAGACTTGTAGAAGCTCTGTATAGCATGAATCAGAGGTGCTGGAATATTCTTCCTTGCCAAACAGTCCCAAAGTTTGCTCCAGGGGACCCTGTCAAACGCCTTTTCCAGATCTATGAAACAAAGATGGATCTCACTCTTATACTCAAGGGCCTTTTCACTCAGCTGTCTGAGTGTGAAGATTAGGTCTTGAGTACTTCGGTTTGCTCGGAATCCGCACTGGACCTCATCCAATTGTGGCTCAGCTAGGCGTCGGAGTCTCTGCTCTAGGATTCTAGAGTAGATTTTACCAGGGACACTGAGAAGGGATATGCCTCTATGGTTTCCACATTGTCGATTGTCACCCTTTTTGAAAATTGGTTATACTTAGCATGTAGACATATTTTATACTAAGTAAACATTATGTTAAAACTACAACACAAATGATTATTCTGAATGTCATGTATGGAGTTAGTGCGAGCGTATAATATAATTAGATATATATGGAGTTAGTGTGAGCGTATAATATAATTAATCTAGTTAATGCAAGCATATAACATAATTAGACATAAATGGCGTTAATGCGATCTTATAACATAATTGGCTATATATGGAGTTAGTGCGAGCTTATAATATAATTAGACATATATGGAGTTAGTGTGAGCGTATAATATAATTAGACATTTGTGTAGTTAGTGTGAGAATATAACATAATTAGACATATATGGAGTTAATGTGACCTTATAATATAATTAGACATATATGGAGTTGGTGCAAGTGTATAACATAATTAGACATATATGGAGTTATTGTGAGCGTATAACATAATTAGGGAGCCGCGGTAGCATAGTGGTTAGTGCACTGGCTTCCTAGCTCAGTGGTCTATGGTTCGATCCCCAGATGAGGTGGGATTTTTTTAGGCCGCAAACGGCTCCTGGGTCGACCCAGCCCCAAATGGGTACCAGAGCAGCTCTGGGAAGGTTTAGGCGGCCGGTGTGATGCTGACAACATTACCCCTAGTGTGCCGACGGTCGAGAAAATATGGGCCTAACACCTAATTCCCAATATGCCTCAATAGGGCGTGTAACGGGATCCTTTACCTTTACCTTTTAACATAGTTAGACATATATGAAGTTAGTGCAATCTTGTAATATAATTGGACATATCCATTTAACTTATTGATTAGAAACTTCACAGATATTCATCATTATCCATCTCTTAATTACTGGTGAAGCTCTAAATGTGCTTGCAAGGGGAATTTATACATTTTAGTATGACACTGCACTGCCAGCGTGATGTTATTAAAATAAACAGTTTAACGAAATAACTTATTTTGCCTATTAGTTTATTTAAAGGGTTTTTGCTTTGCTTCTGTTATATTTCCTAAAGTGTAAGTTAATGTTCCATTTTTCACTTTAGGTGTCGCCATTCTCCAACACCTCGCAGAGGGCGTTCATCTACCTCACCTGGCCGACCAGCAGCACACTCGCCTTTCCGTGGACAAAAGGCATCTCCATCCCCAAAGAAGAGACAGCATTCACCAGTATCAGTATCCCCACCACCAGTCAAACCAAGGAGGAAACCCCCTCCCAAATCAGAATCAGGATCTCCATCAAGGAGACAAGCAACATTTTCCCACTCACCAAGAGGCAGAGGTAGAAATATCTCTCCTTATAGATCGCCTACTCCAAAGAAAGCAGCATTTAAACAGAGGTCGTTTAGCCCTGAAATTAGACCACAGCAGCGTCGACCTGTTTCCCCATCAGGCAGCAGCAGTAGCTCAGAAAATGAAGCCCCCAGAACTAGCAGAGACGAACATATATACAACCAGCGCGCTACGGGAACAGTTAGCATTCAAACTCTTCTATATTTGCTGAGGGAGATTGGGCACCAATGGATTTCCCCGGAGTGATATGAGGTCGATTCTGATAACAATAATAGTGGAAACAAATAATTACAAAATATAATAATCTGCACAAATCTTTGAGAGCGAAGAGACAAGTCATCGAAGTTCAGTATGAAGACAATATTAACACATTTGTAAAGAAGAGATTATGCACATCTGAAGAGCTGGTGTTTGAAATGTTGTTCACGCTTGCGTTAATGCATGATTTATGCTAGCAGAAATGATGTGAGAGCTAAAAGATAAAAAGAATTATACATTTCATGTTTCACCGCCCATTACTACCGCTGTGTGAGAAATAATTATGAATGCGCATCTTCAAGTGCCAGTATTATATAACAAAAAGAGACTAATAACAATATATGGGATCGCAGCGAAATGTTCGGAGCAAAGTTGTTTGAAATATGAACCAAATATGTAAATCCCATAGCCGTAATTCTAAACTCAACAAGCAGATACCGATACTCTGAGTACTCGATCAGCACCTAAAAACACCAAGCATAGATCAAATACCGATTCCTAATTACATTATTAACTCTTTCAGTCCCAAGCAAAAAAGTGGATTTGGCCCAAGCAAAAATGGCCACCCCAGTGCGTTTTTATTGTTGTTGTTTGGAAATAATTTTTAAAAATGTTCAAATGCATAAATAACTTTGTTGTTGTATATGAAACTGAAGGTAATTGGATGTACTTTACTCTTGTGCTACAAGTATAAAAGCTTTCATTGAAAAATGATTAGTTATTCAAGGTAAAATGGAGGATATGCGCTTAAAAAAATGATTAGTTATTCAAGGTAAAATGGAGGATATGCGCTTAAAAAAATTGCTTTAAAAATCTAAAATAAATATCTCAACACAGAAACACGTTCACTCTTAAACACGTGCGGTATTTAAAAGAATGTACTTGCAGTCGGAAATGACTTTGTGGGTAGTTATAATTAGAAACAGTCTCAAACAGAGGCACATATACTAAAGGCTTTTTAAAGTCGATTGGGCCGCTCAGGTGACTCCTCCAAGCTTAGTGTGCAATGCTGGGTTCTCAACATGTTTCATAACAGTGGAAATCCCTGGAAGTGTGTGGATGATTTCAAGAGTCAATGAGTGTGTAATTAGCCTCGCAGACAGGCTCACTTCCACATTTGAGTACTGTAACATTGTGCTTAGCCAGTGGTCAGGTAAAGATAACTCCAGATATGCCTCCATGCATTGGATGCGGGTTATGGCAATGTTCAATATGATTCGACACAGCGACGACAGCAGTCTGGCATCATTATCCTCATCATCATCATAATTTTCCTTTTCGCTCCGCATAAGCCACCTTTGTAACTGGTTGCCTTGCAGGAAGTCTGCATCACTTGTAGCGGTGGTTTCTGTAGCAATTCGTTTTGCATGATAGGTTGCTAGCCTCATGCACAACTTTATAATAGTTGCCCTAAATGGCATGCCTGAGGGAAGAGTGGTCATATTTTGACATGATCTCATCAGAGATCCCCAGTAACTACAGTCAGACAGCCATACCTGAATACATGATCAACTCCATACATGATCAACCCCATACATGATCAACTCCATTTTATTTCCAGGAATCTCTGAGACAAAGAAAGAATAGATCTACTGCTTTCTCAGGCATGCCGTAAGAGAATATTACTATGGCAGCGCTGGTGATTGTTTACATGGGGGTGTGTGTGTATCGACCCAGACTGCTGAGATCTATATTCCTCTGTTACTGAACTTGCTGATCGCTAGGTTCAGGGCAGTGATCGACATAGTGGTGTAGCTTAAACAAGTACTTTGATTGCCAGCTTTCTTTATGAACATTATCAGCCGTTTAGTTGTATGCAGTGTGTGAGTGAGTTTCATAAGTGAAAATTCATTTTTCTTGTATTTCATAATGAGACGTATTTCAATGTGTTTTTCATAATGTTCTTCGTTCGTCCTGAAAAGGACGTTGGTTGCATTGTGTCCGTTTACAGCAAAGCTGCGATATTTGCGCCTTTCAGCCGACATATCAAACTTCATCACTGCATTTTTTGGGACCAGGTTTGCCTTCCCTCTTTGATCCCTACTCTCTCAGCCAGATTGCAGTGATGCAGCCTGTTTCCAGGACCACCACTTGGAGGTGGAGTAGGGTCCTGGTCAGCTCTGGTTCGCGGACCCTGACGCAAGCAGTCAAGCTACAGGTCGCTGGCTGCATTCATCACTTTTGCTGCTTCTAATTAATGTGAGCGATGGGGATATTATGTGGCATGAATCCAGTTCTGTCAATCAAAAGGGTAACTCAAAGATCAATTATTTCGTAATTCGTCGTGTCAGACAGAATTGTCCAGCAGAAGTCAAAATGTCTACACCTGACCTTCATAGATAGATCGTTTTACCAGTTTTCGACTTTTCAATTTATAAATGGTGACGTGGTTATTGTCAGTAATTGTTTTCTTGGCGAATTCATAACAGATCTTTGCAATGTACTTGGTCCTTGAACCTTCTCCGGCCTGCATAATGTCTTACAAAGATTTTGTGGTCAGTGTTTGTCAGAGGCCGCTGCTAGTCAAGATCATATTAAAAAATGTCTATTTAACTATTTTTACATAGTTCATTTTTAGTTCTAATAAACATACTCACATTCTTCGGTACAATTAAACCAAAGATTCAAATTCTAGTGGTCTCATGCCTGTATGCTGTATTCAGTTGACCAGTGTTTTATATGATTAAAACGATTCCTGTTGTCCATCTTCTAGAATGTGTTGTTGTCTTTGTTTTCTTCTCAGTTATAAAAACACTTCTTCCACGTTGATGGTCAGTGTTGAACTGTATCAAGACTAAAGTATTTTTACACTTCTGCTCATGTCATGCGTATTGTTACAACTGCTTCACAGACATGTAAAAATGTCATGCATATTGTTACAACCTCTTTGTGGATTTGTACTATTGTCTCACATATTTGTACAAGTTCATGATAACACATATCACATCAAGTTGTTAGAGAAGTCTTACTGTTACAAGTTGAGCATTTAATTTCTATTTTCGCTTCCTTTGGGACATGGAGCTGCAGCTGATCCCCAAGAAATCTGCATCAAAGCGTTAATGCTTACACTCTTGCAGCGGTAGTCTTCTGCAGCAATATATTTTACATGATAAGATTGACAGTGTCACGGGTTGCCTCCCTTTTCTCTGCAGTAATCGTCCAACAATGGCCAAAACCTCGCAAGTATCTAATGTGGGTCTTCAAAGGTGTCTACCTTTGCGCAAAATTATTCTTGGCAGAGATAAAGATAGAATGATGATTGTAAAATGTCTCAAGACCTGAAGGTCTTTTATATTTGGACATGCACCCTAATATAACCAACTAGGTTGAACAGGACGAGCCTCGCCAAAACAAGGCAACATTTTTTTTTTAAATAAAAGGATGATGCTTCTACCTCGTGGAAGTGTTCACAAGATATTTTAGAAGTCAAGAGCAGTGCTGAATGTATCTTAGCAATGTTAACTTTTATCTGCCCGACAACTTTTTTGAAGAGGTATATTGTATGATTTACCTTGTTCAAGCCCCCAACTGAATTAACAGTAAAATTATTATTATTGGCTCTATAGGTGTAGATGTATATATATTAAAGATATGGATTCATACGTGTGCACTCCTATCTATAATAACTGAATCAACTAGGAATTAGTAAAACAACATACCTTGTATAACAAATTTAATGATGAATTATTATGTAACATCAAAATCCATAATTCTTATCTTTTGTACTCTGTCACATCTAAGGGGTGCAACTGTGGTTCAAAGTTAGACATTAATTGTTTTGTTTCCCTTATATGTATTCTCCCGAAAATAGTAACACTCAACGAAGAAAAGTCAATGTAGAACCCAGTTTCATTCCGGAAACAGATTTAACTCATTGTGACGTATAATGGATAGAGAGCCTACAGTAATCTGACAGGCTTGTAACTTCATAGCATTCTATGATTTGCTAGCAAAACCACGCATTTTTTCTACCTATGTTTTACTTACGCAAGCGTACTTTTCGTCCCACCTCTTTTTCTGTGAACACGAGCTAACGCAATGTTTACAAACTGCATGACTTGTCAGTCATAACAGGTAGCAAATCAGGTTTGTTTACCTAGTTTTCTCACGCGAGCTTATCTGTCAATCATACGATATATGACAGACTGCACGTGAAAAACACAGAGTCTTTGAAGTCCACAAGGGGAGATCCAGGATTTTCCCGAGTGCGCTTTGATGTAGATTCACGGGCAAAAATCTTCGAGAACCCCGTTACATGGAAATAAGTCTTTTGATGGCGTGTCGAACGCCCGAGAAAGGCCGACCATAAACTTTTATCTGGGAAACTGTTCTGATTCTCCGTTACTCACACAATAGTGCGAAAACTAACATCATCTATAGATCAGAGAAACATAATGATATATAAACTGTGTTTTCTTAAACCTGCTATCACTTGTCACTCAGAATTTTTGGATAGTCTAAGCACGTAGTTCTAGAACCATTGTGGAAAATGTGTTGATAGCATTCGTGGGGATTTTCATTCTGATTTTCTGGTAATAGAAATTAGTGCTTACGTGTTTAAAGGTGTTAACTCTTTCAGTCCCAGGCAAAAAAGTGGGTTTGGCCCAAGCAAAACTGGCCACCCCAGTGCGTTTTTATTGTTGTTGTTTGGAAATAATTTTTTAAAATGTTCATATGCATAAATAACTTTGTTGTTGTATATGAAACTGAAGATAATTGAATGTACTTTACTCTTGTGCTACAAGTATAAAAGCTTTCATTGAAAAATGATTAGTTATTCAAGGTAAAATGGAGGATATGCGCTCAAAAAAATTGCTTTAAAAATCTAAAATAAATATCTCAAAACAGAAACACGTTCACTCTTAAACACATGCGGTATTTAAAAGAATGTACTTGCAGTCGGAAATGACTTTGTGGGTAGTTATAATTAGAAACAGTCTCAAACAGAGGCACATATACTAAAGGCTTTTTAAAGTCGATTGGGCCAAGCGCATCTAACCCCTGAGCCTTTATAAAATCGATTGGGACTTAAAGAGTTAAGCTTTTATCATTATAATTCACTTAGATTTTCTAGCGTTAAAACTAGTGAAATAAAATAACGCGTAGCTATTTCATACCAGATGTTCGGTTACAATGTTAATTTCCACCACACGCTTTCTCACACAAGAAGAGATGGTTAGCTGACTGGTTTAAATGCTAGGCGCGACTGATAGTGACAGAAAAGAATTCACGTTTTATTTCATTGTGCATATTTATTATAAGTGCCTATTATTTAATATCATACGACTAAACTATCAGATGCCGACCAAATTAATAGCTACTTAACGACCGGCGATAGTTTGTGATAATTGACATGGTACGCTGATCGTTAAGTGCGAGCAAGAGGGGGGAGAGTCGCAAAAACTCATCCGACCTGAAAACTCAGCGCTAGTGACGGGCGATAGGGTAGGCTAAAGACACCATGTGCCTTTTAAATTTAATCAGGACTGACGGAGTGGATAAGAGATCATCTTGTCCCCGTATGTGTGCATATATGTAGCTATATAGAATAGTAGCATTTTTCCATAAATGTTTCTTATATATTCCTAGCAGACCTGATCAAGGGCATCCAGCAGTCTTTTGGTCTTTTCTTTTTACTGATTAATTAATGTTGTCTTTTCTTGGCTTGTGCGTCACCAATTTCATTGGTGAGCAAGTATGTGCCAACGATACATGAGAAACATTTTAACGTGTAAAATTTAACTGGACTTACCAAACCGAGCAATATTTTTTAAAATCTTATCAGCCAACTGGGGCGGTGAAAAAAATAACATTAATTTCGACTTCTGACAGTCGTATTCAAGCATAGCATCCAGAATTTACGCTGTTTCAGAATCGGCACTCTATCATAGAGCCAGCCAATAGGATTATCATCATTTATCAATTGTAACATTTTTAGCAACCAGATGTTTCCCTATAGTGGAAGTATTTTCCTCTTTTAACTGTGAACCCCAAGATCACATTTTCTACATCAACTATTGGCGGTGACATATTTTTCATCCAGGAACAACCCACACCAGATTCGGCGTTCATCTCACTAGTCTTTATTTGACAGAGGATGGACTGGGGCCAATTTGGAGAAAAACCTGACATTTTATATAGTCAGGAAAAATTGTAATTCCAAGGGATATCACCAAGTGTAGGTAAGAGTGATTGAGTGGCCACTGTATGGAAGAGAGTGAATATTTTTCTTTGTTACAGGGACTTTACCAAAACTGGATTTGGTTAAACTTGTTAAATTTATTGGGTAGCATAAAGTAGGAACTTGTTTTCTTTACTGTCTACTCTGTAACATAGTGTTGACCTTTGGGTTATTAATTTTTTGGGTTCTTTTTTTTTTCTCCATAGGGAGAGGGCACATTTATTCCGCTATTTCATATGTATGTAAATCTGATTTTATTTGATCCTTCTTTAGATATTTGGTGTTGTCAAGTTTAAATGATAATAAACAACAAAAGAAACTTAACTTTGTATGTTGGTCAGACCCATACCCAATAGTTTTTCACGTTCGTGTGTCTTGTTGTCACATAGCTGTGTGTGTGTGCAGTTAAACTTACAAGGGGCTTGACATAAGTCTTGGGCCTGACCATGAAAGACATGTCACAGAGAGCTGAAATTTTGTATAGTGTTTATTCCTTTTCAATATAGCCATCGTCTGAATTGACACACTTCTGCCATCTCTGCTTGACCTTGAAAAGACCTTGGGAGTAAAACACCTTATTTTTCAAACTAAACCAGTCATCACATGCCAGTATAACTTCTTCATCGCTGTCAAAATGATTTCCTTTTAGCAGTTTTTTAAGATTTGGGAATAGAAAAAAGTCTGATGGAGCCAAATCTGGAGAATATGGTGGGTCTGGAAGAATTTCAATATTCAAATCGTTGGCTGCTAGCTGCACAAGCCATGCTTTGTGAGAGGCTCGTTGCCTTGAAGCAAAGGAAGATTTTGAGTGCGCGTTATCCCTCGTTTCCTGGTCACAACCTTTCTTAGTTTGGTGAGAAGATCTGCATAGGACTGTTCATTAACTGTGTTGCCACGAGGCAGATAATCTTTCAATAGGACACCTTTGGCATCACAAAAAACAGTCAGCATCACTTTTCCTGCAGATTTCTGCGCTCTCGGCTTGACAGGTGTTGGGGAGCTGCACTTAAACTGTTGACACCAGTTTTTTTACCGAGGACAAGAATCACGAAACACTGGTTCCATCTCCCTGTGTATTTCTGTAGGTGTTTTTCCCTGAAACATCAGAAATTTTATCACAGCTCTGGCCTCCTTCTTTTCCATTGTTTTGTCAAATCTTTGGAGCAGCAGATCCGGTCAATAGGGTATATTGCGCCGTGCACCGTAGCGGGAAAACCCACTGAAGAAACAAACGCGTACTTCACACATTCAGTGCAAATATGATGAAATTTAAATGTGCCGAGTTTCATCTTCCTCCTGTGACTCCTTCATGGTCAGGCCCAAGACTTATGTCAAGCCCCTTGTATATTTATATGTATGAGAAGGGCATGGTTGTCTTGAACTAAATTATAGTCGTATAGATAGGCTGGAATAGAGAAACTTACTCATTCCAGAGACATATCTTCTTAAACTATCACCCGTGAAATCTATTTCTTACACCTTTTTCTCACGTACTTATCACCATCCACTCTACTCAGACGGGACAAAAATAACTCACAACCTATCTGTACGACACTCATCATTTTGTTAAAAATAACCTTAAAATGTGTGTTTTTTATTTTTAATTTAAAGTATTGCAGACTTATTATTATGGATTAAAATGATAACATGGCTGCAAAACGAGCTGCAGATGCTAAGAGGAAGAGACGATCGTATCAATCACAACGAGCAAGCGAGACTATAGAAGAAGCAGCAATACGACGACAACATGAAGCGGCACAAAGACAAGCGCAGCGTCAGTCACAACGAGCAAATCAGTCTGCAGAAGAGCATGAATCTCAACGCGCTGCAGAAGCTATTTGCATTCGTCAGTTGAGAGCATCACAACGAGCAAAGGAGACTTCAGAAGAAGCAACCGAACGTAGAGCAGCAGCTGCACAACAAGTGAGATGATCAAGAGCTGCACATAGTCCAACAATTTCAAATCATGATGCCGTTGATGAGAATGTAGCTGCTGTAGGCCTACACAACTGCAGCTCAATGGATCAGGAATGTCAGTTCTGTCACACTCACAATTTTAAAGTGCAAAGATCAACCGATGGTACACTCAAATATTGCTGCCATAAAGGTACAGTGCTGTTGGAGCAAGGAGAGCAGAGACGTCCATTTCCTCCGCATCTTAAGGATCTTTTGAGCAACCCAGAGCATCTACAACATCGACATTTTAAGGAAAATATCTGTTCCTATAATTCAGTCTTGGGCTTTGCATCCATGGGTGCCCAAATCGATCGCTTCGTTGGACGTGGACCATATGTGTTCTGGGTGCATGGACAGATCTATCATTTAATTTACTTCCGTCATTATTGACGGGTTATTGCTAGTTTAAAAATAAACAAGGTTATGTTTAGATGGGGTGCAAAAAGATTATGTTATCGTAATCGATACTTGACGGGAAAAGAGCATAACCCCAGACCCAAGGGTTTTTTAATATTTGGACAAGCGACCTAATATAACCGACTAGGTTGAACAGGACGCGCCTCGCCAAAACGAGGCAAAACTTTATTATAAAAAAAAAAAAAAAAACTTGATGGAAAGTAAATGTTCGTTGCCGTGGCCTGTTTAATAAGCACTTAGCTGAAAATCGGTGAGCACTGCTGCTGTTGTTTGTTAATTCGTTTCTCTGTGATATGGGGCACGTCCGAGCGCAAGGGGTAACCTCGCATGTTGTCAGTGCTGAGTATCTTCACAGTCCCGTCAGGTGTAGCCGTCTAGAGTCAACAATCAGTTTCTGAATCACAGACTCGTAGCACGAATGGTCTTATAGACTCGAACCACGAACTGCTCTGGTACCACGAATTTTGGAGGAAAATAAAAAGAACAAATGCCTCTGCTAACAACTATATTGTGGTCAGAAGATTAATCAGGCGCCTTTCCCGCTGTCCGTCCACCAGTTTTTATCTCTCGGAAATTTTATTCTTCCTGCGCATATACAGCATAACTCTGGGAATATGATGAGAAGTTACCATAATTCTTCTGGTTAATTTAACGGGGAAAACATGTCTGGACAGCGCGAGTGCAATGGCTTGTGCCTGGAAGAACATTAAAGTTACAAATATCTCACAAAATGATAATATACACACTGCACATGTGATGTAATCATAACTCGCTCACTGCTCCATTCTTCTGCGTTCGTCCTGATAAGGACGTTGGTTACGTTGTGTCGCCGTTTACAGCAAAGCTGCGATATCTGCGCCTTTCGGCCCGACACATCCGACTTCTGCACGGCATTTTTTAGGACAGGGTTTGCCTTCCCACTTCGATCCCTACTCTCTCAGCCAGACTGCAGTGATGCAGCCTGTTTCCAGGACCACCACTTGGAGGTGGAGTAGGGTCTTGGGCAGCTCTGGTTCCCTGCCGCAAGCAGTCAGCTATGGGTCGCTGACTGCATTCCACTTTTGACGCGTCTTAGGTCCCACTGCTCCTTTCGAAGTCTGGGGTTTCCTCTGCTTTTGGTTCTCTGTGTGAATTAGCATGAACAAATCACCAGCGCTTGCTGTGGTGGTTTATGAATATTAGGGCTGTACGAATGCGAATATATGCCTTGTACTATTCGGTTGAATACGCATACAAATAGTGAGTGAATTGAAGAGTCTGCACGGCCACATAAAATTACCGAGAGTGAATTGAATGATCTAGTGAGAGATCTGGAATTGCCAAAAAATAAAGCAGAGCTGTTGGGGTCCAGACTGCAGCAATGGAATCTTCTAGAAGAGAATGTGCATGTGTCTGTTTCGTGCTCGGCAAAAAGATCTGCTTCTATATTTCAAAATGACAGATAACCTCATTGCTTGCGTTGAAATAATGGGTCTGATGGCAGCACTACACATCAACTATAAAGACGACGATTGGAGGTTGTTCATTGATTCGTCCAAGTTGAGCTTAAAAGCTATGCTGCACCATAATGGTAACGTTTTACCATCTGTTCCACTCGGGTATGCAGTCCACATGAAAGAAACGTACAACAACATGAAACAACTGTTACACACCATCAACTATGACAAGTATAAGTGGCAGATTTGTTGTGATCTGAAGGTCATGGAAAGAGAAAACAAATAAGGAAGTCCTAGAAAATCTAGTATGAAAGGAGAACTAATGAGGGAGATCAAAGTTCGGCAGCTAAAATACTTTGGGTACATAAAAAGGCATAACACCTTGCAGAAGACCATAATAGAAGGGAGAGTTGAAGGCAAACGTGCAAGGGGAAGACAGCGCTATAAGTGGGAAGATAACATCAAGAGATGGACAGGAGGGAGTCTATCAGAGTGCACCACGAAGACAAGAGACAGAAGACGTTAGGGATCCATTACAGCCAACCTTCGTTGTGGATATGGCAGCTGATGATTATGATGAAGGTCATTGCCATCTTGATGGGGCTACAGCAGGGTTACATACAGTTTTGCTGTTTCCTCTGTCTGTGGAACAGCCGTGCCAGGACTTCCCACTACAAGAAAAAGGATTGGCACCAACGACAATCACTTGAACCGGGGTAAAAGTACGTACTTAACGAACCACTTGTAGAATCCCACAAGATCTTGCTCCCTCCTCTCCACATCAAACTTGGACTAATGAAGAATTTTGTAAAGGCCGTGGATCGAAATGGGGCAGGATTTTTATACCTTCGTGATAAATTTCCAAGACTTAGAGAGGCCAAAATCAAGGAAGGTGTATTCGTCGGTCCACAGATACGTCAGCTCTTCCGAGATCAGCGTTCGATGATGTCCTCACAGGTGATGAAAAGTTAGCTTGGAATGCTTTCCAGCAAGTGGCCACATACTTTCTAGGAAACAATAAGGCTGACAATTACCAGGAGCTTGTAAAAACCCTCTTGCAGCGCTACGAGAGACTAGCGTGCAACATGTCTTTGAAATTACACTTATTACACTCTCATCTGGATTTCTTCCCTGCTAACTGCGGTGCTGTCAGTGACGAGAATGGGGAACGATTTCATCAGTACATTACTACCCTCGAAAAAAGGTACCAAGGGAAATGGAATGCAGCAATGCTAGCAGGCTATTGTTGGACCCTTGTGAGAGATGCTCCAAAAACTCATTACAAGCGGACAGGCAAAAAGGCGTCGCTGTGAATCATTTCAGCTATGAGCATTATTATCATATGGTATGGATATGCAAATGTGTAAAACTTATTTTATAGATACTTAAAAAAATAGAGCTAATCTGGTGTTTTAACGGCCATTTTCATATTCAGCAGCCCAAACAACATAAAGGTAACTTGGTTTAATCTCAGATACACACAAAAAGTTAAAATTTGTTGTCCAGTGTTATATGAAAACGTGTTGCCGGCAGTGCTGAACAGACGCTCACTTGGAACGCCGGTCCACTGACATTTTTATTAACTATACAGCGTTTAAAAAAAAAAAACAGGACAAGTATCCTTGAAATATATAATGCTACTAACTGGCCATTAATAGCTTTTAAATTGCTACATGAAAAATGCATTGGCTTTCAAAAAACGAGTCAACATTCTGTGCCAAAAGACGTGTTATATGAAAACATGTTGCCGGCAGTGCAGAACAGACGTTTACTTGGGACGCCGGTCTACTGACATTTTTGTTAATTAAGTATTTCTTAAACTTGAACAGTCACTAAAAAGTATAAAATAATCAAGGCACGATTTAAACCAATACAACAGTCACAATGCCAGGACTATCGCAGACATTGATATTTACACGTCTGGTTTTAACCGGCAGGCGCCTACACGCTAAAGTACTGATCGCAAGGCGTGGTGTGTTGTTAGTAGCATGACGGAAAGTCAGCCTACTTTCTGGGTCTAAAATTATCACGCCACGGGTTGACCTAAATTCACTATTCGTATTTCACGACATTGTAATATTCGGCCGAATACGGATAGTTCATTGAAAGCACTATTCGGCACCGAATACGAATCGGATATTCGGTACAGCCCTAATGAATATACTCTTTTCATATGCTGAAGTTGCCAGCCTCGTAAGGACCTGTATAACCATCAGCAAGTACAAACAAGTCAAATTCAAAGTAAATAAAATATGTTAAAACTCACCCCAATACTGATTGGGAACTAGACTTCTTGTTCAGTAGAGTAGTCTTGGCAATTTGATAAAGATGCCTCGAACACATGTCTGGGGTATTATTTCTGTTACAGAATCCCTCTGTGACTTTTGTGAGTAGATCCTGTAGGAGTCCGGTTTCCGTATTAACAGGTAAATCTTCCTTGCTGTAGTGTTCAGAAGGAGTTTCGATACATGTTTTGTCCGGTCCTATAAGGTCAGAATCCTAACTCTTATTCTTTCCTGGCTTCAGTCCGAGCTGTCTCTTTGACGATTCTGAAATGCAGTGTGTTTAAGCCTCCTAATTTGCTAGGTTATATTTCCTTTTTCCTCCAAGCCTCCACATAGCGTTTTCCGACAAAACTTCCAATTGAAACGAATATCTATTTCCTGCTCTAAATTGATCCAATCCCTGAGCTAGAATGTAGTTGGTAGTGGCTGTAAATATTACTTTCACCCTCATAATGTAAGATATTCTAAGAATATTATGTCATACAAAGAAACATAACCATATATGGCTATGTTCTTTTCGTTTACTCTTTAATTATACACACTGGCGAAACCATCTGCAAACTTATCGTTCAAATCTTACCATCGCTAATATATGTCCCCATACTGGCTTTAATCTATAATTATCATTACCGAAATCGGGGCGGAAATGCTTACGCAATTCTCACCTGCCCTGATTTCAGTCACCAGACAGGTAAATTGGCGACATATCACTGACCACAGACTTTTGTTTGAGACAAACAGTGGTCTTCCTCTGTAGTCTGACTCAGTATTGTCGTGATATGCATTCACTAACGCATGTGTTTAATCTCTACGTCTGAGTGGGCGGAAATAGTTACGTGAAAAGGCCAGTCATTTTCCCGTTGACCGTATGAAGTCAAATCTGGTTCAACAACTTAAGCGATTACAATTAATCCTTAAGGGTGGTCAATTAGGCATGAAATAACACTATCACAGTATGAACAGAGGTCAGCCGATGATTGAGGGCTGAAGGGGCACAGGTTTATGTGCGTAAAATGAAGAAACAAATGAAGACAGTGAAAGAGGAAGAAGAGGAATAAAAGGATACAACCAAAATATCGTCACAGACAGCTCCGTGAACAACCTCATATTAGCCGCCTCATACGACATGCCAGAAGGAGTAATAGTCTTATTCTTTCCCTGTCTCTTCTTAGCCCCCGCCCCCCCCCCCCCCACCCCCCCCCCCCCCCCCCCCAGGAAGAACTATGGCATCACGTGATAATGTGATAGTGAGCACTTGTGTCGAAAATCCAGTTTACAAAGTTTTCCTAACACAGTTAACGGGTGTATGATTTATAGTGAAGGACGACAAGTTATACGACTTGTTGAATTGTATTTTTTTTTTTAACTTTTATTTGCATTTCTTCTCGATTTACAAAATCATGTACATTTTACAAAATGGAATACATGGAAATTACATTTTACTTACTTACTTAGTCGTTCCCCTTCTACCGTGAGGTGTAGAGGTTTGGAAGAGAGAGCTCCAGGCTATCCTAAGGGCTGTCTTCCTCTTGGCCTGGTTCCATTCTAGTCCTCGGTCCTTCAAAGATTGTCTAATGTTGTCCTCCCAGCGGACTCTGGGTCGTCCTGGGGGTCTGGATCCTTGGCTCTTTGTTTCCCATGCTTGTCGTGGTAGCCGATCTTCTCCCATTCTGCAGACATGGCCAAACCATCTTAATTGGGACTGTTCTACTTGCGTCTGCAGGGGGTAGAATTTAAGGCCTTGACGTATCGTCTGGTTGCGTACCATGTCTCTTCTTGTTACTTCAACCACTTTCCTCAGATACCTCATTTCTGAGGTTTGGATCTGGCTTTTGTGGGTTGTAGTCATTGCCCATGACTCGCATCCATATGTCAAGACTGGTACATAGGTGGAGCGGTATACATCCATCTTCGTTTTCTTACCAACCTCTCTCTTGCTGAGGAATCCTCGATTTATGGCCTGAAAAAGTCTCCCAGCAGCTACTTTTCGAGTGGCCAACTCTTCTTTGATGCCCCCCTTTCGGTCTATAATAGCTCCGAGGTATTTAAAGTGGTTATACGACTTGTTGAATTGTATTTTTTTTTTTACTTTTATTTGCATTTCTTCTCGATTTACAAAATCATGTACATTTTACAAAATGGAATACATGGAAATTACATTTTAAATTACATATAAACACTCGTGTGCATACTCACACTGTCATTTGCACACTTAAAAAGTAAATATTAAGGGTTAAACATTTTAAATAAAGTAAGAGAATAACATTCAATAAATAAAGTGAACTAAAATTCTAAAGATGAAAAAAGGTTAATATTGGTTTATAGTTATTCAAATATAACATTTACTGACATCCGTGTAGTACGTATGCATTCCCCAAAAAATGTGGGAAGGAAACCAAAAACGTTATACATCAGTGATACACAGAAAAATCACACTTTTATTTGCACACTTACAAAGTAAATATTAAGTGTTACACATTTTAAATAAAGTAAGAGAATAAAATGGAATAAATAAAGTAAACTAAATTCTAAAGATGAAAACCTCTCAGTGTGACATACATGGAGAGAAGTGTAATAACAAAGGTCGCATGCACTCAAATAAAACGAAAGGTAAGACTGTGTTCCGAAGATAAGCCAGTACAATCTGGTTTCCGGAAACAAAGATGCCTTAGAGGCACAATGGATGGTTTGAAAAAAAATCGAAAAAAGGTGATTCGTCTTACGAGGACAAAAGACAAAGAAAATAGTCTACGTTACGGCAACAAGGCCTTCGTCAGGAAAGGAAAGAAAGTGAAGGCTAGATAGGACACATAAAAACTTAATAAAATAATAAAATAAAACCTAGGTACTTCCCTGAAGGCAAGAACCGAAATCCTATCAAAATCGCTGTCTGCTGATGAGCGCGTGGCTGAACAGGAAATGAGAGGCACAATAGGCGGACCAAGGAAAGAGGGAGGCTTTTGAAAGGCCAAGTTTAAAGAGGGTTGTCAGTATGTTTCGCACAACGCGTTTATCTCACGTGTGAAAGCACACTCCGCTGAGAAGCTATTAGGACCTAGCACACACTGTCACGAAAAAAAACGGGAGTTAAAAGGATTATCTTGAAGCAGTAACAGGGGTGTTGAGAAAGGTTGTTTTCTCCCAGTCCCCCCCCCCCCCCCCCCCCCCCATATATATATTTACATTATTGATACACATATGTATTACCATATACAACCATGTACAAACATATTGATCTTTGCTTCGTAAATTTAATGGATACATCTTTGTATGGAGTACACAAAACTTTTTTTTTTAAACAGCCCACGATCGCATGCATACCCACACACATAAAGGGTATTTCCATTCCTAAGATGGTAGACGATCCGGATAAAGACATCTTGGATATCATATAGGTGGAAAGGGGCGAGAGGCACATTGAAAGGCCCAGGTCAGGGACAGTGACCAGTCAGCCTTGTTCTCAGTGGTGTTCAGATAAAGACGTAATACTTGTGCACACAGCTAAGAGTGGCCTTTCAGGAGGCTTGTAGGCACTGGCACGGAGAACAGGATAGTGGACACACTGGGCTTGCCGCGTCTAGGCCACTCCCTTAAAACATAGAGAGGAGAGAGAGAAAAAAAAAGGGGGGGGGGGTATGGAAAGCTGAAAGCGGACTAACAACATTTTAGAATAGACAGAGAATGAGATAGTAGGGAGAGGAACGGGGAGGCAGGGAAGACAGGGTCGTTTTAAGAATCAATGCTGCCTTATTAAGAAAGAGGTACTCTTTCAGGTGTGATTTATAAGACTTTCTGGCGAAAGATGTGCCGAAATAAACCAGCATTGAAAATACGATAATTAAACTTGGCAAAATTCCTAAAACTCTAAATCTGATATCTAAATTCTGATAAAATAATCAAAATCTTTGTTTGTGTGATATTTTCTGTTTTTGGTATTATGTTTAACATGATTGCTTTGTAGTTGTCTGATTTTTGTTTTGTTTGTATTTCGATGATTTTCTGCAGTAGTTTCTTTGTGGGTGTGATTGTACTTCATTCAAAAAACAAATGATGTTTCGTTTCTGGGATGCTTTTCCTACATAGCTGACATTTTGATATTTGGTTGGATCTGTGGGCTTTTCGTTCTGTTGTGCGTGTCATGATGTATATTAGTCTAAAAGTGACCTCTCTTGCTTTAGCAGTGATTTGTGGGTTGTGCAGGTTAGCGAAGGTCTCTGTGTAATTTGTTATAGCATATTTCTGTCCTCTTTTAATTCTTAGGTGTAATGGTGGTGCTTGGAGTTTAACTAAATGTTTATATATTGCATTTGTTTTCTGGTGTATTAAGTTTTCATGTCCCTGAATGGCTTGTATTAGGTATCACAAAGTGATTTTTCATTTTGTTTGTAGAGTGTCTTTGTTATATATCTTAATAGATCTTTTCAAGCCATACATTTTCCTTTTAAAATTTTTAAAATCGGACATCAAACAACCGAGTTACAGCATTTCAAAGTTTTTGGGGACAGAAAAATGTTTCGAACATCTTCGCACCGAACAAATTGCCAGACAATCATAACTGCAGTCAACAAACTCTTACCAAGTCAATCATGCTTTTTTTTTTTACAAAGTCATACAAGTCTTTATTGCAGTTAAGAAACATGGGAAGTACAACAAATCAATTAAATGAATTATGGTCCATCAACATTGACAAAAAATGCAATTTCAAGTCTCAATGTTGTGCTCGCAAAGTGAAAATATGTATTCTCATGCACTCATAAATTAAAAATTACACATAGGAAAGCCATATGATTTCTTGAGCTTAAAGAGAACATTATATACTTGATGCTTAATTTTGTTTGAGCTACATGAAATACTGAATACTATAAAACTGCATTATGTGAAAATGGATCAAAGGCTAAATTTGCAGTTCGGAAGAAAACTCTCACGAAATTCCAAATTTTGTCATAAAATCATAAATATTGCAGCTATAGAGCTGAAAACTTCTATATGTATGAGTTGTACAATTCAAATTGATGGTTATTTTCTGATTGAAATAACCTTTACTGCTCAAAATTTGATTTTTAGAAAAAAAGAAACATTACATATTAGTCCGTGTCCAACTCACTGTCACTGGAGGTCAGCAACATCATTTCTTGACTTCTTCTGAGGTGGTGGTGAAGTTGAATCTTCAGTAATATCTTCCAAAAGGGTCAATACAGTATCCTAACTGAACCAGAGAGGCGAAGATGGTTTTTCTCCAAGAAAATATTTCTATACCTTATCTGCATCTTGAGGTCATTGGCATTGCCTTTCTTGGACAGAGCATCAACATCCGCCTTTGTTTTATAAAATATGCTCGCAATGCATCATAACGATCGTCCCCTGAAATAATTGAGAAAAAAAAAGGTTAATTAAGCGAGGCAATTTTTATTTTTTTATGAGCGTTCACAAATGTGTAGCAGGCTAAATTCTAAACATGACCTTTGACATCCATAACTAGAATAAAATCTATCGAAAGGAGGTCAGCGACTTCACAAGCTGTTAGACCTTAAATCTGATACCGAATGTTTAGAAAATGGTGGTGATCCGATAAAACAGCCCAATAGGTACATTTATAATAATAACGATAATTCCCCCCCCCCCCACCCCCCCCCCCCCCCCCCCCCCCCCACCCACAAATTGCTTAAAAAATGAAAAACTTTGTGTGAATCGAGCAGTCACATTTGGCTGTGCTTTTGCTAATACGTCTCCCTTCCATCACTTGCCATTGCTATATTGCAAATAGACAAAACAGGTATGAAATGAATAGAAATAAAACAAAGTTCAAAACTTACTAAGAACATATATTGGGTTGAATTCCATTGGCGAAACTTTCAATTCAGCGCCTGAGTCATTTTGTGCTGTGTCCCGTACAAAGGACCATCTTGACATGGATTGACAGTTGGAACAGCCGCCATTGCGTTTCCACTCCGAGAAGTGTTGGAGGTGTTCTCTTTTACCGTTCGCTCGCTCTTTCCTCGAATAACTCTGATGTTTAAAACTTTGATAAGACTTTAGCAGAATGGTTGCTTGTTCGTTTGGTGTAACACAAGTGTAGGTAGGCCTCCCAGATGTGTATTAAAATCCAAACCTTCTCATTCACTTCGAATTTACTATACCTTCCTATAAGGGATCTGTGCTTTGTGTTACATGAGTGTAAACCTCAGTTTCCGCTCTTCACATTGGTCAAAGCCGTGGGAATGTAGTCTTTTTACGGACCGAGCGCCACCGCTTTGAATGAGGTGGGGTCCTTTCAGTGAATTTCGCTCTCTTGAGCGCCGGTCAGCTAGCGCACAGCAAGAACGGTGGTGTTTTATGTTGTTGTCTCACTCAATTTCAATGACACGCAGAGCTAGAGAGTTACAATTGACATATTATGAAAGAAGAAATGTTAAGGAACCAGATGTTATCATTTTTATTTAGAAAAGGCAAATTAATAACTAGGCAGAGCGGGGTTGAAAAATGCCCAAACTTGGCCTCGCTTGTCCGTCACAGAATTTTGCGACCGCGGCGAGGCGGTACTTTGTGTGTATGCATGTCTTATAAAATGAGGGCATAGGGCCGAAGTGATGGGGGCATATCTAAGTATAATCTTAGACATAGGGGTCTTTTATATTTGGACATACGCCCTAATATAACCGACTGGGTTGAACGGGACGCTCCTCGCCAAAACTTTATAAAAAAAAAAAAAGAAGTGATGGGGGATTGCATTGTTCAGTGGCCTCAGCTTGGAAAGTTTGAGTCCCATGTAATAATAATAATAATGAGCGAGTGTGTGTCGTTCTGGGTGTTTGATGATGTTGCTTATGTGTTTAATTCTGAGTGCCTGGATCTTTGTTTCTATATCTTGGAGGACAATTCCTCCGTGTTTCTTTTCTTGTATAAGTGTCTTCTGTTTAAAGCTGTAAATTATGCGACCAAAAACGAATGCTCTGACCTGTTTGTTTATATCTGTGATAGTCTGTTTGGGGGGTCGAAAACTGTGGCAATATAAAGTAGCTTAGGGAAAATGTATGTATTTACAATTAAACTTCGTCCAAAAATCGTTGTGGTTTTGTATTTGTTTCTGTGCAGCATGTCTCGTATTTTGGATGTTAAATTCTTCCATGTATCTCTGTGTGTGCGATTTGGGTGTGAGGGAAAGGTTATGCCATAGATTTTGATGTTTGTTGGTGTTAGCCCAAAGGGAAAGTCTGCTTTGTTCTTCCATTTGCCTTTGCCCAATTAATGTTGATTTTTGAACATTTACTTTTGCTCCGCTACCTTTGCTAGAGTCTATGAATGTGTTTAGGATAATTTCTATAGACTTTTCGTTTGGTGGGAAAAAGATGGTGTCATCTGCATAGCGAGAACTTTTGTTCATCTTTCCCTTGTATGAAAGTGCCCTTAATAGAGCTGTCTTTTCTAATGTTCTCTAGTAGTGGTTCTAGTGCAATAACATGCAGTAAAGGAGAGAGGGGGCATCCCAGCCTTACAGATCTTGTTATCCTGAAGGTGTTAGTTAATGTGTGATTTACTAACACTTTGCTCTCAGGCTTCATGTAGTATGTACATAATATTAATCCATTGTCTGAAGTGTTCGCCTATATTGCAATGTAGTAATGTTTTGTGGAGGTATGAGTGTGATATTCTATCTTATTCGTCATCTTCTTCGTTCACCCTCAGATGTCAACTTGAATAAGTTCAAAGAAAGCAGTGGTCAGCCTGAGGCTGTTGATATCTCCGTAGATTTCCTCCAGGAATGGTACTGGTGATGGCCATATGCGTTTTCTCTGTTCCTCATAAGTTGGGCACCTTTGAAGCAGATGTTTGGCAGTCATTTTATCAGTGCCTTAGTCACACTCATCAGTAGTTCCTATCTTTAATTTGTTGAATAGATGGTATCTCAATCTGTTATGACCTGTGCGAAGTCTGAAGATTACCACTTGTTCACTTCTGCTGAGCTGGTAATACGGATCATATTTTGTGTGGTCTGGATGCTCTTCTTCCCACTTGTGCCTGTACCTGCGCTTGATAAAACTCTTGGCCTCCTCATAAGTTATATTTGTGTCAAGTTGAGGAAGCTTTCCCCTTCCTTTGCCAACTTGTCAGCCTGATATTCTATCAAAGGTTTTCTCTTGGTCAAGGGAAAGAACCGAAGGCTGACAATTCTTCTGGTGTGTGTAGGTGATTATGTCTCTTATGAAATGTGTGTGTTGATGGATGCTTCGGTGCTGGACGCTACACTGCAGGTCTTCGTGTATGAGGGTCGCCATGAATGGTTTTAGTTTGTTTGTTAGAGCATTTGTTAAAATTTTATATAGTATTTACGCGTAAGGAGTGTTTTGTCGGAGTTCGGTTTTGGTATTAGAGTTATTTAAGACGTGTTTAGGCTTGGTGGGAGTTCCTTATTCTCAAAGGCATTTTTGTATACTTGTAATAAGATAGTCCCTTTTGTAGGAAAGAAGTGTTGGTAAAATTCTGCCGTGAGTCCGTCTGGTCCTGGTGATTTGTCTTTTTGCATTACGTTTACTGCAAGTGTAATGTCTTTTAGTGCCAGCTCAGTGTCTAGTATTTGTTTGTCTGCGTCAGATAATTTCTTTGTAAATTGCATAAATCATGGTTGACAATTTTCTTCTGTGTACATGTTCCTGTAGTAAATTTCGAAAGCCTGCACTATTGTGTTGTGTTTCTATCTGTGTGGTCACTTCTAAATCCACTATTTCTCTGCAGCATTGTATATTTTGTTCTATTGCCATGTATTGTTTGCTGGGAGTCTCCTGTGTGATTGTGTTGAGTTTTGTCCGTAATAGGGCTCGTTGGAACCTGTGGTGTTTGTATTGTTCTAGTTCATTTTGTAGCATGAGAATGGAGGTAGAGTTTTTGTCTGTTGGCTTTGTTAGTTGTATAACTTTCTCTATCAATGCCTCTTGTTGTATGCGGTGCCTGTGTATGATGGATTACATTAGCTGTGTTAGTCCGCGTATGGTGCTTTTAAGTGTTTCCCCTTGTTCTTGAATATTTTCTATTGGTATGTCGCTTGTTATATGTAAGAATTAGTTTGGTAATGTGCTCTACGTATGTTTTGTTTTGGAGCAAAGTGTTGTTGAATTTCCAGTGTGAGGAACGTTTGGAATGTGTGCTTGCTTGTGAAGTGCTAATGGCTGCGAGTACTGCTTTGTGATCTGTGAACTTTAGAGCTTCTGGCAAGTGGTTTGCTTGAATTATGTGGTGTGTTGACGGCACATAGATTCTGTCTAATCGTGCAGCTCTGTTGTGTGCATGCGTTGTTTCAATACTGTGGCAGTGTGTGTGTTTGTAGGCATCTAATAAACTGTGCATATTCATTATGTTTGTATTATGTCTAGTTGGTGTGCATCTTCTGTTTGCTATCCTTATCTGTGTTCTAACTACTCCACCAACCCCGTCCATATCTGTCAAAACACAGTTAAAAGCGCCTCCTAATATAATAGTATGTCCTCTGTGACTGAGTGAGCAAGTTGTCTAAGTTTTCGTAAAATTGTGGTTGGTGGTTGTAGTTTGCTGGAGTGTGTATATTCACTACCGTGTATGTGTGTGTGTTGTTTCCTACTTGAGCGATGGTTATCTTGCCCTCGCTGTCCCGGTTTGTTCTAAGTATTTCCCATCTGTCTGATGTTTGTAATATAGCTGTTCCTGAACCTGTGTTGTGTATGGCTAAACTAAAACAGGAATGTCGTAGTCCTAACTGGGATGTTATTTGTAATGCATGTTCGTCTGTGTGTATGTTTGTTTCCTGCAAATAATGGCGAAGAATATGTGTAAACAGTAAATAAATATTAGACAAACTGTGATTTATTTACTGTTTACAGGCCTCGGGTTTCCCTTCCTTATGTGTTATAAATGTTTATACAATACCAAAACCTACCCTTTTTCCTGTACTTACTGTTCTTAGTCTTCTATCATTTACTAGACACAGTATTAAGGTCTTTGTCTTGTGTGGTCTGACCTATACTGTATAATAGGGGAACAACAGAAGTGATTGCGTCATTAATAGGCTGGACTGCTCATGGTAAATTTCCGGTGTTATGTGTTGCGTGTCGCACTTTTGACCCGTCATCGAAGCATCATGTTTTGGTTATACCTAGATGGCAGGGAGGATAGTGTGATTCGCCTGCATAGCTAGGCACGGTTGTCGCACGGAAGGTCCTGGGTTCGAGTCCTGGGTAAGCCACTCACGTCTGTTGTTTTTCTGTTGTCTAGTTTTCTACTTCTTTATTTCTTACGAGTGCCTGAAAACATACCTTTATGTTTGTCTAATATTTATTTAAAGAAAGGGTTAAGAACCACTGCCGTAAGCTTTAACATCTCTCCTCCTCCCCCTTTTTTCACACTATGACAATAATGAAGAGACTACCAGTTTAGTAAACAAAACAAAAAAAAAATAAATAAAACCACACGCGGACGCACGCACACAATGTGTAAATTTTCACTTACTTTGTTTACATTAAGTGGACAGGAGTTATGATACCACGTTCATGTATTGGCAATGGACTATATTATCTGGAATTAGGGACATTTTATATCCTATTTCAGACAAGCAGTAGAACACTGTATTTCTTCTTCTTCTTCTTCTTCTTTCGTTCGCTTGAAATATATTGTCTATATCTGCAATGTTGTTTCTTGTATAAACTTCACTGTCTTTTCTAGTTCATACATAGTTCCGTATAGTTTTGCTTCCAGTGTTGTTTCTCTGGGCCAGTGGGTTTGCCTCAATATATCATATTCGGGACAATTTTGAAGTACGTGCTCCGCAGTCTGGGGTGCCTGTCCACATGTACACATGGCTGAATTGCCAATCTTGAATTTTGTATACATGTGGCTGCGGAGTCGGTTGTGTCCTGTTCTGAGGCGCAGAATGACAATTTGTTCTGATCTGTTCATAGCTTGGTAGTCATCCTGCGTTGGTGTTGGTGGCTTTCTGATTGATTTGATCATCTTTTTCTTCTGATGGTACGTAACTGGTACATCCGGTTGCTCGTCTGCAGCACCTTCTTTAGCAAGTCGGTCCGCTCTCTCGTTTCCTGGTATTCCACAATGAGACGGTATCCATTGCATGTAGGGCTTGTATACCTGGCAATTTTCTGGACTGAAGTGCTTGGATTGCTGATCTTGCATCTGTCAGGAATACCACAGGCTGTGGACCGAGATTGGTGTTCAACAGTTTCTCGGTTGCTACCTTAATTGCCTGGATTTCTGCATCATAGTTGTTACAGAATTTCCCCGTTGGTACTCTGACCGTATCCCTAGTGTTGTTTGGGTATTCTATGTACACGCCTGCTCCTCCATTCTTGACTGCATTCTGTGCTGACCCATCCGTGTATACTCGGACCCAGAGGTCCTGTGGGTATTCATCATCTAGGAAACTGAGAGTGACTGTCCTACGTTGCACGCTGTTCTGTTCATCCCTGTCGAATATTCCTTTCACTTTTGTCTGGATGTGTATTGGTATACCAAGCTCTTCTCTCCAAGGGGTTTGTTCTGGCACAGACTTTAGGGGGCTATCAACTTCAGGCAGGTCTGAGGTTTGTCTGCGAAACCGTTTGGCCTGGTGGATGAAGCTGCTTCTTTTCAATCGCCCCATTGCTAGGTTTTGGAATCTGTCCTTCATTGGGTGGCTTGGCATACAGAGGAACTTTTCTGCCTGTGTTAGCACTTTCGTGTCTCTGCGTTCTCTCAGTGCTTGTATCCTCCCCATTTTCTCCATCTCCACTATAGGCGTTGATTTCATTGCCCCCGTGATGACCCTAAGCGCATGGTTTTGCACCTTATCTAGCTCTTGTAATGTGGTGTTTGATGCTGGACACCACGCAGCTGACCCATATTCCAGGTGTGGTCGTATGCCCTGCTGGTAAACTTTACTAAGTATTTTCCCGCTGGCTCCCCATGTGGTTCCACTTAGTTTTCTCAGGATGGCTAACTTCCTCCTGGCCTTTGTTGCTGCCTTGTTGATGTGCTACTTCCATGTCAGCCTATCATCGAATGTAACTCCGAGATAGGTAGGTTGTTTATCTTCTCTCAGGAGCTCTTCATTTATCTTGATGACACTAGCTTTTTGTTTGGGAGAGAGGGTGAAGAGCGTAGTGCTGCACTTGTCTGTGTTGATGCTGACACACCATCTATTTGCCCACGAGGTTAAGGCATCTATAGCTCTTTGTAACAGTTTGGTGGCCACTGTTGCATGCTCATCTGTGCACCATATTACCAGGTCATCAGCGTACATTGCCACTTTCATTCCATGTGGTAGTTCAGTAACCAGGTCATTGATGTAGACTAGGAAAAGTGTGGGGGACAGAACCCGTCCCTGATGGACGCCATGACGCAGTAGAATTTTCTTACTCTTGAGGCCATCTAGTTGTACTCGGGCTCTTCTGTTATGCAAGTATGCTTTCACCCATTTGTACATCCTACCATTCACTCTACAATTTCTCAGTTTCTTCAGAAGCCCTTCTTTCCAAACCTTGTCAAATTCTTTCCTTAGATTTATCCATGCTGCTAGTACCAGTTTCTTATCTTGGAACGCATCCTCAATCTCTTGGGAAAGGTAAGTTGCCTGATCTTCGGTAGAGTAACACTGCCTAAAGCCCGCCTGCTGTGGTACAAGAAGGTTTTCACTTTCAAGGTACCACTGTAGCCTGAGGTTGATGATACGTTCCATTGTTTTGCAGAGACAGCTTGTAAGGCTGATTGGTCAGTAGCTGGAGGCAGCGGAACTGTCTTTTCCTGGTTTTAGGAGTGGTATCATGATTGCTTCCCTCCAGGTCTGTGGAACTCTACCTGAGTTCCAACAGATATTGAAGATCTGCAGCAGCTTTGTTTTTGCTGCGGTTCCCAAGTTCTTAATCATTTCATTGGACACTCCATCAACTCCGGGCGACTTTCTCATTTTCAATTTGGATATTGCAAGCTCCAGTTCTCTGAATGTGATTGGTGCCTCCATAACTTCAGGTATGGTTCCATCTCGTCCTGCGTATTGTTGTTTTTCACGAGTCTCCTGTTGCTTCTCTGGGCTTACTTTGATGTTGTTGTCTTTAGCAAAGGAGTCTGCAAAGTGATAATGTTTCCATCTTTGTACAGTGCAATCTTTGAGTTTCTCCCTGTACCCTCATCATTAAGTTGTTTTACCAGCTTCCATATTTTCCTTGTATCTCTTTCGAAGTTCAAGGACTCTGTTTTCTCCTTCCAGCTTCTCCGCCTGGCCTGCAACTTGGCCCTTTGGAATTTGGCCTTAGCTTGCTGGGAGTTATTGTGGTGTTCTTGGCATGGACTGGTCTCTGCCCGCTTTCGAGATGTTTCCACGTTGTTGTGCAGTTGCTCTAGTTCACTATTCTAATATGGTTTGTAGTGCTTACGAGCCCCTCTAGGTATTGTTTCACGAGCAGCCTGTAATATGCATCTGCTGAATTCATCGACTACCTTATTGATGTCTTTGTCTACAGTCAGATCTCTAGCCAGTATACTGGTACGGTGCTGGTACATTGTCCAGTCTGCCTTCTTGTAGTTCCACCTAGAGAGAGTGCTGCTCTCCTTGACAAGTTCATTTTCCACAATTAGGAAGACTGGCCGGTGGTCGCTGCCTCCAAGTTGTTTCCCTACAACACGTGTGGTGTTCCACTCCAGGCCTGGTGAGTTGAATGCCAGGTCTGGTGTAGAGGTGGTGTGCCATGATCTCGAGTAGAAGGTTGGTGGGTCGATTGGCTGGTTAATCAGGATAAGCCCATTGTCATCCTGCCAGTTTTCAATCTCATCACCTCTCCTGTCCATGCGGTCATAGCCCCAGCTCTGTGAGTGGCTGTTTAAGTCTCCACACACAATCAGTCTTTCTTTTGCTGGGATTGTGTCTAGTGCCAGTGGGCGGTCACTCGGACAGTAGTAGTTGAGCAGGTGGAATTCTGTACTTTCTGTCCTGAGATGAAGCATCTGGTATTCCGCCCCCTCCATATATGTTTCAAGCTGACATGCACTGATGTTATTCCTCACGAGTGTCAGTATTCCACCCTTTCGCCTGTCTATTCGGTAGGATCGGTAGCACTGGTAGCCTCTGATTTTGAAGGCTATGTCTTGGTTGAGGTGGGTTTCTTGCTAGCAGCATACATTTACTTGCTCTTCGTTCAAGATATTTTCGAGCACTAGTTTCTTGCTGTAGCCATCTTTTTTACTGTTGACGCCTTCAGCATTCCAGTGCATTATTTTTAGTGGTCTTTGCTTTGCTTGGCCAGTAGCTCTATTCTCATGCCTCCTGGCTCCACGGGGCAATTTAGAAGGACCCCCAGTAGAAGGGGTTGGGCCCTTTTGAGGCAGAGAGCCCGGCACTGCGTCTGCCTTGGTGTCCGTCACAGGACGAGTGCCATAACGTTTTGTAGATATAGACATATTTCCATTGCGCGTGTGCGTGGCATCCTGATTGCTGTGGTGCCCCTCTTGGCTGGTTGCCTCCGTCTTCAGCACCTTGACTTGCTAGGGCAGACTGTGGTCTTGCTCGAGTGTAGGAGGGTCTGGCCAGTCTTGGTTTTTCCGCCGCTGAAGGCTGTACTAGAGCCCCATCTCCACGTCAAGGAGATGGCCTTGATGGGGTTTGTGTTTCTAAACTGTCGGCTCCACGAGAGGAGCAGGGTTGCAGGGTGGCCTTCTCAAAACCAGTTGAGGGATAAAGTGTATGGTGACGAGAGAAGCCTGAGACGGCCTGCCAGCTTTTTAAGAAAGATCGATGTGGTTATTTGAGAGTGAACGAAGCAGAAGAAGATGAAGAATATCCTATTTATAACCTATTGTGGGGAGATGAATGTTGGATAGAAAGTTACAGATATGGTTTCCAAAAATGGAGCTGGTGAATTAGTGTAGGGAATGCACAGGACAAGTCAGGTAGTTAACTCCACATTTTAAGATGGTGTCACAGGAGGGATTTTGGGGCAACCTCTTTCCGATCTCTCTTTCACTACGGCAGTAATCAGTTACATTTTTGAACTGATTTTATTGCGATTTTTCCGAGTCGCACCCTTTTCTTTCTCTGCCCACTGTAGCAGATATTTTGTATTTTCCTTCTTTCACTCCTTTCAGGGATAAGTCGTCTATGTCTGTTTGTTACCCGTCTCTTCCCTAAACATTTGAAAGAGCGGCAGAGACAATATTAACGAGAGGCAGCTTGGTAAAATTCTCTTGTACAAAACCTTGGCCGCTACCGATTAACACAGAAATCGACAGCGTATCTGCTAATTGTTGATAAGGCCAGGGTAATGGACAGATAAGAGATTACTTGTCTGGGTGACACATTTTGGACAGACAACGATGACCTAATCGCTCCCTGTCCGACTTGTTGTGACAAGATGACTTTCGATAAAGTAATAATTTGGTACATCTTAAACACGTTGTCGTATGAGTTTACAGATGTGTTGGTGAGTTTGCCTGCCAGGCTATCGGATTTTTTCGTACCATATATGTGAAAGTTGACCTCTACATCACGCGCAACATTTTTTCATGTCAGGAATATTTTGAAGTTCTCCCCAACCAGCATGTTTGAAATGATTGGAGCTTTTACTTAGCTTCATAACAAACAGATGCGGGGTGGACAGTGAATATAACCTGATACGTTTCAGTGTTAAGACACTGTGAAGATCGCTTGCCAAGACGACACAACCAGACCTTGCCAGACTGAAGTCTAGAATTCCATCTTATCAGTCCGGACTTTTTATTGGAGTATTTATCAGGACTTATAAAACAGCCCAGGAAATCTCTGTCATTTTAAATCCGGAATATCTAAGGAAACTGAACACACGAAGTCAGAGAGGGAATTAAAGTTAAAATTAACGACCCCATGTACACGTGTAAAAAGGCATCGGCTAGTGCCTTAACTTCATTCATCTGAGAAAAAAGTCTGTGAGCCAGGATTGGCGTAAGTTGTCACTTTACATTCTATATTTTCATTACTAACATTGGAACTAATATGTATATATTACCATGTGAATATTAATATGTGAAAATCGCTAGTGGATGTCCCAGTCATTTGAAGCTGGTAACCTCAGCGTATAGAATGATGATTTCATGAACCACCACTGGAGGGGCTGGCGACGGCTTTATTACTAATTTCTTAAGGAGAACTAAACGCACCAGTAGTCACAAGTTGCATATGGAGTAGGGAGGGAAAGATGAAAGAAATGATGCACATTTTAATTATAATACTTACAGTTTCAAACCAGTGTAAATGTCGATGTTAACATATTCACTTTAAAATTAATGGAAGTTTCAAACTTTTCAAATCAGTGTAAATGTAAAAGAAAACATATTCAATTTATATTGTGAACACTTTTCAATCAGTGGAAATGTAAATATAAACATATTCTATCTGTACTATTAACCTTTTCGTTTAAATGTAAAGTAACTATAAAAGCTATTCAATTTAAATGTAAAGAAAGATTTCTCTCGAGGGATTAAAATTAATTCGTATCGAGGGTAAATTCTGAGTAAATGGGATGGTAGAATAGGCGACCTTGCAGACTGCAACAACTTGAGAGGAATTACTCTCCTCTCAGTTCCCAGTAAAATACTAGGCAGGATAATCATCCAGAGAATTTCAAAAGCAGTTGACCATAAACTGAGGAAAGAACAAGCCGGTTTTAGAAAGAACAGAAGATGTGCAGATCATATATTCACCCTCAGGAACATTATAGAACAGTGCTCAGAATGGCAGAGACAGCTATGCATTAACTTTGTTGATTTTGAAAAGGCTTTCGACGTCATACACTGGGACAGCCTATGGAAAATACTGAGGGCTTATAGAATTCCCAGCTCCATTGTTTCCATCATAATAAGCCTCGATTCTAACTTTACATGCAGTGTTGGATTGAGTAATCTAACTTTCGAAGTGAAAACAGGAGTACGATAAGGATGCCCCTTATCAACTACATTATTTTTGACAGCCATAGATTGGGTGATGCGCCAGACAACAGAGGGCAGTCCAAAGGGAATTAGATGGACACAATTTTCTACACTGGAAGACCTGGAATATGCAAATGACATTGCACTACTCGCGCATTCATATCAACACAACCAAGAAAAAACCGATACACTGAATAAGTATAGCCAGCAGGCTGGTCTGAACATCAATCTGAAGAAGACAGAGGTCATGACACTAAATGTGGGCAATCCTGAGCCAATAACAATAAGGAACCAGAAGTTAGAACAGACAGACACATTTACTTACCTAGGATGCATAGTAACACCTGACGGCGGAACAAGCAAGGACATTAACAACAGAATGAATAAAGCGAGAACAGTGTTTGCGAGTCTCAACAACATTTGGAAGTCTTCCCAGTACAGCACAAACACCAAATTAAGACTATATGAGAGCTGTGTACTTTCTGTGTTTCTCTATGGTGCGGAATGCTGGAGAGTAACAGAGAAGGAAATGTCGAAACTGTCCTCCTACCACACAATCTGCCTCAGGAAATTTCTCCGAATCTTTTGGCCGAATACCATCAGCAACCAAGAACTACTTATTTGGAGTAACCAGGAAGACATGCACACCATCATAGCTGACAGACGCTGGAGTTGGGTTGGCCAGGTCCTCAGAAGGGACCCTGATACCATCACAAGAACAGCTATGCTATGGACCCCCGAGGGAAAGCGAAAGAGAGGCCGACCAAAAACAACTTGGCGGAGAACTGTAGAAGCCGAGATGCAAAGAATGAACCAGAGTTGGGGCCCTGTAGGAAGGATGGCCGCCGACCAAGCAAAGTGGAATCAATTTGTTGCTGCTCTACAAGACGCCACCAGGCATGTTGACCACTGACTGCTTTGACGGTTGGCGGTTATGGATCAAAGAAGAAGAATAGGAGAAAGGGGACACATATGTATGTGTCTGGAAACGCAATACACAAGAGAGCGTTTCGTTTCTATTCTTTTACCATAGTTGTTGGTGGTAGTACCAGCTGAAGGGTACTATCTCTGGAACAAGAAGGGAACAGTGGCCTGAGCTTTAAGACGAAGGACCAACTTTGTAGACTCTCCCTGACACTCCTGGGAACGAGCTGCACTCTACATCCTTGACCAGTGGCGAGCGTTATCAGTGATCAGTCCATCAAGAACCACCCCAGCGGGAGCAGGAACAACCACTGGCAGCTAAGTGCAATATATAAGCTGCCAAAGTGAACTTTTGTCATTGGATCTACTATCAATCAACGATGAACCCTTTCTTTTAAACTATTCAATTATTTTCAAACTGTTAAAACTTAAGTAATTATTAAATTTTGTTATTTGTAATTTTACAAACCTCTACACCTCACGGTAGAAGGGGAACGACTAAGTAAGTAATTAATTTTACAAATTTAACTTTGATTTAATCATTTTAAATGTACTGCATGTTTGTCTCAGTCAATTTACTAAACTCACTCTAAACAGAGTTATAACAGAATAATAAGAATTCCACTGAGTAAATCAGAGGTGGGGGTTTGAACGAGCTAATATTAATCATTGCTTAATTCTTCACAAAAGTTGTCGGCAGTGTGGTATTCTATCTTAGTCCTCTAAATGAACCAATGCTAGACTCTTGTCGTTCTTAACATTTATTATACAGAGAGATACAAACATGTCTAACATCTCACAACGGCCATTATTCCATGTTCCGTAACTCTCTCCTCATATATAAATATAGGACACTACAGGCAGATTCCAGAATTAACGTTCTCAGCCAATGCAGCATTGTTTTCGCTTATCTGAATATCTTGTGGATACTCCATTGAGATAGAAGCGTCATTGTCCTTCTATTTACAAATCTGCTAAGAGTAAGGTTGTGCGAAGGTAGACACCTTTGAAGCCCATATTAGATACTTTTGAGTTTTTGTCATTGTTTGACCACTACTGAAAAGCAGGGGAGGCAATACTGTCACAATTGGTTGACTCGCTCCTGGACTGATTATAGAACATGTCTAGTAATTCGCTAGTGACTGGCATAAATTTCAGATTTACTGAAAGAATATTGTCAAGTGTGTAAGACTGGGCATACTGTTAAGTCCTTTTTGCGCGTGGTAGTTAAGTGTGTGAGACTCTCACATGCCCGTCTAGTGTTGATATTCGTACATGTGAGCGCAACTAAATAAGTTGTATATGTTTATTTATTTGCGCGCCGTCAGACACAATACTTGATCAAAATAGCGCAACTCGGTGCGATTGGTTTTTGTTGCCAAACAGCGATTACGTTGTAAAAAGGAGATCCATAAAGTCTGTGGTTGAAGACAGACGTCTTTTGACGGAGATATTTGGAAGTCTTACCCCAAGTCGCGGGAAGACTCAATGAAGATATAATATTACACCTCCCCTGTGTGGAGCGTTTGTTCTAGCCAACACCTGGCTTGATTATGTATCACATTTGATACTGTATTTATTTTATGACAAGATTTGGTAGAACTTCGACACGTCTCATCATGGCGTGTCGCTAGTGTGCCCATATCCTTGCTCAGTATTATTTGGACCGTACTTCAATATAGTTCCAGGGTTTCTTTCCTAAAACCCTTCGTGTTATTCAAGCTCCGTTATAAAATACCCAGAATATTAGAACTGCTCACCGCAGAGCTCACGCTGTCCTTAAGATGTCGGCGGTCAGAGAGTCGGTCAAGTTCATGATTGATGCCATGTACTAATGAAATGTATCTTGATGCAATGCAACTAATATATTGTATAACTGAAGATGTATATCTTTGATGGATCTGTCTACGTCCAATAAATAGTCGTTGATGTCACATACCATGGGTTCAGTTCAGATGCCTTTTTACCATGGTCAACCTTCATGACCCCATCATCATAACTACGAACATAGTTACAAACTACGAACATAGTTATGATGATGGGGTCATGAAGGTTGACCATGGTAAAAAGGCATCTGAACTGAACCCATGGTATGTGACATCAACGACGATTTATTGGACGTAGACAGATCCATCAAAGATATACATCTTCAGTTATACAATATATTACAGTTGCATTGCATCAAGATACGTTTCATTAGTACATGCATTAATCATGAACTTGACCGACTCTCTGACCGCCGACATCTTAAGGACAGCGTGAGCTCTGCGGTGAGCAGTTCTAATATTCTGGGTATTTTATAACGGAGCTTGAATAACACGAAGGGTTTTAGGAAAGAAACCCTCGAACTATATTGAAGTACGATCCAAATAATACTGAGCAAGGATATGGGCACACTAGCGACACTATTTGTTTACCATTGGCCCATCTACACGGCCCACGTTAGTTATTCGCGTTATTTAAAAATCTATCGGCCACGAACTATAAGCCCGAAAATACCACATCACTATAATAATGGTGGTAACATCTGGTACCCAGTCATAGGGGAAAAGAAATTTCCTTTTCAAGATTCGTTTGTCAAGTCCTATACACCAAGTTCCAAGAAAGAATGTTATAAATAAGAGTTCTCTGCATGTCAAGATGCAATATTCTTTCAAGGCGACGCTAACGATGACACCGGATTCTTTGATGTTTTCACCCTAACGGTTGACCTCGTCGACCTCCAGCGATCCGGTTATCAGTACGTACCAGAAGATAGAGTCGACTATGGACTGCAGCATGTTTGTTATGGCCCACCATATAACAACCGCGACCCATCATCACTGGTCTTGCGGGATTTTCTTTTGCAGATAAGTGGTCTTCATTTTTATGTACTCTGTACCACTATCACATGTTTTGCGTGAGCCTTTCTTAATATGTCCACAATTTTCTTTCTTATATTAGTGTTCTATGTTCTATTTTCCATGTTTTATGCGGGTATGGTTGGGTGGCGACTTACGAAGGGAACATCCCAGATTCACCCCCGGGCCTTCGTAAGTGTTCTATAGGGACATTTTTGCAGACTTCCCACAGTGGAAGTTTCCAACATATGTTTGCTGACGGATTTTTAGTCCACTGCGTTGGTTGACCGTGACAATTAATTGTTTAGAAGTGATGTGCTGTTTACAATATTGTTATTGTATTGTTTTTCTGTCACTGTGCCTTAGTTTTATAATTCACTTTGTTTGTGATCGTCATCATCAATCTTACTGCCATTAATTTTTATACAAATTTATTGTTTTTACACTGTGTTGTTACTTGTCTAGTTTTCTTATTCGCAGCTATCATTGCAAGCTTTGCAATATTTTTCCTCTTGAGTTCTACTTTATTATTTATTTGGTTCCTGCGGACGTTTTCATTTGTTCCTTAGTATCTTGTCTTTGTAACTATTGTTCTCATTGTTTACATCTTGTATTTTCTACTTATATGATTTTAATGCATGAATAATTAATAAGGAACCCGTTACACGCCCATTGAGGCATATTGGGAATATGGTGTTAGGCCCATATTATCTTGACCGTCGGCACACTAGGGGTGATGTGGTCGGCATCACGCCGGCCGCCTTAACCTTCCCAGAGTAGCTCTGGTACCCATTTGGGGCTGGGTCGACCCAGGAGCCGTTTGTGGCCTAAAAATTTTCCGCCTCATCTGGGGATCGAACCATAGACCACTGCGCTAGGAAGCCAGTGCACTAACCACTATGCTACCGCGGCTCCATATGAATAATTAATAGCTATATAATAATATAATACAAAAGGATTGACATAAGTCTTGGGCCTGACCACGAAGGAGTCACAGGAGGAAGATGAAACTTGGCACATTTAAAGTTCATCATATTTGCACTGAATGTGTAAAGAACGCGTTTGTTTCTTCAATGGGTTTTCCCGCTACGGTGCACGGCGCAATGTACCCTATTGACCAGATCTGCTGCTCCAAAGATTTGACAAGACAATGGAAAAGCAAACGAGGGTAAATTGCTGTCAACAGTTGCTCAAAAAGTGTCAATCAAAAAAATTTTTGGAGACCATGGTGACAGTAGATGAGACTTGGGTACACCATTATGACCCCTAATCTAAAATTGCCAGCATGCAATGGAAAACCCCTGGCTCCCCAACACCAGTCAAGCCGAGAGCGCAGAAATCTGCAGGAAAAGTGATGCTGACTTTTTTGGGACGGCAAAGGTGTCCTTTTGAAAGATTATCTGCCTCGTGGCAACACAGTTAATGGACAGTACTGTGCAGATCTTTTCACCAAACTAAGAAAGGTTGTGACCAGGAAACGAGGGATAACGCGCACTCAGAATCTTCCTTTGCTTCAAGACAACGCGCCCTCTCACAAAGCACGGCTTGTGCAGCTAGCAGCCAACGATTTGAATATTTAAATTCTTCCACACCCACCATATTCTCCAGATTTGGCTCCATCAGACTTTTTTCTATTCCCAAATCTTTAAAAAAAACAGCTAAAAGGAAATCATTTTGACAGCGATGTAGAGGTTATACTTGCATGTGATGACTGGTTTAGTTTGAAAAATAGGGTGTTCTACTCCCAAGGTCTTTTCAAGGTCAAGCAGAGATGGCAGAAGTGTGTCAATTCAGATGGTGGCTATATTGAAAAGGAATAAACACTATACAAAATTTCAGCTCTCTGTGACATGTCCTTCATGGTCAGGCCCAAGACTTATGTCAATCCCCTTGTATATATATATATATATATATATATATATATATATATATATATATATATATATATATATATATATATATATATATATATATATATATAATATATATATATACAGATATATATATTACAGTAGAACTCCATTTATCCGAACCCCATGGGACCGAGCATCGTTCGGATAATCAAATGTTCGGATAATTGGATTACATAATGTATCGAGTACATGTACACATATGTCTAACAATAATTAACCATCACAAGAAAAATACACTATAAAACATATTTACCTGTACTGTAATAATAATACCCACACTGTATTAGATCACTGTATCACCAAAATTTTTCATTACACTGCAGTGCATGTACTACTTGTATTAATTATTTTTGTTAAGAAAGAGAAATGTTTTCAAAATAACATTACAAACGATTCAAAACCAGGCGCAACTTACGTATACACGTACTTGCACAGATGTAGCCCACTATTTAAAATAATGAGGAATCCTTTTTGCACCAAACTGGATAGTCTCCTTTTGGCTGCTAAGTCCCGCATTCTCTTCAACAGCAGAAGCTGTGTAGGACAGCTGTCATCTTCTTGCTCGTACCAAGCCATCGCTGTTTCTAGTGCTATAAAGGCCTCTTCAGGATTTGGTCGACGTTTTGGGTTTTCTTCATAATCTACAAGTACATCATGTACTTCTGGGGAGTCTTCATATGAACTACATGTATTTGTTTTTCTTCTTGCACAAAAGACAAAATTTCTTCGTCATTCAAAAACTGAAAACCAGAATCATTATCATCTTCTAGCCACATGTGTGCATCATCATTTGTTACAGTCCAAAAATCCGGGCATTGCTTGAAACAGTTCCACAACTTCATTTATGCAATCATCATTTGTGTCCACTGCAGTAGTTTCATTTCCTCCTTCTTTCCCAAGCAATCTATTCCAAGCCTTGTTGAGATTATCTTGTGACAGGGTGGTCCAAGCATCAGCTAACATATAGCAGCAGTCTTTGAGATTAAGCTTTTTGGAAAACGCCACCACACTTTCTTCATCTTCAGCCAACAATAAACGACGCAGGACTTTCTTCTTGTACATCTTTTTTAAGCTTTGCTATAACATCCTGATCCATTGATTGAATCAGTGCTGTTACATTGGGAGGCAGAAAAATTACTTTAAAATTTGCATCAACTGCATTCAATGTATCCGTCTCTGGATGAGATGGTGCATTGTCCAGTAGAAGAATTACTTTTCCAGTTTTCTTTTCTTGTTCTCTCAACCTCTTCACATTTGGGATGAACTGATTTGTATACCAATCAAGAAATATTTCACTATTCATCCAAGCACTCTTCTGTGCTTTGTAGCACAATGGGAGACATGTCACATTCTTGAATTAAACAACGTGGTTTTTTGGCTTTGCCGATCATTAGCACCGGTAAACGATGACTTCCACTGGCATTCGCGGCTACCAAAATTGTTACTCTCTCTTTGCACTTTCTAAACCCAGGGGCAGCTGCTTCGCGCTGAGATGCAAGTGATTTTTGAGGCAATGATTTCCAGTATAAGCCAGTCTCATCGGCATTATACACATCATCGAGTGAATAGCCGCCTTATTCCAAAAAAAGCCAAGAATGTTTCTTTAAAATTTTCAGCGGCAGTTGCATCGCTAGATAAAGATTCCCCTTGAATCTCCAATTCTCGTATGCCATGACGAGATTTAAAGTTTCTTAACCATCCCTGGCTAGCCTTAAAGTCAGGAGGACCGTCAAGTTGATTGTTGAACTGAAGTGCCTTTTCACACAATAGAGAGCCAGAGATAGGTTCCTTTGCTTCTTCTTTGCACAAACCATATATACAAAGCCTCTTCCAATTTCAAATCTTTCGCATTTCTCATGGTTTTATGTTTCTTCGACCCATTTTCACTATCCAATATCGATGCAAAACTCTTAATTTTATCCTTGTTACTTTTGATGTCAGAGACGGTAACTTTCCCAACATTGAAAATCC
This sequence comes from Oreohelix idahoensis, assembly GCA_024509875.1. Taxonomy (NCBI): domain Eukaryota; kingdom Metazoa; phylum Mollusca; class Gastropoda; order Stylommatophora; family Oreohelicidae; genus Oreohelix; species Oreohelix idahoensis. Next base: position 335,583 of record JAMPIV010000980.1, read on the forward strand.
TCGCAAGTGAAGACACAGTTTCACCTTTTCCTAGTCTCTTGATAATTTCTGTTTTCGTTTAAATTGACAAAAGATTGCGGTTCCTTTTATATGCTTTAAGCCTACTGGAAGATGCCATATCGCACAGAGAAATACTTGTACACCAAAATTATTCTGCTGTAGTAGCAGACACAATTATTTTAAGTTGAACTGTCTGTTTAGCCAATGTTCTGCCTAGAACGCACACGTACATTGGATTGGTAAACCAGATATTAACTGACTTTATGATCTAACTGACTTCCTGTACGTAAGTGACCGACCATTAGCCCATCCCATTCTCTACAAATTGTTCGCATACATCCCAAAGCTTACCGCATCAAAAGATTTAGAATTTTAGTATAATGTGACTGGCGTCTGATTTTTTTTTTCTGGAAAAAGTGTTCGGATAATTGGATGTTCGGATCATGGGGTTCGGATAAACTGGAGTTCAATACCCTTATATATATATATATATATATATATAATATATATATATATATATATATATATATATATATATATATATATATATATATATATATATATATATATATATATATGACAAAGATCTGTCCTTCTTAAATGGCCTCATAATCATTAAATTGGAACCTTTGAATATTTTATAATTTAGGCGTCTTTTTGCGCCTATCCAAACGGTTAAGTATTATACGTTGATTAACCTCTCCTTACAGCCGTGAATTGCTTCTCGGCAGTCCAACGATTTATCGCAATAACATACATATTAATATAATGATTCCTTTAGGATACATGTAAGCTTTCCGTGAGTAGACTCCCCAAGTTCCTCCATTCTAGTACCATAGAGCGTAGGTTCTAGCTAGATGTCATTTGGGTGACACGTCACGACAAAATATATATAATAAAATTCCAATTTCTTAACTGACTGGAATACGACTTACGTTTGTAACAGCTGACACTGACTGTCATCAATAAATCATGTCGCCAAATAATACTTGCCCAACACTTGGGATTAGAATAACAATAGATCTTAGGTCTCACACAGATGCTGGCTTGTTCCATCCAAGCTGCAACGTCATCTGATTTGTTTGGCAACAAGCGCGCCCGAAGATTCCCATACTCAAAATTGTGCGTTTACGTGCGCGATAAATTAAATATATAAAGCCTATTACTAACACCTTAGTTGGTGCGTACTCTCTTAACAAAAGTAGGACCTGATGACTACTCGTGACTGTTAAGGACTCATAAAGGACGCAACAGCTTCCTTACCACCCCCCGCAAACAAAATTAATTCTATTATTTTTTTTTACTTTAATTACCGCAGAGAGGTGAATCAAGTTTACATCTTTATATCTTAATAATAAACGACCTATATATTAATTAATAATAACAGAGTGAATATAAAATAGAATTCAACTCAAATCAACAAAATATATGCAAGAAAGTATACCACCACTATTGACCAACTTTGAAACAATGTGGGAAAAATTAAAGAAATTAAAGTATTAAAGATGATTGAATTAAACCGAATGTAAAAACAAATAAAAAGAAATGTTAATAAATGAATTTAAATTAAAAAAATGAGAGTGCATCAAAAATGATAAGTGAATAAGTAAAAGAATACGAATACAACACGTGAAGTGATCAACACACTTAACTGTGTCTAACGATAATTAGGAGTACTAATTAATTACTAATGCTAAATCACTACACGTCATGAGTAACATCTACTAGCTATAGCAACTAGCATTAAAAAATCATTCTAGTTAAATATATTAAATATTAAACTAATTAATTACGTTTATTTGTGAAAATCCACTGAATAATTTTTCAGATAATTAAAATGTTATAAGTTCCGATAAATTTCTGAAGTTCCCATGTTATCTTCGGAAGCAGTCAATAAAACCTGAAGTTCCGTTCTATTAAAATCCAACCACGTAGAAACGTTACTTTCCGAGCCATCCAGTAATTCAAAATATTCCACTGGAAAAGTATAGATCTATCACATTAGAAGAATGTTTATATATATACTTACTTAGTCGTTCCCATTCTACCGTGAGGTGTAGAGATTTGGAAGAGAGAGCGCCAGACTTTCCTATCGGCTGTCTTCCTCCTGGCCTGGTTCCATTCTAGTCCTCGGTCCTTCAAAGATTGTCTAATGTTGTCATCCCAGCGGACTCTGGGTCGTCCTCGGGGTCTGGATCCTTGGCTCTTTGTTTCCCATGCTTGTCGTGGTATCCGATCTTCTCCCATTCTGCAGACATGGCCAAACCATCTTAATTGGAACTGTTCTACTTGGGTCTGCAGGGGGTAGGATTTAAGGCCTTGACGTATCGTCTGGTTGCGTACCATGTCTCTTCTTGTTACTTCAACCACCTTCCTCAGATACCTCATTTCTGAGGTTTGGATCTGGCTTTTATGGGTTGTAGTCATTGCCCATGACTCTGTGGTGAACTTCTAAATACAATATCTAAATTAGAATATAACAGTATAGTGCATAAAGTCAAAGATAGGATAGTACTACAAATTTTCGACGAGAATGGTAGTCGTCGCCTACGCCTTCAGCGTATTAATTAATAACGCTGTCGCGAGAGGTTCCTTAATTTATGAAGAATAAGACAACAAGGTGTATCAGGTGATACTAGGATAGTTGCCAGAGAAGAGTCTGGTCTTAAAAGAAATACCCCATTCTCAGAAAAGAGCAATGGTGTATAGAGTTCATAGGTATAAAGTCAGGCTGTAAAGAATTTCTGGCCGAGATAGTAATATTCAGTACCAGAATTCTATGGTGCCACTCTCAGAATTATACCTATGGGCTGTTATAGTATCTAGGGGAATTAATTAAATTCAAAGTAATTCAAAGCTGACATAAAGTAATAAAAACAGTGCACTACAATTTCTTAATTTTATTTAAGTACAGTCATCTGTTTAGTTTCGTTTGTGTAAAAACAAACCCTAAAAATAAAATCACACTGATGATGTTGCATGTATCTACACCAAATAAAAGTCAATCACTAAAATTAAAGTCTTTTCCTAGTTGTTAAGGCTCCCTTGTTATGAAAATAGTCTTAGTTCACCTAATCCTCTGGAACCAATGTTAGTGTTGGTACTTGAATTTATCTTCATCATTAGGGGAGTAGATATTGACAACTGTCACAATGACTTCACTGTTACTGATATCACTTGAATTCAAACTATTTCTATGTTATGTAGCTTCCAGACTAATTTACTCATCACTGTTTTCATCACTACTACTATGACCGGGTGTGGTACGCCAATGCTCTGCGAGTCAGTCTTGTCTAATTTGACTTAACTTCTTCGCTTCCGCCTTTTATTTGGAAGCAGGAATATAAGATGGAGAAACCCAACACTGAGGGTCCCCACTCTTCCAACTGATGTAGGTACGGGGTGCTTGTTCAAATCCTACACCGCTAGGTACAACACCAATGTTCTTCTCTGCTAATAAGATGAGTGACAGGATACCTCTGACCTGAAATGTAATAGGTCTTACATAGCATCTGGCTCTAAAATCCTCCTACCCAGATTGTAGATTAGTGAGGCAGTTCAGAATAAGTGATGATAACACAGGAAAGGTAGACTCAGTCAGTGACAAATAGGTTTATGCAATAATATAACACAACATTACGGCACACAGGAAAGGTAGACTCAGTCAGTGACAAATAGGTTTATGCAATAATATAACAACATTACAACACATACTTTCCTAATATGTCCATGACTGACATCACCAAAACTGCATAGGTCTTATGGTGAGTGTTGAGTGTCTAAATAAGTTTTATGCAATAATATAACACAGCATTACAACACACAAACTTTCCCAATATGTCCAGGATTGACATCATTAACTGCATAAGCCTTACGGCGAGTGTTGAGTGTATAGGCCTACTCTAACAATACATTAAATTACAATCTTTCCTCTTTTACTATTTCCTAATAGTATTGTCTAGTCCAGCAATCAGAAAAGGCTTTAAAAGCTTCTGAAACTAACAACCCTCATTCCGTCCGGCCTTAGCTTTAATGTCAAACATAATTTATACAGCACAAAGCAGCTTTCCTTCTACAAATCACACAATGAGATTTACACACACAATCACTTCCCTTAAACACTAGTAATTAATATTATACATATTATGACTTAATTCTCTTACCCACAATCTCAGATTCAACAGGCTTTTAATAAACCCATGCAGTCTGCTTCACTGGCAAATGGCGAAGGAGCTGGGGTAGAATCTGATTCTGCCCTCTGACGAATTTGGTTCTGGCGGTTCAAGAGAAATATTCCAGATTTGTTTCCTTTTTTATTACAGGTAGCGGATAAACGGAAGACAAGCGATTCCATTGGCTGGCTGGGTCAGTTTATGTTTACCAAAATTTCAGTAAAACAACCACTTTCTGCCCGATCTGACAAAACTCCGATAATTTATTCTTCCGGTGTTTCCCAACTGATTCCTTCCATCCAGGTCTTGTTTTAACCGGCCAATTGGGCACTACCATTTAAACAAGCTAACCTTTTTCTGCCTCCCTTGTAGCGTTTGCAATCACAGTTGAAACCGGGGAAAACAGCCTTCGCTCTAAGTTATTACTGCATGTAATCACTCATAACTCATGTGTCCATGCTGCTACATCTTAAATTCATGTATCTAATGAAAGTTTAAGATTCCTGTGATTTTACTGTGCTCACTGTTCCGAGGGACATACCATATCCTTTGGCCTGAAGTCACAAGTACACATTCACGTTTGCACAGATTCCATCTAGCAATCCTGCAGCCTACGGTTCCTGAGGCCGGGTTTCAGCTCGTGCAGCGATTGGTTGAAAACATTTGTTGACATATTTCGATATAGGTAGGCAAGGTAGGCTCTCGTTAATTGCCCTTAGATATTGGTTCAGGACTACGCTACAGATAGCCCCCCAATTTTTAAGCAAGAGATTTCTGTCAAGCTTCAATCTGAGACCAATAACGAGGCAATCATCCAGCAGGAATCTATTCTTCCCTCTTTCCATCGTGGTTCTGATCAGATGGGTGCCTACTAAGAAAATCTGCCCCTACATTCTGAGATCCAGTGATATAGATGTTCCTCGAATATTTCTGTAGCTATGAGGGTATCATCCAGGAAATTAGGGATAGATGGGTTTTGTAAGGGATCCAATAATCTCCTCATTACCCTGGAGAAAACACTCGGAGCATATAATATGATTCCTATGGGGAAATGAAATTTTCCTGCACCAAGAAATCAATTCTCCCTGTAAAAATGCCATACATTATTCAATCCATGTCCGTATCAATACTTCCAATGGACTGTGATGGGCTGGCCAACTACCACTGTTGCTGTGCCCTCATAATGCTAATGTTAATAGCCGTATTGTGACGTTGGCTGTGCATCAGTCAAATGGTTTGCACTGCACACTCTCCCACTACCTAGTTTCCTGGGGTTTTCCCCGCAGGTCCTTTATCAAGGGTGGTCGACTAACCACACTCCTATTTTGATCCAGTACCTGGTGTTCCGAACTAAATGATTTAGTAAATCTTGTCGGTATGGGATGTGTTGTATCCCCTCCCTGTACAATACGGAGAGTTGCCATGGTAACTGGTTGTCTGGTAGACCCTTTGTGAGATGGTGCCATCCTATCCACTATGTCTACCTTTTTATTTTCAGGCCTACGTCCGCCCCAATGCTTTCCTAGGTCCTGATGATGTTCCCAACTTGGGGATGTCACCTTGCTACATTGTGCACAGGCAGTCACATACTGAAATATGTCTTCAGCAACACCTGGCCAATAATGTTGCACTGAGGTCCGTTGACAGGTGGTACCAATCTTCTTATGTCCACCGTCTGAATCAACATGTGCTAATTCCATAACCTGGTCCCTGTAAATAGATGGCAGTACTAACTGGCTATGCCCATTGGGTCCTGTCCCAGCTTTCATGTAAAGTAATCCATCATTCAAATAAAAGTGTCCTTTCTTTGGGGGGTTATGGCTTTTTGGCAACTTGCCAAAGCAAGGTTTTAATGTGCTATCTTCCGCTTGGGCCTTTCTCATCTCTCTCGGATGAATATTGAGTGGTGTTCCCTCCTCCTTCCCAGGGGTTGACCTGACCTGGAGTGTTGCCATTATCACAGGTTTTATTGGTTTCCCTAGGAAAACATATCTCCCTCCTAACACCAGCGGGTAATTAGGATTATCACACACTGCTGCACTGATCACTCCTTCCACATAGCGAGTTTTCACATTGATTCTGGCTATGGGAAGTGTTGTGGTGGCTGTATCCTTTAATGCCACTTGTATCTCCACTTTGTCTGTGGTATACTGCTCAGGGTGCACTAGAGACGCACTCACAACTGAGTCATATTCCAGTCCGGAAGCATACAGACACTTTACCTTAGTGCCGTTACATATTACTTCTTCACAGATGGGGGGATGATGGAGATCTACCGGACTCGATGTCGGTTCCTTCCTTCCCTTTCCCACTGTTATCATGCATGCAGCGTGATATGGAGGGACTTTCCTACCACATTCCGTTGTATGGTGGTTGTTCATTTTACATATTTTACACCACTTTTCTTCCTTTTTGTAAGGTTTCCTATCCTGAAATTGTGGGTTCCTATCCTTATTATCATATCCTGGCCTGTATTTGGTTGCATTGTCCTTTTGATCAAACTTATTATGAGTTTGGGGTTGCTTAACTCCCTCCTGTTTCTTTTTACTCCCTTGAGTCAGGGATTGAGCCAGGTGGTGGCTTTCCGCATATGTGATTATGTCAGCCAACCTGTCTCTTTTGTTCTCAATTAGGAACTTCTTAGTTTCTGGGGTTATGGAATCCAATAGTTGTTCAATCAACATCATTTCCTTTACCCCCTCAAAATCTAGGGTGAAGTTTCCTAACTTACACCACCTCAGTAGGTAAGTTTCTAATCTTTCTGAGAACTGCTGATACGTCTCTCCTGGTTGAAGCTTCGCCATTCTGAAGCGCCGTCTATATGCTTCAGCATTTTGTTCATATCGAACAAGCAATGCCTGCTTCAGGGCTTCGTAATCTTCCTGATCCTTTTTTGGCAATTTCAAAAAGACATCATACGCAATTCCTCGCAAACCTTGCGATAACTTCAGACTCCACTTTTCCTTTTCTAGACCATAAGTAGTTGCTAATCTTTCATATCTGTCTAGATAAGCCTCGATTGCATCAACCTTGTCCACAAATGAATCCAGATGAAAATTCATGGCTCCATTTGAGGTGCTCTGGCTGGAGTTGTTGTCCAAATGAGGTGAACTACTACCATTGTGGTTGGCAGTTGCCTGAAGTTTAAGCTCTTTTAATCTTAGCTCATGGTCTCACTCTTTTAATCTTAGCTCATGGTCTCTCTCTGCTTGAATCCTTCTTCCCTCAGCCTCTCTCTCTGCTTGAACCCTTCTTTCCTCAGCCTCCAATTGCAGTTTCTTATTCTCTATCTCAGCTTCCGCTTGCCGTGCTAACTGCTTATCTTCCCTTTCTGTGAATTTATCGCATTCAGTCGTAACATACTGGATCAGAAGATCACCAGTCATCCCAAGCTCTTTCCCCACTTGCAGTGTTGGTGACCTGAACTTTACTAAATCTGACATGGCAATATTGTAATTTAGTTGCAACCAATACGAAGTAAAAAAAATTTTTTTACCAATATAATTAGTCACCTAATCAAATTAATTTCTTAATTAATTAATTAATGACTGATTTCGCGTCACATGTACCACACCTTAATTTGTACTCAATGGTACTCAAAAATCTATTTCTTATCCTGCCCTACCAAAAATTTACTATCAAAAATTTCCCACTTGACAACACTAAAAGGTAACAGCAGGCTCAGAATATGCAGGAACAATCCCAGACGAGCGTCCCAGTGTCGCGAGAGGTTCCTTAATTTATGAAGAATAAGACAACAAGGTGTATCAGGTGATACTAGGATAGTTGCCAGAGAAGAGTCTGGTCTTAAAAGAAATACCCCATTCTCAGAAAAGAGCAATGGTGTATAGAGTTCATAGGTATAAAGTCAGGCTGTAAAGAATTTCTGGCCGAGATAGTAATATTCAGTACCAGAATTCTATGGTGCCACTCTCAGAATTATACCTATGGGCTGTTATAGTATCTAGGGGAATTAATTAAATTCAAAGTAATTCAAAGCTGACATAAAGTAATAAAAACAGTGCACTACAATTTCTTAATTTTATTTATGTACAGTCATCTGTTTAGTTTTGTTTGTGTAAACACAAACCCTAAAAATAAAATCACACTGATGATGTTGCATGTATCTACACCAAATAAAAGTCAATCACTAAAAGTAAAGTCTTTTCCTAGTTGTTAAGGCTCCCTTGTTATGAAAATAGTCTTAGTTCACCTAATCCTCTGGAACCAATGTTAATGTTGGTACTTGAATTTATCTTCATCATTAGGGGAGTAGATATTGACAACTGTCACAATGACTTCACTGTTACTGATATCACTTGAATTCAAACTATTTCTATGTTATGTAGCTTCCAGACTAATTTACTCATCACTGTTTTCATCACTACTACTATGACCGGGTGTGGTACGCCAATGCTCTGCGAGTCATCATCATGTGACGTATTCTTTCCAGAACGTTGTCTCCATTACAGCTGCTCTGAACGCATCACGATTCTGGGCAAGTCGACCTGCATCAGCCAAAGACAAGTTCAGACTCTCTGTGATGTCCTGGGTCCACCGTCGTCTAGGTCGACCCCTTCCCCTTTTTCCAGGGACCATGCCTTCCATCACTGTTTTTTCCAGGCTATTATGTCTTTTTATATGACCGAAAAATTTCAGCTTCCTTATTGCGATGGTATTTAGGAGCCAATGTTCCTGTACGTTTAGTGAGTGCAGTACTTCTCTGTTGGTCTTTTTTTCTGTCCAGGGTATTCTCAACATCCTTCTGTAGCATTTCATTTCGAATGATGTAATCTTTTTTGCAACTGTTTTATTTAGTGTCCAAGTCTCGCAGCCGTATGTTGCTACTGGGAATATACATGCTCTGATATGATGAGGTAATATTTTCTTCTGCCTTTTCATCGGTCCATGTACTTAACAAGGCTTCCAGTGGACCTTTTATTGGCCTTCCAAATAACAAGGTTGCCGGGGCCATACCGGTTGAACTATGGGGTACCTCCCGATAGGCAAACAGGGCGGCGGGAAGGTATTGGTCCCATGTATCTGGTTTTTCATGTGCCAACTTTCTCAGGATCGACATGAGTGTCCGTTAAATCTTTCCACTTGGCCATTTCCTTGGGGATGGTACGGGCTACAATGAAAGTGTTTGGCTTGAAAGATCCTGAATACTTCTTCCGTTAGTTCTTCTGCGAGTCAGTCTTGTCTAATTTGACTTAACTTCTTCGCTTCCGCCTTTTATTTGGAAGCAGGAATATAAGATGGAGAAACCCAACACTGAGGATCCCCACTCTTCCAACTGATGTAGGTACGTAGTGCTTGTTCAAATCCTACACCGCTAGGTACAACACCAATGTTCTTCTCTGCTAACAAGATGATTGACAGGATACCTCTGACCTGAAATGTAATAGGTATTACATAGCATCTGGCTCTAAAATCCTCCTACCCAGATTGTAGATTAGTGAGGCAGTTCAGAATAAGTGATGATAACACAGGAAAGGTAGACTCAGTCAGTGACAAATAGGTTTATGCAATAATATAACAACATTACAACACATACTTTCCTAATATGTCCATGACCGACATCACCAAAACTGCATAGGCCTTATGGTGAGTGTTGAGTGTCTAAATAAGTTTTATGCAATAATATAACACAGCATTACAACACACACACTTTCCCAATATGTCCAGGATTGACATTATTAACTGCATAGGCCTTACGGCGAGTGTTGAGTGTATAGGCCTACTCTAACAATACATTAAATTACAATCTTTCCTCTTTTACTATTTCCTGATAGTATTGTCTAGTCCAGCAATCAGAAAAGGCTTTAAAAGCTTCTGAAACTAACAACCCTCATTCCGTCCGGCCTTAGCTTTAATGTCAAACATAATTTATACAGCACAAAGCAGCTTTCCTTCTACAAATCACACAATGAGATTTACACATACAATCACTTCCCTTAAACACTAGTAATTAATATTATACATATTATGACTTAATTCTCTTACCCACAATCTCAGATTCAACAGGCTTTTAATAAACCCATGCAGTCTGCTTCACTGGCAAATGGCGAAGGAGCTGGGGTAGAATCTGATTCTGTCCTCTGACGAATTTGGTTCTGGTGGTTCAAGAGAAATATTCCAGATTTGTTTCCCTTTTTATTACAGGTAGCGGACAAACGGAAGACAAGCGATTCCATTGGCTGGCTGGGTCAGTTTATGTTTACCAAAATTTCAGTAAAACAACCACTTTCTGCCCGATCTGACAAAACTCCGATAATTTATTCTTCCGGTGTTTCCCAACTGATTCCTTCCATCCAGGTCTTGTTTAAACCGGCCAATTTGGCGCTACCATTTAAACAAGCTAACCTTTTTCTGCTTCCCTTGTAGCGTTTGCAATCACAGTTGAAACCGGGGAAAACAGCCTTCGCTCTAAGTTATTACTGCATGTAATCACTCATAACTCATGTGTCCATGCTGCTACATCTTAAATTCATGTATCTAATGAAAGTTTAAGATTCCTGTGATTTTACTGTGCTCACTGTTCCGAGGGACATACCCTATCCTTTGGCCTGAAGTCACAAGTACACATTCACGTTTGCACAGATTCCATCTAGCAATCCTGCAGCCTACGGTTCCTGAGACCGGGTTTCAGCTCGTGCAGCGATTGGTTGAAAACATTTGTTGACATATTTCGATATAGGTAGGCAAGGTAGGCTCTCGTTAATTGCCCTTAGATATTGGTTCAGGACTACGCTACAAACGCTTTGGCCGAACCAAAAAGGGTACCCTATTTTTCAAATTCGTCCTTGAGACAAACGTACCACTTTTCCAAGTTCAATGAAGTATTTGCCTAAAATATATTGTGGAAGGGAAGGGGACGGATAGATAACCCAACGCAAATCACGTCTCACATTGTTTCTAAAAATAAAACCAACTTGCTAGCCTTGCCTTAGGCGATTGTCAGAATACGATGTAACGTTAGAAAATGTGGACACTACGGTTATGAAAACACGCTTAGCTCTTATTGCAAATGACGTAAATTCTCACGTACTACGAGAGACTCTCGTATTTACCTTGAAAGTACATGGAAAAAGAATTAAACATGAGGTAGTTTAAAAATAAACAACTAACATAGAAAAAAGATAGAATTTTGAACCAAGCCACTTAGCCCCATAAAAATTATATATTCGTGTACCTGAAGACTTGCTGACCAAGAATATGTTGTTAATTATCTAAATAGTCCATTATATAATCAAATATTGGTAATAATACATAGAGAATCGGAGATACTGTCAGGTCAAGTCATGTCTGCTTAGATTGGATAGCATATATTTTTTGAAAAAAATTAGGTGAAAGAAAGGCTAAGATAGTACGATGAAGTGGATTGGATGAAATTTGAAGGAAGCCGAAATATTATTGGCTAACCTAAATATACAAATCTAGTTGGTAATAGTAACACATAGTGGTTTGAGATAATTTTTTTAAAAATAAAGTTTCATTAAAAAAAAAGAGATGCTTGGTCTCATTGGCCAAAGCTTTTTACATGATAGGAAAAGTAGGCTGCTCGCTGCCATTTTTTCAAAATATTCAGAGGAGCAAGCAGCGATGAGCAGACTTGTGCTTTGTTTTAAAATAACTAACAACAGAAAGCAGTCTGAACAGAGGCAGTGATGAAAGTGTGCCATATTCTATTGCCTAATTCATCGTTACTTGTTTATATTTCCTTGATATGTGGTAAGATTTATTTTATTGACTTTTAATTAAAAAAGGTTGTGTGAAAAAAGAAAAGGCCATGTAAAAGATTGTAATTAAATGGTTCCATGGCAGACTTAGGCATAGCCTAGATGTTGATCCATCATATAAGGGACTATCTAAGAAGTTTAAAACTACAGGACTATATATATGATGGTCATACAGGAACATTACACCTATCTTATTGCATGGAAAAGATTACTGCAGGAATGACAGAGGCGTGGCATCCATTAGGGAAGAGAAAAGAATACTGGTAAAATTTGTTCCATCAAACTAAAGTGCAGAAGCAGAGTTGTCAGAGAGAGCTGACCATGTTCTTTGGTATTGAATGTATGTTTACGTGTAAATTGGGAGGAATTAGTTTGATATTAAGACAGAACCATAACTTGCATTGACAGGGGTTCCTGCTGGCACTTGTCTGGTGCTGGTACTCGATGATAGAGAAATTCAGCACGATTTCTAAGAGTCTCTGGCACCTGCTTGTATTAAAGAAGTTCAAGACCAGAGGAGACTGAAGTGTTTGGCCAAACCAACTACAACCGCTGTGATTCCAGGAACCAGATAAGTGCAATATCTGGCCTGGGACAACTTATCACGAATAAAGAAAAATCTCCTGTATAGACAAAAACGTTCCTCCAAAAGACTAACATAAACAATCCTAGTGAAACAAAAGAACATTGGGATGATGATAATCCCCAACCTGCTTACCAGTAGTTAAATAGAGTAATTAACATCAACTTGAAAATTTGTAACAATGTACTATGGACATATTGTCTGTTGTATGTAAATATCTTTATATATATTTGTAAATATATCTATCCATTTAAATTGATTCTCATTGAACTGTAGTCCTGACCAAAACAACTTTAGGCTCAGGACCAATAAAGTTTAACAAAAGAAATTTTAAATATAAAATTTAACAGCTGGAGTTAGTTGAGTTTATCATAGTAATTAGTATATGTTTGTATATGTTTTTGTATTGAGATTCTTTAACAACACTCTTAAAATACCCTAGACATTTTATGTAGCTTTCAGTCACGCTAGTCAATAAAGAATATAACTTCGAGTGAGATCGTAGGGTGGTAACAAGAAAGGTACTCTGTAACACAGTTGTCCATTGTTTACCTCAGAGACCTTCACAGTTGATCTCACTCAAGTACAACTATACGCACACCATTCTTTTTAACATCAAAACCCACCACATATATTGGGGTCTCTAAGTCCGAGATTTGAATTTGGCGTATATAGATGAATGTTTGAAATAGGAATCTCATACAGCATATATTAACTAACTCCAGGAATAAAAATTAGCAGAAGTATATAAATCCAAGATTGTATTACTAGTGTTAGTAGAGGTTAGGAACACCCCCTAAGAAGATAAAAATAATTAAGAGGAGATTTACAGTGATAGGTTGTCACAGCCAGTAGTAATTAGTTAATTATAGTTAGTATTTATTTTAGTTAAGTTTAGGATTGTCTTAGAACCTTATTAGACCTGCTTGAGTTAGAATGGCTGATTTGGCCAAGTTCAGATCTGCCGCTGTGCAGACTGCTAAAGAGATGGGCATGGATGGACCAGAGCTGGTCCAGTATGTAACCTCAGAGGTGGACAAATTTATTGCCCGAGAAGATAAAAGATTAGAGAAAGAAGCAGAAAGAAAGTTAGAGGCTGACAAAGAACTTAAGAGGCTGCAGATTGAGCATGACAAGGAGGCTAGGGCATTGGAGGCAGATAGGGAGGCAGAGATTAAAAGGCTCCAGTATAAAGAGAAGAAGTTGGAGGCCGAAGGAAAGAGACAGGCTGCTGAAAGGGAAGCAGAGGAAAAGAGACTGGCTGCAGAAAGAGAAGAAAAGAGACAGGCTGCTGAAAGGGAAGCAGAGGAAAAGAGACTGGCTGCAGAAAGAGAAGAAAAGAGACTGGCCGCAGAAAGGGAAGATAGGAGATTACAAAGGGAGCACGAGTTACGACTAAGGGAGTTGGAATTTCAAGGCCATGCTCCTGAAAATGGTGCCAGCCCCTTTGCCTCAGATGCCACTGCTAGTCAGGGAGCCTCAACCTCATCTATGGGTTTTCATGTAGACCATTTTGTTGAGAAAGATGATGACATAGAAGGGTATTTAAGTAGATTTGAACTTTTGGCTACTACATATGGGTTAGAGAGAGAGAGAGAGGTGGAGCCTCAAGTTATCCCAGGGTCTTAGGGGAACGGCTTATGAAGTTTTTGCCAAGATGAGCAGAGATGACCAAGACAATTATGACATGTTAAAGCAGGCTCTTTTGTTAAGATATGAAAAAAATGGAGAATTTTATAGAAAAAATTTAGGAATGCCAAACTACTGTCGGGTGAGACTTATCACTAGTTCTCTGCACGGTTAGAGACCTACTTGGAGAAATGGACTGCTCTGGGGAAAACCCAAGATCTTAAGGAAATGATTCTTATTGAGCAGCTAAGAGAGTCCATGGCTCCAGACCTGAGAAAGTTTCTCATGGAACAAGGTGCAGAGAGGCTGGGTGAGTTACTCAATGTCGCTGAGAGGTATCAGGCAGCCCAAGCAGAGGTAGTTGGTAATAAAAAGAAACAGGTAGACAATTTTAAGGCACCACAAAACTTTAATAGGTTTGACCATAGAGAACCGAACAAAGGTAAGCACCAGTTTGATAGGCCACGCAATGAATATAAAAATAAAACCCCACAATTCAATGAAAGGAAATATGATGAAAGAAAATCTTTTAACCAAGGAAAGAGGTGGTGTAAAAATTGTCGGATGGAAAACCATAACACCGAAAATTGTAGAAGAAAAACTCCTAATTTCGCTGCAATGAAAATGGGGAGAAAGGGAGTAAAGGTCAACCCTACTGAACAACAGGAACCTTACCACCCCCCAGTGTGTGAAGATGTAACATGCAGTGGAGTCACTATAAGGTGTTTGTATGATACTGTATTAGATTATGATTCAGTTGTGAGTTCTCACCTGGTGCAGGCAGATCAATACACCACAGAAACAGTGGAGATTCAAGCTGCAACCAAGGACGTAGCGACCATGACACTTCCCATCGCCAGGATAAATGTGAAAACGCGATATGTGGAAGGAATCATCAAAGCAGCTGTGATAAATGAACCAATCTATCCTCTGATATTGGGGTGTAGATATGTCTTCTTGGGGAATCCCAAGAGACCTGTGATCATGGCAACAGTGCAGACCAGATCACAGTCTAAAAAGGAGGAGGATAATCCCATAAATACCCATCCAGATGAGATGAGGAAGGCACAGGCGGAGGATAAGACCCTCAAGCCTTGTTTTAAGAAATTGCCCAAATGTCATACACTTCCAGGCAAGGGGGACTTCTATATGAAGAACAAATTGATTTATAGGAAGGCTGGAACTGGATCCAATGGTCATGGACAGCTGGTCCTTCCCATTTCATATAGGACAAAAGTGTTGGAACTAGGGCATGCGATTCCCTTCAGTGGTCATATGGGGATCAGCGCAACAGGACAGCGTATAGCTTGTCATTATTTCTGGCCAGGGATAACTGAAGACATAAAGAAATATGTAAAATCCTGTCCAGAATGCCAACGGGTAGCTCCAAAGCATTGGACTGCTCCAGCAACTTTAGGGGAAATGCCCATAGTGGGAACACCCTTTGAAAGAGTTGCAGTGGACATTGTGGGACCTCTCACTCGGACCAAGAGGAGGAACAGTTACATTCTGACTCTGGTGGACACTTGTTCTATGTGGGGAGAGGCGGTAGCCCTGTCATCAATCGATTCGAAACATGTGGCCGAGGCATTACTCACAATCTTCACCAGGTTAGGCTTTCCCAACCAAATCTTGACTGATAATGGCTCTCAGTTCAAGGGGAAACTAACGGAAGAAGTATTCAGGATCTTTCAAGCCAAACACTTTCATTGTAGCCCGTACCATCCCCAAGGAAATGGCCAAGTGGAAAGATTTAACGGGACACTCATGTCGATCCTGAGAAAGTTGGCACATGAAAAACCAGATACATGGGACCAATACCTTCCCGCCGCCCTGTTTGCCTATCGGGAGGTACCTCATAGTTCAACCGGTATGGCCCCGGCAACCTTGTTATTTGGAAGGCCAATAAAAGGTCCACTGGAAGCCTTGTTAAGGACATGGACCGATGAAAAGGCAGAAGAAAATATTACCTCATCATATCAATATGTGAACGAGCTGACCACTCGTCTTAAAACTGGCTGGAAACTTGCCAATGAAAATTTGAGACAAGCCAGGAAAAAGCATGCTGCCTATTACAATAAGAAAGCGAAGGACAGAGAATTAGCTGTGGGAGAGAAGGTGCTTCTTCTACTGCCCGGCAGCCAGAATAAATTGCAAATTGGATGGCAAGGTCCATATACAGTTCTAGAGAAGGTGTCTAGAACAAATTATAAGATAGATAAGAAGGGGAAAGAGAAAATCTATCATGTGAATCTCCTGAAAAAATATCTGGATAGAGAAAACCAGGAGGAGACACACCTACTGACCTTGTCTGTTGCAATGGAAATGAAAAAGGAACCACTCACCTCTCACGAATATCCTTTACATCCCTGTGAGACCGCTGCACAGGTAAAAATCAGTACACACTTAACGAAAAATCAGAGGGAGAGAGTTCAACAGGTTCTGGATGATCATACAGATGTGTTAACGGACCGACAGGGGCATACAAATTTATTAGAGTATGATATGAAACTCATAGACCCAACACCAATCTGTATGAGAGCCTATTCGATTCCGTTCGCTAAGGAAAAAGCTTTGAAGGAGGAGATAGATTATCTGTTGAGAGAAGGAATTATCTCACACAGTGAATCTCCTTACAGCTCCAGTGTGGTTCTGTTAAGAAAACCCTCTGGAGAACACAGACTGTGTATAGATTACAGGAAACTGAATGCTGTCACAGAAGGTCAGGTGGATCCATTACGTGATACAAATCAGCTGTTTGCCAGGCTGAATAAAGCTAAATATTTCTCTAAATTGGATCTGAGCAAAGGCTACTATCAGATTCCAGTAAAGCCGGAGGTTAGACCTTATTTAGCCTTTAGCACCTCGGAAGGACATTATGAATTTAACATGTTGCCATTCGGGCTGAAAAATGCACCGAGTGTGTTTTCGACGATGATGTGAAAATTACTGTTATCAATTACATAAATAGTCCATTAGATAATCAAATATTGGGGATAATACATAGAGAATCGGAGATACTGTCAGGTCAAGTCATGTCTGCTTAGATTGGATAGCATATTTTTGGGGGAAATAATTAGGTGAGAGAAAGGCTAAGATAGTACAATGAAAGGGATTGGATGGAATTTGAAGGAAGCCGTAATATTATTGGCTGACCTAAATATACAAATCTAGTTGGTAATAGTAACGCATAAGGTTTGAGATAATTTTTTTTTTAAAAGAATTCATTCAAAAAAAAAAGCTGCTTGGTCTCATTGGCCAAAGCTTTTTACGTGATAGGAATAGTAGGATGCTCGCTGCCATTTTTTCAAAATATTCAGAAGAGCAAGCAGCGATGAACAGACCTGTGTTTTTTTTATTAATAATACTACCATCTGAAAGCAGTCTGAACAGAGGCAGTGATGAAAGTGTGCTATATTCTATTGCCTAATTCATCGTTACTTGTTTATATTTCCTTGATATGTGGTAAGAATGATTTTATTGACTTTTTAATTAACAAAGGGTTGTGTGTAAGAAAAGGCCATGAAAAAAAGATTGTAATTAAATGGTTCCATAACAGACTTAGGCATGGCCTAGATGTTGATCCATCATATAAGGGACTGTCTAGAAGTTTAAAACTACAGGACTATATATATGATGGTCATACAGGAACATTACACCTATCTTATTGCATGGAAAAGATAATTGCAGGAATGACAGAGGCGTGGCATCCATTAGGGAAGAGAAAAGAATACTGGTATAATTTGTTCCATCAAACTAAAGGGGAGAAACAGGGTTGTCAGAGAGAGCTGACCATGTTCTTTTGTGCTGACCATATGTTTACATGTAAATTGGGAGGAATTAGTTTGATATTAAGACAGAACCATAACTTGCATTGACAGGGGTTCCTGCTGGCACTTGTCTGGTGCTGGTACTCGATGATAGAGAAATTCAGCACGATTTCTAAGAGTCTCTGGCACCTGCTTGTATTAAAGAAGTTCAAGACCAGAGGAGACTGAAGTGTTTGGCCAAACCAACTACAACCGCTGTGATTCCAGGAACCAGATAAGTGCAATATCTGGCCTGGGACAACTTATCACGAATAAAGAAAAATCTCCTGTATAGACAAAAACGTTCCTCCAAAAGACTAACATAAACAATCCTAGTGAAACAAAAGAACATTGGGATGATGATAATCCCCAACCTGCTTACCAGTAGTTAAATAGAGTAATTAACATCAACTTGAAAATTTGTAACAATGTACTATGGACATATTGTCTGTTGTATGTAAATATCTTTATATATTTGTAAATATATCTATCCATTTAAATTGATTCTCATTGAACTGTAGTCCTGACCAAAACAACTTTAGGCTCAGGACCAATAAAGTTTAACAAAAGAAATTTTAAATATAAAATTTAACAGCTGGAGTTAGTTGAGTTTATCATAGTAATTAGTATATGTTTGTATATGTTTTTGTATTGAGATTCTTTAACAACACTCTTAAAATACCCTAGACATTTTATGTAGCTTTCAGTCACGCTAGTCAATAAAGAATATAACTTCGAGTGAGATCGTAGGGTGGTAACAAGAAAGGTACTCTGTAACACAGTTGTCCATTGTTTACCTCAGAGACCTTCACAGTTGATCTCACTCAAGTACAACTATACGCACACCATTCTTTTTAACATCAAAACCCACCACATATATTGGGGTCTCTAAGTCCGAGATTTGAATTTGGCGTATATAGATGAATGTTTGAAATAGGAATCTCATACAGCATATATTAACTAACTCCAGGAATAAAAATTAGCAGAAGTATATAAATCCAAGATTGTATTACTAGTGTTAGTAGAGGTTAGGAACACCCCCTAAGAAGATAAAAATAATTAAGAGGAGATTTACAGTGATAGGTTGTCACAGCCAGTAGTAATTAGTTAATTATAGTTGGTATTTATTTTAGTTAAGTTTAGGATTGTCTTAGAACCTTATTAGACCTGCTTGAGTTAGAATGGCTGATTTGGCCAAGTTCAGATCTGCCGCTGTGCAGACTGCTAAAGAGATGGGCATGGATGGACCAGAGCTGGTCCAGTATGTAACCTCAGAGGTGGACAAATTTATTGCCCGAGAAGATAAAAGATTAGAGAAAGAAGCAGAAAGAACGTTAGAGGCTGACAAAGAACTTAAGAGGCTGCAGATTGAGCATGACAAGGAGGCTAGGGCATTGTAAGCAGATAGGGAGGCAGAGATTAAAAGGCTCCAGTATAAAGAGAAGAAGTTGGAGGCCGAAGGAAAGAGACAGGCTGCTGAAAGGGAAGCAGAGGAAAAGAGACTGGCTGCAGAAAGAGAAGAAAAGAGACAGGCTGCTGAAAGGGAAGCAGAGGAAAAGAGACTGGCTGCAGAAAGAGAAGAAAAGAGACTGGCCGCAGAAAGGGAAGATAGGAGATTACAAAGGGAGCACGAGTTACGACTAAGGGAGTTGGAATTTCAAGGCCATGCTCCTGAAAATGGTGCCAGCCCCTTTGCCTCAGATGCCACTGCTAGTCAGGGAGCCTCAACCTCATCTATGGGTTTTCATGTAGACCATTTTGTTGAGAAAGATGATGACATAGAAGGGTATTTAAGTAGATTTGAACTTTTGGCTACTACATATGGGTTAGAGAGAGAGAGGTGGAGCCTCAAGTTATCCCAGGGTCTTAGGGGAACGGCTTATGAAGTTTTTGCCAAGATGAGCAGAGATGACCAAGACAATTATGACATGTTAAAGCAGGCTCTTTTGTTAAGATATGAAAAAAATGGAGAATTTTATAGAAAAAATTTAGGAATGCCAAACTACTGTCGGGTGAGACTTATCACTAGTTCTCTGCACGGTTAGAGACCTACTTAGAGAAATGGACTGCTCTGGGGAAAACCCAAGATCTTAAGGAAATGATTCTTATTGAGCAGCTAAGAGAGTCCATGGCTCCAGACCTGAGAAAGTTTCTCATGGAACAAGGTGCAGAGAGGCTGGGTGAGTTACTCAATGTCGCTGAGAGGTATCAGGCAGCCCAAGCAGAGGTAGTTGGTAATAAAAAGAAACAGGTAGACAATTTTAAGGCACCACAAAACTTTAATAGGTTTGACCATAGAGAACCGAACAAAGGTAAGCACCAGTTTGATAGGCCACGCAATGAATATAAAAATAAAACCCCACAATTCAATGAAAGGAAATATGATGAAAGAAAATCTTTTAACCAAGGAAAGAGGTGGTGTAAAAATTGTCGGATGGAAAACCATAACACCGAAAATTGTAGAAGAAAAACTCCTAATTTCGCTGCAATGAAAATGGGGAGAAAGGGAGTAAAGGTCAACCCTACTGAACAACAGGAACCTTACCACCCCCCAGTGTGTGAAGATGTAACATGCAGTGGAGTCACTATAAGGTGTTTGTATGATACTGGATTAGATTATGATTCAGTTGTGAGTTCTCACCTGGTGCAGGCAGATCAATACACCACAGAAACAGTGGAGATTCAAGCTGCAACCAATGACGTAGCGACCATGACACTTCCCATCGCCAGGATAAATGTGAAAACGCGATATGTGGAAGGAATCATCAAAGCAGCTGTGATAAATGAACCAATCTACCCTCTGATATTGGGGTGTAGATATGTCTTCTTGGGGAATCCCAAGAGACCTGTGATCATGGCAACAGTGCAGACCAGATCACAGTCTAAAAAGGAGGAGGATAATCCCATAAATACCCATCCAGATGAGATGAGGAAGGCACAGGCGGAGGATAAGACCCTCAAGCCTTGTTTTAAGAAATTGCCCAAATGTCATACACCTCCAGGCGAGGGAGACTTCTATATGAAGAACAAATTGATTTATAGGAAGGCTGGAACTGGATCCAATGGTCATGGACAGCTGGTCCTTCCCATTTCATATAGGACAAAAGTGTTGGAACTAGGGCATGCGATTCCCTTCAGTGGTCATATGGGGATCAGCGCAACAGGACAGCGTATAGCTTGTCATTATTTCTGGCCAGGGATAACTGAAGACATAAAGAAATATGTAAAATCCTGTCCAGAATGCCAACGGGTAGCTCCAAAGCATTGGACTGCTCCAGCAACTTTAGGGGAAATGCCCATAGTGGGAACACCCTTTGAAAGAGTTGCAGTGGACATTGTGGGACCTCTCACTCGGACCAAGAGGAGGAACAGTTACATTCTGACTCTGGTGGACACTTGTTCTATGTGGGGAGAGGCGGTAGCCCTGTCATCAATCGATTCGAAACATGTGGCCGAGGCATTACTCACAATCTTCACCAGGTTAGGCTTTCCCAACCAAATCTTGACTGATAATGGCTCTCAGTTCAAGGGGAAACTAACGGAAGAAGTATTCAGGATCTTTCAAGCCAAACACTTTCATTGTAGCCCGTACCATCCCCAAGGAAATGGCCAAGTGGAAAGATTTAACGGGACACTCATGTCGATCCTGAGAAAGTTGGCACATGAAAAACCAGATACATGGGACCAATACCTTCCCGCCGCCCTGTTTGCCTATCGGGAGGTACCCCATAGTTCAACCGGTATGGCCCCGGCAACCTTGTTATTTGGAAGGCCAATAAAAGGTCCACTGGAAGCCTTGTTAAGGACATGGACCGATGAAAAGGCAGAAGAAAATATTACCTCATCATATCAATATGTGAACGAGCTGACCACTCGTCTTAAAACTGGCTGGAAACTTGCCAATGAAAATTTGAGACAAGCCAGGAAAAAGCATGCTGCCTATTACAATAAGAAAGCGAAGGACAGAGAATTAGCTGTTGGAGAGAAGGTGCTTCTTCTACTGCCCGGCAGCCAGAATAAATTGCAAATTGGATGGCAAGGTCCATATACAGTTCTAGAGAAGCTGCCTAGAACAAATTATAAGATAGATAAGAAGGGGAAAGAGAAAATCTATCATGTGAATCTCCTGAAAAAATATCTGGATAGAGAAAACCAGGAGGAGACACACCTACTGACCTTGTCTGTTGCAATGGAAATGAAAAAGGAACCACTCACCTCTCACGAATATCCTTTACATCCCTGTGAGACCGCTGCACAGGTAAAAATCAGTACACACTTAACGAAAAATCAGAGGGAGGGAGTTCAACAGGTTCTGGATGATCATACAGATGTGTTAACGGACTGACAGGGGCATACAAATTTATTAGAGAATGATATGAAACTCATAGACCCAACACCAATCTGTATGAGAGCCTATTCGATTCCGTTCGCTAAGGAAAAAGCTTTGAAGGAGGAGATAGATTATCTGTTGAGAGAAGGAATTATCTCACACAGTGAATCTCCTTACAGCTCCAGTGTGGTTCTGTTAAGAAAACCCTCTGGAGAACACAGACTGTGTATAGATTACAGGAAACTGAATGCTGTCACAGAAGGTCAGGTGGATCCATTACGTGATACAAATCAGCTGTTTGCCAGGCTGAATAAAGCTAAATATTTCTCTAAAGTGGATCTGAGCAAAGGCTACTATCAGATTCCAGTAAAGCCGGAGGTTAGACCTTATTTAGCCTTTAGCACCTCGGAAGGACATTATGAATTTAACATGTTGCCATTCGGGCTGAAAAATGCACCGAGTGTGTTTTCGACGATGATGTGAAATTACTGTTATCAATTACATAAATAGTCCATTAGATAATCAAATATTGGGGATAATACATAGAGAATCGGAGATACTGTCAGGTCAAGTCATGTCTGCTTAGATTGGATAGCATATTTTTGGGGGAAAAAATTAGGTGAGAGAAAGGCTAAGATAGTACAATGAAAGGGATTGGATGGAATTTGAAGGAAGCCGTAATATTATTGGCTGACCTAAATATACAAATCTAGTTGGTAATAGTAACGCATAAGGTTTGAGATAATTTTTTTTTTAAAGAATTCATTCAAAAAAAATAGATGCTTGGTCTCATTGGCCAAAGCTTTTTACGTGATAGGAATAGTAGGATGCTCGCTGCCATTTTTTCAAAATATTCAGAAGAGCAAGCAGCGATGAACAGACCTGTGTTTTTTTTTATTAATAATACTACCATCTGAAAGCAGTCTGAACAGAGGCAGTGATGAAAGTGTGCTATATTCTATTGCCTAATTCATCGTTACTTGTTTATATTTCCTTGATATGTGGTAAGAATGATTTTATTGACTTTTTAATTAACAAAGGGTTGTGTGTAAGAAAAGGCCATGAAAAAAAGATTGTAATTAAATGGTTCCATAACAGACTTTCCATTAAGATTCTAGAAGTTTAAAACTACAGGACTATATATATATGATGGTCATACAGGAACATTACACCTATCTTATTGCATGGAAAAGATAATTGCAGGAATGACAGAGGCGTGGCATCCATTAGGGAAGAGAAAAGAATACTGGTATAATTTGTTCCATCAAACTAAAGGGGAGAAACAGGGTTGTCATAGAGAGCTGACCATGTTCTTTTGTGCTGACCATATGTTTACATGTAAATTGGGAGGAATTAGTTTGATATTAAGACAGAACCATAACTTGCATTGACAGGGGTTCCTGCTGGCACTTGTCTGGTGCTGGTACTCGATGATAGAGAAATTCAGCACGATTTCTAAGAGTCTCTGGCACCTGCTTGTATTAAAGAAGTTCAAGACCAGAGGAGACTGAAGTGTTTGGCCAAACCAACTACAACCGCTGTGATTCCAGGAACCAGATAAGTGCAATATCTGGCCTGGGACAACTTATCACGAATAAAGAAAAATCTCCTGTATAGACAAAAACGTTCCTCCAAAAGACTAACATAAACAATCCTAGTGAAACAAAAGAACATTGGGATGATGATAATCCCCAA
Organism: Oreohelix idahoensis; assembly: GCA_024509875.1. Classification (NCBI taxonomy): domain Eukaryota; kingdom Metazoa; phylum Mollusca; class Gastropoda; order Stylommatophora; family Oreohelicidae; genus Oreohelix; species Oreohelix idahoensis. The sequence continues at coordinate 359,543 of JAMPIV010000980.1, forward strand.
CCTGCTTACCAGTAGTTAAATAGAGTAATTAACATCAACTTGAAAATTTGTAACAATGTACTATGGACATATTGTCTGTTGTATGTAAATATCTTTATATATTTGTAAATATATCTATCCATTTAAATTGATTCTCATTGAACTGTAGTCCTGACCAAAACAACTTTAGGCTCAGGACCAATAAAGTTTAACAAAAGAAATTTTAAATATAAAATTTAACAGCTGGAGTTAGTTGAGTTTATCATAGTAATTAGTATATGTTTGTATATGTTTTTGTATTGAGATTCTTTAACAACACTCTTACAATACCCTAGACATTTTATGTAGCTTTCAGTCACGCTAGTCATTAAAGAATATAACTTAGAGGGAGATCGTAGGGTGTTAACAAGAAAGGTACTCTGTAACACACAAGTACAACTATACGCACACCATTCTTTTTAACATCAAAACCCACCACATATATTGGGGTCTCTAAGTCCGAGATTTGAATTTGGCGTATATAGATGAATGTTTGAAATAGGAATCTCATACAGCATATATTAACTAACTCCAGGAATAAAAATTAGCAGAAGTATATATAAATCCAAGATTGTATTACTAGTGTTAGTAGAGGTTAGGAACACCCCCTAAGAGAAGATAAAAATAATTAAGAGGAGATTTACAGTGATAGGCCCATTGTCACAGCCAGTTTAGTAAATTTTAGTTAATTATAGTTGGTATTTATTTTAGTTAGGTGGAACCGACACAACATTTTATTTGTGGTTCGTAGAATACATTTAAAAACCTCACCATAGAGGAGGGAAAAGGAAAAGAACCCCGCACGCCTGAGAGAGCCGTGGAAACCAAAACACCGCCCAAGAACCGTTAGAAGGGAAACCATACACGAACTTACCTTCAGATGAACATGAGGAGGAGAGGCTAGGGTGTTCACCCCTATACGACAATCAAAGTCCCATAGGGTTAAAATGCGGATTTGCCAGGGATACGGCTGGCTTAAACGTACAAGGCGCCAGTATAAAGACACACCACAGTGTTCCACACGCACGAACTGGGTGGCATCAGAAGTTTGGGGGGGGAGAGTGAATGAGTTACACGGTACCAGTTGTGCCCCCTCTAAAGAGCCCCAAGAGCACTAGGGGTGACACAATAAAAAGAGTGGCTGCCAGACATACGCTACCATCCTGAAAAGGAGGGGTAAAAACAGAGACATACACTGCGTGAAAGGGGGCGTGAAGAAAAAAGAGCTTGAGGAAAAAAAGAGTAGCCTACGACAGAGATCTAAACTAGTTAGGTGAAGAGAATACCAGAAGATTGTCCAGAAAGAGAAGAACGCTAAATAATGGAACACGTGTCGAGATGATGGTCTCTTCCAACCAATTGAATAAACACTCTCTCCCCTCGATAAAAATCGCTGTTTAAACACTCTCTTACAAGGAAGAGAATCCTACACGCTTCCCTCCACGAAGCCAAATTAAAGCTAGGTGTGAAATTATTATCACCTCGGTTGAAGTACAAAGCTTGGGAGTCTGAATCCGAGTTTTACACTCACTCCTATGGGGGATTCCCAATGGGGGTTTTTGAGACCACAAAGGCCAGATGCCCTCCTTGGGGGGCTGCGTATAAAATGTAATGAAAAAAAATGGTGGCCTTCGCCCCTTTGCCTTCAGCGATGCCACTGCTAGGTGGTTCTGGAGGGGAGATCATCAACCTCAGGGGGGAGGGGGGATTAAGGAGAGCATGGGGGGACTGGCCTCACCAGTTGGCATTGGGAGGGGGGTGTCCAAAGAGGGGGGGGGTGAAAGTGGTATGGCCCATGGTGGAGGGTAACAGTCGCCGAGCACTCTTTTAATATTTTACGCATACGCCTGAGAATGTTTCGTAAAAGTTTAAAATTATCCAGCTATAGTTTATTGGAGTAGTTATGATGTTGAAGCGTGTTTGGGATTCGGGGGTCTTAAAGGAGTCTCACGCCACCCTCCAGTGCGGGGTCATGAGGGTGAACCTAGAGGTATTACTGGTTTGACCCTTAGGTATACCGTTACCATATATGGGTTGGTGAGGGACTTATACTAGCCCTACAAGGTACAATACTGTAACATTAAATTCAATAACATTTTCTTCACCAGGGTCGCTTGGTCCAGGTTGAAATTAACTTGAAGTTTTTGGCCAAGATGAAGCAGGGACCCCGAAGGACAATTTGATACATGTTTTTTTTTGATTTTTTTAAGTTTCAGTGGTGATGTTGGGGTGCCTGGGTTTTTGGGTTGTTTTCTTGTGGGTGTTTGTTGAGTTTTTAAGATATTTAGACATCTTATAGTATATGAGAGGTTTTTTGTAGGTTTTCCTGTTTAGCCAAAAGATAATGATATCAAGATTGGGGGAATGGTGACACAACTTGCTAGTAGTTGTGATTAAGGACGTGGGGGTTGGGTCTGGGGGGGGGGGGGGGTGGAGCACGAGGTTAGGGGGGGTTGGTGGGATAGAGAGCATAGGGGAAGGAGAGACGTGGTTTCTCTAGGTGGGTTAGGCGAAACCCAAGTGGGGTGTCTGTTGTGAGTGTTGTGATCACTTATGGGAGGTTCACTGGTTAGATATTGGGTAGTAAGTCCTGTGGCGGGTTCTCCTTGTTTTGGTAGGGTACCGTGTTGATATGGGTCCTTAGTGTGTCTCCTCGTTGTGTATAGACTGAAAAATTGTGGGGGGGGGTGGATAGAGGGGGTTTGGGTGGTGTGACTCTGTGTACTTCAATGTGGTGGTGAATTGGGGGTGGGGGGTCCTGACAGGGGATGGAGTGTGTTCCAAGCTATTAGAGGGTGGGTTTTTGGAGAGTGTTGGTTAGTTCTAAGGTATAATGAAGTTGGGGAATGTTGAGGTTTTTGGTGAGAAAAAAAAGAATGAAAGGGTATCGAATGTGATACCCTGGTATAAATAGAAGATAGGGATAGAGGGAAGCCCTCTCTATTTCCTATTTGGGATTCCAGGAGGAGGCGCCACTTTTAACTTGTTGGAAAAACTGGAGGGGGAAATTAAGATGGGGGGGGTGTAGGAAGGAAGGGAAAAGGTCTATGATGATAGCCCTTTTGGAAGAGAATTGAGGATTCTTACATCGCTCTGATGGTTCGAATGTGGACAGTGAGATGAATAGGAAAATATGATGGCTTGGAAGTTATAGGAAATTTGTCCTAGGCAAGGGAAAAAAGGAGGATATTAGATAAAGTGAGGAGGGGAAGTAATGAGGGTGAGGATAAATGTCGCCGGGGAACTTTAGCTGTGTCGGAGAAGAAAGATTATAAAGATTAACAATGGGAATATAAATTATTAAGAGGAATGGGGGTAGTTAGGAAGATGGTTAGGGAAATGGTTGACGCGAAAGGTGGGGACATAGAAAGGCTTAGGGGTCGCTTGATGATTTGTGGAGTGAATCGCTTTGTTTTAATTGTGGAAATTGTTATAAACTGTAGGATGGGAATACAGGGGTGTGAGAGAAAGGGAGTTGGGGTGTGTTTAAGATCAAAAATTGGTACACACAGGATAATTTGGAATGTTGGTGATGGTTTGTGGAATCACTATTAGTGTGGAAATATATTTCTATTATGGAATATTGGTGAGTATGACAGGGAGTTGAATGGTAACTTGAATAGGGTATCAAATTTCCAAGATTGATATACTTGAGGGAAGATTATGATGCATGTGTGAGTGAGTCATGGGTTGCCTAGGTTGATACAGTGATTAGAGAAGGAGAAAATGAAGTGGGGTCTGAGAGGTCTGGGAGACTCTTACACAATCTGTTGGTTAGGTAGATTGTTTGAAAGGGGGGTGGTTGGGGAGGTTGAGGGCCTATTTTGGGTGGAGGTTCTATAGTTATCGTGCTGGCGTGGGTATGATGCTTAGATAGAGATAGTGGGACCAGGGTGTAGGTGGGTATACCGCTGAATGATCGGAATGGGAAACATGGTAAACGGTTTGTAAGGATACAAATGTGGTTTTGGTGTAGGAATGGAAGGATTTGAGTAGAGATGTGATTTAAGGGTAGGAACCAAAAAACCCCCAGATAGTATGAATATTGAAGGAGAGAATTGTAGTGGGAAGGATTGAATTTTTTCATATTGGTGTCTTTTATTATGGGGATTGTAGGTTAGTATAAGGTCAAACCATAATTGAAGTGTTTGGTTGTGGGAGGAGAAGATGTTCTGGTGTTGGTATTTGGGGTGGGGTGAGTAATGTTACCTTGGGAGTGTGTAGGGTGGTGTGAAGAATGATGTGTGAGAAGGTATGTATGGTGTTTTATAATTTTGTTATTGGAGACCCACTAGATTGGGAATGAGGTTGATTGTGCGTTCATCTTCCTAGGGAAATGAATTTTGGGGGTTCTTAAGGTTTTTGTTTGATTTTTTATGAGAAAATTGTTTCCCAAATATGTCATAACCTGAGACCATGCGAGGAAACTTGTGTGAAAGTTGAGTGTACAAATTGTGTGCCATTGTGATACCCGTCTATGCTGGAACTGTGATAAGGAGTGGTCATAGTTCTACTTTGAGCCAATTGGTCTACCCCTGTTGCGTATTAAGGGTGTTGTGGTGTGGATACATTGGTTTATGTGGGACACCAAGTTAGGTCATGTGATGTAACGAAAAAAAAGGGGTTGATTCACTTGGAATTTAGATCATGTTCCATGCAAAAGCGCGGAAGATTGTTTGTTTGTTATGGTTATTTATTGGGGTGAATGTGTGTGTTACCATGAGCTAATCTTGGACATGGTATAGGGCCACAGTCTCTCAGGCAAAAGCCGTATGTATATTGCCCAAATTACAATCACCTCCAGGATTTGGAAGGATCTCAAGGCAATGTATGCAAATAAGAATTATGTATAGGTTTGTGGAAACTGGATTTCCTCCCCTGGGTAGGAGAACGGGGATGACTAGCTCCTAATCATGGCATGGAATGTCCAGTCAGTATTGTCAAGAATGGTTCCTATCTCGACGTATTTAAGGAATTGGAATTAGGGGACCATGATGAAAACCTTTACCTCATAAACATGGACGTACGGAGATTGCATGTTACCGGACATTGTTTGGACCTATGTGTTCCATAAAGTTTGATTTTGGGAGGGATGGAACTAAGTTTACATCCCTTGTCAAGTATTTCTGAGTGAGACAGATAATGTTCGTACTTTTCTGGACTGGATTTAAGCGGTAGCCTCTTTCATATATCGATTTATCGAGATTCAGGAACTTCATGGACGATGGTATCACGGTATCACATAATTCTTCACTCCACAGGGTTAGGCTTTCATGACCCAAGTGCAAATCTTGACTTTGATATGTTGGCCTCTCAGTTAGGACAACGTCTCGTCTTTTTCTTAAATGTCATGAACTAACGGAAGAAGTTTTCAGGATCATTTCATCAAGCCAAACACTTTCTATTGACTAGCCCGTACCATCCCCAAGGAAAGATGGCTCAAGTGGAAAGATTTAAAATAACGGGACACTTCATTGTCGATCCTGAGAAAGTTGGCACATGAAAAAAACCAGATACATGGGACCAGTACCTGCACACCGCCCTCTTTGCTTATCGGGAGGTACCCCATAGTTCAACCGGTATGGCCCCGGCAACATTATTGTTTGGAAGGCCAATAAAAGGTCCACTTGGAAGCCTTGTTAAGGACATGGACCGATGAAAAGGCAGAAGCCCCTGATAAAAATATTACCTCATCATACCAATATGTGAATGAGCTGACCACTCGTTTAAAAACTGGCTGGAAACTTGCCAATGAAAATTTGAAACAAGCCAGGAAGAAACATGCTGCCTATTACAATAAGAAAGCGAAGGACAGAGAATTAGCTGTGGGAGAGAAGGTGCTTCTTCTACTGCCCGGCAGCCAGAATAAATTGCAAATTGGATGGCAAGGTCCATATACAGTTCTAGAGAAGGTGCCTAGAACAAATTATAAGATAGATAAGAAGGGGAAAGAGAAAATCTATCATGTGAATCTCCTGAAAAAATATCTGGATAGAGAAAACCAGGAGGAGACACACCTACTGACCTTGTCTGTTGCAATGGAAATGAAAAAGGAACACCACTCACCTCTCACGAATATCCTTTACATCCCTGTGAGACCGCTTGCACAGGTAAAAATCAGTACACACTTACGAAAAATCAGAGGGAGGGAGTTCAACAGGTTCTGGATGATCATACAGATGTGTTAACGGACTGACAGGGGCATACAAATTTATTAGAGTATGATATGAAACTCATAGACCCAACACCAATCTGTATGAGAGCCTATTCGATTCCGTTCGCTAAGGAAAAAGCTTTGAAGGAGGAGATAGAATTATCTGTTGAGAGAAGGAATTATCTCACACAGTGAATTCTCCTTACAGCTCCAGTGTGGTTCTGTTAAGAAAACCCTCTGGAGAACACAGACTGTGTATAGATTACAGGAAACTGAATGCTGTCACAGAAGGTCAGGTGGATCCATTACGTGATACAAATCAGCTGTTTGCCAGGCTGAATAAAGCTAAATATTTCTCTAAAGTGGATCTCAGCAAAGGCTACTATCAGATTCCAGTAAAGCCGGAGGTTAGAACTTATTTAGCCTTTAGCACCTCGGGAGGACATTATGAATTTAACATGTTGCGATTCGGGCTGAAAAATGCACCGAGTGTGTTTTTCGACGATGATGTGAAATTACTGTTATCAATTACATAAATAGTCCATTAGATAATCAAATATTGGGGATAATACATAGAGAATCGGAGATACTGTCAGGTCAAGTCATGTCTGCTTAGATTGGATAGCATATTTTTGGGGGGAAAAATTAGGTGAGAGAAAGGCTAAGATAGTACAATGAAAGGGATTGGATGGAATTTGAAGGAAGCCGTAATATTATTGGCTGACCTAAATATACAAATCTAGTTGGTAATAGTAACGCATAAGGTTTGAGATAATTTTTTTTTAAAAGAATTCATTCAAAAAAATAGATGCTTGGTCTCATTGGCCAAAGCTTTTTACGTGATAGGAATAGTAGGATGCTCGCTGCCATTTTTTCAAAATATTCAGAAGAGCAAGCAGCGATGAACAGACCTGTGTTTTTTTTTATTAATAATACTACCATCTGAAAGCAGTCTGAACAGAGGCAGTGATGAAAGTGTGCTATATTCTATTGCCTAATTCATCGTTACTTGTTTATATTTCCTTGATATGTGGTAAGTATGACAGAGGCGTGGCATCCATTAAGGAAGAGAAAAGAATACTGGTATAATTTGTTCCATCAAACTAAAGGGGAGAAACAGGGTTGTCATAGAGAGCTGACCATGTTCTTTTGTGCTGACCATATGTTTACATGTAAATTGGGACAACTTATCACGAATAAAGAAAAATCTCCTGTATAGACAAAAACGTTCCTCCAAAAGACTAACATAAACAATCCTAGTGAAACAAAAGAACATTGGGATGATGATAATCCCCAACCTGCTTACCAGTAGTTAAATAGAGTAATTAACATCAACTTAAAAATTTGTAACAATGTACTATGGACATATTGTCTGTTGTATGTAAATATCTTTATATATATTTGTAAATATATCTATCCATTTAAATTGATTCTCATTGAACTGTAGTCCTGACCAAAACAACTTTAGGCTCAGGACCAATAAAGTTTAACAAAAGAAATTTTAAATATAAAATTTAACAGCTGGAGTTAGTTGAGTTTATCATAGTAATTAGTATATGTTTGTATATGTTTTTGTATTGAGATTCTTTAACAACACTCTTACAATACCCTAGACATTTTATGTAGCTTTCAGTCACGCTAGTCAATAAAGAATATAACTTCGAGTGAGATCGTAGGGTGGTAACAAGAAAGGTACTCTGTAACACAGTTGTCCATTATTTACCTCAGAGACCTTCACAGTTGATCTCACTCAAATACAACTATACGCACACCATTCTTCTTAACATCAAAACCCAACACAGACTCGCATCCATATGTCAAAACTGGGACATAGGTGGAGCGGTATACAGCTGTCTTAGTTTTCTTACCAACCTCTCTCTTGCTGAGGAATCCTCGATTTATGGCCTGAAAAAGTCTCCCAGCTGCTGCTTTTCGAGTGGCCAACTCTTCTTTGATGCCTCCCTTTCGGTCTATAATAGCTCCGAGGTATTTAAAGTGGTGTTTATAGATATACTTAATGTAACTTTCGGAAGAAAATGTTATCACTTTACAAAGTTATATTCTCATCAATGTTATAGATAATTCACTGTTTTTTCATTATAGCAATATAACTGAATGTTCAAACTTTATTCAAAAGTCAAGGTAGTTACTAAACGTTAAAGATGCAACTAATCACAGTTCCATGAAGAGCAAGTTACAAATGCGGAGTTAAATGTGTAGAGGTCTCATTCTCTGCAGGGTGTAGCAACTCGCTTGGTTCATACGGATATCTCGATAAAATGTCTGCCAAAACGTTCTGTGATCCATTTATGAATTTACCATAAAATTGAATTAAACCCAACAAGGATCTCACTTGTTTCTTTGTTTTTGATGTTGTAATGTTTAGGATTTTAGAAACATTACTGTCCTCAGTGTATAACCGGCCGTGACCAACACGGTGACCTAAAAATGATATTTCGTGAAAACCCACGAATGCTTTCGATGGTTTAGCCGTTACGTTATATGAATGTAACGTGGACAGTCTTCGGACTGAAATTACTGTTAAAAAAAATAATGAATCTGTTGTTTTAATTTGTTTTGTAATTTGTAATATGACATGTAATTATTTATTTCAAACATACATTTGTGTGTTATTTCATTGTGAAGAGTGTGGCTTATCAAAACTGTTCACCAGTGATTTAAATTCTACTTCCATTTGTGACGTAGCAATTCTGAGAACATTGGATAATACAGAGTCAGTTAATCTGTTTCTGGTCTTGGATTTGATAAGCTTCATGGCAGAAAATGTTGTCTCACAAAGATATGTGCTACCAAATATAGAACACACTTTTAGGGCCCATTTTCTCAGAAGTGGGTAACGTTCCTTTGGTAGTAATTTCCACAAATCAGCTCCAGTTGCTTCTGTTGTGTTGATGAATGGGTCACATTGGAGTTCACATAACTGTAATTGTAGTTCTGCTGGCTGAGACTTCACTGTGCACTTGAATGGGTTGTTAAAAAGTTCCATTTGTGGACGAAACATCTCAAAATCTTGAAATCGACGATCAAACTCAGAAATCAGCTGTTCAATGTCATCTGTGTACCTCCTGAAGTTAACACTCTCTTTCTCAGACAGCTGTTTACAACAAGGAAAATGAAACAGGTTATTCTTTTGCAAACACAGACTAAATAGGCTCAGTTTCTTTTTGAAGCCATCAACATAGCCCATCATTTGAAAAAGTGTTTGACTTTTTCCTTGTAACTGCAAATTCAGTACATTCAAATGTTGTGTTATATCTGTGAGAAATGCCAAGTGCTGAATGAAATGAATATCATTGAGTTTATTTTGAAGATCAATTGAACATGGTAAGTTGTCTCGCAGGAAGTCAAATATTTCATCCTTCAGTTCACAAAATCTTATTAAACATTTTCCTCGACTAAGCCATCTCACCTCAGCATGAAACAGAATCCACTTCTTCTAAAAATGCAAGGAACTTCCTGTGAGTTAGAGAGCTGTGTATCTAGTAGAGCTCAATTGGTATGATATATATATATATATATATATATATATATATATATATATATATATATATATATATATATATATATATATATATATATCTATAGAGAGAGAGAGAGAGAGAGAGAGAGAGAAAGAAAGAAAGAAAGAGCGAGCTGGTGGTGTTGTGGGGAGATGTTAATCGTACATTTTGGGTCTTTTTGGTTTTGTTTCTGGTGCCTGTGCGTGCTATTTTGTAATATTTTTTAGCACAGTGGTCGGAGTATACAGTAATTTTCAATCAACAATAAGAGGCCGGACAAAACTGGTTGACGGGCCGGATCTGGCCCGCGGGCCGTAGTTTGGCCACCTCTGGTCTAGATTGTACAGGATGAACTAATGTTATAGCCTGTATACTGGGTAATGACGAGAAGGATATTAGAAAGATAATAAAGATACAAAACCATAAATGTGTGAATCTAGGTGTGTATCGTAATAGAAATGTATGGTAGAGAGTGCGGTAAAAAGCACATGACCAGCGAAATACTGAGCTAACCGGCCCAGAAATAAAGGTAAACAATCCGACGAGAAATACTGATGCATGGATAACTAAGTCAGAACATGTGGTAAAGAAATCGGATGTCAATGTCGGATTAAAGGTGCAATAACATGACTGAATGTAGATTCAGTTGTGTCGACAACATTAGTGTGTGTGTGTCTGGCACAACAGAGGAATCTTCCTCAATAATAGTATGTAATGGAGAGATAAAATTTTCATACCGACGATCAGAAGCATGTCGTAAAGGTTGTAATGAAGTACCAAAAGTGGCGTAATGCATCATGGAACCATTTTCAATGCTAGATTGCAGGACCTTAGTAGTACATAGCATGTTAGCGGTATGTACCTGAGAAAAAACTCTTGGCATAGTCGTAACTGCATTTGCAGAATGCATGTGTCGCTCTTCCCAATCAGCTTTCTGCTGTGGGGTACACTCTTTAATTCCATGAATGCGACCAATTATCAGGTCACTAATTGGTGCCTGAAGAAGACATGCGTGTATTTTTCCTGAAAAAAATGGAGTTTTAATATTAATAATAGCTGTAGGAGATGTTTCCACAGTCCCTCCAAAAGTCACACACTTGACCGTCTTGCCAGTTGCGCAGCATGGGTCTATCAATGAGTTTCTGATGCTGCAACCTGAATCAAAGAGAACAGAGCAAGGAATATCATTTACAAAACCATGATTTAATTTAAGACATCATGTTCCATCGTGTGTTGAAGCCGATGTGGCCGTACACACCGCTGGGAGACTTGGTAAGACATGTCTACACCGCAGCGTCGTGATCGCCTTGGGCTGGAATAAGGTTGTGCATTCCTGGCAAAATTTTACCTGTTCATAATTAATAGAGCAAGACATTGCATTATGTGTGTTAACATTCATGACTTGATCTACGTTACTTGGTGTATCAATCATAGCTACATTTGACTGATGACGCGGTCTACTGTTCGAAGATCTATCTCTTCTCCGCGATCGACTTTGACTATTATCTCTGAAATTGCCATAATTGCCATTTCTGTTTTGGTTAAAATTTTGGTTACTTACTTAGTCGTTCCCCTTCTACCGTGTGGTGTAGAGGTTTGGAAGTGAGAGCGCCAGACTATCCTATCGGCTGTCTTCCTCCTGGCCTGGTTCCATTCTAGTCCTCGGTCCTTCAAAGATTGCCTAATGTTGTCCTCCCAGCGGACTCTGGGTCGTCCTCGGGGTCTGGATCCCTGGCTCTTTGTTTCCCATGCTTGTCGTGGTATCCGATCTTCTCCCATTCTGCAGACATGGCCAAACCATCTTAATTGGGACTGTTCTACTTGGGTCTGCAGGGGGGTAGGATTTAAGGCCTTGACGTATCGTCTGGTTGCGTACCATGTCTCTTCTTGTTACTTCAACCACCTTCCTCAGATACCTCATTTCTGAGGTTTGGATCTGGCTTTTATGGGTTGCAGTCATTGTCCATGACTCGCATCCATATGTCAAGACTGGGGCATAAGTGGAGCGGTATACAGCCATCTTCGTTTTCTTACCAACCTCTCTCTTGCTGAGGAATCCTCGATTTATGGCCTGAAAAAGTCTCCCAGCTGCTGCTTTTCGAGTGGCCAACTCTTCTTTGATGCCTCCCTTTCGGTCTATAATAGCTCCGAGGTATTTAAAGTGGTCTACCTGCTCCAAGACCTGTTCTCCCAGCTTAATCTGATGTCTTCTTTCTTCTCGTGATATCACCATAGATTTTGTTTTAGAGCTGCTTATGACCATCCCTCTCTTCCTTCCAGACTTGCAGGTTGGATTGGAGATGTGCATCTGATTTAGCAATCAGGGCAACATCATCAGCAAATGCCAGCTCCGAAATACAGACCTGTCTCATCTTCCAGTACCCCACTGAATACTTTCTTGTTCTCTCCTTTCATGCCTTGATGACATCATCCATAAGGAGTATGAAGAGGTAAGGTGACAGGATATCACCTTGTCTTACACCAGTGGTGGTCCTGAACTCTTCTGACTTATGGTTTGCTGTCCTCACATAATTTCTGCAAGACTTGTAGAAGCTCTGTATAGCATGAATCAGAGGTGCTGGAATATTCTTCCTTGCCAAACAGTCCCAAAGTTTGCTCCAGGAGACCCTGTCAAACGCCTTTTCCAGATCTATGAAACAAAGATGCATCTCACTCTTATACTCAAGGGCCTTTTCACTCAGCTGTCTGAGTGTGAAGATTAGGTCTTGAGTACTTCGGTTTGCTCAGAATTCGCACTGGATCTCATCCAATTGTGGCTCAGCTAGGCGTCGGAGTCTCTGCTCTAGGATTCTAGAGTAGATGTTACCAGGGACACTGAGAAGGGATATGCCTCTATGGTTTCCACACTGTCGATTGTCACCCTTTTTGAAAATTGGTGTTATGATGGCAATCTCCCAATCCTTTGGTATGGTCTTGTTGTACTACGCTGCCTGTAAAACCCTTAAGAGTAATAGGTCGCCTGATGCTCCCATGAACATAACCATTTCTGGTGTTATACCATCATGCCCTGCTGCTTTGCCTATCTTGATTTTCTCCAGTGCTGCCTTCAGTTCTTCCATCTTTATGTCATCTTCACCATCATTGGTTTTCTCTTCTGTGCTAGTGTTTATCATTTCTGATGCTTCACCATGCTCACCATCCAGGAGTTCTGAGAAATATTCTTTCCATCTTTCCATTACTTTCTTCGCGGCAGTAAGCAATTTGCCTTGCTTGTCCTTTATAAATTTGAGAGGGCATTGTTTTTCCTTCCTCATGTTCTTTAGGGTCTTATAGAACAATTTCTGGTTTTCTTGTGCATCTTTTTCTAGCTTTTCTCCAAATTCTTCCCAGGACTTCTGTTTTGCTGCTAGCACTTTGTTCTTTGCTTCTGTTCTGAGTGTTACATATTCTCTATATTTTTCCATTTGTCCTGTTGTGTTTTTAGCTCCTAAGTATTGTTTCCATGCCATTTTCTTCTCTCTTATTTTCTCTTTGACTTCCTCTGTCCACCAAGGTGTCCTCTTTCTCTGGTTCCCAAGTCGGACTTCACCGCATGCTTCTGCAGCAGCTGTCTTTATGATATCCTTGAATTTAATCCAGAGGGTTTCCAGGTCATCAGGTCGTTCTTCTGTGTTGCTCACCGCTGCAGCAATAAGCCCCTGATATTTGGTCTTAATTTCTGGCTCTTTCAGCTTGTAGGTCCTAATGCTCATTTCTCCTGCTCGTTTACTTGGTTTCTTGCGTGATGTTGGGCAGTTCCTAGGCTGAGCAACTCTTTCAGTTGTTCTTTTGATTGTTAGCAGGTAGTGATCACTTCCAATCTCTGCCCCCTCCAGACTCTAGCATCTCGGACATATTTGAATGAGCTTCTCCGAACAATGGCATAGTCGATCACTGACTTCTCATTCTTTGTTGGTTCCCATCTAGTGTATGCATGTATGCCCTTATGGGGGAACTTTGTGTAGGAAAAGCAACACATACATGCAGCTTATGTAGTTACTACTAGAGCACAAACTCAGGATCTTTTACAGGTTCCACCTGCATTAACTCCTGACTTAAATGATAATAATGATGCTAACTCTATTATGTCACGTGAGTCTTTTATTGAGTTACAACAAAAGGATTCATCATTACGGACATTTTTTTTGTTGGCTAAAAATTATGACACTAATCTTGAGACGAACCTTAAACATTGGTTCTTACTTAAAAATTGAGTGCTAGTTAGGATGGTACATGATTCTACTTCATCCATACGATCTCATATTTTGGTACCTACAGACATGAGAGTACGTATCTTACGATTTAATTTAAGACATCCTGTTCCATCGTGTGTTGAAGACGATGTGGCCGTACACACCGCTGGGAGACTTTGTGAGACATGTCTACACCGCAGTGTCGTGATCGCCTTGGGCTGGAATAAGGTTGTGCATTCCTGGCAACATTTAACCTGGTCATTATCAATAGAGCAAGACATTGCATTATGTGTGTTAACATTCATGACTTGATCTACGTTACTTGTGTCACCGTTCACTTTGCTAGGAGCATTATAAATGCTCAAGCAGGAATTATAAGCGGTGATTTAGTTTTGGTTAGGAGGGAAGATATGAAAAAATGGTTTAAGAAATAAGAATAGATTTGAATAAAGACTATTTGTCTTGCTAAAAGGGAAATAAGATGAGTGAAATCATGCTTTGATCAAAGGGAGGAGACTCTGAATAATAAAGTCAGGGGAGGAAAGTGCTTAATTACACTTAAGTAGATTTGGTGAGTTGGTAATTATGGTTTAGAAAATGTACATATAAGAATTGTATAGCAAGCTTTAGAGAAGACAATATAAGGTTAAGTCAAATTATGCAAAGGGAGACAATGGTTAATTACCTCCCTTATATGATTAAGTGAGTTGAGAGAAAAAAATATGCACGTGAAGTTTACCAGGACAACGGATGACACTTCACTGAGTTGTTTACACAGCAGATAAGCGTGAACATTTTTCAGCTGAGCGAAGAATAGGAGGAACCAATGAATTTACAGTAAACAAGGACAGATCAGCTGATAATGATTTTATAGAAGAGAACCCATTTAGACGCGCTGTTGAGCGGTCGCATTTCTCGGAGGAAGCAGTCCTGGTAAAGGACGTAGAGTGGCAGGAATGTGTTTTTGCCAGGCTCAAGTTACATTTCTGTGAGAAACAGAATGAATACTTCTGAAGAATCCTATAGACCTAGTTAGAGTAGTAGAATCTATTCACATATGAAAGACAGAACTGTGTTTAAAATATAAGTTTAGTGATAAGAGGTGTGTAAAGTGCAATCTTTACTATCTTGCAATATAATACATTTATATACTTATTATGTTCGCAAATATTTTGTAAACAAAGTATTTCCTTTTTTAAGTGCTTAAGGAGAAGTCATTTTTGAGTTACTTCCCTTGAAAGGAGTTCCGTCATCTTCGATCGGACTCCGCGGACGAATCTAGGCCTACTGCGATTTATTCTTTGCCTGGGTAGGAATAGATTGTTCTTGCTTCAGTATATCTATGGCCTGAATTTATACGTAGTGTTTGTATGAGTAGGACGAGTCTGTCTTATATATGGATATCTTTACATTTCTAAGTCGAACTATGTTGGTTGTCGCTAGAAAAGGTCAAAGGCTATGCAGCGGAAGTATCGCTAGCAGGGGGTGTGATTCATGGCTGTCATCCTGTCGGGATGTCGAATTTTGTTGTAGCCGGCTTATCGCCGAAAAAGTGATCTATAAGTAAATGGGGAAAAGTGATAGTCATTTAGACATGTTGTATGTACTTTACCCCAGTGTTTATTCTCTTTTGCCAAGGAATGGCAAAGTTATATTTCGCATAGAAAGGTAAAACCACAATTTATTATGAACTTGGGCTTCGCCATCGTTGTCGATAAGCAGATGCACAGTGGTACTTTTGAAAAGAATATTTATTCAAAGGAAGATGACATTCCTATGTATCAGCACTAGATTATATGATATTATTCAATTACCTCTATGATAGAAGCTATGAAGAAATGAGGACATTTAACGAATGACCAATTTTGGTCTGTATCCAATAGTGAGTGAAGCTCACGAGAGAAGCACAGCCATGTTGAAATCCATATACTTTGTATTTATCGAGTGAGAAAAAGGGATGCCTGTACTATCGCTCGATGAACCAAGAGATCACTGCTACATGTGAGAACCCATGTCTGGGATTCCTATATCTTTATGAAAAATATATATATTGAACTTTACGTGAAGGGATATTCGCTAGACGAGGTTAGGTCTAGGAGCCTTCCTATATATTGGTTATGGTCTGACGTGCCCAGTCAGTAAAGCCAGATGATTTACATGATGGAACTCTGAATGCTTATTTACGAATGCTCCATTATGATATTTGCCAAGCATGAATGCTAACTTAAGATGATATTCCTGTGACCAACATTATGCTGTCTATGTCGACATTTGTTCCTGTAACCATACACGTACTGTCCAAGTGTGCGTCTCATTAAATGTTATAAAAAGACCACCGTAGTTCCAGTACTTCTTGAATTCGAACAGTGTGAGTATGAGTGATGTACTACCAACCTGTCAACTCTATCGAATCATTCTACCATTCGCGTTCTGACATTCATATACACACTCATTGTCTACACTCACATTCTTGTCGGAGCCTCATCACGTTCCAGGACAAGATGACCTGTATGACCAAAACTGTGCTGGGTTTAATGAGTTGACAATCGTTACACTTTACTACACCAGTCCCAACATCTACATCAACTGGTGGACATTCACGGCATTTAACAAATAAAACGTGATTTAACAACTGGTGTGCCAGCTTCCTGGGTCAACCTGCACAGTGACCATATTGAGAAGTAAACTACTGAGACCAGACGTTCCTTGGGGTCTGTTACGACACACAAATACATCAACAGTACAACTCTACAGTGATGTCAGCGTGACCTGTCCTGTCGAGAGTATGCAGTAACTAGGTCAGCGTTTGTTGACATTTGGTTCGTTGGACATTTGCCATACAACTGACAGTGTTACACAGCAAGCTTGGTTGAAACATAGAACATTACACATCAGGACTGGAGAATATTTGACAGTGTTTGCGAAAGGAAATGTTATTGAACTGAGAAGTCCTACATCGATTGTTATCATTCACATCAACGATGGAGCTTCTATTTCTGTGTTGAATTTAAAATAATTAGACCAGAAGTATTTGTTTAATAAAGTACCACAGTACTGTACTATTAGGCAGTGTAACTGAGCCTTCTTTACAACACATTCTTTCTGCAACACTCTATTTACATCATATTGCCATACTATTTATGCATTTATGTATTTATGTTTAAATATTTATATGTGATATTTGTTTGTATCCAGCGGGTTGTTGTTTTGGTTGGGCGGTGTCACACAACAGAGTATCCCACGTAATAGAGGGTCTGATGTGTGCGTTTCTATAGGTGCAATTTTCTTGATTGAAAATTTGCTGCGACAGCTGTTGCTATTAGTGTTAGCTGTGAAGACTGTACTCATTGTTGTTTTTGTAATATTCCTCTGTTCTTTAGTTTGTTTTGATTTGTTTGTAATTTGTTGGTCTACCCTATTCTATCTTTCAGTTCTATTCTCAATTTATATTTATATACTGTGGCGTTATTTGTATTTGTTATCCTCTTGCGGTTTATCTTTTATTGTTTTTCCCATTTGATTTATTTCATTTCCGCAAATGTTTTCATGTTCTTCTGTATAACTGTTTTGTTTTGTGCCTGATCGACATACACTATTTAAAATATAGTTGATCATATAAATTGATGTACAAGAATCAACTGATAGTTAATTGCTATTACTAAAGGTACACAGTTGATGATATAAAACACTATTTCTGGTGCACTGCACTTATATTATAAAGTGAACCAGCAACTTATAGCTGTTATTATATAAGGATTTATACAAGACCTTTGTAAGGCTTGTTTCCCACAGTGATTGGGATAGTTAAGTACTATTTTCCACAGGTTACAAAGTTATCATACAAGGTCTTTGATTAAGACTAAGAAAGTGAATTTATTTACTTTTGCAAATTACTGATCTTATTAGACAAGATGTCTACATTAGATTATTTTATCACACAAGGCAAGGCTCTTGATAAGACTGGTCAGCAATTAGAAGAATGGGCAGTTGCTCAATATGACAAAGCATTAGCTGCTGAAGAAAGAAAAGCATTGATTGAGGAGAAAAGATTAGAAGCTGAGGAAAAAAAATTACAAAGAGAGTATGAACAAAAGAAATTGCAGATACAGACTGATGAAAAAAGATTCCAGATGGAAATGGAAAAAAGAGAAAAGAAAAGATGAAGCTGCTGCAGAAGAGAAAAAATTACAAGCTGAAGCTCAAGAGAAAAAAGCAATAAGAGAACATGAACACAAAAAAAGAACTTTTAGCATTTGAGTTAGAAAAGTTAAAGTTAACAAACATAAGTAATGTTAATCAAGCATCTGGTGGTAATGGTAAACCCTTTACTTACAAGGTCAAGGTACCAGCGTTCAACCCTTCCAGTGATGACATAACATTCTGGCTAAATAGATTTGAACGCTCTTGTCGAGCCCATAATGTGGACAAATCACAATATGCTAACCAGTTATCAGAAAATCTGAAAGGTGATTCTCTGACTAGTTTAAGTTTGGTTGAAGAGGCTGACAAAGATAACTATGATGTTATTAGGGCAGCCTTATTAAAGAAGTATCAGTTGTCTGAAGAGGGTTATCGGAAGTTGTTTAAGACAATGGTGCCTGAGGCAGGTGTAGAATTCTCAGAATTCATTGCAAGGACACGTCTTACATTTGATCGTTGGATTGAGCTACCCAAAACAGAAAAGACTTATGAAGCACTTATGGACTTGATACTCAGAGACAAGATTATGTCAAGTATAAATAAACCTTTCCTCGAATTCTTACATGAGCGTAAACCTAAGTCTCTAAAAGAAATGGAACAGTATTGTACCCAATACGTCACTGCACATCCGGACGTAGCTATTAGCAACAGTAAGGTTAAAGAAGGTATGCCAGTTGCTTCGGCAACACCATACAACCCTAATCACTCTCACAAATTCCAAGGACCTCAAAATAGGTTTAATAAGAAAGGTAACTATTACAGTTATCAGAACCAAGGTAACCAATCATTTCAGAAGAGCTGACAGCCCTCGATTCAGGGGTGGTCATAATTACAGGAACTTTCGCAAAGGAAGTCATTCTAGAAACTATCCAAGTTTTCCTTCATGGAGACAACAAGATCATAATTACCGAGATACTCATTATAATGAATATGATGATAGTAACCAAAGGAGCTATGATTCAAACCCGAGTAGGGGTTATAATAGTGGAAACAATGATAAGTACAGAGGCAATAATAACAGAGGTAGAGCACAATTCAAAAAACATAAAGCTCATTACCAGGCGAACTCTGCACAGCAAGAGTCCCACGAAGCCTATAAACAAAATAAAGATAATGATGACTCTAATAATATGGCATGTGCCGCTTTTGATTTTGGGAGAGCATCTCAGTGCCCCCAATGCAAAACATTATTTGAGCCAACCACAGTGTCTACTTTAAGCTGTGGGCATCCTCTTCCCGCTCTTCCTGCGTCAATCGCGCATGATGGGAGAGGTTCTCTTGTCTTACACAAAGGTTTAGTAAATGACAATCCAGTCTCAGTACTTTTTGATTCTGGATGCACAACTATTGGGGTTAGGCAGTCACTCATAGATCCTTCTCATTCTACAGGCAAAGTAGTCAAATGCGTAACATTTGGCGGCACCATAGAGAAATACTCTACCGCTATCATTAGGATTGCTACTCCTTTCTTCACAGGAGATGTACACGCATGTCTTTTGCCGAATCCGATCGCTGATCTTATCATCGGTCGCATTCACGGAGTCAAAGAATGCACTCCGGAGCAAATTTCCGTTTGGGAAAATCAAAATATGCAATCTGCTAATGCGGTAGTCACTAGAGCTCAAGCTCTCAATATGCCTGAAACTTCATCTTTTGAAGATAATGAAGTGCATAACCAAGATGATCCCTTGGTAATTTCTCGTGACTCGTTTATAAAACAACAAGAAGAAGATCCGACTCTTAAGAAATTCTTCACTCTTGTAACGAAAGGTGATCCGAATAAAGATTCAAATTGTAAATCTTGGATTACAATGAAGAATGGCGTACTTGTACGTATGGTGCAAGACTCCACTAAGTCAAGTCATTCTCAGATTCTTGTACCCAAGAATTTGAGAGTTAAGATCTTACAACATGCACACGACTCTCAGTGTGCTGGTCACATGGGTTTTTTCCCGTACAAAGTCAAGAGTTCTTGCGGCTTTCTTTTGGCCTTTTGTGAACAAGGACATACGGATCTATTGTCGATCCTGTAAAGTATGTCAAGAAGTCAAATCCAAAGGTCCTCGTCATGCTGCGCCTATTCAGGCTGCAGATATTCCTATTCGTCCATTCCAGAAAATGGCGATAGACATCATTGGTCCATTCAAGATCAAATCTGCTAGAGGACATCAGTTTATCTTAACGTGTGTAGACATGTGCACACGTTGGCCAGAGGCTATCCCTCTAAAGAGCATTACTACCGCTGACATTGCAGATGCTCTTTGGCTTATATTTTCTCGGCTGGGATTCCCCGGAGAAATATTATCAGATCATGGCACCCAACTGATATCGGATACCATGTCTCAAGTAATGTCTACTCTACAGATAGAGAGATCTTTGAGTAGCATCTATCATCCTATGTCCAATGGGATGGTCGAGCGACTAAATAGAACACTTAAGAACTTATTAGGGAAGATAACTGAGGATCATCCTCAAGATTGGGATAGGGTTTTACCCGCGGCCCTCTTCGCGTACAGAGAGGTCCCCAATGAACATACAGGGTTTTCTCCCTTTGAACTTGTCTTTGGCGCGCGACCGCGCGGCCCAATGTCTTTGCTGCATGATCTTATAACAGCTGACAATATTGACGATGACACAAAATCTTCTTACGAGTATGTCATCGCGCTGAGACAAAAGATTATCGAAGCATGCAAATTGGCAACGTCCTCTTCTGAATTTGCTAAGCAGAAGGCAAGACAATTTGCTAATAAGAAGAGAACTTTACGACAACTTTGTCCTGGTGACAAAGCATTTGTTTTGCTACCTTGTCGTGAAAACAGACTCCTTATTAGTTGGAAAGGTCCGTACGATATAATATCGAAAATTTCAGATGTTGACTACATCGTCGATATTAACGGGAAGCATAAAACCTTCCACATCAATATGCTTACGGAGTTCCATGAACGTCCTGACTATCTACAGCCTATTTTCCAGGCAACGGACGATTCTCATGTCAAACATGGTCATTACTCATCACTGTCTGTAATACAGGATGAGGAAACAAGTTTTTCGGATGTTAATCTTCCGCTTCCAATGATCCCACTTCATTCTAGTGAATCATGGAAAGACGTTACTGTTTCTCCTGATTTGTCTCTAGGAGAACAGCGACAAGTTTCGTCTATGTTACAAACATTTCAGGATGTCCTCACTGACATCCCTGGACAAACTCATGTCATTGAGCATGACATTGTTCTAACTGAACATACTCCAATTAGGGTTAGACCTTATCCTATCCCTATACATTTCCAAACACAGGTTGAAAAGGAGTTGGATGAAATGATAGATTTACAAATAATCGAACCATCCACTTCTGCATATTCTTCGCCGATGGTTATTGTTCGAAAAAAAAAAGACAATAACATACGTCTTTGCGTTGACTATCGCAAATTGAATCAAGTTACGAAGTTCGATGCTGAACCTATGCCTTTACTAGAAGAGCTACTTACTCGTCTTTCTAAATCGCATTTTTTCACTAAACTTGATTTGTCTAAAGGATATTGGCAAGTTCCATTATCCGAACGCGCCAAACCTCTTACCGCTTTCTCTACTCCCAGAGGCCTTTTCCAATGGAATTTTATGCCTTTCGGCCTTATGAACGCACCAGCTACATTTGTACGCATGATGCGTCGAATCCTATCGTATCGGTCAGATGTCATTGCTTATCTAGACGACATCTGTCTTTTCAGCGATACTTGGGAAGATCACTATTCAGGGTTAGTTGAATTATTATCAACTCTGCGTGAGTATAACCTGACAGCAAAACCATCCAAAGCTTGTATTGGCTTTAGCGAAATTGCTTTCTTAGGCCATCGAGTAGGTCACGGTTTCTTGAAGACAGAAGACCATAATATCACTAAGATACTTAACATCTCTATCCCTAGGACTAAAAAGCAAGTGCGAAGTCTTTTAGGTCTCATACAATTTTATGGACGTTTCATTCCGAATCTGTCCTCTATCATGGCACCTCTCTCTACACTATTAAAGAAAGGGTCGCCTAACATGGTTCACTGGTCTCATGAATGCCAATCTTCACTAGAGAAGATCAAAACTATGTTTTCATCACCACCTATTTTAGTGTTACCTACAACAGATAAGACATTTGTTCTTCGTAGTGACGCTTCATCCACTGGGATTGGAGCGGCACTAATGCAAGAGTACTCTGGAACTCTGCATCCTGTAATGTATATATCCAGAAAACTTAATGCTGCAGAAAGGAATTACTCGGTTTTAGACCGTGAATTATTGGCAATGGTTTGGTCAATTCTCAAACTCCAAAGATTCCTTCTGGGCGCGCATTTCGTAGTGGAAACTGACCAAAAAGCTCTTACGGCTATCCAAAGTAAGAACTTGAAGAGCTCGAGATCAACTCGATACGCAATCGCTCTTCAACCTTTTCATTTCTCGGTACGAGCTATCCGTGGTTCAGAAAATGTGATGGCGGACATTCTGTCCAGATGCCCACATGATGCCACTTAACTGTTAAATATTGGATCTTTTTAATATGTATAACTTTACAACAGTTTATTTTTGTTTCTTTACTAAGATACACATTTGTAATTTAATAATAGAATGATGGTATCGCTACTTAGCGGTTTATTGATGTTTATTCACCGCTGTTCTTTGATGATTGTTTCTTCATAAATCATAAATTTAAGATTATAGTGTGAATTTTTGGTATGCATTGTATAATTACCAGAATTGTATTATACGTACATCACACCTTCCTGGAAACATTTATTCGTAGAGAAACAATTTCTCTCAGATTTTGAGATATATTCTCACCGGTCATATTAGGAATTATAGTTATTCCTGATATTTTCATCTGCGCAGTATTCTTGCGTTGTGAGCCTATTCTACGTTGCTCCTAGATGTATTTAAAAAAAAAAAATTTTTTTTTTTTTTCCCGGGAGGTGTGGTAAGACTGTAAAGTGCAATCTTTACTATCTTGCAATATAATACATTTATATACTTATTATGTTCGCAAATATTTTGTAAACAAAGTATTTCCTTTTTTAAGTGCTTACGGAGAAGTCATTTTTGAGTTACTTCCCTTGAAAGGAGTTCCGTCATCTTCGATCGGACTCCGCGGACGAATCTAGGCCTACTGCGATTTATTCTTTGCCTGGGTAGGAATAGATTGTTCTTGCTTCAGTATATCTATGGCCTGAATTTATACGTAGTGTTTGTATGAGTAGGACGAGTCTGTCTTATATATGGATATCTTTACATTTCTAAGTCGAACTATGTTGGTTGTCGCTAGAAAAGGTCAAAGGCTATGCAGCGGAAGTATCGCTAGCAGGGGGTGTGATTCATGGCTGTCATCCTGTCGGGATGTCGAATTTTGTTGTAGCCGACTTATCGCCGAAAAAGTGATCTATAAGTAAATGGGGAAAAGTGATAGTCATTTAGACATGTTGTATGTACTTTACCCCAGTGTTTATTCTCTTTTGCCAAGGAATGGCAAAGTTATATTTCGCATAGAAAGGTAAAACCACAATTTATTATGAACTTGGGCTTCGCCATCGTTGTCGATAAGCAGATGCACAGTGGTACTTTTGAAAAGAATATTTATTCAAAGGAAGATGACATTCCTATGTATCAGCACTAGATTATATGATATTATTCAATTACCTCTATGATAGAAGCTATGAAGAAATGAGGACATTTAACGAATGACCAATTTTGGTCTGTATCCAATAGTGAGTGAAGCTCACGAGAGAAGCACAGCCATGTTGAAATCCATATACTTTGTATTTATCGAGTGAGAAAAAGGGATGCCTGTACTATCGCTCGATGAACCAAGAGATCACTGCTACATGTGAGAACCCATGTCTGGGATTCCTATATCTTTATGAAAAATATATATATTGAACTTTACGTGAAGGGATATTCGCTAGACGAGGTTAGGTCTAGGAGCCTTCCTATATATTGGTTATGGTCTGACGTGCCCAGTCAGTAAAGCCAGATGATTTACATGATGGAACTCTGAATGCTTATTTACGAATGCTCCATTATGATATTTGCCAAGCATGAATGCTAACTTAAGATGATATTCCTGTGATCAACATTATGCTGTCTGTGTCGACATTTGTTCCTGTAACCATACACGTACTGTCCAAGTGTGCGTCTCATTAAATGTTATAAAAAGACCACCGTAGTTCCAGTACTTCTTGAATTCGAACAGTGTGAGTATGAGTGATGTACTACCAACCTGTCAACTCTATCGAATCATTCTACCATTCGCGTTCTGACATTCATATACACACTCATTGTCTACACTCACATTCTTGTCGGAGCCTCATCACGTTCCAGGACAAGATGACCTGTATGACCAAAACTGTGCTGGGTTTAATGAGTTGACAATCGTTACACTTTACTACACCAGTCCCAACATCTACATTTATCAACTGGTGGACATTCACGGCATTTAACAAATAAAACGTGATTTAACAAGGTGATAGTAAGAAATATGAGTGTTGTGAGGATTCTGTGCAACCCAAGTAAGTAGGTCGTTTGACTCATAACTTTTGATAGACATTGCATAGAATGATTTCAGAAGTTGAAATAAAGTATTACAAGGTTAACGACGCTTACAACTAAGTGAGCGCAGAATACTGAGAAACGAAGCTGAAGCTACAAAATTGACTATGAGGTGAATAAACTGAGACTAAGTAGGCAGCTGAGAAGATTTACAGAAGAAACGGGATTTAATAGCCGTGCTGGGCTATTGTATAATGAACTTTGCAACATCGACTGCTACAAGTAAGATGAGTAAGCAATTGAAGGCTGATTGTGTTTACAGGATGAAACATGCGCTCTCTAGCAGGTATAAGTATGAGGATACCGCAACAGGTGTACCCAATGTATTGATTTGCATATATGAATTTTAAGATGATGGTATTTGATTAAATTGAGTAAAATTGACAGGATTAGTAGATGAAAGAAACCAACTCAGGAAAGAGTTGATGAAAGGCTTGGGAGAAGCCAGAATAAATAGAAAAGCCTTAAGGGAAGAAAATATGTATAAACCATACCTGAATATGTTCTCAGGCAGAGAGCTATAACTATATATATAGATATGTGAATGTGCCCAGAAGGAATGGGACATACAAGAGGCAGTTAGGAAATGTTTGTACCTGGAATTTGTACCACATGCCTCCTGTTATGATGGAATTTTTGATGTAAATAAACCACTTGTTTTGATGGAACACTTCTCAAGTTGGGTTAACTCTCTAAAAGGTTGTTGAGTGCTAGAGTAAGCAAGATAATAGACATAAGGGAATAACTACTATACGAAGTTGTCACTTAAGTAACATCATAAGAAGGGATGGAACGAGTTTAGGTTGGAAGTTTGAGAAAATATCATCCAGGAATCAATAACTCTGGCGGTGAGGGCCAGTATTAAGATATACTCTTACTTGGAAGATAGGTCAATGGATCAAATTGACAAATAGAAGGTAGACAACTAGGCCTGCCCCAGTCACCTAGTTTAATTGGCACTGTGACATAGTTTACTATAATAAGAGGAGATAGCACTGTCACATGTAGTTTAATTGGTATCGTGACCAGTCCGAGGAGTTCACCACCACTGTGACATAGTTTAATTGGTGCCGCAGCCAGTCCTAGGACATATACAGGGCACACTGTGACATATTATTAATTGGTGCCTTCTTGGACCAGTCTAAATCAACACACCGGCACTGTCACACATAGTTTAATTGGTATCGTGACCAGTCCTAGGAGTTCCACCACCACGGTCACACTTGGTGTATCAATCATAGCTACATTTGACTGATGACGCGGTCTACTGTTCGAAGATCTATCTCTTCTCCGCGATCGACTTTGACTATTATCTCTGAAATTGCCATAATTGCCATTTCTGTTTTGGTTAAAATTTTGGTTAGCACGCCAATTATTGTTATGACTATTGTGACATTGACCATTTTGTTTATTTGGATAACCCTGTCTGTTATTGAAGACTGTGATCTAAATTGCCAACTATGATTACAATTATTGCTTTGATTATTTCCAAAATTATCTCTGTTAAAATCTTGTGAATTGTGAGATTGGCCCCAAGAAACTTTATATTGAGAATTATGACAAAATTGTTTCCCCTTATAAGAATTGTAATTCTAGTTATTTCCCCTTTTAAAGTTCCTATCGTTACTTAAAGAACGATGGCGTGAATGACTACTTTGTTGCAAAACGAACGCAACAGGTAATTCATCTTTCACCTGGGAATTGCTAATTTCCATGTTTGGATGGGCTGTGCGATATTTTATGCCGTTTTCCTCCATTTCTGTCACATTTGAAGGTTTACATTCGTGCAGAAAAGCAAGAAATGATGGGTTAACCGAGGACAAGACTTTATTGCGTAGTAATAAATCAAACAGAGCGTCATAGGATTTTTCTATTTTGGATAATTCAATCCATCTTTCCAATGTGAGACGTATTAGTGAGATGAAATCACTAAACTTTTTCCCGTTCTGTGGTAAAAGAGATTTGAAGCGTAAACGATAATCATTTTCTGACATTTGGTATTTCTTAAGTAAAGCAGCTCTGAGAGCCTCATAATTATTTTTATCAGTAGAAATAGTCATATGATAGACTGCCATAGCTTCGCCTGTAAGCAGTTGTGACAATTTTACACAATACTGTGATTTATCAACTTTATAGACTTTACATGTTGCTTCAAATCTGTCCAGGTAATGAATTACGTCGTCTGGTGGAGGATTAAATTTTGGTAATTTTAAGTAAAAATCTCTAATATTTCCATTATTAGATGAAGCTTGACCATCATGAGCCTTTTGAGCATTACTCTCATTTGCTAATCTAAGTTGCTCAAGTTCTAATTCCTTAATTTTTGGTTCATGCTTTCTTTTATTTTCGTTCTCAGCGGCTTCAAGCTGAAATCGTTTTTTGTTTTCTGCAGCCTCAAGCTGAAATCTTTTCTCATTTTCTGTAGCCTCAAGCTGAAATCTTTTCGCATTTTCTTCAACCATTAATCTCCTATTTTCGAGTTCCATTTTCTTACTTTCCATTTCCATTTTCATTTTTCTCTCGTTTTCTTCAGCGGCTAATTTTCTATTTCCATCTGCATTTTTCTCTCGTTTTCTGCAGCCTCTAATTTTCTATGTTCTATTTCTATTTTCTTATTCTCCAGTTCAATCTGAATTTTTCTCTCGTTTTCTGCAGCCTGAAATTTTCTTTCATTTTCCGCAGCCTCTAATTTTAAAGCTTCCAATTTCTGAGCTTTTTCATATTCCGCCATTGCGAATTGTCTTAACTCTTCAAGAGGTACCTGAAGGGTTTTAGGCTGCTTAATAAAATAATCCAGCGAATACTTACTTACTTAGTCGTTCCCCTTCTACCGTGAGGTGTAGAGGTTTGGAAGAGAGAGCGCCAGACTATCCCATCGGCTGTCTTCCTCCTGGCCTGGCTCCATTCTAGTCCTCGGTCCTTCAAAGATTGTCTAATGTTGTCCTCCCAGCGGACTCTGGGTCGTCCTGGGGGTATACTTTATGATTAATTTTTGTATTAACTACTTTTTCCTTAAAAATTTTACTCAATTAATTCACAATTATTTTTCACTCTAATACGTGCAATACGTTCCTGTCCAAGAACTGCACTCAATAGCAGTTAATTATTCAATACATTATTAATAAATGAAACAGGTTATGCATTAAGATGTTATTATAATACAATAGACAGTGTAGACAATATAGACAAGACAAGATAGTATGAGACGAATGAGAACGTCCGCAGAAATCAACTAAAATAGAATGAAGAACTAAAAAACGACTGTTGCAAAGCTTGCAATGATAACTGCGAAGGACAATATAACAAGATAAGAAACAGCACAGTGTATAGATACAGAGGTGTAAATAACTAAACTAAAGCAAGATGGAGAATTACGAATGTTACAAACAAAAGACATCATAAAACCAAGTATGGAAAAAAATTACCACGAAAACAACAATGAAATAACTTGACATCACAGCTAAACAGTTAGGTCACAGAGAACCGAACACAGTGGACTCAAAATCCTTCGACACTTACGCGTCGGAACATTCCACTGCGGGAAGTCTGTAAATGTGTCCCTACAGAACAGTCACGAAGGCCCTGGTGTGAAACTGAGATGTTTCCTTCGTGATTCTCTTTTCCCAACCTACCACGAAGAACATAGAACATGCAACACGGATAATATAAGCGTGGACATAATCATAAGAAGAGGCTCAGCTATACGTAAAACGGTGGAGTGAACAAACAACGTTTTTACTTATCTTCATCAATAAAAAATTTTCCTCGCATCCGGGAACTACATGTATGAGCCATACTTGATACGTGACATAATAATAGATGCGACGTCGAATATTGAATAAGATCGTTGAAGACCCTGGGTTGACCTTGAAGAATCGTTACGCTTGATTCCAAGTTCAAGTTGTTGTCGCCTTGAAAGATTGTATTCTTCTATTCAACCGAGTTTGACTTGAGTTCGATTCCTTTTTGAAAATTGAAATTTTCAGAGCACACTGCGCCACCAAAAACTGTAGTTGTCTTTTCTTGGAGGTGGATATGGTTGACTACTAGGGTGTGCTGAATACGCAAATCTTGATGAAGGAATATGATAATCAGTCGACTAGGAATTCCAACTGATGAACGTCAACAAGTGCCAAGACGATCATGAGAGAACTCGACAATGAAAAGTTAGTACATGATTTATTTTGACAATACACTTGACGAGACAATATATACTCGTACAACATCGTTTGATAGTTCCTGACAAACATCCTTAGAACAATTGATAGCTTGATATTTGAATTCGTAAAGGCAATGTGCTTACATGATCCAGCAGTTTGAATCATAAATTATGGAATCATATAACGGTCGACCTTTGTGGTGGGTTTTGATGTTAAAGAGAAATAGGTAGTATGTGTCTACAGAGTGACGTCAGCTATGCAAGTCCCTGAGTCTAATAGTTGATGAAGGTGTTCTCAGGATACCTGACTGCTACCACCCTACGATCTCACTCTGCGATTTATTTTGGGTATCTAGTGTTTGTGATGCTATTTATATGGCTTGGTGTCTAGGGTAATGAAAAATGTAGTGATGAATGCGTTAAATAAATACAATTCTAACTCATTAAAATCAAATAAACAAGACTGGTTTTAAAGTTATGATATATATGTATATACAATTTTAATTTCCTGTCCCTCAAATTTTTTAGGACAGGAATGTTTAAAACTTAAAATTGAAAATGTGGTTTTATACCAAATTAAATACACAAGAAGGACATCTGTCCAATATCTTAATATGTTAATATTTATAAACGTCTATTCCCTGTTGGAAAATACTGTTTTGTGAAGAGTCAATATTGGGAAAAACTGGTTTCCACATCATATCACAAACTGTTACTGAATAGGGTGGAGATTAAATACATTTTGAGTTAGCATGTAAGCCCGCAAGAGGTAGGCTTATCTTAGAATCCTTGTAGACCCTGGATGACTGGTTCGAGAAAACTGCACACTCTTTCACTGCAGTGCACACTGGAGACTGCTAAGACTTTTATGCTTTGATAAAGAAACAACCGGTTAGTTACCTCACATTCTGCAGCTCCGTCTTCTAACCAACTTGATACTAGGTGATGTAACCCCGAAACAAGAGGAACAAGCCTCCCTAAGTCTTTAGCTGACTATCTCCACCACTACCAATTTAACATCATTAAACAAGTATTGTGATCAGATAAAAGAGCTAATTAAATTAGCTACAGTCTTTAACTTTACTGTGACTTCTTCATGAACAGTGGGTATCTCAATATTATGGCGCCCTATCTGGGTTGGCCTCTACATTTAATAATGTATTAAAAAGGTTATTCATCTTACCGCAATCAATGAAATAATCACACACTTTGTTAAAGGTTAACAGGCTATCAATGGGTCACTTTTAGATAGCTGCTGCTTCAGACACAGAGGCAATCTCGGTCACTAATGGCTTTGCCTTGAACCTTCCATGTAGGAAATTATTTGTCAAGTGGCACCCTGCATAGCAGATGTGGTAGTTTTATTTCCCCTATGTCTATTCTAACATTAACCAATCAGTTTAAACTACTCCGATTTGACTCTTTTTTGAAAATCCCAAACATTTTTGTACGTTTTTCAAATACGTTCGTCAGTCGCTTTAGGCTGGCAAAAATTCAAAGTTACCTCTCCCCTCCTCCTAGTAGTGTCTATCAAAATGAGGCAAGCCAAAATGACTTGTCTCCAAGCAACGACTAGAAAAATGTTACTTTTAAATTGAGCTTGGATATCAGTGTGTTCGTATATCTGTTTGTCAAATTTTATTTTATGCGATAACTCAGTCACTTTTGAAGCGATTTAAAAGATGAAAAGTAATTATTAATCAGGCTAGTGTCCTTTATCTATCCAGTGTATTTTCATCTACGTCTTTATCTAAGTTTGCATCTTTGCACTTTTCTCTTCATTCACAAGTCCAGATACGTTTTTATAGAAAATAGTATAGTATTGAATAAACAGCATTATCACTTTTAATTCCATTCTGTCTTTTCCTTTTTATTCATCCTTCTATAGAATGCATAACATTATCTACGTTTTCTGTCTTTCTTTAGCCCCATTCTCTCTCCCCTGCACTCATTCGATTCAGTTTGCAAATACCCAAGTGGGTTTAGACGTTTTCCATACTAACCCCTCCTCTTCACTCTGTCTCCCGTCTTTTTTTTTTTTGAAAGAAACACGGGTTAGCCGACTATCAAAGCGGTTTTATGTTATATTTAAGAATTAGTACGGAGTAACGAAAAAGCCTTTTATAATGGGATGGGTACCCTCGTTTGACGTTAATAGATTCAAAACGCAGCAGCTCTCTGGCGTTTTTGAAAATGCGACGTTCTGAAAAAACGACGTCTAACGGCAACTGTCGCATGTTGTAACTAATAATAGATTCTTAGAATACGTTAGTTAAAAAAAATTCAAGTAGTGTCTAATATTTTGCATTAGATTTTCTCGACCTTGACAATTTTCAAATTTGTATAGTAGCGGGTTATAAACGGTAACTTTACGTCACTAGAATTGGACTTTTGAAAAATATGCGCAGGGTAGGGCAATGGTAGCTATCTTGGCGTATTGGAACAAAATTCAAATACAGTATTATCATTATAATTTGAGATGGAGGGTTAAAAACGGTGCATTTTACTACACACCTTCCCTCTTAAAAGGATGCATCCCAGAGCATCTTTATAATTCGTGTTAACTATCCTGATCAAATTAACTCAACTAGGCTTTATGAGTAACCTGGATTTCTGCAGGTGGGTGCCTACTCAAAAAATCTGACCCAACATTCTGCGATCCCGGAATGTATTCAATGGTAAACGAGTACGATTGAATGAGCAAAGACCATCTTAATAAACGGGCATTTCCATGTTTTGCCTGGGCAAAAAATACTAATGGCTCATGATCTGATTGTACCACGAATGTTCTACTATATAAATAGATCTGGAACTTCTTGATCGCCCAGACTAAAGCCAAACATTCTTTTTCAATTGTTGAGTAATTTTGTTCCGCTCTGTTTAATTTGCGACTGGCATAAGCAACTGGGTTCATTTCCCCAGCTGGTGAAGAGGACCTTTGTAACAATGTGGCCCCCAAGCCCACATTACTAGCGTCCGTTCTTACCACGAATTCCTGATTCAAATCAGGTAATTTCAATATAGGCTTGCTGGTGAGTTTTTCCTTTAACTCATTATATGCCAATTCACATTCTGCCGACCATTCAATTTTATCCGGTTTTCCTTTGCGAGTTAAATCCGTCAGAGGCGCACACACAGAGTTAAAGTTTTTAATGTATTTTTGATAAAAGCCACAAAGTGACACAAAGGATCGCACATCCATTTTAGTCTGTGGTCTGGGTGCTCTCTGTAATTTCTCCAGGTTCTTGGGGTCAGGGGGTCATGCTACCCTGATGTAATGTATGTCCCAAGAATTCCAATTCCTTGCATCCAATACAACATTGTGTTGGTCTAGCAGTCAAATTTGCCTCTCTGAGTCTATCGAATAGCATATTCAGAGAGTTAACGTGTTCTTCAAATGTTTCCGTAGCGATGAGGATAACATCCATGAAATTTGCTATACATGGGTTTTTCAGTGGATCCAACAATTTTCGCATCATTCTGGAAAACACACTCGGGGCATTCTTCAATCCAAACGGTAACATGTTAAACTCATAGTGCCCTTCCGATGTGCTAAACGCCAGATAAGGTCGGATTTCAGGATTCATTGGAATTTGGTAATATCCCTTGCTGAGATCTACCTTGGAAAAATATTTAGCCTTGTTCAACCGGGCAAACAGTTGGTTAGTATCAGGTAATGGATCCATCTGACTTTCTGTGACAGCATTCAGTTTCCTGTAATCTATGCACAGTCTATGTTCCCCATAGGGTTTCCTCAACAATACCACACTGGAGCTATACGGAGATTCACTGTGAGAAATGATCCCTTCTTGTAACAGATAATCTATCTCCTCTTTCAAAGCTTTCTCTTTTGCGAACGGGATAGTATAGGCTCTCATACAGATGGGTGTTGGGTCTAGTAGTTTCATGTCATATTCCAACAAGTTTGTGTACCCCGGTCTGTCCGTTAACACGTCTGTATGATTCTCCAGAACCTTTTGAATCTTCTCCCTCTGCCCTTTTGTCAGATGTTTACTGATCTTTACCTGTGCAGGAGTCTCACAGGGTTTCAGTGGGTATTCAACAGAGGTGAGAGGTTCATTCTTCATCTCAGTGGCAATAGCTAAGGTCATTAAGTGTGTCCCTTCCACATTGTTTCTCTCATTGTATTTCTTTAGAAGGTTCACGTGATAGACTTTTTCCTTCCCTTTCTTGTCTATGTTGTAGTTAGTTCTAGATACCTTTTCCAAAACTGTGTATGGACCTTGCCATCCAATTTGAAGTTTGTTGCTGCTGCCGGGTAGTAGAAGAAGCACCTTCTCTCCCACAGCTAGCTCCCTATTCTTCACTTTCTTATTGTAATACGCAGCATGTTTCTTCCTGGCTTGTCTTAGGTTATCACTTGCAAGTTTCCAGCCAGTTTTTAAGCGAGTGGTCAGCTCGTTTACATACTGATATGATGAGGTAACAGTCTCCTCTGCCTTCTCATCTGTCCTTGTCCTCAATAAGGCTTCCAATGGACCTTTGATTGGTCTTGTTAATTTTGGTTGGCTATTCGGCAGACCAATTTTTCATGGCACCGGTAATTATCATGTAACTGAAAGTATGGTGGTGGTGATCTTCCTCCCTTTTGTTTGTAATCACACATGAACCGTCCACTACCAATTCTTTTCCTGGGGTTTTCCCGCAGTTTCAGGTTCGAATTTAGAGGGTTTCCCTCTCTTTTATTTTCATCCAGTTCCCGGAATTCCGACCAAGGGATTGTCGGGTGAGACTGGGTTGAGGTCACTGTTTGTACAATACGCATAGTGGCCATTGTCTCTGGTTTAGTTGAAGACTGTGTGTGAAAAGGAGTCCTCGTATCCACCGTGTCTACCTTATATTTTTCTTTCTTTGTATTTTCAGGCCTGTTTTCACCGTAGTGTTTTTGTAGGTCCTGATTATTTTCCCAACGTGTGGGCTTTCCCTTGTTGCATTGGTCACAGGCCTCCACAAATTCTGCAACATCTGCAGCTATGCCTGGCCAATAAAATTTTTAAGATACCTTTTGACAGGTGGTACCTATTTTCTCATGTCCACCGTCTGATCCCACATGTGATCTTTTTATCACTTTCTCCCTATATGAAGTGGGAAGTACCAGCTGTCCATGATCAGTGGATTCAGTTCCAGCCTTCCTATACATGAGTTTATTCTTCATATAAAAGTCTCCTTTGTTTGGAGGTGTATGGCATTTTGGGAGTTTCTTGAAACACGGCTTTAGTGACCTATCCTCAGCCTGTGCTTTCCTCGTCTCCTCTGGATGAGTATTTATTGGGTTTTCATCCTCCTTCCTTGCTTGTGATCTGGTCTGTGCTGTTGCCATAATCACAGGTCTTTTGGGGTTTCCCAAAAAGACGTATCTACACCCCAATATCAGAGGGTAAATTGGTTCGTTTATCACTGCTGCTCTAATCACTCCTTCCACATAGCGTGTTTTTACACTGATTCGTGCTATGGGAAGTGTCATAGTTGCTACTTCCTTGGTTGCCGCTTGTATTTCCACTGTTTCTGTGATATACTGATCTGGGAGAACCAGGTGAGAACTTACGACTGAGTCAAAATCCAATCCAGTATCATACAGGCACCTGATGGTGGCCCCATTACATACTACGTCTTCACATACAAGGGGATGATAAGGTTCCTGCTGTCCAGTAGGTTTTCCTTTTTGTCCCTTGCTTCCTGTTTTAAGGCATGCAGCGTGGTAAGGAGGGTTATTTTTCTTCCTACAGTCTTTTGTATTATGGTTATTCATCCTACAGAATTGGCAATATTTATTTTCCGGTCTGTAGGGTTTCCTCTCATTGAATTGCGGGTTCCTATATCGAGGGTCAAACCCGGTCTATCATAGTTGGGTTTACCCCTGTTACCCTGATCTCTAGTGTCAAACTTATTATGGGGTTGAGGAGCTTTATTATTGACTACCTGTTTCTTTTTAGCGCCAGCTACTTCTGCCTGGGCTGCCTGATACCTCTCAGCAACATTGAGCACATCATCCAATCTCTCCGCATCCTGTTCCATGAGAAACTTTCTCATGTCTGGAGCCATGGACTCTCTCACCTGCTCTATCATGATCATTTCCTTTAAATCCAGGGTTTTCCCCCAGAGCAGTCAATTTCTCCAAATAGGTTTCCAACCTTGCAAAGAATTGATGATATGTCTCCCCAGACAGGAGCTTAGCATTTCTAAATCTCTTTCTATAAAACTCACCATTCTTCTCGTATCTAATTAAAAGAGCCTGTTTTAATATGTCATAGTCGTCCTGATCTTCCCGGCTCAATTTGAAAAATACCTCATACGATGTTCCCTAAGTCCTTGAGATACTTTCAAGCTCCACCTTTCCCTCTCTAAACCATAACTTGTAGCTAACCTTTCAAATCTAGAGAGGAAGGACTCAATGTCATCCTCTTTTTCAACACAGGGGTCTAGATGAAACCTCATGGCTGAGTTGGAGGCTCCCTGACTAGCACTGGTATCAGAGGTAGATGGGCTGTGACTATTGTCTGGAGCATGGCCTTGCAATTCTAACTCTCTTTAATCGTAGCTCATGTTCTCTTTGTAACTGTTTCTCTTCTTTTTCAGCCTCTAATCTCTGTGCCTCAGCCTCCAATTTCTTTTCTTCCAACTGTAGCCTTTTAATCTCAGCCTCCCTCTCAGTCTCTACATGTAACCTCTTTTCTTCAGTTAACCTCCTATCTCCTCTCTCAATGAACTTATCGCATTCTGATGTCACATATTGAACTAGAACTTGCCCCTCCATTCCCATTTCCTATGCAGCCTGTAGAGCAGCCGATCTAAATTTGGCCAAATCTGCCATTCTTTGTACCAAATTATATTTACTCTAACTAAAACAACTAACAAATGCTATAATTAATTAATTAAGGGCTATGCCAACTCAAATAATTCTCGACCTTATAAATATTATTAATTTTATTACTATGGGGATACCCTGGATCTATGGTGTTACAGGTAATTAAAAATCTCGGACGAGCCCCCAATATATGTGGTGGGTTTTGATGTTAAAGAGAAATAGGTAGCATGTGTCTACAGAGTGAGGTCAGCTATGCAAGTCCCTGAGTCTAATTGATGAAGATGTTCTCAGGGTACCTGACTGCTACCACCCTACGATCTCACTCTGCGATTTATTTTGGGTATCTAGTGTTTGTGATGCTATTTATATGGCTTGGTGTCTAGGGTAATGAAAAATGTAGTGATGAATGCGTTAAACAAATACAATTCTAACTCATTAAAATCGAATAAACAAGACTGGTTTTAAAGTTATGATATATATGTATATACAATTTTAATTTCCTGTCCCTCAAATTTTTTAGGACAGGAATGTTTAAAACTTAAAATTAAAAATGTGGTTTTATACCAAATTAAATACACAAGAAGGACATCTGTCCAATATCTTAATATGTTAATATTTATAAACGTCTATTCCCTGTTGGAAAATACTGTTCTGTGAAGAGTCAATATTGGGAAAAACTGGTTTTCACATCATATCACAAACTGTTACTGAATAGGGTGGAGATTAAATACATTTTGAGTTAGCATGTAAGTCCGCAAGAGGTAGGCTTATCTTAGAATCTTTGTAGACCCTGGATGACTGGTTCGAGAAAACTGCACACTCTTTCACTGCAGTGCACACTGGAGACTGCTAAGACTTTTATGCGTTGATAAAGAAACAACCGGTTGGTTGCCTCAAATTCTGCAGCTCCGACTTCTAACCAACTTGATACTAGGTGATGTAACCCCGAAACAAGAGGAACAAGCCTCCCTAAGTCTTTAGCTGACTATCTCCACCACTACCAATTTAACATCATTAAACAAGTATTGTGATCAGATAAAAGAGCTAACTAAATTAGCTACAGTCTTTAACTTTACTGTGACTTCTTCATGAACAGTGGGTATCTTTTTTTCCACATAGTCTCAACGCCCCTGTCAATATACATCATCTTCTTCTTCAGCTGAAATACAATCTTTTCTTTTCCTCCAGAGTTAATATAACAATAGGCCTGCCAGTGACTTTCTGGTCTTACAGTCAAAATATGTATGATAATATTCAACCCAAATTTAGTTTGATTTGCTTCCTAAGTCTACTTAGACATGCCTCTGCTACTAGTATGTCGCAATCTTCCACAAAGGCAAAATGTCGTACACACAATATTATGGCGCCCTATCTGGGTTGGCCTCTACATTTAATAATGTATTAAAAAGATTATTCATCTTACCGCAATCAATGAAATAATCACACACTTTGTTAAAGGTTAACAGGCTATCAATGGGTCACTTTTAGATAGCTGCTGCTTCAGACACAGAGGCAATCTCGGTCACTAATGGCTTTGCCTTGAACCTTCCATGTAGGAAATTATTTGTCAAGTGGCACCCTGCATAGCAGATGTGGTAGTTTTATTTCCCCTATGTCTATTCTAACATTAACCAATCAGTTTAAACTACTCCGATTTGACTCTTTTTTGAAAATCCCAAACATTTTTGTACGTTTTTCAAATAAGTTCGTCAGTCGCTTTAGGCTGGCAAAAATTCAAAGTTACCTCTCCCCTCCTCCTAGTAGTGTCTATCAAAATGAGGCAAGCCAAATTGACTTGTCTCCAAGCAACGACTAGAAAAATGTTACTTTTAAATTGAGCTTGGATATCAGTGTGTTCGTATATCTGTTTGTCAAATTTTATTTTATGCGATAACTCAGTCACTTTTGAAGCGATTTAAAAGATGAAAAGTAATTATTAATCAGGCTAGTGTCCTTTATCTATCCAGTGTATTTTCATCTACGTCTTTATCTAAGTTTGCATCTTTGCACTTTTCTCTTCATTCACAAGTCCAGATACGTTTTTATAGAAAATAGTATAGTATTGAATAAACAGCATTATCACTTTTAATTCCATTCTGTCTTTTCCTTTTTATTCATCCTTCTATAGAATGCATAACATTATCTACGTTTTCTGTCTTTCTTTAGCCCCATTCTCTCTCCCCTGCACTCATTCGTTTCAGTTTGCAAATACCCAAGTAAGTTTAGACTTTTTCCATACTAATCCCTCCTCTTCACTCTGTCTCCCGTCTTTTTTTGTGTGGAAAGAAACACGGGTTAGCCGACTATCAAAGCGGTTTTATGTTATATTTAAGAATTAGTACGGAGTAACGAAAAAGCCTTTTATAATGGGATGGGTACCCTCGTTTGGCGTTAATAGATTCAAAACGCAGCAGCTCTCTGGCGTTTTTGAAAATGCGACGTTCTGAAAAAACGACGTCTAACGGCAACTATCGCATGTTTTAACTAATAATAGATTCTTAGAATACGTTAGTTAAAAAAAATTCAAGTAGTGTCCAATATTTTGCATTAGATTTTCTCGACCTTGACAATTTTCAAATTTGTATAGTAGCGGGTTATAAACGGTAACTTTACGTCACTAGAATTGGACTTTTGAAAAATATGCGCAGGGTAGGGCAATGGTAGCTATCTTGGCGTATTGGAACAAAATTCAAATACAGTATTATCATTATAATTTGAGCTGGAGGGTTAAAAACGGTGCATTTTACTACAACCTTGTGTCAAGGACATGAGACCCTCATTATTATCCATCGCATTATTTCGATATATATATATATATATATATATATATATATATATATATATATATATATATATATATATATATATATATATATATATATATATATATATATATATATATATATGACAAAGATCTGTCCTCCTTAAATGGCCTCAAAATCATTAAATTGGAACCTTTGAATATTTTATAATTTAGGCATCCTTTTGCGCCTATCCAAACGGTTAAGTATTATACGTTGATTAACCTCTCCTTACAGCCGTGACTTACTTGACGGCAGTCCAATGATTCATCGCAATAACATACATATTAATATAATGATTCCTTTAGGATACATGTAAGCTTTTCGTGAGTAGACTCCCCAAGTTCCTCCATTCTAGTACCATAGAGCGTAGCTTCTAGCTAGATGTCATTTGGGTGACACGTCACGACAAAATATATATAATAAAATTCCAATTTCTTAACTGACTGGAATACGACTTACGTTTGTAACAGCTGACACTGACTTTCATCAATAAGTCATGTCGCCAAATAATACTTGCCCAACACTTGGGACTAGAATAACAATAGACCTTAGGTCTCACACAGATGCTGGCTTGTTCCATCCAAGCTGCAACGTCATCTGATTTGTTTGGCAACAAGCGCGCCCGAAGATTCCCATACTCAAAATTGTGCGTTTACGTGCGCGATAAATTAAATATATAAAGCCTATTACTAACACCTTAGTTGGTGCGTACTCTCTTAACAAAAGTAGGACCTGATGACTACTGGTGACTGTTAACGACTCATAAAGGACGCAACACTCTTACAGAACACGCCAAACCTCTCACTGCCTTCTCTACCCCTCAAGGTCTATTCCAATGGAACTTTATGCCTTTTGGACTTGTTAACGCTCCTGCTACTTTTGTACGCATGATGCGTCGTATCATATCTCATCGTGATGATGTTATTGCATATCTCGATGATATGTCTTTTTAGCAACTCTTGGAATGATCATTTTAGTGGTTTATGTTCTTTGCTATCCACCCTTCGTTCTTACAACTTGACGGCTAAATCGTCTAAAGCCCACGTTGGTTTCAGTGAGATCTCCTTTTTGGGTCATCGTGTCGGTCATGGTCTATTACATACTGAAGACCATAATATTCCTAAGATACTAAATATCACTGCTCCTAAGACTAAGAAACACGTTCTTAGTCTCCTGGGTTTAATTCACTTCTATGGTCGTTTCATTCCTCACTTATCTATTATCACTGCGTGTCTCTCTGGTTTACTAAAGAATGGTTCACCAAACATAATTCGGTGGTCCCCAGAGTGCCAGACCACATTAGATAATATTAAATCATCGTTTTCATCTACACCTATTTTGCAATTGCCAAACCCAGATATCCCATTTATTCTTCGCAGCGATGCTTCCATGATGGGTGTCGGGGCGTCTTTAATGCAAAGTTACGATTGAACTTTACACCCGGTGATGTATGTGTCCAGAAAATTAACTTCAACAGAACGAAACTACTCTGTACTGGACAAAGAACTTTTGGCCATGGTCTGGTCCATCCTAAAATTACAGCGATTCTTGCTCGGCGCACATTTTTTCGTGTAAACTGATCAACGTGCCCTTACGGCTCTTCAAAATAAAGACCTTAAGAGTTCAAGATCAACCCGCTACGCTATAGCGCTACAACCGTTCCACTTTACAATACGCGCTATTCCAGGTTCTGAAAATGTGATGGCTGATCTCTTGTCACGTTGCCCGCAGGATTCGGTCGAGCCTCTGCTCCCCTCAATTTGCGACACCTCTACGTAACCAATTCATCACTGAAAAATGATTGCTTGCGAACTGTAACGCCACGTACTAAAATACGTTTTCCATTCATAATCTAACTATTGAATATAAAGTTACATTCTTCGCACCATTTTTGTACACATTTTTTTGGGGGGGTGCTTTTCATTTCAATTAACTATCGGTAACTGTGTTGGTGCAACACTAACTATTGTGTTAGTTTACTTCTATTCCTATGGAAAAATAAATTGACATAAACTGAACTTAT
Source organism: Oreohelix idahoensis (assembly GCA_024509875.1). Taxonomy (NCBI): domain Eukaryota; kingdom Metazoa; phylum Mollusca; class Gastropoda; order Stylommatophora; family Oreohelicidae; genus Oreohelix; species Oreohelix idahoensis. The sequence continues at coordinate 400,020 of JAMPIV010000980.1, forward strand.
TTAATAGATGAATAATTTCAAAACATTTTACTTTCATAGATACCCATGTGTTTCGGTCACTTCTGTGCGAGTTTAGGACAGTCTTCCTTGCCGACTTAGTGATTTTTTAACACTTTTAATAAATTTAAGTGTAGATTACTTGGTAACATTTTAATATATTATAACGCTGTGAGACATTTATGACATTCATGTTAATTTAATTAGTTTAGTATTCTAGATACACTATTACATATCACCCTATTTATTTTATAACCACGCATCATCAGCGCTTGAAATTTTTGGCACATAGATATAATTCATGCGGCCATTGTGACATACTTGCTGTGTAGCTAATCTTGCCTACACATCCTTTGGACTGTGTTGTTTCCTTCGAGTATGTTATTTTGCGCATTGATTTTATTTCATTATTTCTTCCTCTTACATATATACGCATACATACATTACTTAATTTAATTGTGTTCTTTGATTGAAATTTTTTCTTTTATCATCTTGTTTGATTACTGTCTCCATTAGTCACCATTTCTTTTCATTCTTCACTACTAATATTTCTTTATCTCATTTCATTTGCAACTTCGTAATTTGTATTTGGTACAATTTTGGTACATTATGTGTCATTTCTTTTGTTTGAGTTTGGAAATTGTTTTCCTTTCCCACACTTCATCCCACTTATTATTTTCTTCAAATGATTTAACCTTAAATTTCTCTGATGTTACATTGATTTGTTAAAAGGAACTTTCTCGACTTCCCCGGTATACTTTTAAAAAAAGGCATAGCTTTTTTTACTTTCTCGAGGGGGGGGGGGGTGTTATGTATACTGTTAAGTCCTTTTTGCGCGTGGGAGTTAAGTGTGAGACTCTCACATGCCCGTCTAGTGTTTATAGACGTACATGTGAGCGCAATTAAATAAGTTGTATATGTTTATTTATTTACGCGCCGTCAGACACAATACTTGAACAAAATAGCGCAACTCGGTGCGATTGGTTTTTGTTGCCAAACAGCGATTACGTTGTAAAAAGGAGATCCATAAAGTCTGTGGTTGAAGACAGACGTCTTTTGACGGAGATATTTGGAAGTCTTACCCCAAGTCGTGGGAAGACTCAATGAAGATATAATATTACACCTCCCCTGTGTGGAGCGTTGGTTCTAGCCAACACCTGGCTTGATTATGTATCACATTTGATACTGTATTTTATGACAAGATTTGGTAGAACTTCGACACGTCTCATCATGGCGTGTCGCTAGTGTGCCCATATCCTTGCTCAGTATTATTTGGACCGTACTTCAATATAGTTCCAGGGTTTCTTTCCTAAAACCCTTCGTGTTATTCAAGCTCCGTTATAAAACACCCCGAATATAAGAACTGCTCACCGCAGAGCTCTCGCCGTCCTTGAGATGTCGATGGTCAGAGAGTCGGTCAAGTTCATGATTGATGCCATGTACTAATGAAACGTATCTTGATGCAATGCAACTGTAATATATTGTGTAACTGAAGATGTATATCTTTGGTGGATCTATCTACGTCCAATAAATCGTCGTTGATGTCACATACCATGGGTTCAGTTCAGATGCCTTTTTACCATGGTCAACCTTCAAGACCCCATCATCATAACGGATTTATCCGACTTTGTGGAACTTCTGAGAGACTCGAAGAGAAGAAAGGGAAGAGTGGATTCTAGTTCTAAACACAATGACATGTCTAAGGAAAAGGAACAAGCCAGGGCATTCGATCATTAGATTAGTAGCAATGGGGGAAACATTTCTCATGTGGTGGCATCTAGTGCAATAGCCTTCAAATTAGATGTCTATTCTGAGGCTTTAGAGGAAATAGACATCTGTCTCTCTAGGTTTGAATTCTTAGCAGCTACGTATGGCTTGGAGAGGGAGAGATACAACATGAAGCTATCCCAGAGTCTGAGGCGATCTGCTTATGATGTATTTCTCAAGATGCCCATGGAAGAACAGAACAACTATTACATGTTGAAGAAGGCTCTGCTTCAGCGTTTTATGCTAAATGCAGAGACTTTTCGTAAATTTCGTCATGGTAAGAGGCAAAAAGATGAATCGTTTAGACAATTTGCTCCACGACTAGAAACGTACCTGGAGAAGTGGGGATCTCTCAGCACATTCGATGAATCTTATGAAAGGCTAAAGAATATGTTTCTCGTGGAGCAATCCAAGGACTCGTTCACCCCTGACAGGAAAATGTTCCTGTCGGAGCACGGGGCCGAAACTTTTGAACAGATGGTACTTTTTGCTGATCGGCATCAGACCGCCCAGTCGGAAACGAATCCGTCTAAAAGGCGCTACCACGATATTCATCCTAGACAAAAGGATCACCCAGATAATAACTCCAAAAGTACGGACGACACAACGCACAAAACAGCAGACCAACAGCAACAAGAACCACAGGATCACCACAGGCAGAAACAGAGCAATTCAGCCCAGGGAACTGGAAGGCGATGGTGTAAGGTTTGCAAAAATGACACACATTTTTCATCAGGTTGTAAGAGGCAGAAACCATGCGCTAACAGCGTTGCATGTTTGATCACTAGGTCGATGATTCGGGGAATACTCGGTTTTATCATCTTTGGTGAGGCTCAACAAAGGACCCATCAAACCCTAAAGCCTTGCTTTTCAAGGTTGTATGGAAACTACTCCCATACTCCTCAGGGAGCATATTTTAGGGAGAAAGGTTTAGTTTACAGACAGGTCGGGAACAAGAGACAGTTAATTGTCCCACTCCCATATAGAACCCCTCTGATGCAGCAATTGCATAAACCATATTCACAACCTCATCAAGGTACACGTAAGTTATTACGTCTTGTTTCCTGGAAATACAGGTGGCCAGACATGCAACGGGATATTCGTCAATATGTACACGATTGCTCGCATTGCCATAGCCTGGAAAACCAGAATGGTGAAATCAATAATTTATCGGCGAGGACGATGATGGAGAAGAGCGCACACCTCCCAACATTGGAGAGCTCTGACTCACCATTTCTTCTGAGCTTAACAGAGCTAAAACGAGCGCAAAAGGAGGATGTAACTTTAGCGCCCTGCTCTGAACAACGGCACAGCACGCAAGCCCATACTTTGGATGGAACATTTTACCACGAGGATGGAGTTCTGTTTAGAAGAACGTGACTGTGACAAAACGACTGATAGTTTGTATTTTCCAATCCGCCACTTCTCCATTCTCTTCTAAATTTTTTCTGGTTCCACAGGCTATATATATTTTGTTTCTTTACATTGTTCTAATGGTCTCATTAACCAGACACCCACCCGAAGCGTGGCTGTTTTTTTTTCCTTTTCGTTCTTGCTCATTATAAATGCATCGCTCGATTTTTGGTGGCCAGCGACCTGCGATTGTGGTAATCTTACCTAAGACGCACCTACAGTCTGCCAAACTAGTGGAACGCACTTCGCTCGTAACAGTGTTTTGACCAAATGCGAGAAATAGATTCTTTGAAAAACGAACCGCTGTCTTACTCAAGTTGGTAGCTTGAGCGGCGAAACGGGGAAACCCTTTGATAGCCGGGTTCCGCTGATCATCTCCGTTCAGGGGAGAGCAACTCACGTTCGTTCTGAGACTTGGGTAGCGGCCCTTCATAGCCGTCGCTTTCTATGTCGGGTGCCGAGAGATAAAGTTATGTCATTTCAGTGAACTTTCTCGTATATGTTGTCTTCTGATGTAGATTTTAGAATAATGTTATGTTACTCGGGAATACGTTTGTAAAAGCACAGCGACCGAATACCTGCGAAAACATGCGATGCCAGGTGGTTGGGTTAGCGTCTCTTGTAGACTATATAACTTGATGAGATATTCGTTCAGTACACTCGTACAATTTTCCTACCTGTACTCGTAGATGGTCAAATGAGACACCGGCAGTTGTGGGCACAAAACTGCCTTATTCTCGTCATCTCGGGGTGAGTTGACATTTTGTAATATAATTCATGTTAGCTTTAATATATATATATATATATATATATATATATATATATATATATATATATATATATATATATATATATATATATATATATATATATATATATATATATATATATATATATATATATATATATATATTATTTTAGGTGATTTCTCCCTGGTAATTAATTCAGTGATAATGTAGCACCGTCTACCCCCTAAGTTAACAGGTGCTTAATCTGTTAGGCATCTCCTGGTGTTATTGTTTACAATGGGTTAGCTGGTAAACTTACGCTAACAGATACTTACTAGGCGAAGAACCTCATAGTCTGTTCAGTGCTTACCATGGGTTAAATAGTAAGCTAAAAAGCTGTCATTACTTTAGGAAAACGTCAGTGGTGTAATGGTGTAAGTTACTCACTTAAACCTGACAAGTGACGACTATTCGCTATTACGACTGAATTAGAAGAGGTAGTCACTTATTACTTTCTGAGAGAAACTTCTCGTGGTTGAGTGTGGAATTATGATATGCCTACTTGTGTAGTTAGACACCAGTTTAGAACTTTTACGGCAATCCAGAAAGCAGCCACCGTCCAGGGATATAATTATATCCAATGTTTAAATCACCATGTATTATAATAGCATAAACATTGCATTTTCAGGAATTCATTTGTTTTGGAGGTTACTACTTTTCCCTTTTTGTGTATCGACCCCAAGGGGCGCATGCAATTTATTATGCAATGTATCTAGTACTTATATTTTTTGTAATTCACTTAATGACGTAAGATGAATCGCATATGTCCTCTTAACGGGAACCACTTGGTTGGACAACCCATATGTTGAGTTGGAAGAAGACATCGAGCAGATTGTTTCTGTCAGCGTACAATCTGAGATATACATGTAGGCACAAGATATTATAGCCTACGCGACTGCAGGCTGATAATTGATAGAGTGGAATTAACAGGAGGACAACGCATGTGGATAAAGACAGCACCGAGATTTACCTAGCATAATTGAGATACACGTACTAGAATAGGACAACAGTTTATTATACCTTTGTTATGATTATATTTATTTGCTTGATGTAAAGATTGTTTGTTTTGGTCTCAGTTCCAGAGTACCTCACTGTTCCAGCTGGATCTCAGTTAAGGAATGTAACATTTTCCTCAACCTCACGGTTCCAGTAAGCCAGTAAGCAAAGAACTCCACGAGTTGTCATAACGTACCTGAAATTGCAACCCTCGTAACATAAGCCCTCTAACGGGAAATTAGCTCATGCAGTGTATAACCAGCAAAAGCAAATCTGAAATCGTATTGTGCAGTAGTTGTTTACTACTCGCCGATTTCATGCAAGTCAGAGCTTTAGTGGCATCCAATACCTCATGTTGCTCATCTTCACCAGCTGAATTGAAAGCATCTGACTGTGTGTTTAAACTGAGCGCTCAGTCACAATAAAGTTCAAACCAGCCCAACCGGATTTAAGCACGCAGGCTTATGTCACGCGCTGGATAATAGCATGTAAAGACTAGAGATAAACATACAGCTTTTCGTGTTAGTACTTTGTGAAGGCTAGGCAAGGATAGGAAGCCACTGACACGAAAACGGACGTCCTGGCCGCAAAATGCGAAACAAGAATAGGTTTTTGGAATTTCAGGACAATGAATGAGACGGGTAAACTAAAACAGGTCACAGCAGAAATGAGAAACTATAGATTACAGATTCTAGGGATAAGCGACAGCAGATAGACAGGGACAGGAAAAGTTAAAACAGCAACAGGAGAAACAGTACTTTACTTTGGCAGAGAGGATGGACAGCACAAAGAAGGTGTAGTCATTATTCTACAGAAAGAAATAGAGAGGACATTACTGGAATGGAAACCCATCAACAACAGACTATTAAGAATAAGATTGAGAGGGAGATTCACCAACACTACAATAATACAATGCTACGCACCAACGAATGACAGCGATGAAGAGGTCAAGGATACATTCTATCAACAACTGCAGAAAGAAATGGAAGACACACCTAGATATGATCTTATTGTAGTAATGGGAGACCTCAATGCGAAAGTTGGTACACACAATACATATAATGAAAGAGTAATGGGGAAATGTGGCAGCGGAACAGCAAACAAAAATGGGGATAACTTAATAAGTTTCTGTAGCATTAACAACCTGGTCATTGGAGGAACACTTTTCCCACACAAAGAAATTCACAAATTAACATGGGAATCACCAAATGGTCGGGACAGAAACCAGATAGACCACATCATGATTATTGGCAGATGGGGACATTCATTACAAGATGTGAAGGTAAGAAGAGATGCAGATGTGGGAAGTGATCACCATTTAGTAGTAGCAAAACTGAAAGTGAAACTCACAACGGCTGGACCAACTGTAACTACACAGAAAAGATTTGACATCAGCAAATTGAAGTACTCCCTTACCAGAAAAGCTTTTGTGGCTGATATAAAGAAGCGTTATCAATTTGCCAAAAGTTAGGAAAAGACATTGACAGATAATGTAGACCAGAATTTCAACACCATTTCAACAATATATAAGGAAAGCAACAAATCATGCTTGGGATTCCAGGAAAGGAAGAAGCACGACTGGATAACACCAGAAACATTGAACACCATAACGATGAGAAAGTAAATGAAAAGAAAGAAAACAGAAGCGAAATCCCCCAGGTTAAAGCAACTATATAGCGAACAGTACAGTCAGCTGGACAAGGAAGTTAAACGCCAAACCCGAGCCAACAAAAGGAATTTCCTAGACGATCTTGCAAGACAGGCAGAAGAGGCAGCACTGAGAAATGAACAAAACACAGTATACAAAATAACTAAAATCATTAGTGGAAAACAAGGTGCAAACAATATTACATTAGTAAGAGATAAGCAAGGAAATCTCATCACGACCGCAGAAGGACAGGAAAAAAGATGGGTAGAGCATTTAAGAGAAACTCTGAATAAGGAACCACCGGAGACACAATTGAATGTTCCTGGGGCTGAAAACGATCTTGATGTTAATACAGACATTCCACAAAAAGAAGAAATCATCACAGCAATCCTGGCCATGATAACTTAAATGCAGAGCTATTTAAGACAGACCCTGAGCTAGCAGCAGAACTATTAAAACCACTATTTGCACACGTCTGAAAAAACCGGGACAGCACCAACGGAGTGGAACAAAGGAATAATTGTCAAATTGCTCAAGAAGGGAGATCTTGCAAACTGCAATAATTGGAGAGGAATCACTCTTCTCTCAGTTCCCAGCAAAATACTAGGCAGGATAATTATACAGAGAATTTCAAAAGCAGTACACCACAAACTGAGGAAAGAACAAGCAGGATTTAGAAAGAACAGAAGATGTGTAGATCATATATTTACCCTCTGGAACATTATAGAGCAGTGCTCAGAATGGCAAAGACAACTGTACATTAATTTCGTTGATTTTGAAAAGGCTTTTGACAGTATACACAGGGACAGTTTATGGAAAATACTGAGGGCTTATGGAATTCCAAGCTGCATAGTGTCAATCATAAAAAGCCTCTATGCCAACTTTACGTGTAGCGTTGGGCAGAGCAACCTAACCTTTGAGGTGAAGACAGGAGTACGACAGGGATGCCCCTTATCAACCACTCTATTTTTAACAGTCATAGACTGGGTGATACGCCAGACAACACAGGGCAGTCCAAGGGGAATAAGATGGAATACATTTTCTACATTAGAAGATCTGGAATATGCAGATGACATTGCACTACTAGCACATTCACATCAACACATCCAGGAAAAAACGGATAGACTTAATAAGTTTAGCCAGCAGGTGGGCTTGAACATCAACCTAAAAAAGACAGAGGTCATGACACTCAATGTGAGCAACCCTGAGTCCATATCAGTAAAGAATCAGCAACTGGAACAGACAGACACCTTCGCATACCTAGGATGCATAGTAACACCAGATAGCGGAGTAAGCAAGGACATCAACAACAGAATGAACAAAGCAAGAACAGCCTTTTTATAGTCTAAACAACATCTGGAAGTCCTCTCAGTACAGCACGAGCATAAAATTAAGATTCTTTGGATTGAGCTGAGATAACTTTTATTAGTTCATCAGTTTTGTTAATTCTCTTTTTTTCGTTTCGTTGATTATTTACTTTCTTGTTTCGGTATTGCTGTTAGAATTTACGATTTTCTTGTATTATTATTGTTCTTTTTCTCTCATCACTGTTGTTGTTTACTTTTTCCATCTGCTTGTATCACCCATTTGTTGTATATTTCTCATCACCGTATAGTTTTTTAGTACCTATATGTATTCTTGTCTTTGTCACCTGTTTGTGACTGACGAAGGGTAAAACCCGAAACGTCCCTTGTTTCTTGTGAACCGTTATTCGTACAACTGATTAAATACCGTTTTATTGGTTTTACTACTTATATTTGTTCATTTCTCAGTGCTGCCTCTTCTGCTTGTCTTGCAAGGTCATCCAGAAATGTTCTTTTGTTAGCACGGGTTTGACGTTTAACTTCCTTGTCCAGCTGACTGTACTGTTCACTATATATTGCCTTTAACCTGGGAGACTTAGTTTCTGTTTTCTTTCTTTTCATTTCCTTTCTCTTCGCTATGGTGTTTAGCGTATCTGGTGTTATCCAGTCTTGGCTCTTTCTTTCCTGGAACCCCAAGCATGACTTGCTGCTTTCCTTGTATATTGTTGAGATGGTGTTGAATCTCTGGTCAACATCATCAGTCTCTGTTCTTTCCTGTCTTTTGATAATCTCTTATCTTCTCTTTACGTCGACCACGAAAGCTTTTCTGGTGAGGGTATCCTTCAGTTTCGTGATGTTGTATCTTTTCTGTTTGACTGCAACTGGTCCAGCAGCTCTGAGTTTCCCTTTCAATCTTGCTATTACTAGGTGATGATCACTTCCCACATCTGCGCCTCTTCTTACTTTCACGTCTTGTAGTGCATGTCTCCATCTGCCATTGATCATTATGTGATCTATCTGGTTTCTGTCTCGTCCGTTTGGTGATTCCCATGTTAACTTGTGCACTTCCTTATGTGGAAAAAGTGTTCCTCCAATGACCAGGTTGTTAATACTGCAGAAGCTTATTAATTTGTCCCCATTCTCATTTGCTGTTCCACTGCCGCATTTCCCCATTACTCTTTCGTTATAATTATTGTGTGCTCCCACTTTCGTATTTAGGTCTCCCATTACTATAATGAGATCGTACCTGGGTGTAGTTTCCATTTCTTTTTGTACCTGTTGATAGAACTCGTCCTTGATCTCTTCATCGCTGTCGTTTATTGGTGCATAGCATTGTATAATAGTGGTGTTGGTGAATCTCCCTCTCAGTCTTGCTCTTATCAGTCTGGTGTTGATGGGTTTCTATTCCAGTAAAGACCTTTCCATTCCTTTCTTCAGGATAATGGCTACACCTTCGTTGTGATAACCATCCTCTCTGCCAGAATAAAGTACTGTTTCCCCTGTAGCTGTTTTTATTCTCCCCTTACCTGTCCATCTGCTCTCGCTTATTCCCAGGATATGTATCTTGTAGTTCCTCATCTCTGCTGTGATTTGTCTCAGCTTTCCTGCCTCATTCATAGTTTTGACGTTCCAAAAACCAATTCTGGTTTCGTGTTTTGCGGTCGGGGCATCCGTTTTCATGCCAGTGGCTTCCTTTCGGCTTTCATCACTGTCAGTCATACGAGCCTGAGACTCCGGATGTCCGTCCCGCAGCAAAGTTTTTCCATTTATTGTTGTTTCCGTAACATGTGCGATTTTTTTTACATAGACAGGGGTGTCGGCCTTGTGCTAAAACCCCCAACCTGGAGGACCAGAGTACCAGCTTTTGTCTGACCCCTACCCACGCAGACCAGTCCAGCTTGGTTGAACCTACCAGGAGTAAATCTCCCACTGGCATAGTTCTGGGGATTGTCAGGGTACACAAGCTGCCATACCGCTACAAGGTATAGGTACCATTGATGGCAGCCTAATCAAGTGCCTTAATTTTATTCATCTGAGCAAAAAGTTTGTGAGCCAGGATTGGCGTAAGTTGTCATTTTGCACTCTAGATTTTTCATTACTAACATGGGAACTAATTTGTATATATTACCATATGAATATTAATGTGTGAACATCGCTAGTAGAAGTCCAAGCCATTTGAGCCTGGCAATCTCAGCGTATAGAATGATGATTTCGTGAACCACCACTGCAAGGGCTGGTGACTTCTTATCTCTAGTTTCTTAAAGAGAACTGAAAGCATTAGTAGTCCCAAGTTCCATATGGAGCAGGGAGGGAAAGATGAAAGTAATGACGTGCATTCTAAGTATAATATTTACATTTTCAGTGTAAATGTCTATGTAAACAAATTCCCTTTAAAATTAATGAAAGTTTAAAGCTTTTCAATCAGTGTAAATGTAAATGAAAACATATTCAATTTATATTGTGAACACTTTTCAAACAGTAGAGATGTAAATGTAAATATATTCTATATGTACTATTAACCTTTTCGTTTAAATGTAAAATAACTATAAAGCTATTCAATTTAAATGTAAAGAAAGTTTTCTCTCGAGGGATTAAGTTTAATTCTTATCGAGGATAAATTATGAGTTAGACGGGATGGTGGAATAAGAGAAAGGGGACACATAAGTATGTGTCAGGAATCGCAATACTCAGGAGAGCGTTTCTTTTCTATTATTTTACCATAGCTGGTGGTAGTACAATTAGAGGATACTATCTCTGTAACAAGGAGGGAAAAGTGGCATGAGCTTTAAAACGAACGACAAGCTTTGTAGACACTCTCTAACAATTCTGGGAACGTGCTACGCCCTACAGCATTGACCAGCGACGAGCTTGATCAGTCTACCAGGAACCAAACCATTGGAAGGAACAGAACTGTCACTGACAGCTAAGTAGTTCTATAAGCTGCCACGTGACTTCTTAACTAAACATTCTACCATCCTCCAAGGATGAACATTTTCTTTTAAACTATTCAATTTATTAAATTGTTAAAACTGGAGTGATTATTAAATTTTGTTATTTCTAATTATACAAATTTAACTTCGATTTAATCATTTTAGATGTACTGCATGTTTGTCTCAGTCAATTTACTAAATACACCCTAAACAGAGCTATACCATAATAATAAGAATTCCACTGAGTAAATCAGGAGTGGGGGCTTAAACGAGCTAAAATTAATCATTGCTTAATTCTTCACAAACGTTGTCGGCAGATCCTAGAGTTAACGTGCTCAGCCTATGCAGCATTGTTCTCGTTTTTTCTGAATATCTTGTGAACACTCCCTTAAGATAGAAACGTCATTATCCTTCTATTTACAACTCTGCCAAGAGTAATCTTGTGCGAAGGTGTACACATTTGAAGACCCATATTAGATACTCTTGAGTTTTGGCCACTGTTGGACCACTACTGCAAAGCAGGGGAGGCAATCCGTGACATATAGACATAAAAAGAGGCGTGAGACAAGATTGTGTACTATCCCCCTGTTATTTAATCTATAGGTATACAGAAAATATTTTTTAACAGATACAGGAAATGCCACGACGGAGCATCATTGGAAGGCCCGTAACAACCTTAGATTTGCAGATGATACCGTTTTGATAGCTGAAAGTGGACAGGACTTACAAGTCACGAATATGAACTGAAAACTATGATCATTTGCAAAACAGACGATAAGCCCACATTAAAGATAAGCGTAAATGGGAAAATCTTGGAATAAGTAAAGAGTTTCTCATATTTTTGTCATATAATGACAGAAGATGGCAGATATGAAACAGAAATCAAGAAGAGAATAGGAATGGCTAAAGCTACATTCAGCAACATGAGACAAATACTGACATGTAAACAATTAACTAACATGTTAAAGCTGAGAATCATCAAGTGTTACATAAAGTCTTATTTACTGTATGGTGTAGGAACATGAACAATTAAAAGCAATTAGAAGAAAGAATTGAGGCTCTCGAGATGTGGATATATAGAAATACGGGGCGCATCTAATGGGAAAAAAAATAGCAAACAAATAATGAGGTCCTAGAAAACCTAGGTATGAGGAAAGAATAAATGAAGGAGGGCAGCTAAAATATTTTGGCCATATAAAAAGACATACCACCTTGCAGAAGACTGAAACAAGGCAGATTTGAAGACAAATGTGCAAGAGGAAGACAGCGCTATAAGCAGGTAGATAACATCAAGAGATGGACATGAAAGTCTATCAGAGTGCACCATCAAGACAAAGAGACAGAAGACGCTTGGGATCCTTTTCTTTTTTTTTAAATTAAGGAAGAAAAATATCCCGTTCAACCTCTGATGGGTTATAATTAGGATACATATTGTTTTCAATTCCAAATAACATGAAAAACTGCCGATATGAGAAAGTGGCATCACACCTGTCAAACCATTGTAAATAGGGACAATCACAATTGTGCTTATACGTTAAATAACAAACAAACAAACAAACAAACAAACAAAATCAAGAAAAAACTCTGAACAAGAACAATATTAAAGTGAAGGGGTGTAAAGGCCTGGCGGTTCCAGTTATATAACTGACTTTAACAGATATTTACTTGACTTTCATCTGTTAAAAGTCATAAGCATTGTAAGAACAGCATCAGACCTTCACACTCACAGCCACTATATATTAACATTTGTTCGTGTTAAATATTGTTTGATTATATTATGCAGTTCCCTAGGTCTGTCTACTCTTAACACCTCTTCTATATTTATAGGTAAGTTGGATGCTTGCAAATAATCTAATATTGGTATTCTCATTTGTTCATACCTCTTACATTTTAACAAGAAATGTTCTATATTTGTCTTGAAGACATACTGCACAGTAAGGTTTTTCTGTTCTGAAATAGCCTTTTCCCAGCTGTAGTCTGAGAAGTTTCTTATTACTGGGAATTTTCAATTCCCTAGATATCTGACATTTTCTTGTTGGAGCCTTGAACAACTTATATGCATGTCTTCCTTTCCATTGCAAGCCCATATCAGTAAGGAATCAGCAACTGGTTCAGACAGATACATTCACATACCTAGGAAGCATAGTAACACCAGATTAATATTAGACAAACATAAAGGTATGTTTTCAGGTGCTCGTAAGAAATAAAGAAGTAGAACACCAGACAACAGAAAAACAACAGACGCGAGTGGCATACCCACGGTTCGAACCCCGTACCTTCCGTACGACAACACCACCTAGCCATACAAGCGAATCACACTATCCTCCCGGCCAGCTAGGCATCACCAAAAAAAGATGCTTTACTGACCGGTCATTAGTGCAAAACACAAGACAACACCGGAAGTTTACAATGGGCACCTCAGCCTATTAATGACGCAATCACTTCTGTTGTTCCCCTATTCTACAGTACGTGTCAGTCCACACAAGACAAAGACCTTGATACTGTGTCCAGTAAATGATAGAAGACTTAAGAACAGAAGTATAGAACAGTCAGTAAAGCATCTTTTTTTTGGGGATGCCTAGCTGGCCGGGAGGATAGTGTGATTCGCTTGTATGGCTAGGCGGTGTTGTCGTACGGAAGGTACGGGGTGTAGTGGTGTTTGATGGTATTGTATGATGGTGATATTACTAAATGTAATTGTATGAGGCCAGCTGTGAAGGCTCCTGAGATAAAATGTAGTTGTGAATTGTCAGAAGGCCTTTCTTGCTACCACTACGACCTCACACTTAATTTTTTTTTTTAATGAATGTGGCTACGTAAAGTGTCTAGGGTTATGATATGTAGTGTGGTGTAATAGGTTATAGATATACCCACAGATATTTAACAAGACTAATAAGATTAATAAATATTACAACACACTGAACTAACTCAATAGTGTAAAATTTTTTGATAGAATTATATTACATTTATTTTGTTCTGGATCAATTTTTTAGGTTGACCAGAACTTAAAAGGATTTAGAGATTATGAAAGAAATGCATGGAATATTATATCATAAATGCAATAGTGTACATATATATGTACTATACTAGTTAGTATTATTAAAATGTTCTAGTAGTCATCTACTTGGGAGGATAGTTAATGTTTGTGCTGTTGGGGTGGCCTCATCACACCTGTCTATATTGACTACACAGTGTCCAGAAAATGGTGGGGATTTTTATGGGGGTATTAGTAACTACACAGCGTTGGTGAATGTCCAGCAGACCAGAGGCTCACTCATCTTGTAGTTGTAGCTCTGGTGCTGAAATCAGGTGGTCCCACCTCTCCGTGCTGGCGGGCAATAATGGTGGTCTCTGTCACAAGTACTGCACAGATACACTCGAGTAAAGTCACCAACTGAATAGACACTGCTTTGTTGACAACAGAAACTCACAGCTCTGCAATCAAAGTATGGGCCATGTGTCAAAATCTATTCTCTACCCACGTCTGGACACAACACTGACACAACAACCACATCATACAGACAGGTCAGATCTCTCTGACCAAACAGCACATTTACCATGGTGGGTTTACATCAGATAAATCCTCCCAGACTATAGATTCTGAAAAATATTTATTTAGTTGTCTGCCCTAAAAGAGGATAGGTATATGTTTCATTATTCTCAACACTTGATCTGTCTTGCCTAACTCTTGCTGGAGTTTATGTACATTGTTGGTCCCTAGACCCTGACTAGGGCGGGGGGTCTAGAGCAAATCCCTACTTGTTTGTAAGGCTAGATTTCGATATGGCAGTATCAAATCACTCAAACATGAAACAATATTCAAAATATATAAAGGAAATAATTTCAATCTTACCAGATTTATGAATAAATAACACAGAATTGCTAGCAAAACTCAGCTGAGCTGCTGGCTATAGTATGGCGTCCCTAAATTTATTTCACTTTCTTTCATATGGAATCACCACACTTTAAAATCTGTGTCTATCACTGAACAACTATTGAAGAATGGCCCCACTTTCGCGTCTGAGCGCTAATGATATGATTGTCTGTGGCCAATCACTGCCTAGGTTTATTTGAATTTCAAATTTCCTACACTAAAGTCATTTCAGTCATGCTTCAGTCAAGTATGGATGGTTATCTGTTAGTCTGTCCGTCTCTACTTGTGTTTCTACAAAAATGTACTCGATTTTTGAACCAACCTTTCTCTCCCCTCCAAAATTTTGTCGTTAAAAGTTATATTTAGACACAGCTACCACCCAAAACCCTCTCCTCCATACTAAGTAAATTTGAACACCTGCGTCCCAAGGTCGTGTTTTTTTGTGCAATTAGCGACACTTTTAGATTCAATACAGTCTGTCGATGATGTGAACAACACTGTCTTTTGTCATTATCTTCAATATTATCTATCCGTCTGTAAAATTAAGAACATATTAGTTCACTGCTCAGAATAGGCCATCCGGCCAGCTAATTTTTATATTCCTAACATTAATATTAAGAAAAAAATTACTTTTTAATTTTTGTAATATTCCTAACATCTGCGTTTTAGCCGCTGAATTCAAATCAAGGGCCTTGGTATCTGCGCAAAAGCGTCCAATAAATGACTGTGGCGTAACATATCTATGGTCCCTTCTGTCGAGTTGCTTACTTTTTATGTCAACTTGGGAAACGTGACTTTTCTCCGTTTCCCCCCCAATTGCGTCTCCTTAGCCTTTCTAGTCTCACGCAATCTTTCCAGTCATATTTTTTTCCTTTTTCATCCGCCGTTCCCCTCCTGTCTAGCAAGTCAATTCTTATGGAGGATGATGACCCGCGGTCTAGGCGATCATGTACTATTCGCAGCCTACGCATTATGTTTTTATCCTTAAATGTTATCCTTGGAGGTATTTTACCGTTGTATCTCTGTCAATTTCACTACACATCTCCCCACTTGAAAACATGCCTATGGCAAGTTCCAAAACCAGCGATACACATAGGTAAAATTACTCCTCACGTCTGCCGCTACTCTAATTTTGATCACAGGGGTGCCGACTGAGGAAATCTGCACCGACATTCAATTTGCCTGGGATATATTGGATACTAAACTGATAAGGTTGAAGCAACAAAGACCACCTCAGCAATCTTGCGTTTTCATGCTTAGCCTGAGACAAGAACACGAGAGGCTGATGGTCCGTCTCCACCACAAAAGTCCTACCATACAGATAGATTTGAAACTTCTTTATTGCCCAGATTAACGCTAAACATTCTTTTTCGCTTGTGGAGTATCCTTGTTCCGCCTTATTCAATTTGCGGCTTGCATAAGCGACTGGTTTCAGTTCCCCATCAGGTGAAGATGATCTTTGCAACAAAGCCCCTCCGAGTCCTACATTACTTGCATCGGTTCTTAAGACAAAGTCCTGTGTCAAATCAGGCAGTTTGAGAATAGGCTTGCTAGTGAGTTTTTCCTTTAACTCTTGGAACGCTAGTTCACATTGTGCAGTCCAAATAATTTTATCTGGAAGTCCCTTGCGAGTCAGATCAGTCAGAGGAGCACAAATAGCGTTAAAATTTTTGATGTATTTCTGATAAAATCCGCATAACGACACGAATGATCGCACGTCTTTTTTGTTTGTGGCCTAGGTGCTCTCTGCAGTTTTTCCAAGTTCTTAGGATCAGGGGTCATATTACCCTGATATACAGTGTGTCCCAAGAATTCCAACTCTTTGCATCCAATACAACATTTTGTTGGCCTAGCAGTTAAGTTCGCCTCCCGAAGTCTATCAAACAACATCTCCAGAGCTTCAATGTTGTTCTTCAAATGTCTCGGTGGCGACGAGAATATCATCCATGAAATTTGTGATACATGGGTTATTCAGGGGATCCAACAATTTGCGCATCATCCTTGAAAACACACTCGGAGCATTTTTCAGTCCGAATGGTAGCATATTGAATTCATAATGTCCATCCGAAGTGCTAAAAGCCAAATAAGGTCTCACTTCAGGCTTCACTGGGATCTGGTAATAGCCTTTACTAAGATCCACCTTTGAAAAGTATTTTGCCTTGTTCAGTCTGGCAAATAACTGTTTTGTGTCTGGTAATGGATCACTTGTCCTTCTGTGACAGCATTCAGTTTCCTGTAATCTATGCACAGTCTGTGTTCCCCAGACGGTTTTCTCAACAAAACGACACTAGAACTAAAAGATGATTCACTGTGCGAAATAATCCCCTCCTTCAACAAATACTCTATTTTCTTCCTTCAATGCCTTCTCCTTCGCGAACGGAATAGAATAGGCTCTCATACAGATTGGGTTTGAGTCTACCAGTTTCATGTCATACTGTAGCAAATTTGTATGGCCTGGTTTATCTGTTAATACATCTGTATGTTCCTCCAGAACCTTTTGAACTCTCTCCCTCTGGTTTTTAGTCAGGTGCTTACTGACTTTTACCTGTGCTGCGGTTTCACAAGGATGTAATGGGTATTCATGTGAGGTGAGTGGTTCTTTTTGCATCTGGGTTGCAATAGCCAAGGTCAATAAGGGGGTGCATTCCTGGAGTGGTCTGTCCAGATACTTCTTTAACAGGTTTACATGATAAACTTTTTCCTTCCCCTTTTTGTCAATTTTATAGTTTGTTCTAGACACCTTCTCTAGAACCGTATATGGACCTTGCCAACCAATTTGTAATTTATTCTGGCTTCCGGGTAGTAGAAGCAGCACCTTCTCTCCGACTGCCAGTTCCCTGTCCTTTGCCTTCCTATTAAAATATGCTGCATGTTTCTTCCTGGCTTGCTTCAAATTATCATTTGCCAGTTTCCATCCAGCTTTCAAACGAGTGGTCAGTTCGTTCACATATTGATACGATGAGGTAACAGTCTCTTCCGCCTTCTCATCTGTCCAGGTCCTTAATAAAGCTTCTAAAGGACCTTTTATTGGTCTCCCAAATAGCAGAGTTGCGGGAGCCATCCCGGTTGAACTATGTGGTACCTCCCGGTACGCAAACAATGCGGCGGGCAGGAATGATCCCACAGATCCGGTTTTTCGTGTGCCAGCTTTCTCAGGATAGAAATGAGAGTCCCGTTGAACCTCTCTACCTGGCCGTTCCCTTGTGGATGGTACGGACTACAATGAAAGTGCCTGGCTTGAAATAGCTTAAAACTTCTTCCGTTAGTTTCCCCTTGAACTGAGAACCATTATCCGTCAAGATTTGATGCGGGAATCCTAATCGGGTAAATATTGTAAGTAGTGCCTCTGCTACATGTTTTGAATCAATTGATGGCAGGGCTACCGCCTCTCCCCACATAGAACAAGTGTCCACCAGAGTAAGGATGTAACTGTTCCTCCTCTTGGTCCGAGTGAGAGGTCCTACAATATCCACTGCAACCCTCTCAAAAGGTGTTCCCACTATGGGCATTTCCCCTAGAGTTGCAGGAGCAGTCCAGTGCTTTGGAGCTACCCTTTGACATTCTGGGCAGGATTTGACATATCTTTTTATATCCTCCGTTATCCCTGGCCAGAAGTAATGACAAGCTATACGCTGTCCTGTGGCGCTGATCCCCAATGTGACCACTGAAGGGAATCGCATGCCCGAGTTCCATCACTTTATCTCTATATGAAGTGGGAAGAACCAGCTGGTTGTGACCATTTGTTCCAGTTCCGGCCTTCCTGTATAAGAGTTTGTTCTTCATGAAATATTCCCCCTTGCTCGGAGGTGTGTGGCATTTGGGCAATTTTTTAAAACAGGGCTTGAGTGTCCTATCCTCAGCCTGCGCCTTCCTCATCTCCTCTGGATGAGCATTTATAGGTTCACCTTCTTCCTCCTTCTTCTGTGACATGGTCTGCACTGTCGCCATGATCACAGGTTTCTCGGGATTCCCCAAGAAGACGTATCTACACCCCAATATCAGAGGGTAGATTGGTTCATCTATCACTGCTGCTCTGATTTCTCCTTCCACATTGCGAGTTTTCACCGTTATCCTTGCGATGGGAAGTGTCATGAGTGGTATGTCCTTAGTCGCCCCTTGTATTTCCACTGTTTCTGTGGTATACTGACTTGGGTCCACTAGGCTAGACTTCACAACTGAATCATAATCCAAACCTGTATCATAAAGGCACCTTATGGTGGCCCCATTACAAATAACATCCTCACAAACTGGGGGGTGATAAGGTTCCTGTTGTCCCTTAGGATTATCCTTTAATCTTTGCGTCCCCGACTTCATTGCAGCAATGTTTGAAGGTTTCCTTCTACAAAATTCGGTGTTATGGTTATCCTTCTTGCACCATTTACACCATCTTTTTCCTTGGTTCAACGGTTTTCTTTCATTGAACTTTTGGTCATTGAACTGTGAGTTTCTGTCGCGATAGTCATTTCTTGGCCGCTCAAAGTTTGTCCTACCTTTATTTCCCTGCTCTCTAGTATCAAATTTATTAAATTGCTGTGGAGCTTTAAAATTGTCTATGTGCTTCTTTTTAGCACCACTTACCTCTGCCTGAGCTGCCTGATACCTCTCAGCAACATTTAAAATTTCCCCCAACTTCTCTGCACCTTGTTCCATGAGAAATTTTCTCATGTCTGGAGCCATGGACTCTCTCAATTGCTCAATCATGATCATTTCTTTAAGATCTTGGGTCTTCCCCAGAGCCGTCCATTTCTCTAAATAGGTTTCTAGTCTGGCAGAGAATTGGTGGTATGTCTCCCCAGACAACAGTTTGGCTTTTCTAAATTTCTTACGATAAAATTCACCATTCTTCTCGTACCTTAATAACAAAGCCTGCTTTAACATGTCATAATTGTCTTGGTCTTCCCTGTTCATTTTGGCAAATACTTCATAAGAAGTACCTCTCAATCCCTGTGATAGCTTTAAGCTCCACCCCTCTCTCTCTAACCCATATGTAGTAGCTAATAACTCAAAACGTCCTAGGTACCCCTCTATGTCATCGTCTTTTTCAACAAAATGGTCTAAATGAAACCCCATAGCTGAGTTTGAGGCTCCCATACTGGGCGTAGCATCTGAGGCAAAAGGGCTGGCACCATTTTCAGGAGCCTGGCCTTGAAATTCCAGCTCCCTTAGTCGTAATTCGTGCTCCCTTTGCAACCTTCTATCTTCTGCCTCCCTTTCGGCAGTCAACCTTTTTTCTTCTGCCTCCCTTTGCTGTCGTTTTTCTTCTGCCTCCAATGCCTTTGCTGTCGTTTTTCTTCTGCCTCAATCTGCAGCCTCTTAGTTCTCAGCCCCTCTAACTTCTCTCTATCAACCGAACCTGTCCAGACTTCCAATTTTCTTTCAGCCTCTTTTTCTAATCTCCTTTCTTCCCGTTCAATATATTTATCACATTCAGTCGTTACGTATTGAATTAAAATTTGACCATCCATCCCCATCTCCTTCGCAGTGAGCACAGCAGCTGATCTAAATTTTGCCAGCTCCGCCATACTTTTTAGACAATATAATAATATACAAGCTAAATCTCTAACCAGTAAATACACTAAGTACTTCTTATGACTATAGTCTAACTAATTCTAACTAACCAGTTAACTAATTAATTATTACTGGCTGTGAAGATTCACCAACTTTTATCTGCAGGGACACTTTTAATTTTAAAGGAAATTTTACAATTTATTTCCCTATTTTTATTTCTCCCACCAGGAGATCCTAATATTACTGTTGGGCTAATTATCCCTGGACAAGACCCCAATTTATGTAGTGGTGTTGATGGTATTGTATGATGGTGATATTACTAAATGTAATTGTATGAGGCCAGCTGTGAAGGCTCCTGAGATAAAATGTAGTTGTGAATTGTCAGAAGGCCTTTCTTGCTACCACTACGACCTCACACTTAATTATTTTTTTTTAATGAATGTGGCTACGTAAAGTGTCTAGGGTTATGATATGTAGTGTGGTGTAATAGGTTATAGATATACCCACAGATATTTAACAAGACTAATAATATTAATAAATATTACAACACACTGAACTAACTCAATAGTGTAAAATTTTTTGATAGAATTATATTACATTTATTTTGTTCTGGATCAATTTTTTAGGTTGACCAGAACATAAAAGGATTTAGAGATTATGAAAGAAATGCATGGAATATTATATCATAAATGCAATAGTGTACATATATATGTACTATACTAGTTAGTTTTATTAAAATGTTCTAGTAGTCATCTACTTGGGAGGATAGTTAATGTTTGTGCTGTTGGGGTGGCCTCATCACACCTGTCTATATTGACTACACAGTGTCCAGAAAATGGTGGGAATTTTTATGGGGGTATTAGTAACTACACAGCGTTGGTGAATGTCCAGCAGACCAGAGGCTCACTCATCTTGTAGTTGTAGCTCTGGTGCTGAAATCAGGTGGTCCCACCTCTCCGTGCTGGCGGGCAATAATGGTGGTCTCTGTCACAAGTACTGCACAGATACACTCGAGTAAAGTCACCAACTGAATAGACACTGCTTTGTTGACAACAGAAACTCACAGCTCTGCAATCAAAGTATGGGCCATGTGTCAAAATCTATTCTCTACCCACGTCTGGACACAACACTGACACAACAACCACATCATACAGACAGGTCAGATCTCTCTGACCAAACAGCACATTTACCATGGTGGGTTTACATCAGATAAATCCTCCCAGACTATAGATTCTGAAAAATATTTATTAGTTGTCTGCCCTAAAAGAGGATAGGTAGTATGTTTCATTATTCTCAACACTTGATCTGTCTTGCATAATCCTTGCTGGAGTTTATGTACATTGTTGGTCCCTAGACCCTGACTAGGGCGGGGGGTCTAGAGCAAATCCCTACTTGTTTGTAAGGCTAGATTTCGATATGGCAGTATCAAATCACTCGAACATGAAACAATATTCAAAATATATAAGGAAATAATTTCAATCTTACCAGATTATGAATAAATAACACAGAATTGCTAGCAAACCTCAGCTGAGCTGCTGGCTATAGTATGGCGTCCCTAAACTTCTTACACTTTCTTTCATATGGAAATCACCACACTTTAAAATCTGTGTCTATCACTGAACAACTATTGAAGAATGGCCCCACTTTCGCGTCTGAGCGCTAATGATATGATTGTCTGTGGCCAATCACTGCCTAGGTTTATTTGAATTTCAAATTTCCTACACTAAAGTCATTTCAGTCATGCTTCAGTCAAGTATGGATGTTTATCTGTTAGTCTGTCCGTCTCTAATTGAGTTTCTACAAAATGTACTTGATTTTTGAACCAACCTTTCTCTCCACTCAAAAATTTTGTCGTTAAAAGGTATATTTGGACACGGCTACCACCCGAAAACCCTCCCCTCCATACTAAGGAAAATTGAACACCTGCGTCCCAAAGTCGTGTTTTTTTTGTGCAATTAGCGACACTTTTAGATTCAATACAGTCTGTCGATGATGTGAACAACACTGTCTTTTGTCATTATCTTCAATATTATCTATCCGTCTGTAAAATTAAGAACATATTAGTTCACTGCTCAGAATAGGCCATCCGGCCAGCTAATTTTTATATTCCTAACCTTAATATTAAGAAAAAAGTACTTTTTAAATTTTGTAATATTCCAAACATCTGCGTTTAGCCGCTGAATTCAAATCAAGGGCTTGGTATCGCAAAAGCGTCCAATAAATGACTGTGGCGTAACATATCTATGGTCCCTTCTGTCGAGTTGCTTACTTTTTATGTCAACTTGGGAAACGTGACTTTTCTCCGTTCCCACCCCAATTGCGTCTCCTTAGCCTTTCCAGTCTCACGCAATCTTTCCAGTCATATTTTTTTCCTTTCATCCGCCGTTCCCCTCCTGTCTAGCAAGTCAATTCTTATGGAGGGTGATGACCCGCGGTCTGGGCGATCATGTACATCAGCAGCCTACGCATTATGTTTTTTATCCTTATATGTTATCCTTGGAGGTATTTTACCGTTGTATCTCTGTCAATTTCACTACACGGGGTTCGAACCCTGGGTAAGCCACTCGCGTCTGTTGTTTTTCTTTTGTCTGGTGTTCTACTTCTTTATTTCTTACGAGCGCCTGAAAACATACCTTTATGTTTGTTTAATATTAATTTATAGTATCACCAGACGGCGGGGCAGGCAAAGACATCAACATCAGAATGAATAAGGCAAGAACAGCCTTCTTTAGCCTAAATAACATCTGGAAGTCCTCCCAATACAGCACAAGCACAAAACTAAGACTATATCAGAGCTGTGTGCTTTCTGTGCTTCTCTATGGTGCGGAATGCTGGAGAGTTACAGAGAAGGAAATGTCGAAATTGTCCTCTTTTCACACAACATGCCTAAGAAAAATTCACCGAATCTTTTGGCCAAATACCATCACCAACCAAGATCTGCTTACACGTAGCAAGCAAGAGGACATGCACACCATCATAGCTGGCAGACGCTGGAGCTGGGTTGGTCATGTCCTCAGAAGAGACCCCGATGCCATCACAAGAACAGCTATGCTTTGGACCCCTGAAGGAAAACGAAAGAGAGGCCGACCAAAAACAACTTGGCGGAGGACTGTGGAGGCTGAGATGCAAAGAATGAACCAGAGTTGGGGCACTGTACGAAGGATGGCCACAGACCGAGCAAAGTGGAATCAATTTATTGTTGCCCTACAAGACGACACTAGGCGTGATGGCCACTGACTGCTTTGACGGTCGGTGGTTAAGGATCTAAGAAGAAGAAAAAGACAAATACTGTTTATATATTACCGTGCAATGCAGTTCTTTATGTCTGTCTATTCTCAACACCGTACAGCAGTTAACGGCTAATTGCATGCCTGTAAAAAAATTAATACTGGTATTTTCTGTTGTTCATACTTCGTACACTTTATTACACTTGTTTAGAAGATGCTATACATTACTGTCTTGCAAATATTCTGTGCAGTAAATTTTGTTTATTCTAAAATGGCCAATTCCCAGTTGTAGTTCGTAGTTATGTGTTCTCCGTCGGATAAATAGTAGAACATTTAAACGGTAGACGTTTACATTTGAATATCTATGAAATAGCGCGTGGCTAACGAGACATTGCGAGCGTTCAAACGTGATTTCACGAGATTGATGAAACGCCAACATGTCTAGCTCCGGATTCTTTAGGGTTTGTAATAAAACCTTTGAAATTTAGCTAAATTTGTTTTGTGAAACTTAGTTCTGTGGTTTACTTGGTACCATCTGAAATTTGAGTTTCATAAACAGTTAGTCAGGAAATGGGTGTGGTTACATGCAAGCTACTAATCTGAGCAGAAGTGAAAACTTCAGCTTAAAAATGAAAGTTGTGTCTGGTCACGCCTTGTCTGCCGTCTAATTGTCACTCTGCAATGGTACTGACGTAGCACCACAGATGTTAACAAATAGGGCCTATCTCTTCTCAGTGCAAGTAATAAAACTCAAGACTGGTTGAGTGAAAATTAATCGTAAATGTCTTGGAGGTCAGGCAAAATTACTCGCCATCTGTAACTAGGCCTACCCTTGTTACGAAGTTCGAGTCAAATGTTGGTAAGAGAAGACCGTAGCAGTGGCATAAGGAAAGGTAGTCCTATATCTCCGATGCGGAGATAGAGAAATGGCTGTTAATATAACCACATTCATATTTCCAGCTTTTTCAAAAATATGTGCGACAAACTTTGAGGCGGTAGGTAAACAAAACAATAGGGGCCTATTCCAGACAACCTAGGCCTACTGCTTTTTAATTCGTCTAGGCCCTATGTATAACCTACCTAGTTAAGCAAATAGGCTAGGCAAAAATAATTGCAGATGAATCCATGTGCAGGCTGCATAACAATCTTGAGATGGGAGACATGGCGGCGTGTTTCCCATTGTGTGATCTGGTTAAACTGAAAAACAGTGGGGCACCTGTTTGGCGTCATCCAAATAAGTTGCAGATGTCATTTGGTTTTAGGGTTAGGTTTAGGAATCCTAAACCGTAAACCCATATTACTGCATGTCCTAACTCTTCTTTAAGGCTGTATCAGACGTCCCATTATTTTCAAATGTGTGATTCAACAAACAGGGGGTTGAAGTGAAGCACAGTGGGCCTGTCGTTCTATGCGGCCTCAAAATAGAATTTCGAGATATTGTAAGATGGGTTAGGTTTAGGAAGCCTAACCAATAGTCACCTCTTATGACATGTCTGTGGTAGCACAGTCCTATTCTTTTTAATTTTGTCTCCTCAGAAATCCATGGGAATTATACAGTGTGCATAGTGATTGTGACAAGATGGATTGGGGTGACTTATTTAGGTGGCATTGAAGAACACATCCCACTGTTTTTCATTTCGACCCAAACATGTTAAAATTTGACATAAAAGTGATAAACTTATTCAGCAATAATCTTTGATTGATCTTTATTTGTGTTTCATAATAAATTCCAGTGTTTATATTCTGAATGTCCTAGCAGAAATAAATGTGCGATGTAAATGCACATTTTTATTCAGCAGGCTAGTCTAAACCTTTGTGTTTGTAGGCTACTACATTTTAGAAATTATCGTTTGAGGAAAACATTGTCTGTTTTACAGCTAGTTCTTGATTCTCTTAGTTCACTCAGGTATATCTATGAAAACATTTCCCTTATCTCCGTCTGATGCATGGAGCCACTTGTGCATCAGTCCCCTTGCAGGAAGCCTGCCTCAAAGCATTCAAGTTCTCTTGCAGTGGTGGTTTCTATAATTTTGTTTTACATGGTGAGGTTACCAGATTCATAGGCAGCCTCACAATAGTCGCCTCTTACGCCTGAGGTAGCACAGTCCTATTCTTATTATTTTGTCTCCTCTGAAATCCATGGGAATTATACAGTGCACATGGTGATAGTTAATTAATGGCATATATTTAAACTATTTCCCAAGAATATCACACATCTTATGATTAGTGCAGTTACAACAGGCTATGAAAAACAGTAAATGCCATTGAGAAATGACATCAGTCAGTGGAAACATCATGGAATAATTTTTGGAAAAATAAAAACAGTTGTTGTGGTCACCTCCCTAGATCGGTCAACTGTTATTGCATGTATCCCAAGAGCAAAAGATGTGGCTTCAGGGTTAGGGTCACCCAAACAAATCATCGCCTTAGTACTGCCTTATTCTATCTCCATTTTTGGCAAAAATTGACCTGAGGTCATAAAGTGACGTCATTTAAGCTACTGTCGTAGATTTTTGTTAGGTATTTAACATTGATTTTGGCCCCGTCTGAATAGAACAAGAACAGGTGGTAACTCAGTGAGAGATACGGTAAAGAAATACATTTCACGAGTGAAATGGTGAAAAGATAGAGTCTGTCCCTGGATTGCCCTCTTCTTCTTCTTCTTCCGTCCTTAGCCACCGACCGTCAAAGCAGTCAGTGGCCATTACGCCTAGTGGCGTCTTAGGGCAACAGCAGATAGGTTTTCTTTGCTATTGTTTCCCATCACGCCTATTGGCGTCTTTAGGGCAACGGCAAATCAATCCATTTGCTGTTGTTTCCGTAATCGAAGTGACTGGCAAACGGGTGATCAGCCCGTTGGTAGGATTGCCCTCTAGTCCAGCCTATTTCTACAACAGAAATTTGTTGATCAGACAGTATACTTTTCTAGATACACTAATATATATATATCAACCACTCACATACACACACACACACACACAGATAAGTGACGACAATTAGACGCACAAACGTGAAACTATAGTAATGGAGTAGGGATATTGGGCCGAGCTGACCGACACAGGTAAATTAAGTTTTATGTAAATTTTATTTTACCATAAAGAAACTTCACAACAGCTATTATCGAATATCAAACAAATATAAAATAATCATAGGTTACAGAATTAATAAAGACATAGACACCTAAGTGTATTCCCCTCTATTGAGACAAGATCCCACAAGAAGAATGTTAATTAACCCCCGAAAGGTCAAAGATTAGCACTATGGTGTAGAAGTTGACTATACCGTAAAGAACAGAGTTTCTAAGTTAATCTATTCTGGAAGAAAAAAATGAACAGTATTAGCAAACATAAGAATAATAATAAACAAAGTGAGTACAGTAGTTATACAATATATAGAGAAGAATTATTCACTCCTGCGTTCTCTCGCTCTGACAAACATGTGATCACATTTCATTCTCGCTTACCAAATTGTTGATTAACGACGTCTGGAACATAGTTTCATGGGTCACACAGCAAATCCAGTGTTACTTTTTGGCAAAAATAAACCCCAGCTCTTCAAAGACTGATTAAATAATCTTCTTGGGGGAACGTTTACTTCGTTACTGTTATTAGGATTTCTGTTTATGTCACATTAATTAGTCCGGGTAAGAAAATTTACAGTGCCCACAGTGTCAGTAGCTTGAGATTCCAACATATAAAGGAATGTCAGGTATGTAACTTCTCTCAGTATAAAATTCCTTGTCGCACCACAAATGGTCGATAGTCGGGTAATGTTAAATTTGATATTCTTCGCCACAGCGTGCTGAATGTATATGACAGTGTAAAAAAAAGAAAAATCTGGGTAGCTATTTGTCCAGTTATTGTTGGTCTTATAGTCTTTCTCTCTAGGTGAAACAATAAGGCCAACAGTGTCGACCTCTAAGACCCGATAATTTATAAGACTGTTCAATAGATCTGGTTGGACTTAGACTTAGCCCCATTTTTCAGATTGATTGAAGCCGCTGGTAGGTTTTGGGTATGTGACCCAGTACTAGATATAGGAAGAAAAAAATACAAAATACTTAACCACAATATAGTATTCTCAATCCTATCCTAACCCGCGTAAAAGTATAATATAATTATCCACTTCGGTTATTAATTTTAATTAGAAACCACAAGTGTATCTCTTATTCTATCGTTTAATAAAAGTCCCCGTGAAATAAGAGCTAGTCATTTATAAAATTACTCATAATGAATTAGGAATAAATATATATTTCGTCAGTACTCATAATGAATAGTGCAGTTACTAGTCAATTAAAATATCTCTATTAAATCGACACTACAGCCGGAAGAATTTAGCTATAAATTATTTTAATTCTGCTAGTCAATTAACACACACAAAAAATTCTAGCGAAATATAAATGACGGACTTAACAATCAAATCACTCAAGAGGCTATTATAAATATTTACCGCAAACACAAAAATGACTATCTCCAATCGAAAAGAATAAGAAAATCCACTGGTATAATGGACCTAGAATATCGAAGCTAGACGTCTGAAAATTAGTGGGTACTGGATAAACTGAGTTTGAAAGCTGGACTATATATATTAAATAGACAAAGAGTCGCTGACCAGTGTGAGACATAACACCTTTGGGGAATTCTGTGGTTATTAATTTTAATTAGAAACCACAAGTGTATCTCTTATTCTATTGTTTAATAAAAGTCCCCGTGAAATAAGAGCTAGTCATTTATAAAATTACTCATAATGAATTAGAAATAAATATATATTTCGTCAGTACTCATAATGAATAGTGCAGTTACTAGTCAATTAAAATATCTCTTACTGGTTAATAGCAATTAATTAAATCGACACTACAGCCGGAACAATTTAGCTATAAATTATTTTAATTCTGCTAGTCAATTAACACACACAAAAAATTCTAGCGAAATATAAATGACGGACTTAACAATCAAATCACTCAAGAGGCTATTATAAATATTTACCGCAAACACAAAAATGACTATCTCCAATCGAAAAGAATAAGAAAATCCACTGGTATAATGGACCTAGAATATCGAAGCTAGACGTCTGAAAATTAGTGGGTACTGGATAAACTGAGTTTGAAAGCTGGACTATATATATTAAATAGACAAAGAGTCGCTGACCAGTGTGAGACATAACACCTTTGGGGAATTCTGTGGTCACTTTTTTAATCAAAGGTTATTTTGCCACTATCGCCGCCTGCTAGACGTGGTCCCACGATCAAATCGTCTCTTTGATCTCGTCGATCCGTAGCTTAATTGCGTTTCACGAACGGTTGTGGTGGGGGGGAATTGTAATTGTCTCCACTTCTTTCAGATAATCTCCCCTGAGAAATGTAACTATCAAAAGTACGTCTATTCTTATTGCCCTTGATTTTCTTCATTATCTTATCCCCCCCTTAGAAGTGCACTGGATTCTACAACTATATGACTCGTCCCCTCACTCTACACGCGTCATAGTAAACATTCCTAGTGTCTATAAGACATCAGAGAAAAGAAAGAATAGGCGCGGCTACAATTATGAGTTTGACAGATATAAAAGTACGAAGGTTCTGCATTAACAAAATGTGCATAATTAATAAGGAAGCAAAAACGTGTGGGTATATGTAATCTATTTACATAATCTCTGTCACAGCTACTCTATCATCCTACAAAATATCTTAGTTATCCCTTATGTGAGAACATATTTTCCAGAAAAATAATTTTGATTTCAATGTTTGTTGGATTTTAATTATTGTAAGTCCAATCATAGTAATACTGCTTTATTCTATCTCCTGTTCTGCATATCAAACTAGTCGTAGTCATCACATGATGTTGTGAATCACTATGGCGACGCGAAGAAACAAGAAGGTGGCGCTGCTGTTTCAAAGCTGATCTGGTACAGGTTTAATGCAAGGGGACCAGCTGAAGTAATGGATGCATGCTCCATAAGAGGAGAAGGGGCATGAAGGGAGCCTGCACTGCCATAAGGGTCAGAGTGTGCAAAGTATTTTGCACTTGGTATCTCACAGATGCGACTCAACTACTTCCATACGTAGTTAAGATCTCTCGATACAGGCATACCAAAGCCATTTGTGAAAGGAAAAAATGCAAATCAAATTAGTGAGATCACCCTCCATGAAGTGCGGAAACACACCAACTCTTTTCCTAGAATACCATCACATTACTGATGAGGTACCTCTAAAAGAGTACCTTGAAAAATGGCTTAAGCACAGACAAATGTAAGGGTTTTATGTTACCCACTGTGAGGAAAGAGGTATCCAGCATATCAAAAAACATAAATATGATCAAATATTCAATACAGAATTCAACATTAGTTTTATATCGACAGATATGTTAGGTGTGAACTTGCAAAGGTAGAAGTATGTCTGAAGATAAAGAATACTTAAAAGTACACCAGAACAATTTTGAAAAATGCTGAGGACAGAGGTAACAAAAGCAAGCCAGTTCTTTGTTTGACTTAGAAAATGTGTGAACACCCTCAAAATGTGGTGTTTCCATTTTTCTTGCCAAACACAAGCTGTGGCATTCAACCTGACTGCCACTTTGTCATTGACAAGGAAATCTTAATTTGCTTTGTAGCATGAAGTAGGAAATGGTAGATCTGGAAACAATGTGAGAAAGTATTAGAGATCATCATGAACTCATAGAGATGACTCTTTGGTCAGATACTTGTGTACCACAAAATAAAAATTCTATAATGACTCTAGCTCTGGCATTTTTTCTCCAAAAAATATCTTCAGATTAAACTTCTGATTCAGCAATGCGGAGAACCTGCTCATAGTTCCATTATGTGATTCAATGACACATCCGGCACTATGAACTATACTGTCCTCTTGGTTTGATGAAAAGACTAAAAGAAATAAACAACACCCTATTATGCCAGGAAATACATTCTTTGACTACCAAGAGTGTGCAAAAAAAAAAATCAACACAATCACCTTTTTCGAACTGTTCCATTTACATGCATAAGACAGCTGCTGATATACTCATCTGCATACGATTGAATACAAGCTGTGTCATTCAGCCACAGAATGAACTGCAGTATCATTAAGATCTCGAAAGAAGATCCAATGGAGCTTTCGTATGCCAAATGAAGTAGCCTTAAGGAAACTGAAAGCTTGACCTATGGCAACCGAGAAAACTGATGTGGATCTACTGTCCTGGTAATGCCGGGGTACGTGGCAATGAAAGAGCTGACAGACTAGTTTCAAAAGCACCCATAAATTGTGCATTGGCCATGGATAAGGAAGAAATACTAAGGTCGATTCATGTTTGTCTATTAGAGAATGACACTGCAATCGATGAATCATCAAGACTAAGATTGCTGGAATTCGGCATCAAATGTAAGACCAGCAGGGATGGACGTATGAGAGGACACATCCGCCATGTATACAACCAGTGCGCAACAGGACAATTAGCATTCATACCCTTCAACATTTGCTGCGGGAGACTGAACACCTGTAGGTTTGCTCGGAGTGCAATGACGTCGATTCTGAATAACAATAACCGAGAAAAAACAAATCTGGAGAGCATGTTCAGATACATACCACAGTTGTACAGAAATGTCATGAGCTCCCTGCTTAAATCATGATTTCTCTGTAGTATTTTTCATCATATTCTTATTATGTGTGAATGTTTAGCAAAATAACTTAATTTAAATATCAGGACAAAATTGTGTTTATTTAATGCAGTAAGTAATATACACATAAACATGGGTCTTCTGTCTTTTATTGTTGGCCTGCCTGAACTTGTTAAAGTGACATTTTTTAAAGCAAATGAACATCTGAGAAGAGAACGTAAGAATTAAGCTATAGATCTGAACTGAGGTTATCTACTCCGCCACAGGCTGTTTTCACCGGGACACTGGAGATGGAATAATTATGTCACTGTAAGGAGATAGAATTAAGAAACCAACTAGAAAGTGAATAATTCTGTTGGCACATTATTCTGTCTCCAACTGGAGGTTGTTTATAATTTTGTTTTTGAAAAATGAGTTCCATATTCTAATTTTTTATTTCACATACATTAAACAGTTTAGATCATCATGCAAAATTTCATTTAAGTGTGATAACTCCTTCATGTTCAGCTGATACCCCTCAAAACTTTGGATGGGTATTTCTCAAAACATGCTTCAGTGGAGTTGGAATAAAGCAGTAATAGGGCGACGAAATGGATAAATGGTATTTATAACGAAGAAACATTGAATGAAGTTATCAAATGTTACACGGTGCACTGATAACCGCATCTACCCATGACGTTTAACAGCACAAGGGTGGAGAAACTGAAATAAACAGTTCTGGAATGTGGGCCCCTACTGCCTAAATAAAATATAAAAAGCAGTTTTTCTGTATTAAAATTGGAGGGACTGTTCCTGTAATGGCCTACCATATGTCAATGAAATTTCAAATTATAATTTTGGTCAAAAAAATTGTTTCAGTAGATTTATAATAGCAATTGAGTACAAATATTCTAAGGCATGAATATGTGCATTTAGACCCACACATGCATAAACTGCAATGTCTTAAAACTAAATGGAGGGTGAGATTATCAGAGAAGCTGTTGTTGGTGGTAATCCAAGCTGGATGACACAAAAGGCAGTGGTGTGGATGATGAGTATTTCAGAAAAATATCCTAATGTAAGATTCCATTCCTGCCATAGACACAAGCAGAGGGTTCAAAACTTCATAAATGTAAATTTTTGAACAAGACAAATGAAGAGAATGCCTCTTTAATAAACTGTGTAGGGCTATAATATGTAAATCAAGCAGTTATTTAGCATATTGTATATTGCTGTAATCTGTGGAGTTACAATATTTTGTCCCTCTGTCACATGATTATGTATACTTGTAAATGTGCAGTTTGCTTTGATGGGTTAAAATAAATGCTTATGTTGTATACGTTGCAAAATGTACTTTTAGCCTTAGAAATGCAGAAATTTGGAGAAGTGAGCTAAGTGCACTTTTAAAGTTCAATATTTTTGTTGATGCTATGACAAGCTGAGCAGAGACTGCAGCTAGAAGTTAATACTAATTAATGGGCTTATTTTAACATAAGTAACTTTGTGCAAATTGGAATAATATCAAGTGTTATTTCAATGCACTTTACTCTGCACAAAAAAAAATGTTGCAGAAGTTATTCCACTAGGCTGTGTAGTGGCCTACTATAGTTGGAGTGTCCAGTTGTGCCTTCTAGTATGGGAGCTCTAAACTGGGCAATGAATGCTTACTGTACCCGTATTTCCCTAATGGCACTAAATTAAAAGATTTTTAAAAAGTCATTCGCTTTTCAGAAGCACATAACTGTTTCGCTAAGAGTCTAATATTTTCTTGGCCCTAGTAAATTATATTCCACCTCCTAATTCTAATCTACAACTTGGTATTTTTTGCTTCAGTTTTGAGGTCCCTTCCGCTGTTGGTCATTCTTAGTTGGGTTTTAATTCTGACGAAGGAGTTTCTCAAGCGCAGGCCAAGATGCATAATTATTGGGTAGGCATCATACTCTACCAACAAATGAGTAGCTTTTCTATGCTCATACATAATAGCCATTTACATGGTATTGCACTTAGGTGGCTGTGATTTAAAATTACTAGAAGAAAAGCCTTTACAAATTCAGTGACATCTTAAATTGAAAATTATTTGTACTCATTGCCTAGTTTGTTATGGGGTAATTTAATTCTGAAAATGGTGTGATTTCTTTGACATGAAATTGATGTTTTTTAAATACTGTCAGTGTTGAAATGTATCATGACTATCAGAGGTTAAATATAGGCTAGGTAATTATGAAGGTATTTACTAGTACTTGCTCTTTTTGTTTCAGGGCACCACATTCCAGCAGGACAACCGGTTCTCTGACAAGAGGAAGAAACTTATGAAGACCATGAAATTTGCGGAAGGATTAGACAGAAAAGTAGGTTTATAATACATGTTTTAAAACATTTAGTTATTCAGTGGGACCTAAGATGTGACAACAGTGAAGAATGCAGTCAGCGACCCATAGCTAGACTGCCTGCGTCAGGGCCAGCGAACCAGAGCTGACCAAGACCCTACTCCACCTCCAAATGGTGGTCCTGGAAACAGTCTGCATCACTGCAGTCTGGCTGAGTGAGTAGGGATCAAAGAGGAAAGGCTAACACGGTCCCAAAAAATGCCGTGCTGAAGTTGGATGTGTCGGCCGAAAGGTGCAAGTATTGCAGCTTCACTGTAAACGGACACAAAGCACTCGACGTCCTTTTCAGGACAAACGAAGAAGAAAAAGAAAAGTTATTCAGCCAACTTTAAGTTCTCTTAATTATTTCTTCATATTTTTTTTTCATTTGGATAATAGTAATGTGCAGTGCACAATAGTTTCCTATAGTTTAGCAGCCTTTTGCAAAATTTACTCTAAAGACTGGATATATATATCTATGCTACCTTACTTTAGGAGCCGCGGTAGCTTAGTGGTTAGTGCACTGGCTTCCTAGCGCAGTGGTCTATGGTTCGATCCCCAGATGAGGCGGAAAATTTTTAGGCCACAAACGGCTCCTGGGTCGACCCAGCCCCAAATGGGTACCAGAGCTACTCTGGGAAGGTTAAGGCGGCCGGCGTGATGCCGACCACATCACCCCTCGTGTGCCGACGGTCAAGATAATATGGGCCTAACACCATATTCCCAATATGCCTCAATGGGCGTGTAACGGGTTCCTTTACCCCTTCCTACCTTACTTTAAGTAACATCGAAATAATATCAACATTTAACAGAACAATTTTCATCATATATGTGCCTTTGATTGGCCTTTGACTTGAATATGTCCACAATTAGTTTGCATATATTAGGCCCTTGTATTCTGTGCTTCAGAGTGTTTGTTTTCTTATTTTAAAAATAACCCAAATAACTTTCACAGGTGGATATGACAAAAGTAAATGTTGACAGTCTGAAACCTTGGATAGCGCAGCGTCTGACTGAACTACTTGGAATAGAAGATGATGTTGTTGTAGAATTTGTCTACAATCAGCTTGAAGAGAGGGTAGGGCACCGAAATACGTGTTTTTAATGTTTGTTTTGCCTTTTTTTTCTCTTACAAATGAATTTTGAGTTTAGAATACTTGCTCTTGTGAGATGTGAGAATGTTGCCAATGTGTACATTTCCCCCTTAATTTAATATATAAAGATCCTAGATTGTAATACTACTCTAGTACCCACACAAAATATTTAAAAAAAAACTAAACTAAAGTATTAATACCAAAGATGGTACTAAGCCTTCATTTGAAAAAAATAAATAAATAAAGGGGCAGAAAAAAAAAACAGCTGCACACAAACAGTCCTACTTAATTAATGGCTTAAAGACAGGAAAACCCTTTCAACCACAGCGTTGATAAAACATTGCGTTGGGCCAGTGTTGGATGTTTACTCATTTGTTGACTATTTCCTCTTACGCTCAGAGAAGTACTATAAACAAATTGGCACTCAAGCATAGTCACTCACTACTGAGCACGGATGTGGGCTGCTCCCAGTTTTCTCAATGCTTTGGTAGCTAGATACTCATATCAGCTGCCTCAGAGATAAATCATCTGCTTGCCTCAATGGTGGGTTTGTATCATTGTTATATCTATCCATTTGGTTTTGTGTCGGTCTAGTTTTAGCCAGCAACTGCTGCAAAGCCGAGATGGGTAATGGGGGGTTAAGCAAAATATTTTCAAGGAGGGCATTTACTAACTTGGGCCACACATTATGTATAGCAGTTAAATTTTTCTCTGCAGTAAATGTATGTTAGGATCACATATAACTACATAGCACAAAGCCATTAAGTTTAGACGTAAGATTTGATTATGAAAATGTCTACAGCTTAGCCATGATTGGGAATGTTTCCAAATAAAAAATAAGGTAGTTTACTAAATGTCCATATACATGTTTTCAAGATCAGAATTAGTATGGCATGTATTATCTTTCAAAACTTGGTGTATGCAGAAATATGTCATTCCTTAATAGTTTAGAAAGGTCCATTGAGGTAAATAATGTAAAAAGCAGTATGAGGCATAGCATTAGGCAGTGTGCTAGGATAAAATAATTGAGGGTTTAGGGCAAAAATTGAGGACAAGAGAAACATTTTTAAAGTCAAGCTTGCATCATAAACCATTCCACTGTCACAGGGACAGCTGCTGACTTGAAATACCAGTGGATACATTAAGATTTGTCTAAGATTTCCACAGATCTTTTGGACATGTGAAATATAAAACATGCTTCACCAGTGGACCTAAAAGATGGGAGTAAAAAGAGAGGAGTATACTGAATGCAATCTTCATATTTTGAAGTAGTTGTGATTGTATGATAAGGCAGGCATAAAAGACATTATAATGAGTGTCCCTGTGGTTGAGATACCATGTGAGGAGCAAGTTTAGTTTGTAGTGATTCATGTGTTATCCTGTGATGTCTTACTGAGGTCAAGTTTGTTGTTTCTCTAGTTGTATGAATGTGTGAACTAGTGAGAATGTTCATAGATTTGTGTGCCGGTGTTACTGATGGGGCACATCTTTTTTGCAGAGATAACAGACATTTCATTTGATTGGATGCCTAGGTTGACCCAGGCCAGGGCTAGAAGGTAGTAGCTTTGTCCTGTGTGGTGATGGAACACAGCGCCCTTTGGGTTATGATCTTCGTTGGCGTTGGATGCGGGTGTGGGAGATTTGCTGGGCTTGACATGGAAAAGGACTGAAACTCTCTGGTCATTGATGCAGCAGATGGAGTAGTAATTGATGTTTTGCTCGATACGTCGCTGCATCATGAGTAATGAACTTTGAAGCAGTGAAGTGAACAGATTTGTGTCCGTCACATTACCATATTTACCATATCATTTATTTTGCCATTATTCATTTAAACAAAAAATAAATTATTTGTTAGATTAATTTCAGGGATAAAAATAGTTTTGTTTTTCAGGCGGTTAAATCTAAGCTTTACTTGAAAATATATGTTCATTTCAGATACTCAGTTGAACAATCCAGTTTATGGTTAGCAACTTCAGAAAGCATTAAAATTCTGCTGCAGTTTACTTTCTGTAATCCCTTTCTTTTCTTATTCCAGGGTGTAATCTTTCTCCTTCATTTAAATGTTAAATACAATGAACTTTTCGGGCAGTTTCATAACTTACATCCAACAAATATGTAGGCATTTGATGAAGGCTGGTAAATTGCATTAGCCAAAGCCACACTGCTTCTTCAGTAAATAGTGATATTTATAAGACAGGATGGTGATTGCATGTGATCAGGAGACATACTATGATAAGCATCTAGTAAGATAATCAAAAGAAGCTCAAACATATATATCACTTTCCGTTATGCATTCACTTCAGCTTTCAGCAGCATGATCTGTGAGAGCAGCAGTCAGTGAAATAGTTATTAAGGGCTGTAGTAATAATTAGTGTTTGTGTTTCATTGTATATATGTTAAGTTCTAGGACATAGTGTTTCAGGGCTTAAAATATGTTCTAGGACTTATGCATGCTATCTTCCCCTGTATGTGTATCCTCAGCATCCTGATGCCAAGGAGATGCAGATTAACTTGACTGGTTTCCTTAATGGCAAGAATGCCAGAATATTTCTCAGTGAACTCTGGGACCACTTGTGCAGTGCTCAAGAGAATGTTACGGGTATACCTAACCAGTTCTTAGAGCAGAAGAAAAATGAAATCAAACAGAGACAGGTGTGTCTTTTATTCTGTGTTTATTGCTGTCAGAACAATTTATTCTCTTCCTGGTTATGTGTGTGCCTGGCTGTGTTGCTGGTTTTTAAAGCATATTTATTTCATATGTGTGCATTAAGATCATACATATAATTGTTACCAATGCTCAACCAAATATAATAATTGTAAGATATGTATTTTCTTCAATTGTTCCCTCTTTGCTGAATGCAGTGATAGATAGCTTAAGACAATACGGATGGAGACAACTTCTTTTTTCTCCTTGTCACTCCGTATGGAGCATGGAGCCAGAATTGTAGTTGTTCCTAAGAAGCCTGCACCAACATTTTTGCGCTGCTTATGGAGTATACATCCAGCACTGCACCAAGCATTCACATGCGCTTGCAGCACTGGTTTGCTGTAAACATTATTTTGTCATACATATTTTTGGCTTTGTGCCTGCCTAAATTTTGCAGATCTATTAAATTCATTTTAAAAATCGGTTCTTTTTTTTTTCTTCTTTTTTAAATGTTTTGAACCTCAGCTTGAATACACATTATGAAAATATGTTTTATATGAAAAGGTAAAGCATTATATTTAGTGGGAACACATTATTTTTAATGGCTGGTTTTTCTTTTCTTCCAAAAGCTATCTTTGTGTAATGTGTAATCTTTCGGTCTATAGACATGCTCTGATTTGTGTGTTTTGTCTGTTGTCACAGCGTTGTCATCTTCGGGTTGTTTAGTAAAATTGGATTATAAAAAAAAATGTACTAAACACTGAATAATAAAGGGGAATGGAGATTTAGTGGGAAAGGCTATTGTTTGTTTGGGCACATGACCAGATATCTTAGAGACAGTGTTGTTAAAAGGGAAAGCAGAGCCCTAAGATGGAGGAGAAAAAAAAAGATATGTTTGGATAGTATACAGGAATGACCAGCTTATGGTTATAGTGTGCTAGGTAGAGCTCTCTAACATAAAAAAAACACAACTAAGATGAGGTTGTGGGTGGGACCAGTAAATTCATTTTGTAAGACAAATTGCTGCAGGAATTACTATGCTAGAGTATATGAAGTGCTTTACGGCAGGCTTCCTGTCAGAAATTTGTGGTTCCGTCCCCCCTGGGCTCCTTTAGGAAATGAAAAGGAGAAAAAGAAGGGGCTCTGAATTTCAATATTCATAATAGCCTCAATAGAGAAAACAAGATGAAAAAGTTATGTAGTTTTTTTCTTATTCTCTTATTGTGTTAACCTGCACCTATCTATCTTTCATTGTTATTATCTTTCCCGTCTCTGTTGATATTCAAACAGGAAGAACAAGAACGAATAAAAGAAGCTGTTAAGAAAAAAGAGGAACAGATAAAGGAGCAATTAGCACGAGAGAGAAGGGAGGCTGAAAAGATGGATCGACGAAGTGTATCACCAGATAAAAAGTAAGTCAGAGATGCAAGAGTGTATAATAGTGTAAGCATGTAAAACTTAAGTGTTTGTGAGAGAGGAAGAGGGAGAGACTGGTTGTAGACTACTATGTTATGTGCACAGTATTAGTTTAGGTTATATTAAATTTATTTGTGATGCTCTTTTTATATTTTATAAGTTTTCCTGCTTTTTCTTCTTCTTTCGTTCGCTTGAAATATATTGTCTATATCTGCAATGTTGTTTCTTGTATAAACTTCGCTGTCTTTTCTAGTTCATACAGAGTTCCATATAGTTTTGCTTCCAGTGTTGTTTATAGTTTTGCTTCCAGTGTTGTTTCTCTGGGCTAGTGGGTTTGCCTCAATATATCATATTCGGGGCAATCTTGAAGTACGTGCTCCGCAGTCTGGGGTGCCTGTCCATGTACACATGGCTGAATTGCCAATCTTGAATTTTGTATACATGTGGCTGCGGAGTCGGTTGTGTCCTGTTCTGAGGCGCAGAATGACAATTTGTTCTGATCTGTTCAAAGCTTGGTAGTCATCCTGCGTTGGTGTTGGTGGCTTTCTGATTGATTTGATCATCTTTTTCTTCTGATGGTACATCCGGTTGCTCATCTGCAGCACCTTCTTTAGCCAGTCGGTCTGCTCTCTCGTTTCCTGGTATTCCAC
Source organism: Oreohelix idahoensis (assembly GCA_024509875.1). Classification (NCBI taxonomy): domain Eukaryota; kingdom Metazoa; phylum Mollusca; class Gastropoda; order Stylommatophora; family Oreohelicidae; genus Oreohelix; species Oreohelix idahoensis. Next base: position 439,229 of record JAMPIV010000980.1, read on the forward strand.
AATGAGATGGTATCCACTGCATGGCGACCCTGCGCTGGCTGCACGGTTCAGAAAGTAGGGCTTGTATACCTGGCAATTTTCTGGACTGAAGTGCTTGGATTGCTGATCTTGCATCTGTCAGGAATACCACAGGCTGTGGACCGAGATTGGTGTTCAACAGTTTTTCAGTTGCCACCTTGATTGCCTGGATTTCTGCATCATATTCTTCTTCTTTGATCCTTAGCCGCCGACTGTCAAAGCAGTCAGTGGCCATCACGCCTAGTGGCGTCTTGTAGGGCAACAACAAATTGATTCCACTTTGCTCGGTCGGTGGCCATCCTTCGTACAGTGCCCCAACTCTGGTTCATTCTTTGCATCTCAGCCTCCACAGTCCTCCGCCAGGTTGTTTTTGGTCGGCCTCTTTTTCGTTTTCCTTCAGGGGTCCAAAGCATAGCTGTTCTTGTGATGGCATCGGGGTCTCTTCTGAGGACATGACCAACCCAGTTCCAGCGTCTGCCAGCTATGATGGTGTGCATGTCTTCTTGCTTGCTACGAGTAAGCAGATCTTGGTTAGTGATGGTATTCGGCCAAAAGATTGGGTGAATTTTTCTTAGGCATGTTGTGTGAAAAGAGGACAATTTCGACATTTCCTTCTCTGTAACTCTCCAGCATTCCGCACCATAGAGAAGCACAGAAAGCACACAGCTCTGATATAATCTTAATTTTGTGCTTGTGCTGTATTGGGAGGACTTCCAGATGTTGTTTAGGCTAAAGAAGGCTGTTCTTGCCTTATTCATTCTGATGTTGATGTCTTTGCCTGCCCCGCCGTCTGGTGTTACTATGCTTCCTAGGTATGTGAAGGTATCTGTCTGTACCAATTGCTTATTCCTTACTGATATGGGCTCAGGGTTGCTCACATTGAGCGTCTTCTGCATCATAGTTGTTACAGAATTTCCCCGTTGGTACTCTGACCGTATCCCTAGTGTTGTTTGGGTATTCTATGTACACTCCTGCTCCTACATTCTAGACTGCATTCTGTGCTGACCCATCCGTGTATACTCGGACCCAGAGGTCCTGTGGGTATTCGTCATCCAGGAAACTGAGAGTGACAGTTTTCCTGCTAATTTCTGTACCATCTCATTTTCTCTTAGTCTTTGTTTATTCTTTTTTACTTTCTCTGTGTCCCTTGATTGTCATTGTGGTTGATAAAAGAATAGCTTTTTTCCTTTGAATAGTATTGTTTCTTTTATAATGTTCCTTTGTGAAACTGATATTTATCCCATTTATAGATTGTCTACCACGTTGTGGCAGATCTTGGCATGTCTAATCCAGAAAAATTGATGCAAATATTTTCTATATAGTTAGGTCTTTTCCTCTTAACGTGCACATTTGGCCAAAACACTTTTATGGGTCTCCTGATGATCAGATTGCCTTGTATTGTAACGCTCTATGTAGTTTTCTATCATTTTGGATACCTGTATGCAGGTATGTGCACATGTTATAAGCCAGTTTCTCCGAGTGCAAAGATTTATACTTTCTTCTTACGCTACTGATTATCAAACATTGTATTTGTGATTAATTGTTAAGCCAGTTTTTAAATGCCAAAATGTGTTGTGTGTGTGTGTGCAAGTGCTTTTTGTATGTTTTTTTTAAACAAGAATCTTATACGAGAGGAAGTCAGTAAGTAGGTTACAAACTTATATGGAGAAGCTGAAAATGGTATTTGGTAGTTTCTAAAGGTGTCATTAGGTGACAGTATCATCCAGCTTTATGATTAGCTTAGGTAGCAGACTGCTAGGTGTCGCATGTGCAGAGGAGATAAAAATGGCGACAGTGCTCATGGAGTGTACAAATGAATAACAGCATGCTGTTGTGCGGTTTTTTTTTGGGCAAAAGGACTTCCTGCAAAGGATATTCATAAGGAGAAGACATGCTGAACAGGATTGTTACTGGGGATGAATCATGGGTGCATCACTACCAACCTGAATCAAAGCGTAATTCAATGCAATGGAAACATCCTTGTACACCGCCAAGAAATTAAAGGTTTCGCCATCAGCAGGGAAGGTTATGCTTACAGTGTTTTGGGATTCTCACGGAGTGCTGTTAGCCCATTTCCAGAAGAAAGGTGAGAATGTGAAAGCTGATTCGTACTGTGAAGTTCTGTTGATGCTTCGGGATGCAATTCGAAGAAAACGCCCAGGCCTACTGATTAGAGGAGTACTGCTCCATCACGACAATGCCAGACCACATACAACTCATCATCATCATGTGACGTATTCTTTCCAGAACGTTGTCTCCATTACAGCTGCTCTGAACGCATCACGATTCTGGGCAAGTCGACCTGCATCAGCCAAAGACAAGTTCAGACTCTCTGTGATGTCCTGGGTCCACCGTCGTCTAGGTCGACCCCTTCCCCTTTTTCCAGGGACCATGCCTTCCATCACAGTTTTTTCCAGGCTATTATGTCTTTTTATATGACCGAAAAATTTCAGCTTCCTTATTGCGATGGTATTTAGGAGCCAATGTTCCTGTACGTTTAGTGAGTGCAGTACTTCTCTGTTGGTCTTTTTTTCTGTCCAGGGTATTCTCAACATCCTTCTGTAGCATTTCATTTCAAATGATGTAATCTTTTTTGCAACTGTTTTATTGAGTGTCCAAGTCTCGCAGCCGTATGTTGCCACTGGGAATATACATGCTCTGATCAGTTGTAACTTACATACAACTAGGGTGGCAAATTCTTGAACATCCACCTTACAGTCCCGACTTTGCCCTGGGTGATTTTCACCTGTTTGGTCCACTAAAAGATCACCTTGGCGGTAAACATTTCGCGGGTGATGCAGAGGTTGAACATGAGGTGCGAATGTGGCTGAGACAGCAGAGCACGCACTTCTATGCTGCAGGTTTCGAAGCACTAATACAGCGATGGGATAAGTGTATCAATGTTGGTGGAGATTATGTTGAGAAATAAAGGGGAAATGTAAGTGCAATAATACATGGTGTTCAAGTTCATATCTCATAATTTTTTCATAACCATTTGTAACTTACTTACTGACTTCCCTCCCCCCCGTATATCAACAGTTTTACTTGTGTAAGTGTACTTTTATGTAGTTTACAATGGTAACGTTCTGTATGTTTTCCCAGTCAGTTATGACTGAAGGGGCTATTATTATTATGTTCTGTATGTTAACAGAACCAATGAGAAGGAAGAAAAGAAAGAGACTAAGCCTGCAGCTGAGGATGGAGATACCTCTCCCAGTAATGTGGATGTCAAGTCTGAAGTTCAAGTGGAAAATAAGGATGATAAAGACAATGAAAAGTCTCCTAGGTAAACATTAGCAGTTTTCATTCTTGACAGATTTTAACCCCATCTGATCTTTATTCTTTTAACATTAACTCCATTAATCTTTATGTTTAGAAGTCTGCTGATTACACTTTTACTACTGTAATTCTTACCCAGTTTTCAGGCTATTTGTTTGATTAGTTTGTAACTTTGTAAATCTTTAAATCAACATTTGTGTTTTTCAGATGTTTTTTTGCTTTTTCCTCATTGGTAAACATTCACATATTGCTTTTCTTAAAGTTGTCTATTTCTCTAACGTTTAAAACATTTCAAGTATATTGTGTTTTGAAAAACATGATTTGACCTTAATGTAGAAGTAATTTGGATTTAGGTTCAGGATGTTAGTATTTTTGTGATTGAATTTTCTAGCTTTTAGGCTGATTGCTCTTAATCAGTTAAATATAATTAATGGCATTTTTAAAAAAAAGTTATAGTAATGTGTGAAACAAATCACAGAAATTTAGATGGGCAGATGTAAAATATGACACAAAAGATTTGTACCAGCCTTAGAGATCCTTATATTTATTTAGTTTTTCAGAACAGATAAATAGTAAATAGCCTTTTATTATGAAGATGGCAAAGGGATAACAGAATGTGATCAGTAGAAGTGAAAAGCAGTCTTTGGAGAATTAAAGACGACACACTGGTTTAAAGGGATTACATTTAGAGAAAATAACTCTTCTGGTTTTAGAACTCCAAGATTGGTAGTAATTGATGAGGCATGACAGTTGGAGTGTGACGGGTTCCTGAAACCACCATTTTTCTTCTGCCTGGCTATTGACTGGAATATGAAAACATCAACCAATAGAAATGGAATTCAGTGACTGACAAAACAGCTTGATGACCTAGATCTTGCAGATGATCTGCATCTTCTGTCATAGCCATAACCAGATGCAAGACACAATTAAAACACTTGATAAGAGGTCACAGCAGTGGATCTTAAAATACACAGAGTAAAGACAAATAGTATGCAAATAAATGCACACACGATAGCTTTATAGACAAACTTAGCTAGACTTTCCTTTAGAGTAACGTCCCTTCACAGACTTATGCTCACACATATAACTTGGCAGCAGTGTGAGGTTTCACCCATATTTTGGCATTTTGTTTAAAAATTATCATTTTTGCAATATTGATGCTACAGTTTAGTGTCACCATTTTTCTACCTAACGCTATGTTTTTTATTGCAGTTTTCAGCTTAAAAATATTTAAAATTAATTTTTCAAATATGTATGTTCAGCCACAAATCAGCTAATTATATATGCAAAAAAATTATTTTGTTATAACTTTTTTATTTATTAACATATTTTAATAATTTTTTCGGTATTTAGTCCAGCCAAGGCATTAGATTAAATTTTTTAACAGTTATAAGCCTTAAACATAAAATAAAATTTCATTGGCTGAAACTTCTCATGAGGGTCAAAGATCGCCAGCTTCAACCAATCAGAATCAAGCTTACATCAAAATAGGCATGCTTGTATGTTTATACTGAATCGTGCTTCCTGTCAATTTCGAAGTGGAATTTGCGATTATGGTTAGATTTATAGTGATTTCTTATTTAATAAAATGGATTGTGTTAATAAATCAACAGCATCATGTAAAAGAAGGAAGGATAGGCCCATTAAGAGGAAATTTAGAGGTAACAGGTATTCTGGTTCCATGAAACTACCGAAAATCACGGCTAGGCCTACATGTCAGACAAATGAAATATCATTCTGTAAATTAAATAGTGTTACTTCTACAGCTGTGAAACACACTGATCCTGAAACTATTGAAGGATACAGAATTATCAGCATTGAAAGCGTCTTGCAGTTTGTTAAACAGTTCCCATGTCCATTATATGTAGTGATGGAAGATCAAGTAAAGAAATCAAGACTTGAGATGGCCTCAGCTGCCATGACAAGGCTGAATGTGATCTGGAAAAGTAACATCAGTTTTCCTGTGAAGATCAAATTATACACATCACTTGTATTATCTATTCTCTTGTATGGGTGTGAGGGCTGGACACTCACTGCAGATACGGAGCGAAGGATTCAGGCTTTCAAGCATAAATGTTATAGAAGAATTTAGCGCATTTGCTATAAAGAGCGCAAAACAAATGTCTATGTTAGAGAGAAGATAAACACCTATGCAGGCCACCAAGAACCACTTTTGTCAGTAGTGAAAGGTCGAAAGCTTGCCTGGTTTGGGCATGTAACTCGTCATGACTCCATGTCTGCTGATGCTTCCACCATGGCACCCCTACGACCCATGACGGGTTACGGGTTGAGATGATGATGATGTCCAAAGTGTTTAACATCACCTGTCACTACGAGCAGTGAGCAGAATCAGTTTACAGAGTCTTTATACACAGTGAATGAGACTCACTATGGCCTGTCAAGTTCATTTACTTTCACTTGTTTATAAAGAAATACAAAACAGATGAAGAATTTGCAGTGTGGATGAAGGTCACAAATCAATGCCAAAAAAATCTGATGAAATCAAATGGAATGATTAATATTTTTAGAAGATCTGAGGAAAAACATGGTTTGAAGTATGTAAAATATCTTGGAGATGGGGATTCAAAAAGTTTTAAATCTGTTGCCGAGGCAAAGCCACAATGTATCCTGGACTTCAAATCGAAAAATTAGAATGCTGCGGCCATGTTCAGAAACGAATGGGACGACGTCTCCTTGATAAAGTTGCAGAATGTAAAGGCAAGCAGAATGAAGAAGATGGGAAAAAGTATAAGGGTATTGGAAATTTTGGAAGATTAACAAAGAGTGCTATTATGAGAATACAAGGTCATTACAGTGCCGCAATAAGAGGAAATATTGGTTCAATTTCCAATATGAAAAAAAGCATAATGGCCATTCTCAAGCACGGTGCTGGAGATCTGGAGATTGGTGCCCAAAGGATATAAACAAGGCTAACAAAAACAGGCTGCCTAAATTTGTCATTAAAGAAATTCAGCCTGTCCTTTGATGAATTGTCTTCAGACTTCTTGTTGTCAAAATGTCTTCATGGAGGAACACAGAACTCTAATGAGTCTTTCCACAATCTGATCTGCAACAGATGTCCCAAAGCAGCATTTGTAGGAAGAGACAGATTAGAACTTTCAGTTTATGATGCTTTGATAGTTTTCAATGATGGAGAACTTGGGAGAAGAGGAATTTTTGAAAATCTTGGTCTATCTTTTGGGAAATACTGCTTCAAAGGATTTTCTGGTTTTGACGCGGCATGGGTCTCTGCTTCCCTAAGATTATATGATATGAAAAAAGCAGAATACAGGCACAGAAAATCTTTCCTGGATTATAAGAATACCAACAAAGAGAATGGATATGCAATTGGTGGATTCTAATGTGAGTATGACTATTTTAAGGCATGTTTTCTCTGTATTTTGCTTATTTCTACGATATTGTTTTTCAGCAATTTTGATGACATCATGTCAGGATTACTCAAAAAGTTGTAAAGCTAAAGGCTTTAAACTTTGTATACTGTAATATCATACTATAGTGCTTGTCCCCTGCTAATTTTAAAAGTATAAACCTGTAACTTTTTGATCAGTGAATTTTTAAAGTATCTCTACCCTGTATTTTTATCAAGAAAAATGGGTCTAATTTTTGAAAATTCATAAAACATCACTCGGACAGTTTATGAAAATGAAACTAGAAGGGAGTCTTGAGAATGCTGTGATCTATGTGCAAGCCAAATTCCAATGTCCTATCTTTGCAAATAAAGTGTGCATCTTGACACAAAAAAGTTTCTATTTTTAGTAACAATATGCAAATTAGGACCCAATATAATTATTTTCCAATGATTGAGCATTTTTTATTAGATGCTTTGATGTCCTAAACATGCCCAAAAAAATTGGAGCTTGTAAAGACAAAAATAAAAAAAAAAATTTTTTAGGTGAAACCTCCCCTTAAGGCAGTCATGTTTTATGGCTCCGAAACACGGAGAACAAGAAAACTAACTACCTAGAAGTTAGAGACTTTCATAAATGGATGCTTGTGTGGGATTCAAGACTTGAACTAATATGACAAAATCACAACATGGAACTGATGACAAGAACCATAGATGTGTCATTGGAAGAGCAGGTGAGAAGACAATGCTAGCACACTGTGGAGAAGTCTGTTAATAGCATTACAAGGCAGTCTTTGTTCTAGAACCCTGAGGGTAAGATAGGCTGAAAGATACATGGAGAAGGGAACTAGAAACAGACATGGAAAGACCTCGGATGGGTGGCACAGGACAGGAAAGCTTGACGTGAACTTGTGAGTGCCTATAGTCATAAGGCAGCTAAAGCATAATAATTGAATGATATGGTCTCAGTTCAGGCTTTGTATAAAACACTGTTTCTGAACCTTTTAGAGGTCCAGCACACCTTTATAGCATCTTAAGAAACCTCACATCTCATTATCTTCTATCTTGCAAAATATGACAGAACAGCTCAAAAAATAAAGAAATTATGTTTTGAGAAAGTAAATATTATTTACAAAATGTGACTCAAGTTCGGTATTGAATTCACGTTGTCAGTAATCTATTTTGTACAAATACATTTCAGCTCTGTGTATTATAGGAGCAGTGGTTAGTGCACTGGCTTCCTAGCTCGGTGGTCCATGGTTCAAATCCCAGTTGAGGTGGGATTTTTTAGATCACAAATGGCTCGGGGGTTGACCCAGCCTCATTAAATGGGTACCAGAGTGACTCTGTGAAGGTTAACCTTTAGCACGCTGTGGGCGACATTTGTCGCCTGGAGGTACCCTATGTTCTCCCAGCTGCAGGCGACTAGTCGACTTTCGGATATCGTCGGTTTCTAGCATTAGGAATTGTGTACACGTGATATCAGCCCCGGATGTTAAGTTTTAATCTTATTTGGGAGAGAGTTAGCTTCTATTTCCGATCTTTATTTAGTGATGGGTGTATTTGCGTTTATTTTCTGTGAATTTTTTAAATCGAAATCAATCGGCATCGAACACGCGGCCATTTTCGCTCAAATTTTAATGGATTCTGACTCCGATGCGATGACAATATTTTTGTCTTTATTAGTGCTGATTTCGGTTCTCAGAATATGGGTGATGGCAGAGATGGTGCCGATAGTAGAATGTCATTGCTAGTATGTCTAATTTTAGGGGTTAGGTTTCTTCTTCTTTGATCCTTAGCCGCCGACCGTCAGAGCAGTCAGTGGCCATTACGCTTGGTGGCATCTTGTAGGGCAACAACACATTGATTCCACTTTGCTCGGTCGGCGGCCATCCTTCGTACAGTGCCCCAACTCTGGTTCATTCTTTGCATCTCAGCCTCCACAGTCCTCCGCCAAGTTGTTTTGGTCGGCCTCTCTTTCATTTTCCTTCAGGGGTCCATAGCATAGCTGTTCTTGTGATGGCATCGGGGTCTCTTCTGAGGACATGGTCAACCCAGCTCCAGCGTCTGCCAGCTATGATGGTGTGTATGTCCTCTTGCTTGCTCCGAGTAAGCAGATCTTGGTTGGTGATGATATTCGGCCAAAAGACTTGGAGAATTTTTCTTAGGCATGTTGTGTGAAAAGAGGACAATTTCGACATTTCCTTCTCTGTAACTCTCCAGCTCTCCGCGCCATAGAGAAGCACAGAAAGCACACAGCTCTGATATAATCCTAATTTTGTGCTTGTGCTGTACTGAGAGGACTTCCAGATGTTGTTTAGACTAAAAAAGGCTGTTCTTGCTTTGATCATTCTGTTGTTGATATCTTTGCTTGCTCTGGTGTTACTATGCATCCTAGGTATGTGAAGGCATCTGTCTGTTCCAGTTGCTGATTCCTTACTGATATGGGCTCAGGGTTGCTCACATTGAGCGTCATTACCTCTGTCTTCTTTAGGTTGATGTTCAAGCCCACCTGCTGGCTATACTTATTAAGTCTATCCGTTTTTTCCTGGATGTGTTGATGTGAATGTGCTAGCAGAGCAATGTCATCTGCATATTCCAGATCTTCCAATGTAGAAAATGTAGTCCATCTTATTCCTCTTGGATTGCCCTCTGTTGTCTGGCGCATCACCCAGTCTATGACGGGTTAGGTTTAGGTTTATGGAAAAGGTTTAGGGTTATGGCCGAATGTCACTGCTGACGAGGGCGTTTGTTGCTTTGCCACTGATGATGGGTGTAACGAAAAGATCGTCATTTGATTTGTATTGGTCAAATGACTGTCAATGCAAGGAATAAGGACTCTTCGTTTGTTGGTTTTTTTTTTTAATTTATTAAAACATTTTTTAATTTAAAAAAAAAAATTTTAATTTAAAAAAATTTTTTTTTTTTGGGTTTTTTTTCATCTTTCCATTCCTCTCTTCCTATCACATCTAACATGTACACAAACAAAACTTATATCATCAGATTCATCATTCATTTATTTATATACATTCCAAAAATTATAGCAATTGACCAAGAAACAAAAAAACTATAGACGTTGCAAGTCACCCACTATAAATACGGGGGCGTTGTGAAAAAGAATGCAGCGGCAGGGCCATCATTCCGGGATTTTAATGCAGCGTGCTAAAGGTTAAGGCAGCCAGCATGGTGCTGACCACATCACCCCTAGTGTGCCAGTGGTCAAGAAAATGTGGGCCTAACAACATATTCTCAGTGGGCGTGTAATGGGATCCATTACCTTTTTCTACCTCTGTGTATTATATTGTGTTTATGATATTTCGCATTCTAAAATAACTGGCATGTCTCACACCCCCTAAAGGATTAAAAATATCATGCCTGAAAGCAATAATTCACGCTATTTTTAAATAAACAATAAATATTTTTTGTTTTGCACATAGTGACATCAAGACAGATACAAAAGAGGAAACAAAGGACTCTCCTAGCAGAGAAAAGGAAAAGACCAGAGACAGAACCCCTGATAAAAAACGCAGTGAAAAAGACAAGGACAAAGATAGAAGGAGACGGTCACGTACTCCAGAAAAGCGATACAGTAGAAGATCAAGAAGTCCAGACAGAAGAGGCCATATCAGTCGCCCTCGGTAAGAACAAAGTTTGGAAGATCATTAGTAGGAGTATTTGGCAGCAAGACAGCTCGGACAGTAGTAGCTTATATTTTATCTTATTTCATTATAGTTTTGGCAGTTTTAAAGTTTCATGTTTATTTTAATGTATGCATAATAGCAACTGTTCCGGATTTTCTTGTGCCTTTAGTAGGGCACATCTGCCTACATAAATTAGCTTGATTGTGAGAAAACAATGTGTAGCTAACTTCTTTAATTTCAACAGTCTCTGAAACAAGGATCACCTGTGTGTTACCGGGGCCGGAAAGGGGGGCAAAGAATAGTAACATTGTACCCTACTATGCATGTAGTAAAAAGCGACTAAGGAGGGTTGGGCATGGGACTGGTTACCCCATCCCGTAAAAAAACTTTTAACCAAAAAACTTCAACAAACATGGACAAGTCAAATACAGAATATAAATCAACAGCCGCACAAGACAGAAGAACATCCTTTGGAAAGGAGGCGCATGAAGCAACCCAGAGAAAGCCGAAAGGAGTCTGGGTTGCCGACTAACCTTTTTTCTTCGAGGAAAATCTCCAGGATTGACAAGAACCAGACAAGTGCCAGTGGTACGCGAGTTGAGAAGAAGACGCTGGCGATGGGTAGGACACACATTGGGGAGACCTGTTGATAGCATTACAAGGCAGTTCTTGTTTTGGAATCCGCACGGAAGGAGGCAGAGATAGACCAAAAAACACATGGAGAAGAGAACTGGATACAGAGGTGAAAATGATGAGGAAAACATGGAAAGAACTTGAGCAGATGGCACAAGACAGGAAGACTTGGCATGTGTTTGTTGAAGGCCCTATGCTCCTCGGGGAGCTAAAGGGTATTGAATGAAACAAGAATATATGTTTTTTCCCTAGACCGGGGTTTGGCCGCAATCGCTACTCACCCCCCTCTGTTCGACGAAGGTCAAGGTCTCCACGTCGATCTAGATCCCCAAGGAGGAGATCACCCTCACCAAGGAGGAGGTCAACTTCACCACGTCATCGATCACCGCCACCCAAACGCAGAAGTCCTTCCAGAAGAGCCCCATCTTCACCACCGAGGCGTAAGTCAAGATCACCTAGGAGAAATGAGGAAGTCAAAAAGAAAGTCAGGTTAGTGGTTTTTTTTTTGTGTTTTTGTTTTTAAAATGTTTGATTCACTGCTGCTGTAAATACATTGAAGTGTACTTAACATAAAATTAAACTAAATTTTAAGTTGATTTTTCATTAATTTATACATGCATGTTTAAGTGAAAGCAGATTACTAAGGTCAAAGTTATATTTTGAAAGTTTTTATTTGTTTGACAGGTCCAGCTCTGAGGAAAGTTCTAGTAGTTCTGAAGATGATGATGAAAAACCGAGAGGATCAAAAGCCACAGTAAGACTTATTAATTTTTATTATTTTAAGACTGGACAAATTAACTTTTTCCATTGGTGTTCTTGCTCTTCAAATGTGATGTTTTATTCTATTTAAAAAAAAAAAAAAAAAACAAAGATGAGAAAGTGTGACTTTCTTTTTGTCATATTATTTATTATGTACTGCTGTAGGCAACTGGTATTAAGAAGATCTATATGTTTCCGTAGTGATGTGCTGTTTCTGTGAGATATTCACTGATCATAACAGAAAGGAGGACTGAATTAGGCAAAGTGGTTCATTTTGAGCACATGGTTTGCTCATTAGCATCATAGCTCTTATGTTCTCCATGTAGATGGATACAAGTGGTTATAAACCAAATTCTTCTTGAGTATTACTATTTATAATATTAAGGGCTGTGACTGACTGTTGTATCTCTCTTTGGTCATTTTATAATCAGAGTAGTTAAGAAGCTCAATGAGTCATATAATGTAACATTTCTTCATTTATAATTTCAACAATGATACAGAGCTGTTTCCCTATTGCTTGCTCTTTCCCTGCTTCTGTATCATAAGTTAATGAAAAGTGTATGTAATACTGGATGACTCTGGCCTCTTTTATTGGTTTGGTTATTAATATATGTATTAAGAGAATTTGTGTTTAGCATTTCCTGTTCATTTTGTCACTTCTGTCTTGCGTAATGTTTGGTAAATAAATTTTGTTTATACATAAAAAAGTGTTATAATTTATTGTGTGACACTAGAGGTTTGTCACATCAGAATGTTAGGATCAGATCTTCTTCCTCGTTCTCCCTGAAAAGGACGGTGGTTGCGTTGTGTCTGTTTACGCCTAAGCTGTGATATCTGCACCTTTCGGTCGACACATCCGACTTCAGCACGGCATTTTTTAGGGACCGGGTTTGCCTTCCCATTTCGATCCGTACTCAGCCAGACTGCACTGCTGCAGACTGTTTCCAGGACCACCACGTGGAGGTGGAGTTCGGTCTTGACCAGCTCTGGTTCGCTGGTCCTGATGCAAGCAGTCAAGCTATGGGTCGCTGACAGCATTCACTATTGCTGCATCTTTGGGTCCCGTTAGGATCAGATAGGATTTGAAGATTCATAATCCGCATCCTGGAGATGCACATTTTTCTTGGCTCTGTGATATCCCTAGCTTTTAGCACATAGCAAGCAAAAACTAGAGTGCCTGACATTGGTGAACAAAGGATGTGATAAGTGCTCACTACCAAGCATTTTGTAGGTAAATAAAGAGTTTGTAAATGAGGCTAGCAACCTCATCATATAAAACGAGTTGCTGCAGAAACCACCACGGCAAGAGCACATGAAGTGCTTTAGTACATGCTTCTTGCAAGGAGGCTTCCAAGGCAGTGAAATTGGAGACGTTGGAAGAAAAGCTGGAGTAAAAGTTCAAGAACAAAAAATAAAAGAAATGTGATTTATACAGTCCAGTTGTAAATGACATTGCAGGACCACAGATAGAAACCCTGACTATAGGTGAATGGGGATAAATATCAATTGCTACAATCATTCTCATATATCTATCTTCCCTTTCAGTCATTTCTGACTATAGAAGCACACCCCCGAAACAAGCTTCAGTGGTACGAGGTTGGGCACTTGGATAAAGAGGTCAAGCTGTTGCCCATGCAGCATGTCCCTTGCTGGCATAGTCAGAGGAACGGACTGGCCGTTAGTCTGATGCCAGTAGCAATGACCTATCATCAGTAGGACCACCGTAGCAACGACCTGTCATAAGTAGGATTCTCATGTTCCCAAACCTTAATTTATTTACTTACACTGCCTCACTAATCGATAAACTGGGAGGGCCCATTACTGGGATCACCATATACGCTATTGGAACTGGAATTACCGCGGCTGCTGGCACCAGACTTGCCAATAGATCCTCGTTAAAGGGTTTAAAGTGTACTCATTCCAAATATGTGGCTTTGAAAGAGTCCTGTATTGTTATTTTTCGTCACTACCTCCCATTCTCAGATAATGACTCATTAAAACACTATCATCATTCATATGTTAAGCAGGTAGTTTTTATTTATTTTAGTGATAATGGATAGAAGGTAAAGGTACCAAAATATCTTGTAAATTAGTATGACTTTTCTTATTTTTCTTGAAACCAGAAACAGATGCATTTAGAGGTGCAGACAAATTACATAAATGACTTAATACAAAAGACTTGCTGTTATTTTGGATTAGTTTACTGTGCTTTGTTTTTCTCATTCTCCTCTTGACATCACAATTACATGTTCAGTCATTTAAGTTATCTGATCAGGATGAACGTGCATCTTCCCCTGAGAAGGGAGGTGTCCAGAAGAGGAGAAACTATAGAAAACATGATGAGGATGATAGTGGCAAGGAGTCATCAAGCTCATCATCAGAAGGATCCAGTGATGATGAGAGAGTCTCTCCCCAGCCAGTTAATGGTGAGATTGATCTTCATTTTAGTTTTAATTGTTCGTACTGAAAGTACTAAGGAAGAAGGTTCAAAGATGTACAATTAAAATACAAGGCTTTACATTTTTTTTACACATTTAGGTCTCAAAAATGTCCTCTTCATCCTTATTTATTATTTGTACACTATGTGTTTTAACAATTTTATCCATTGCCCATATTATTGTGAATAAATACCTTGGAGCTGTCATAGACTGGAAGGGAGGCATCAAAGAAGAGTTGGCTACCCAAAGAGCAGCAGCTGGGAGACATTTTCAGGCCATAAATCGAGGATTCCTCTGCAAAAGAGAAATTGGCAAGAAGATGAAGATGGCTGTATACCGCTCCACCTATGTTCCAGTCTTGATTTATGGATGCAAGTCATGGGCAATGACTACAACCCACAAAAGCCAGCTCCAATCTCAGAAATGAGGTATCTGAGGAAGGTGGTTGAAGTAACAAGAAGAGACATGGTTTGCAACCATTACATTATGACCTCAAAACCCATCCTCTGCAGACCTGAGTAGAACAGTCCCAATAACAATGGTTTGGCCATGTCTGCACGACAAATATGGGAAACTGGGATCCAGACCTCCAGGATGAATCAGAGTTCGCTGGGAGGACAACATTAGACAATCGCTGAAGGACCGAGGACTAGATTAGAACCAGACCAGGAGGAAGACGGTCGATAGAATAGTATAGCAAACTTCTACATCCCAGGGTAGAAGAGGAACAACTAAGTAAGTCCATATTATTGTAGGCTTATTACAGCTGAGAAACTGTCAGATCTGTGTTTCTTCTTTAAGCATATAAAATCCCAGTTTGTTTAGGTAATGTGTGACATGCTTATATATTATTGACATTAGAGATCATTTCTCATAGACGGATATTTTGACCTCTGGAGACTTATGAGAAGTTTAGAAACCTGTATTAATGTAAGCTTTGCTGTCCGTGTGGAGCAAGACA
The DNA here is from genome assembly GCA_024509875.1 of Oreohelix idahoensis. Lineage (NCBI taxonomy): Eukaryota > Metazoa > Mollusca > Gastropoda > Stylommatophora > Oreohelicidae > Oreohelix > Oreohelix idahoensis. Next base: position 454,325 of record JAMPIV010000980.1, read on the forward strand.
TCTGATCTAAATAGGACAGAAGAGAGGAATAGAAGTATTTTAGATGTGGACATATGAGAACAAGCTCAAGATCTTATGATAGAAGAGATGGACAGCAAAGACAGTAATACATGAATAGAAAGTAGAAATACTCTAAGCAGTGGGACAGTATTTTATGGACACTTGGAGTTGAGTAAGCATTACACTTCAGCTCCCCTGGGAGTATATTGCTTTAACAAACTTATGTGAAGTCCTTCTGTCCCTGTCATCAGCTCAATTTCCTTTAATATCTTCTTAATCCCTTTCATATCTGTCTCCGGCTCCTCTTTTCCACGTGTGAATAAGTTGTTGCTAAAAGTACATTAAGATAAAGAGGGGTAGAGGAAAACAGTGCAACATCTTTCAACAAAAGTTTGTGAATGGTAAAAAAAACTATGAATAATGCTGTTTAAGATCTCAGCGGAATTTTGAGCCTTAATAATTAGCTTCCTACAAAAGAATATATGCTGTCTTAATGCTGATAAGGCGAGCTAAGTTGATACTTTTCTGTGCTCATTTTGTTTAGTAGAGTGTATTAAAATGTATGTCAATATCAGTGATTTCTTCCCTTGTGTGTGTAATGAGCTTTATTTTTCATGCTAGGAAGGAAAAGAGACAGAGGTATAAGGTCTCCATCTCCTTTTGTTCGTCGGCACAGAACTCCCGAGAGACGGCGTCGCAGTCCATTAATGCGGAGATATCCATCACCAGGTCGCAGAAGGTATAACCTTTAATCTTTAGGCAGGTGTAACTTTTCCCTATCCTATGTCTCTGAAAACCAACCCTGACAAATTTAGATTTGTGATTCTGTGCCCCTGTTCCAATGCTCCTTGTTAAACGTTTTTAGTTTTGCCATCTGGGGTGAAAATGAATAAATTTCCTGATATGCTCATTCTAGAGCAACCAACTTATAATTGCCTGTGTGAAATGCATGAATCTGCTAAGTTAATTCCTGCTACTTTAAATGACTGTCCCTGAGCCTTTTCTATGGTCAGTGCAAACTAAGCCAAACACTGTTTGGTGGAATGTGCCATTAATTTGTAATGGAGAGAATATAAAGACTATCATGCAAGTTCCAGTTATGTTAAGATGGTTCTGTCTTTTGGAGTTTTGTAGTTACTTAATAATGTTACTCTATAAGATAAGATAGGAAACTCTTTACAGAGCGATACAACAGGAGGTGATCTGATCATCATCAGAAGTCCCCCGTCGATCAAGTGTTTCGGCCCGTTGCTCTCCTTTACAATCTAATGGGGTGTGGGCCCACTTAAGTCATGACTCCCAAGTGTGAAGGGTGGGCCCACCTAGGTCATGACTCCCAAGTGTCGGCCTCCTGTTGTCTTGTGTAGAGAATTGAACCCACTCCACTTTGGTTGCAGCTTTAAAATCCACAATTTTCCACCAGCTGGAGGCAATTGTGAAAGTAACCCCTATTTTGAAAACAAATTACTGTCCCGAGTTCCATAGCCAATTGCGGTTGTTCCACAGCCAGCATGATGCCTTTTCCACAATTTCACTGAGCCTCTTGAGTGCCCTTGTTCTTGACTGTCCCCTCAACCCCAACAGTTTCAATAGATCATACACTGAGGCAGCCACGAGCCCTCTTGCACCCACCTCAACAGCCATGACCCTTGCAGTGAACCCATCGTGTCTCAGGTCCGCAGCCAGATCATTATTCTTGGCCACTTTTAACGAATGTTGCTCTTCCAATCTGGATTCAAATGGCACGGTCAGTTAATCATTATAACCTGACGAGTAAGAATGCAGCACTATATCTGGCCGTCTTAGAAATTTTCTGATACTTTCTGGAAATGCCCCTAACCCAGGAAGGTCTACTGCCATCTCCCAGTCATTTGCACAGTCAAGAAGAGATGGTAAACCGCTACCCGATTTACTCGGTTTGGGGTATGCTCTCAAAGTATGTATTTGCGGTGCTCGGCCTGACTGCTATTTGCCTTCACCCTTGCCAGGTCTATTGTTGCAGCCAGCTCATTTAGCACTTTGTTGTGGTACCATGTGTATCGCCCTTGCCCTAATGACATCTTGCAAGCTCAGAGCACGTGCTCAAGTGTCTGCCTCTCATGGCACAGGGGGCACTGAGCATCATCCGACTTTCCCCATCTCACAAGGTTTATGGCAGGAGGTCATACATTGATCTGATAATGAAGCTGAGCCTAAGAGGTGCAATAAGCCATATATCGTTCCATATCAAGGACCTTTACAGGGATCCTTCCCATGTAGTCCATTGGTCTTGTTGGGCCTGCTGCACCGCTTTTTGCATCCTCTTATCATTCTCAATTACTCGTATCTCCTGAATTACCATGTCTCTGCGATCCCTGTTTGGTACCTTGGACCACCAGCGGTTGTCTCCACGGCCAAATCCCCGTCTATTCGTCTGAGTGTATCCGACTACCTCCCTCAGCTTGAGCGACTCTTGGGCAGCATCAACAGCTTCATCCACTTTCCACTTCCTTCCCGTTTTCAGTGTGGGCTGAATGGATTTAACCACGTCATCTGCTGACTCGCGCAGCATCATTGTGAGCCTTGCATTTCCTACTTTGTACTCTTCAACAACTGACTTCAAAGGAAGCACAAGCTTTGACTCTTCGCAGTACAGTGCTACGTTTGACAGACCTGGTGTTACTCCTAGCCATTTCCTCATGAACTTGTTGACCTTTTGCTCTATAGCTTCCACTGTACTGGTGCTTATTTCATATATAAGCAGTGGCCACAGCAATTTAGGTATCAACATGAACTGGAGTGACCACAGTTTAAACTTTCCAAGGAGTCTGCTTTGGTCTATGATCTGTAGTCCTCTGTCTGCCATTTCTATTGTCTGTTTAACTGCCTTCGCGTCTTTTTTTTATTATTTTTTTATTTTTTTAAGTTTATTTATTTTTTTTTTTTTTAGTGAACTTTATTTGCTTTCATTTCAATTTACAAATCAGTGTACATTTTACAACAAGTAAGAATGAAATTACATTGACAAGTTTTCAATTTAAAATCATGAGCATTTCACACAAAGGAAACATGATAAAAGGGTTACATGTTAAATCAAAACTCTTCTGTTCTCGCAAGTACTTTTGTACACATGCAAACCCAAGTGGTAGAATTTATGTGTTTGTGACAAGGGATTGGTATGTATAAATCCTGAGAGACAAATGTGAGAAGAAAAAGAAACAGGATGTGTAGTATTGGTGCACGTATGTCTAACCATATACATACATATTCTAAGAAACGCATATTCATTACATTCCTTTAGATACTAATACGAGGCGTGTTCAAATGAAACCCGACCATGCTGCGCCAACCGGACATTCGTAGGGTGAGCATGATGACATCACATCTGACGTAATAAGCACATACGAATGTACAAGTGCATAAGTGTTCATTCTCCCAGTATTCATTGGTTGTGCTGCAGACCGTTAAAATAATGGCCGGTGTGATAAGAAATCCGTCCAAGGTCGATCAGCGAGCGGTGATTCAGTGCTTCTATTGGTAGACTTTTAAAGAGCCTGGCGTGAACATCAATACCATCCGCTACAAAGACACACTAGACAACCTGCATACAGCCATCAAGAATAAACGAACCGGCATGCTTTCGCGTGGTGTGATTCTGTTGCACGACAATGCTCGTCCACATGTTGCGAACATTGTGCAGGAAGCGTTAGCAAGGAAAAGGTGGGAAGTTCTGCCACACCCAGTCTACAGCCCCGATCTGTCACCATGTGACTTTCATTTGTTCGAACCCTTACAAAAATCTCTAAAGGGACAACGATTCGACTCCGATGCAGAAGTCAGGGCCTCGGTGACCAAATGGTTGAATAAGCAACCAAAGTAATTTTTCTCAGACGGCATCCGCCGTCTACCCAAGCAGTGGGATGCGTGTCTGAATGCCTATGGTGACTATTTCTAAAGAACCCCAGTGAGTACTTGCTTCATAACAATTGCTGTATTTAATTCTACTACACCTGCTGATGTACTTTACATATATTTGTTATAAAGCCACTGGGACGGGTTTCATTTGAACACACCTCGTATTAATGGAAGCCTCTTAGTATGACATACTTTGGGAGAAAGGCGATAAATAAAAATCGCACGCGTGCACGCACACGGTGAAAGGAAAGGTAGGACTGTATTCTGAAGATAAGCCGGTACAAGCTGGTTTTTGGAAACAAAGAAGCCTTGGATGCTTCATTTGGAGAGTTTGGCTGACAGGACAAAGGTTACTTGAAAATTTTTCCTGGGCGAGATATTGAATGCCCCCGGGTTGAAAGCATATCGCCAATTGTGTGCTGCGTTGCGTTTTTTTTCTCCTTGGCAAGTTGAGCACACAACCTAGGGCCATAAAGTCGGCTAGGCACACATGCTTTTCGAGAAAGGTCTTTTAAGGCGGTGGACGGTAATAAAAACTGGATTTTACATATAAAATATCGATTTTTTTACTTTTGAGCTTATTTTATTAAATAATCATCGAGGAATCGATTGAGCAAGGTTTTATAACATAAAAAATGCATTTGATGTATCAAAAAGCATATTTTCTGTACTACCCCAAGCTATGATTTGCAAATTTGTACCGAAAATGCAAGATTTGTCGCTCAATAATACCTTAGTTACGCTGTCCATATCGTGGACTATGTGGTATCGATACACATGGAATTTCGTTGTCTGCCGTAATAAAGCAAATTCGAAACTATTTTTTCTCATAGCTCTGAGTGATGTGTGTTTGAAAATTTCCATAATTTTACGCTAACTTCCTTATAAGGAGTGGTCACGTGGTGACCTCTTTCCCAACCCATTGAAGACGCAAACGTAAACACCTGTTTTGATTGGTCATAACAACATTTTGGCTGCGTGCGTAAATGTGGAAGATAACAGCTATTTCCGCCCGTAAACAAAATAATTGTTTGCTGCGTGTAAAGTGGTGTTCGATATTTTTCTCTTGTTTAAATTTCAGTGAATTGTGTTCTATTACTTCAAAATGGGAAGAATAGGTAAGAGATCAAAGCAAATATCTGCTGCCAGTGTGGCAGATGGAGAACGACTGACAGTCAAAGGGAATGAATAAGGAGAATTGGAATGGGAAGGTTCAGATAGAGTACAAAAAAGGGATGCGTGAACAATAATGCGCATGAAAGGGGTGAACGATAATCCAGTGAAGCACGCTTTCTCAGCAGCAGTCCAAAGGCGTGAGTTAGAGAGTGCAGATCGCACGTACGCTAGTAGCCATGTTGAAGGCAGTACTCAAGTAGTTTAGGTGATGAATATTTCACAGACAAGGAGACGAGTTTAGGGTAATTATTAACCCGAAATATTGAATAGTGAGAATTCTTGTCTAGAAGGAGAAACGGTGTGCGTTAAATTTTATTCAGAAAGGGAAAAGGTACGTAGAGTGAAATCTGATACATACATAGACAGTAGTCCTATTCTTCAATGATGAAAGGGAAAAGAACAAACCCGGAGAGGACCGGTCTACCAATAGATAACCTAAATACTGAGAGGATATATAACAATAGACTAAGAAATTGTAAGGAAGAAAGAACAGAAATAGAGACTATAGCACCTGAGTGATCATCTATGGTTAAAAGGTCAGAAGGTGTAGATTCGATACTGAACGAGAGAGAGAGTGAGGGAAGGAATAAATATTGAGAAAGAACTTATACATTGTATATTCTGTGATGGACCAGATGTGGAGGTCAGAGCAGACAGCAATGATCCTCTCATATGTAAATAAATAGTGTTTCAATTACTATGGCATTACCTCATCGCTTACTGTGTGTGTGTGACTGTTATAATTATACAGCATATCATTGCTAGCCAAAGAGGTAAAAGAACCTGGGCAGGCAGGTGGCCCATACATTAGAACATTGATACTATGACACAGCCGGCCACATAATAGAAGTGACAACAGGCAGGCGGTCACACCAGGTCGCTTCGACAGTATGTAATTTATGGTAATGGTAAGATAGAATCAGCGGTGAATGATAAACAATGTGATGTAGTCACAACATGGAATTTTTGCATACCAGTATCCGATAGGCCTATAGTTCAAATTGCTGATCCAGTAGTGCCGTTCACCACTGGCCCAAGTCGATCTGATATAAAAATTAACTTGAGCACGAGCAAGAATGTTGCATCTCATAATACTGTCTGCGCCCAGCCTAAACCTACGTACAAAACCATTGTGGACATTTCTTTCTTCAACAACCTTCTTAAAAATGTGTGTTGCAATGTGTGTAAGCAAAGCACATTGCAAACAAGAACTGACAACACCAAGTCTAAGGGTTTCTCTCTCTTCCTGCATCTCATAATACTGTCTGCGCCCAGCCTAAACCTACGTACAAAACCATTGTGGACATTTCTATCTTCAACAACCTTCTTAAAAATGTGTGTTGCAATGTGTGTAAGCAAAGCACATTGTAAACAAGAACTGACAACACCAAGTCTAAGGGTTTTTCTCTCTCTTCCTGGAAGTTGTATGTCACACATGTGAAAAAGCAATTTCTAGAACGTACACATCTGAGAGGGAACCAGAAGGCCGTGGCCCTCGTGGACATGCAATCAACAAATCTGCTGTTCTTGGTGCCCTCATGTCTGGAATGGGCCCATCTACGTTCAATCTCGTCTGTGAGAACCTAGACCTCCCTGGCCTGCACCAGAAAACATTTCATAAATATGCAGATCAAATTTTTGATCATTTAGATAACATGCACTCTACAGTATTTCAACGTGCCGTCAGCATCATCCAAGCTGAGCACGCTAAGAGTCAGCATCGTACCATTAATAAAAAAAGAAGTCATTGACGTCGCTGTCAGCTTTGATGCAACATGGCTAACTAGAGGTCATAAGTCACTGATAGGTGTTGGCAGTGTTATCGACATCTTGACTGGCATGGTCATCGATACGCATGTTATGTCTTCCTTCTGTCACACCTGTGAGAATACTGGACAGTGGCAACTGAAAAATCTGCCTGACAAATTTGAAAAATGGAAAGCAGAGCATCAGAAGGACTGCTGCCGTAATTACGAAGGGTCAGCCGGAATGATGGAGGTAAAAGCCTGTGAAGTTCTGTTTCTTCGTTCAGTGGCAAATCACAAGCTACGCTTCACTGTTTTGCTATCAGATGGCGATTCCAAGGCCTACAACAGACTCTGCGACATCAAACCGTATGGACCAGAAGTTGACATAACAAGAGTGCGTCAACCATGTTGCAAAGCGATTAGGCACTGGACTGAGGACACTGATTACTGACTGCAGGAAACAAAAAGTCACCCTTGGGGGAAATGGCCATGGTCGTCTAACCCAAAATGCCATACGAAAATTGTGTATTTACTACACCAGGGCCATCCGCAAGCATAGTACAGCCCCAGAGATGAAACAAACAATCATGGCTTCTCTCTACCATGGGTATTCGACAAATGACAAACCCCAACATAATTTGTGTCCGCCAGGCAAAGACTCCTGGTGTTTCTATCAGGCTTCCATCGCCAAAGGAGAAGCTGCCGGACCACACGAGACCAAGGTTCACACTCCGCTAGACTACAACCTGCTCCATAAGCACTTAGCCCCTATTTATGAGCGTCATACTGATCAGCATCTGCTCAAGTGGTGTGAGCTAGGTGCAACACAAAATGCGAATGAAAGCCTACACAATGTTATATGGAGTCGTTGCAGCAAGCGGAAATTTGTGTCATTAAAAAAAGCCAAATTCAGTGTCCTTGTGGCCGTTACAGAGTTCAACTTTGGTCCATCAGCCAGTGCAGAAATAAAAAAGCTGTATGGTCAAGCATCTGGAACAAACTCAAAACGCCTTGGACAGGTGCGATTGAGGAAACATCTGGCCAACAGCCAGAAACATGAGGCTGACAAACTTGTAAAAAGAAGAAAAATTAGGCAAGGCGAGAGGAGGAGTTGCAGGAAGCTGAAGGAGGTGCAGCATATAGTGCTGGACAATTTTAAACACATTCAGCCACCCAGAATGGAGTATATTGGACAAGACAAGGCACTCGGTGACTAAAATGCATTTTTCTCAAAACTAATATTTTATTAACAAAAAATGTTATTTTTTTAAAAAACTATCTAACAGATCAGTCTGAAATTTGGCATGCATGTAGTACCCATATATATCTTTAATCAAAAAAAGCATGTGACAAATTGTTTTAATTGTCAGTCACAACATGTGTGTGCAATTTGATAAAGTTTGGTCAATGGGAAACATAAGTTTTTAGCTCTCGAAAATTGGTGAAAAAACAAATATGGCGAATTTTTTTTTTTTTTGGTTACCATGGTAACTACATTTTTTTTTACAAAATAAACTGTAGAATTTGGTTCATGGACATACACTGTGTCTATTGAGCACTTAAAAAGTTTGAAAATGTTATTAGAACAAACCGCTAATACTCGAGGCGAAATCTCAGGTTATTATTTTATGTCTAACCTGACATTGATTTTACGTGAGTATCCCTTTATTTCTTGTACAGAGACAGGTGTCCCTCGCCATTCAGGCAAATACTCGCCGATTTCGGAGGTACCCATTGCTGCTGGGTCGGCTCAGGAGCCGCCAGTCCCTGGTCGACGACACTTCTTCAAATGTTCTCGCCAGGTCTCGAGTTAATCCAGTCCAAATCCCGGTCAACGAAAATTCCTCAAATGCCGTCGCCCGGGTTTGATCCTGTATCACCCGGTCGCCAGAGCGGTGTTGTAACCACTACGCTAGCGCGGCTCCCAGGTTCCTCAATGACAGTAGGGATTCTTAGGTTGGAAACCATGAATGTGACCTCAGCTATCTTCCCTTTCCTGACTGATAGGCTTCTAGACTTCTTAGGTTTGAAGCTCATTCTGCACCAACTGACTAGTTCATCCAGGCGTGCTAACATTCTCTGGGCCCGAAAGGGGAACAAAGAATAGTAATGCTGTACCCTACCATGCATGTCGTAAAAAGCGACTAAGGAGGGTTGGGCATGGGGCTGGTTACCCCATCCCGTAAAAAACTTTTACCCAAAAAAACTTCAACGAACATGGACAAGTCAAATACAGAATATAAATAAACTCAGCCGCCCAAGACAGAAGAAGGTCCTCTGGAAAGGAGGCGCATGAAGCAGTCCAGAGAAAACCAAAAGGAGTCTGGGTTGCCGACTAACCTTTTTTCGTCTAGGAAAATCTCCACGATTGGCACCTGGAATGTTCACACTCTGTGTGAACAAGAAAAAAACTGCACATGTAGCCGCAGAAATGAAAATTACAGGATTGATATCCTGGGTCTCTGTGAGACACGGTGGAAGGGCATAGAGAGGAGACGATTGATTACAGGAGAAATGGTGTTGTCCTCAGGACATGAGGAGGAAGGAGCCCACCATTGTGAAGGGGTGGCTCTAATGCTGTCTAGGGAAGCACAGAAGGCACTTCCCGAATTATAACACTAACAGCAAGGTTTAAATCAGCCAAAAAGAAAGTAAATATAAACATCATCCAGTGTTATGCACCATCAAATGATAAAGAAGAATCTGAGAAAGAAGACTTTTACACCAGACTACAAAAAGAAAAGAATTGGACATCACAATTTTGATGGGGGGACCTAAACGTGAAAATAGGAACAGACAACACCGGCTTTGAAGAAATTATGGGATAGCATGGATTAAGTATGATGAACGAGAATGGGGAACTATTAGCTAACTTCTGTGCTTCCAATCAACTAGCTATAGGAGGAAGCATATTTCCACATAAAAGAATACATAAAGCAACGTGGATATCACCAGACCACAGAACTGAGAATCAGATTGATCACATATGCATAAGTAAGAAGTTTAGGTCATTATTGCATGATGTAAAAGTATGTAGAGGAGCAGATGTGGTATCAGATCACCATCTTCTGTAGGCTAAAACAAAATTAAAACTAGTTCTATTTTCATACCTAGATTTTGTAGGACCTCCTTATTTGTTTTCTCTTTCCATGAGATGCGCCCTGTTATTCTATATATCCACACCTCAAGAGTCTCAATTCGCTCTTCCAATTGCTTATTCATTGTCCATGTTTCTACACCATACAGTAGTGCAGAATATGTATAACATTTTTTGATTCTCAGTTTTCTGATATTTTATACTGCCCGGAATTTATCTCGAACGGAAGTAAACACAAAACTGGGCAAATTTCAACAAGCTTCAACGTCTTTTATTTGCGTTTGAAGGGATTTTTTCACATTTATCTTCATCTTTAATCGTGTTTTGTCGTATCGCCATAATGGCCGAAAACACACAGGATATGTTACTAATATGTGAACAGTGAACAAACTGTGTGATCAACCATAACTTTCTTACTTTTTCTGTGTTTCTAAATGGATTACCTGCACAAAGAGAGCAGTGAAACTGTATTGTGATAACAATTTATGTTACAAGAAGCCTTACGTAAGTCGAAGATTTTTGTTCAAAATTTCAAGTTATCTTTTTTTCCGTGTACATGTTATCTGTTATAACATAAACATAACATAAAATTAGCTAGAAAGGCATATGGATTTATATTGTTCATCCAATGTACTTTAATTTGATATATAATATGTTATACTTAACTCATGATTAGACACACATTGTCAGTAAACGTAAATTATGTATGTGTAAATTTTTGGGGCTTAAAAATAATTCCGTCCAGAGCTGAAAATAATTACGTACTGAATCAGTTAATTGTGTAGATGTCAGTATATGTCACATGTTGTTGAATGTAGCTTTACCATTCCTGTTCTCTTCTTGATTTCTGATTCACATTTGCCATCTTCTGTTATTATATGACCAAGATATGAGTAGCTCTTGACTTGTTCCAGGATTTTCCCATTTATGCTTATCTTTAATGTGGGCTTATTGTCTGTTTTGCTAATTATTATAGTTTTTGTTTTCTTAATATCGATGTCCAATCCATATTCATGACTTATACTGTTCACTTGCTTCACTAGTTCTTGCAAATCCTGTTCATCATTCAGCTAACAACACGGTATCATCTGCATATCTAAGGTTGTTTATTGAGCTTCCATTGATGTTCAGTCCTGGCATTTCCTTTATCTGTTTGAAAATGTTTTTGGTGTACAGATTAAATAGGCAGGTGGACAGCACACAACTTTGTCAAACATCTCTTTTTATGTCTATGTTTGGTGAATAATTCCTTCCAGATCTTACTGTAGCAGTTTGCTCCCAATAAAGGTTACTGAGTTATTCTTATGTCTTTTCTATCAGTACAGATGTCTTCGAGGCATTCAATTATTTTCTCATGATGGACTCAGTCAAAAGCCTTCTTATAGTCAATGAAGCACATGTACATACTTTTTTTGGACCTCTATATATTTTTCTGTTAATATTCTTATGCAAAATATTGCCTCTCTTGTTACGCTGTTCTGTCTAAAACCAAACTGCTCTTCCTGGATTTCACTGTCTACCTTACTTTTTATTCTTTCCTGCATGATTTTGAGCAGTATTTTAATTGCATGACTCATCAGGCTGATTGTTCTGAAGTCTGAACAATCTGTTGCATTAGGTTTTTTGGGCAATGTTATAAAGACTGATGTCTTCATGTCATGTGGTATATATCCTGAATTGTATATATCATTGCATAGATCTGTGATTGTATCTATACCAAAGCTCTCCACGGCTTTTATTTAACTTTACTTGTGTGTCACTTTCAAATCTTGCAATCTATTTTTCAATCACTTCCAGATGAGCAAATGCTCTGAAACTTGGCATAGTTGTGTATTCCCGATGACAAAACAATTATCAGTCAATTATTTAATATTGTAATGATGATGACATTATGAATAATTAAAGTTTTTCGTAAAGAAGTGGAAACAAATCAGGGGCCATAATCTAGTTGATTAAAAATTCAAGAGTAAGTGGTGTGCTTTATTTTTTTCTATGTGTTAGACAGGGCTGTACTCAAACATGTGTCTAGTTAAATGAAGGGGAATAATCCAAATTATGAATCAAGGGACAGTCGAGTTCGATCTCTAGATGGCCTTCAAATTGAAGAAATTGATTGCACCAAATTAACTCTTAGTATACGAGCTGCCTTTCATGACTACCATTACAGATTTTGCAATAAATAATTTATTTATAAAGATAACATAAGTGTTATATATCAAAATGTGAAGAAATGAAACCCCTACATCATGCACGTAACTAAATTGATCAGTGGTTTGAAACATGCATTCAGCTATAAATTTTTGCTATTGACGGGGATCGATCATCGGCCTCTCTAGAAGGCCGCTCGTATACTAAGAGTTAACAGGCACAAAGCCATGTAATATTGACGCTCTAAAAGAAATGGATCGCTTAAGAAATTTTAGACCAAAAATTACAATAAGTAAAAATATTGTTTATGTTTTAGTATGTCATAATTTTTCTAACACTAAAATGAAGAAAATATTTTAAGCACACGCTTTTAATGCACCAAAAACCCAAAAATAATTTTTCAAAGAGTTTATAGCTTGTAGTAAAAAAAATGTAACATCAATTAGACAAACAGCGTGGGGCGCTGATTCTGCATGAAATTAACTTCTGCTTTATACTTCATTAGACACTTATAGATAAAATATATGATAAACGCTTAAGCGCCCTACGCTTATTGTGAATTTGATGTTACATTTTTTTATTTCAAGCTATAAACTCCCCTGCAAGTCTGGAAGGAAGAGCTGGAGAAGAGAGGGATGGTCATAAGCAGCTCTAAAACAAAATCCATGGTGATATCACGAGAAGAAAGAAGACATCAGATTAAGCTGGGAGAACAGGTCCTGGAGCAGGTCGACCACTTTAAATACCTCAGAGCTATTATAGACCGAAAGGGAGGCATCAAAGAAGAGTTGGCCACTCGAACAGCAGCAGCTGGGAGACTTTTTCAGGCCATAAATCGAGGATTCCTCAGCAAGAGAGAGGTTGGTAAGAAAACAAAGATGGCTGTATACCGCGCCACCTATGTCCCAGTCTTGACATATGGATGCGAGTCATGGGCAATGACTACAACCCATAAAAGCCAGATCCAAACCTCAGAAATGAGGTATCTGAGGAAGGTGGTTGAAGTAACAAGAAGAGACATGGTACGCAATTAGACGATACGTCAAGGCCTTAAATCCTACCCCCTGCAGACCCAAGTAGAACAGTCCCAATTAAGATGGTTTGGCCATGTCTGCAGAATGGGAGAAGATCGGATACCACGACAAGCATGGGAAACAGAGCCAAGGATCCAGACCCCGAGGACGACCCAGAGTCCGCTGGGAGGACAACATTAGACAATCTTTGAAGGACCGAGGACTAGAATGGAACCAGGCCAGGAGGAAGACAGCCGATAGGATAGTCTGGCGCTCTCTCTTCCAAACCTCTACACCTCACGGTAGAAGGGGAATGACTAAGTAAGTAAGTAAGTAAGCTATAAACTCCTTTAAAAATTACTTTTGGGTTTTTAATGCATTAAAAGCGTGTGTTTAAAATATTTTTTTATTACGCATTATTATGTTGTCCATGTCTGCTGATTTTCCTTTTTGTATTGCATTCTCTACTTCTGATCTGAGAATGTTTGGGCCTTCATTAGAATCTGGTGATGGTTTTTTACCTCTGTTGTCCTCGAATAGTTCTTTTACGTACTCTGCCCATCTGTTTGATATGTCTTTCTCATCAAGTAAGATTACACCACTTTTGTTCTTGATACAGCCTCCTCCTTGGGCAAATCACGACCTATTTGATAATTTCTTCATGCATATCTCTCACTGGATACAGAAATCAACAGCCGCATTGGCAAAGCTGCAGCTACCTTTGCCCGCCTCACATCACGTGTTTGGGGGAACTCTAAACTCACAATGAAGACCAAAGCTGCGGTATATAATGCCTGCGTCACCAGCGCACTCCTATATGGCAGCGAGACCTGGACGACCTATGCTAAGCAAGAAAGAAGGCTCAATACCTTCCATTTGCGGTGTCTACGCCGCATCCTCGGCATCTCGTGGAAAGATAAAGTGACAAATGTCGAGGTGTTGTCACGTGCTGGCCTTCAAAGTATGTATACGCTTCTTAGACAACGCAGACTTCGCTGGCTTGGCCATGTTCGCCGCATGGAAGATGGTCGCATCCCAAAAGATATCTTCTACGGACAATTAGCAGATGGCAAGAGAACAGTTGGGCGACCACAGCTGAGGTTCAAAGATGTATGCAAGAGAGATATGAGGGCACTGGACATGGATCCAGCAACATGGGAGGATGAAGCTGCCGATAGCACTAAGTGGCGATGCTATTTACGGCGCCACCTCAGATTGGGCGAAGAGAGGCTCACACAAAAAGCAGAGGTGAGAAGAAAACGTCGAAAGGAGCACCAGGAAAATAAGCAGCTGAGGGCTGTCACCTCAGGGGTGCATTCCCATAGTCAGTTATGACTGAAGGGGCTATTATTATTAGCATATCTCTTGTCATGTGCTTTGCTATTTCCTTGCATTTTGTTTCTATCCACTGTTCTTTTGCTTGAAAGATGGAAAAGCAGCTGGTCCTGAATTCCAACAGAGGCCATCAAAACATATATTGATTCCTCTACAGAGATATTATACGAACTACTTGGCAAAGTCTGGGAGAGAGAACGAACGAACTAACAAACTTTATTTTCGAAGGGTTAAGAATTGGGCGCGCAGGCCCGTCTAACATTCTGCCCTTCCACTCTCATTTATCTTGCATACTATATCCTTTCATTCCCACATGTTACTTTAGCATTAATTTAAAGGCAATGCAACATTATAAAGTTAACATAACACCATTCATTTACAGTATGCAATCATAATTTTAAAAAAAGAGAAGAAATACCAAGTTGCTTAAGAAGGGAAATTTACAAGAGTGCACAACTTATAGAGGAATAATGTTACTATCAGTGCCAGGAAAAGTATTAAACAGGAGTATCCTCGAGATTAAAAGAGTCCATAGACAAGCAACTGAGAGATGAACAAGCAGGTTTTCGACAAAACAGATCCTGTACAGACGAGAGAGCCATATTGAGAATAATAGTTGAACAAAGTCTGAAATGGAATTCACCATTATACATCGGATTCGTGTTAGAAAGACTTAAATTGCATGCTGACGAAAAGATCAGAGAAGAACAAGCGGGTTTCAGGCCGAAACGATCATGTATTGATCAAATATTCACACTAAGAACAATTATAGAAGAATCAGTGGAAAGGCAATCGCCACTTATTATCACCTTCGTCGATTTTCAAAAAGCCTTTGATAGTCTACACCGCCCATCATTGTGGAAGATACTTACAATCTATGGTTTTCCAACAAAATATGTGAATATAATCAAAGCGCTATATGACAATGCAAGATGTTGTGTTAGAACAAATAAAGGGAATACAGAATGGTTTACAGTAGAAACAGGGGTGAAACAAGGCTGTATTATGTCACCACTACTTTTTGGAATAGCTATTGATTGGGTTATGAGAAACTATACCCACAATGAACAATTGGGTATAAAATGGACAAATGGAAAATTCCTGGGGGACTTGGATTTCGCAGATGATGTAGCATTCTTAAGTTCAACACCAAGGCAATCCCAAGAAGCAATAAATAATTTGTGTCATCTCTCGATTAAAATAGGTCTCCAAATAAATGCCTCTAAAACTAAAGCTATGAACTTTTCTAAGGAGACCTTTGATATCATCTTGAACGGGGAAAAACTACAGAAAGTTGAAAGTTTCAATTATTTAGGCAGTAAAATGACTCAGGATGGTGACACAACAAGAGAAATCCATACTAGAATTGCTTTGGCAGCTAGCGCCTTCAATAGATTATCTAACATTTGGAAATTACGATCATTGAATATACATACCAAGCTTCGTCTGTTTAATTCAAATGTTATCTCAGTGTTAACATACGGCTGTGAGAGTTGGAAAATAACAAAATCATTGGAGAACAAGCTGAATACATTCGAGAACAAATGTCTTAGAAAACTCATGAACATCAGTTGGAAAGAATTCAAGACTAATCGACAAATAAGAGAAGACTCTAGGCAGAAATATGTCTCCGACTATATAAGGAAAAGACGATGGTCTTATATCGGTCATGTCCTACGAATGCAAAACAACAGAATACCACTACAGGCGCTCACTTGGGTTCCTGAGGGTAAGAGGAAAAGAGGAAGACCAAAAGAAACACTCAGAAGAACAATAATAAGAGAAGGAAGAACGTTGGGCCTAAATAATGTGCAAGAGCTAAGAGGAGTGGCGTCACAACGAACAACCTGGAGAGCACTGGTTTCTGCCTTATGCGCCGTGTTTGGTGCTTAAAGAATTTATTATTATTATTATTATTATCGGATTCGTGGACTCTGAAAAGGCATTTGACAGTGTAGACAGAGAATTACTTTGGAAATTGATGAGGCATTATGGAGTTCCCATGACGATCATTAATTTAATAAGGAAGACCTATGAAGACATGACATGCAGAGTTCTTACAGAACCGTTTAGGATTAGAACAGGAGTGAGACAGGGATGCCTCTTGACTCCATTTCTTTTCTTACAAGCAATAGATTGGGTTATGAAAACATCGACATCACACAATGGAAATGGAATCCAGTGGAATCTGACTAAACAGCTTGATGATCTAGATTTTGCAGATGACTTGGCTCTTCTATCCCATAACCATAATCAGATGCAAGAGAAAATGAGAATTCTCGATGAGAGATCACAAGTGGGCCTGAAAATACACAGGGAAAAGACAAAGATTATGAGAATAAATGCAAGAAATGATAACAAGGTTGAACTTGAAGAAACACCACTAAAAGATGTAGAATCGTACACATATCTTGGAAGTAATATAAAGTTGGAGGGACAGACAATGATATCAAAATAAGAATACAAAAAACAAGAGGAGCTTTCATTGCATTTGGAAACATGGAGAACAATAGAAATCAAGTCCAACGCGAAAATAATCTTCAACTCAAATGTGAAGTCAGTCCTGTTGAATGGCTTCCTAGACATAATAATAATAATAATAATAAATTCTTTAAGCGCCAAACACGGCGCATAAGGCAGAAACCAGTGCTCTCCAGGTTGTTCGTTGTGACGCCACTCCTCTTAGCTCTTGCACATTATTTAGGCCCAACGTTCTTCCTTCTCTTATTATTGTTCTTCTGAGTGTTTCTTTTGGTCTTCCTTTTTTCCGCTTACCCTCAGGAACCCAAGTGAGCGCCTGTAGTGGTATTCTGTTGTTTTGCATTCGTAGGACATGACCGATATATGACCATCGTCTTTTCCTTATATAGTCGGAGACATATTTCTGCCTAGAGTCTTCTCTTATTTGTCGATTAGTCTTGAATTCTTTCCAACTGATGTTCATGAGTTTTCTAAGACATTTGTTCTCGAATGTATTCAGCTTGTTCTCCAATGATTTTGTTATTTTCCAACTCTCACAGCCGTATGTTAACACTGAGATAACATTTGAATTAAACAGACGAAGCTTGGTATGTATATTCAATGATCGTAATTTCCAAATGTTAGATAATCTATTGAAGGCGCTAGCTGCCAAAGCAATTCTAGTATGGATTTCTCTTGTTGTGTCACCATCCTGAGTCATTTTACTGCCTAAATAATTGAAACTTTCAACTTTCTGTAGTTTTTCCCCGTTCAAGATGATATCAAAGGTCTCGTTAGAAAAGTTCATAGCTTTAGTTTTAGAGGCATTTATTTGGAGACCAAATTTTAACCGAGAGATGACACAAATTATTTATTGCTTCTTGGGATTGTCTTGGTGTTGAACTTAAGAATGCTACATCATCTGCGAAATCCAGGTCCCCCAGGAATTTTCCATTTGTCCATTTTATACCCAATTGTTCATTGTGGGTATAGTTTCTCATAACCCAATCAATAGCTATTCCAAAAAGTAGTGGTGACATAATACAGCCTTGTTTCACCCCTGTTTCTACTGTAAACCATTCTGTATTCCCTTTATTTGTTCTAACACAACATCTTGCATTGTCATATAGCGCTTTGATTATATTCACATATTTTGTTGGAAAACCATAGATTGTAAGTATCTTCCACAATGATGGGCGGTGTAGACTATCAAAGGCTTTTTGAAAATCGACGAAGGTGATAATAAGTGGCGATTGCCTTTCCACTGATTCTTCTATAATTGTTCTTAGTGTGAATATTTGATCAATACATGATCGTTTCGGCCTGAAACCCGCTTGTTCTTCTCTGATCTTTTCGTCAGCATGCAATTTAAGTCTTTCTAACATCATGCAACATAATAATTTTCCAGGTACTGATAATAGAGATATACCACGCCAGTTATTACAGTCTGATAGATCACCTTTCTTCGGTAACTTTACAATAATACTGTCTTTCCATTGTTGTGGTGGTTGTTCTTCTCTCCATACTTCATTTATAATATCTAAAATTCTCAAGAGGTTGTTGTCATTAACTGCTTTAATCATTTCCCCTGAAATTTCGTCAACTCCAGCAGCTTTAAAATTTTTTAATCTTTTAACGGCTTGTTTGATCTCGTCCAGCGTGAATTCATCGCAAGTTATTGGCAAGGTGGTTGTGGATGTTTCATTATTAAAATCAGGTGTTACTGTTGGTGGTGGTCTGTTTAGCACCTCCATGAAGTGCTCAGCCCATCTCTTCATTTGTTCTTTTTCTGTTGGTATTGAATTCCCTAATTTACCTTTAACAGGTGTTTCCATAGCAGTAGGCTGGTGACATAGTTGTTTTGTAATTTGATAAAGGCACCTACTATTACCAGTTCTTGCAGCATTTTCAGCTTCTACGGCCAGTTCATTGATGAAATGTCTTTTATCTCTTCGAGTTTTTGTCTTCACTTCTTTATTTAACAAGTTATAAGTTAGTTTGCAAGATTCAACTGCATTATGTGTACTTGCTGCTAGTAGTTTAAGTTTTGCTGTTTTCCTTTCTTGTATTTTATCCCAAGTATCTTCTCTCATCCATTTTTTCTTTTTATGTACTAGGTATCGGTGGTCGCTACAGCTGCTTCTGTCATTGCTGTTCTCAGTTGTTCCCATTTAGTATCGATTGTCTTGGTGGTGATATCGTTGTCAATTTTGCCTAAAGCATCGAAATAGTTGTTCATTTTGACATTATATTCCTTCTTTATATCATTTGATTGCAGTCTGTGTACATCTATTCTTCTATTTTTTATTCGGTTGGTATAACTTCTTCAGTTTAATTCTCATTTTAGCTATGCAGAGGTTATGATCGCTTCCGATCTCTGCACCTCTGTATGCTCTGACGTCTTGAACTGATGAGCGAAATTTAGCGCTTATGCAGAAGTGATCTATCTGGTTCTTAGTTCTGCCATCAGGTGAATTCCATGTTATCTTGTGGATATTCTTATGTGGAAAGATGGTGTCTGCCACAACGAGGTTTGATATTTCACAAAGTTCTAGAAGTCTTTCGCCATTTTGATTCAAACAGCCTATGCCATGAGTACCGAGATATCTTTGTACTCCATCGTTGTTGTCACCTACTTTGGCGTTAAAATCACCCATGACTGCTATTATGTCATGCTTGGGTATTGTGTTGATGGTACTTAGAAGTGCTTCATAGAAGTCATCTTTTGTGGTATCAAGAGCGTCGTTAGTTGGTGCATAACATTGTACAATTGAGAGCTTGAAAAATCGTGTCTGAAATCTAGCTAATATTAGCCTCTCATTGATAGGTACCCAGCTGATAAGCGATGCTGCTGCTTTCTGTGTCATTAGGATGGCTACTCCCTCTGTGTGACGATTATCATTACTACCAGAGTATATAATTTGCTTTTTTTCTTCTGAAATATATTTTATGCCCTTCCCCGTCCATCTACACTCGCTGACACCCAATAAGTCCAACTTATAATTATCCTAGACATGGAGAGCAACAAAAACAACCAGAAAGCTACAGACTTTTATAAACTGGATCTTGCGTAGAATAGAAGGACTGAAATGGTATGACAAAGTCACAAATGTGGAATTGATGACAAGAACCAGACAAGTGCCAGTGGAACAAGACGCTTGCGACATTGAGGAAACGTGTTGATAGCATTACAAGGCAGTCCTTGTTCTGGAATCCACAGGGAAAGAGAGGCAGAGGTAGACCAAAAAACAAATGGAGAAGAGAACTGGATACAGAGGTGAAAATGTTGAGGAAAACATGGAAAGAACTTGAGCGGATGGCACGGGACAGGAGGACTTGGCATGTGTTTGTCCTATTTTGGCATGTGTTTGTGTTGGCCTATTCTCCTCAGAGAGCTAAAGGGTATTGTTGTTGTGTGTTGATTCTCATGCCTTTCTGAGTAGAGAATCTCCTACCACAGGTACTTGGAAATTCCAGCCGTTGATCACGACTCAGAGTCTGTGTACCTTGTCTGGTCGATTCCAATTAATCACCTGTGGATTCATCATTCTCCCCCCACTTTCTGTGAATCCTGGGGGCATGTCTGTTGGAGTTTTATTGTTACTTAATAATGTTACTCTATATAAAAGATTTCCAGTTTACTCAAGTGTTTGCCTTTGTGTGTTTATTCTTAAAGGAGAAATCCCTCACCCAGACACCGATCACCACAACCAAGGTATTCACCAGTCAGGTAAGAAATACGTTGTTGATTTTGAGCAGGGATTGTTAAATTCTGGTTTACTCACCTTTTTTCCCCCCATTTAATTGAGAAATAACATAATTCCAGACCATAAGGACTTTTATTTTTGAATATGTGCCCTAATATAATTGAAGGACCTTGTGTCTAGGTTGGACGGTGGGAGCCTAGCTAAAGCGAGGCAAAACTGAATTTATTTTTTAAAATGTGGATTGTGAAGGTAAGCTTTGCAAAGCCACAGTAACAATACGAGCTGTTATAATATTCTGTTTTTATTGTTGCACAGAGCAAAAATGGCAATCCAATAAACAGCAGGAGTAACAATATGACTTTTTAAGAAACAAGTAAAATAAGTTGTCCAGTGTTCAACGTTTTCCTTTCTATTCCCTTCCACCTTATTTTGTAGTTCCAAAATGTCAGTTTTATAGTTGTACATTTCTGCTGCCACCTATGTAGTTCTTCATTGTTTAGTCTTTAAATATCCCAGGTGTTTTATCTAGAGATTTTTCTAGAAGAAAGCGGATGACTCAGCCGCTCACACTTCTTTTGGCTTTCTATGCGTTGCATCATATGCCTCCTTACCAGAAACCTTGACTTGGATAGTTTAATTATTTATTTAAACTCTTTAATTGACGTCCATGTTGTTGTTGAAGTTTCTACAGGATTGAATGGTCAGGCCCATGCCCAACCCTACTTAGTCACCTTTTGACATGCCTTGCAGGTTCTGTGTTATTTTTTGCTCCCTTTTCAGGTCTTTGTAATATATGGGCTGTCAGCTTTAATTTTTGAGAAATAGATAAGGAATCATTTTGATAGATCAAATGCACAAAAATAAAATTACAAAAGTGAAAAATAGATATATCTAGTCGTGAATCAAATATATGAAATTAAATATTTATTAAAATGTACATAAGTAATTAGAAATGTTCTATTTCCCTGTATCTAGTATGGAGTAAATGATAAGGGAAGACTTTACTAACAAGCAGATGGCAACAATTAAATATATTATCTACGGTAGTAGACATATAAACTGATCAGGGGTTGAAAAAAATATTTTTCTTCAGTTTTAAAAACAGCATAAATGTGACTATTTTAAAGGGTTTCTACCTTCTTGTTTTATGGTATGTTGAATTTAGGAGGACTTGGTTTGTTTTGAAATAAAATATAACAAATTTAGTTTTTCATCAGAAAAGTACATCACAAGTAAAGCTTACTAGATCTGCAGATTAGAGGTAGGAAAACCGGTACAGGTTACATCCCTATTACTGGGCTGCATTTGGAAGTTTTATGTTTTACTGTCAGTACTTCCTGAAAAGAAATCATTCAAATGTCTCACTTATAGACCACAGTGGCATCTCAGCTAATACTGTATAGATCAGGGATTCTTAACCTTTTCCCCTTTACACCTTCCAGAGAGTGAAAAATGTTCACACCTCCCTCTCTTCCCCAGATTAATCAATTAACCAATAAAGACACAATTAAGATGTTACTACAGGGATTTTATGGTTTGTCAATACCTCACATACATGAAGGGGACCGTAGACACAGCAAGAGAGATGAATGCAGTCAGCAACCCATAGCTTGACTGCTTGCATCAGGGTCAGCGAACCAGAGCTGACCAAGACCCTACTCCACCTCCAAGTGGTGGTCCTGGAAACAGGCTGCATCACTGCAGTCTGGCAGAGAGAGTAGGGATCGAAGAGGGAAGGCAAACCCAGTCCCAAAACATACAGTGCGGAAGTCGGATGTGTCAGCCGAAAGGCGCAGCTTCGCTGTAAATGGCGACACAAACTAACAAATGTCCTTTTCAGGACGAACGAGGAAGAAAAAGAAGACATACATGAAGAAAAATAGAAGAATATATAAAAACATTGGGTAGAGATCTTAGCTGATTGAAGCAGCACATAACAAAAAATATCCCGTCGTAAATATGTACGAGGGTCGTTCAAGTCAAACCGGGACTTTTGTTTGTACAAACTAAAAGAACAAATTTGTAGGAGTGAAATTGCCATTTATTTTTCGATATAATCTCCTGCAACATTTATACACTTATCCAAGCCTTTAATTAATGCTTGAAAAGCTTTAGCGTAGAAAGATATGTCAGTACTCCTGAATCATTGTAGGACATTGCTTCACTTCGTCATCAGTGCTAAAATGCTGACCTCCCAGGAACTCTTTCAGGGGTCCAAACAGGTAGAAGTCGCTCGGAGCGAGGTTTGGGCTGTAAGGGGGATGTGGCAATACCTCCCACCCGAGTTGCTGTAATTTGCACGTGGTGTGGTGAGCGGTATGTGGTCCTGCGTTATCCTGTAGAAACAGGACGCCTTTTCTTATCAAACCAGGCCGTTTTTACCGCCGATGGTTATGCACATCACTTAGAATGCGACAGTACTCTTCACTGTTGATAGTGGCACCACGGGGTAGAAAATCCACGTGAATAATGTCACATTTGTCCCAGAAAACACTCGCCATCACTTTCCCAGCAAACGCAATTTTCCGAAATTTTTGTGTGCATGGATGCTCGTTTTGATTCCGGAGTGAAATGATGCACTCAGGTTTCATCACACGTAACGAAGCGATTCAGAAAATTCTGGCCTTCCCTGCCAAAACGATCCTTCAACTCAGTGCAGACTTGAACTCTTCTCTGCCGGTCAAAAGCGGAAAGCTGTCTTGGCACCCAAAGTGCACTAACTCTGTTGTCCGCCATTTTCATTATCTATCAGGGACTGACCCGTGACGCGTACGTCACCTAACGGTAATAACGGTAACGGTAATACGAGTAGGTCACACCTGTTACTTACTACTATCAGTAGCACCACCACGCTAGCATTCCTTCCTGTACTTCCAGAACAAAAAGTCCCGGTTTGACTTGAACGACCCTCGTAGATGAAACATTACAACTAGTTTAAAACTGCCTGATTTCTATCAGGCTTTGCAGTAAGGGGGATTCACTTCTCACAAAGCAAACGTGTCAGGGTCAGTGAATCATTTCAGAAGATTATACTTAGCATGTAGTCTTTAGACATATTTTATACTCAGTAAATATTATGTTAAAACTACAACACAAATGATTATTCACAGTGTCATGTATGGAGTTAGTGCGAGCATATAATATAATTAGATATATATGGAGTTAGTGTGAGCGTATAATATAATTAATGTAGTTAATGCGAGCATATAACATAATTAGACATAAATGGCGTTAATGCAATCTTATAATATAACTAGCAATAACCCGTCAAAATTGACAGGTTTTTAATTGCAGCCATCTTATCATTTTGATCCATAATAATAAGTCTGCAGTACTTTAAATTAAAATTTTGTCTTGAAGAAACAATAAAAAACTTTCGTTTTAAGGTTATTTTTAAGAAAACGATGAGTTAAATCCGTTTCCCGAATGAAACTGGACAGAGTATCTTGATTGTCTGTTGATTTAATCTGCATCTCCGCACATTCCTGTCTCCAGTTCATGTACAGTTTATCAATTGTGTTGTTGGCTTCTTTCCATAATCAAACTGTTCATGCACACCATCAGTTGCGCACAGTTCTATTTTCAGGAGAGTACATATAAGGGAATTAATACAATTATTGCACCCCTTAGCTGTGGTTGAAAGTTAATGTACTCTCTCGAAAATAGAAAAGTGCGCAAATGACGGTGTGCAATGATGTGACCAACTGATTAGACATAATTAGACATGTATGAAGTTAATGCAATCTTGTAATATAATTAGACATATCCATTTAACTTATTGATTAGAAACTTCAAAGATATTCATCATTATTCATCTCTAAATTACCAGTGAAGCTCTAAATAAGCTTGCAAGGGAAGTTTATACATTGTAGTATGACACTGCACTGCCTGCGTGATGTTATTAAAATAATCAGTTTTATCGAAATAACTTATTTTGCCTATTAGTTTATTTATAGGGTTTTTGCTGTGCTTCTGTTATGTTTCCTAAATTGTAAGTTAATGTTCCATTTTTCACTTTAGGCGTCGCATTTCTCCAATACCTCGCCGAAGGCGTTCATCTACATCACCTGGCCGACCAGCAGCACACTCGCCTTTCCGTGGACGAAAGGCATCTCCATCTTCATCTCCATCCCCAAAGAAGAGACAGCATTCACCAGTATCAGTATCCCCACCACCAGTCAAACCAAGGAGGAAACCCCCTCCCAAATCAGAATCAGATGATGAGAGTTCTTCTGAATCTGAACCTTCACCAAAAGTGCGTGAAGTACCAAAGGTTAAAGGTGCCCAGAAGTCTAGGTCACCTAAAGAACCAGTTAAAAAGAGGAAAGAGGAATCATCATCTTCTGACTCTGATAGCGAGGATGACTCAGAAGAGTCTGGTTCACCTCCTGAACTAAAGAAACCTAAAATGTCTTTCCCACCTGCAAAGAAAAGAAGATCACCCTCTCCCCCTAGCATAAAGAGGGTATCTAAGCCTGTGTCTAGGTCACCTCAGAGAAGTGGTAGATCAGAAAGGCCACCCCTGTCTCGAAGTCCTGGTCGGGGTAGTAGGTCAAAAAATGAATCTCCTTTGCGGCAAGCTCAGAGAGGATCATTTGATGGCGGTGATCGTCAAAGAGACAGGAGAGACAGTGTTGGATCTCCACCAAGAAGGAGACAAGCAACATTTTCCCACTCACCTAGAGGCAGAGGTAGAAATATCTCTCCTTATAGATCATCTCCTCCAAAGAAAGCAGCATTTAAACAAAGGTCATTTAGCCCTGAAATTAGATCAAAACCACAGCAGCGTCGACCTGTTTCCCCATCAGGCAGCAGCAGTAGCTCAGAAAATGAAGCCCCCAGAAGACCGAAAGACAAAGACGATGGTAAGAAAGATGTGCGGGTAGGCAGCAAATGGAGCCAGAGTCCATCACCCTCTAGAAATGCCCCACCTCTAAAGAAACGCAAAGACTTATCACCAAGTCCTGCTCCTAAAGCTCGTGGCAGAGATGAAGAAAAGTCCAGAGGATCAAAGCGTGATCGTTCTTCACCACTTAGTCCATCTCAGGCCAGCAAGGAAAGGTCTAGACAGCGAGAGAGTAGAGATGAAGAAGATCGTAAGAGTGATTCCAGGAAAAGACGGGATGATGACTTGAAGGAGAGGGGCAGAAGTGCTAGCCCATCTCGAAATGGCCGTGACCTACAAAGCACACCAGTGAAACCTGACAAGCCAGTTCCTTCAGGCAGTGAAAGTGATTCAGGGGTAAGATTTTTACTGAAGTTTTATTGTTTCCAAATTTTGCTGTTGTGAAAGTAGCATATGTGTACCTTCAACATTTTTTCATGTTTAAAAGACGAGATGTTAATGTGTGTTTGCACTAATAAATAATGTGCTGATTTTTACATTTATGTTTAAAGAAAAGAGTTTCAAAGAATGTGACCCGTTTGCTTCTAGATCCCAGCAGCTATTTCAAAAACGTTTTTGAAATAAAGGTGTGCAAATAGGCAGCATGGGCTAATTGACGGAGCTAATATATTTTAGATGTTCCATCTTTATTGCTTATAAGCTGTTGTTGTCGTTGCCACTGTTTCACATCTAGGTACTTATATATCATGTATCACACTTCTAAATAGTTATGACTAACTTTATTAAAGAGAACATTAATGTGGAAGGAAGAAACAAATGCTGCAATGATCACCATCAATACTTTTCACTCCCCATGGAACACAGACCTTCAACAAATATACCCCATATGTTCTTGTCCTGTGCCATCCATTTAAGGTCTTTTTATGTCTTCTTTACCCCTTTCATGCTTGTCTCCAGAACAGGGACTGCCATGTCATTCTGTCAGCTGGTTATCTTTGTGTGTGTCCTATGCAGTGCCAGCTTCTTCTCACATCTTTTTTCACTAGTATTTGTTTGGTTCTTCCTATCAGTTCCATGCTGATGCAGCGTTGAAAAAGCAAGCACAATCCTTGAAGCACAGTGTCTGATGTTAGGAATACATGATAATACAGACATAGTTACAAAAAAAAACTTAAGATAGAATAACTATAACAGCTTCAGATGGTATGACAGAATGGGACGACCCTTCTTGATCTCTGTTTCACTATAGCAGTATCAGTTACATTTTTGTACTGATTTTTATTGCATGCTTTCAATTGTCGCACTTTCTTTCTCTGCTATGGGTAGCAGATATTTGGTATTTTCATTCTTACACCCCTCTCAGAGATAAGTCATCACGTCTGTTTGTTACCTGTTCCTTCCCTAAACATTTGCATGAGCAGATGAGATAATATTATCGACAACCATGTTGGTTAATATCGGCAGTGGCAGACATCAGCTTAACACTAAATCGCTCAGCGTATTTGCTTAATTGCTGAATCGGCGAGACTGCGCTCGTCGCCAAGCTGGTAATATGGGATGACCCATTTTGGACAAGACATGACTGACAAGATTACTTTTGATAAAGTAATAAGATGTTACATCTTACAACACATTGCTGAGAGAGTTTACCGATGTGTTTGTGAGTTGGTACACAAGGCATCGGAGGTTTGATTGCCATATATGGGAAACGTGACCTTTGCATCACGCGCAAAATTATTCGATGTCGGAATATTTTGAAATTAACAACATCCAACATTTTTGTTTGAAATAATTTGAGCTTTTGCTTAGCTTCATAACAAACAGATGCAGAGGAGGACAGTGAATACAATCTGACACGTTTCAGAGTTAAGACACTGAGATTCACGCTTTCCAAGACAAAACCAGACCCTGCCAGAGTGAAGCCTAGAATTTAGAATTTCCATTTATCAGACCGGACTTTGTGGAACAATCTTGAAGGACTTACATAGCCCAGAAAAACCATCTAAGGAAGGCTGAGGAAACTGAAACACATGGAGTCATTGAGGGAATTATCATATAAAAGTAACGACCCCAAAGTCGAATCACATTGAAATTTGGCACACACATTAGTCAAGTTTCAGCGAGTAAAAAGCCATTATCTGTTTTCATCAAAAGAAAGTCTGTTAATGTTTTTGTCATGCCTCGACTGTCGTCACAAGAGCGATGGCAAGCTGTTGGTATGCTCAGCAGTGGAATGGCGACCAGAGAAGTTGCCAGACATTTCAATTGTGACCAGTCCACTATAGTGAGGCTGAACCAGCGATTTCGGGCGACAGGTACCACCAATGACCACCCCACTGTAATGACGGTATTAATGATGGCTGTGACTGAATGACAGTGAGTGCGACTTTTGTTTCTACACCTAGGGTTGGCAACTGCTTAGGAGCCGGTTCTGAATTGTCTCATGTTTAATAATACGGCAAATTTGGGTTAGTAAATGGATCAGAAATGTAAAATCAGTGGTTTCATGTATTTTAAATTTAGCACAACGAGTTGCGGTTCATAAACTAATGCGATGCGTTTTTAATGGCGGCTAGTATATAAGCTGCCAAAGTGAACTATTTTCATAAAACCTACTATCATTCAATGATGAACATTTTCTTTTAAACTATTCAATTATTTTAACCCTTGTTAAAACTAAATGATTATTAAATCTGGTAATTGTTAATATACAAATTTAACTTCGATTTATCATTTTAAATGTACTGCATGTTTGTCTCAGTCAAATTACTAAACACACTCTAAACAGTGCTATACCAGAATAATAAGAATTACACTGAGTAAATCAGGGTGGAGGCTTAACGAGCTGAAACTAATACAGTTGACATTAAAAAATCCGGCCATCGATAATCCGGTTCCTTCAGATTTCCAGCATGGATTTCGGAGCGCATTTTTAAATTTACCGCGTTGGCGCGCCACTGTTTTCTGGAGCAGTTTATGTTTTGATGCAGCTGTTGGGTCTTGCTTGCACATGTTAACAGGCATTCCTGCTCATTCCTTCTCATTTTATCATTTATTTGCTGCTGTTTAGCCCCATTATGGATTCAGCAAATAAAAGAAGTGGTGTAAAACGTAAACATCATGCATTGTCGATCGCAGATAAAGTGTACAGGTAGTCATTTTCTGTTAAATATATACAGAATATATAACCATAAAAAATCCGGCACTCCTCAGGTCCGGAGGTTGCCGGATTTTTGAATGTCTACTGTAATTGCTTAATCCTTCACAAAAGTTGTCAGCAGATCATAGAGGTAATGTGCTCAGCCAATGCAGCATTGTTTCGCTTTTCTGAATATCTTGTGAATACTCCCTTGAGATAGAAGCATCTTTATTCTTCTATCTACAATTCTGCCAAGAGTAATCTTGTGCGAAGATAGACACCTTTGAGGCCCATATTAGATAATCTTAAGTTTTGGCTACTGTTGGACCACTACTGCAAAGCAGGGGAGGCAATACCGTCTGTGGTGGGTTTTGATGTTATAAGTATTAGTTATTGTTATTATTTGTCTACAGAGTGAGGTCAAGCTATGTAAGCCCCTGATTCTAATAGTTGATGGTGGTGTATTCTCAGGGGACCTAACTGCTACCACCCGGTGATCTCACTCTGTGATATATTTTGAACCTATTTATTTGATTTGACTAGTGTCTAGGGGAATGAATGTATGATGTGATGTTGATAACATACATATACAACTGTAACTCAAGATAAGAAACTCAAGTAAAACAGTGGTTAACTTTTTTTAAAAATTAAATCTGTTTTTACAGTTTTATTCTCCTGAACCTCAAATTCTTTTGGAACAGGAGTAAAATTCAAACAATTAATAAAGGTAGTTTTATCTATCAATATGTATATACAGTTTATTAAATAAAAAGGACTTCTTGTCCATACTAAGTGTTTAATAAACAAATTCCTATAATGTATCCCTTTCTGACAAACTGGTGTATTATAATATATCACTAGTTAGAGAGACTGATGTCCTCATCACTTCACTCGAAATGTATTAATAAAATAAGTGTGGAGAATAATTAAATAAAATGTCATAAGCCCAAAAATATGGGGGCTTATCTGATGGTCTTGTTGAAAATGGAAGTCTTCCTGATGATACTGCCCACTCTTCTTCACAAGAGGGTCTCCTGGAGTAAATAAGTAACTTGCTGTAATAACTGCCCACTCTTCTACACAAGAGGGTCTCCTAGGATCATCTGATATCTGGTTTCTTCACATATACCAGACAGAATGCCTAGTATTCAGCATCTCCAGTTATGTTTGACATGATAATAGACGATTCAACCCTGCAACAATGAAATAATGCCTTCCTAAATATACTTTATAAATATATCTCCACATTTAACAAATATCAACTTCAAACATTTCTGGTGATCAGCTACTATTGCTAATCCATAGCTTCAGTCTCTAACTTTTTGTGATTTCATCATCCTCAGTGGGTACCTGCTCTTCTCCACATATCTTCAACGCCTCTGTCACTTAATCTTTGTTATCGTTCATCTCTTCAGTATGGAACCGCGCTAGCGTAGTGGTTACAACACCGCTCTGGCGACCGGGTGATTCAGGATCAAACCCGGGCAACAGCATTTGAGGATTTTTCGTCGACTGGGATTTGGACTGGATTAACCTTTAGCATGCTGCAAAAAAATTCTGAAAATTTGCCCTGCAGCTGCATTCTTTTTCACAACGCCCCATTTTTATAGTGGGTGACTAGTAAATTCTATAGTTTTTTTGTTTTTTGGTCAATTGCTATCATGTTTGGACTGTATAGAAATGAATGAATGATGAATCTGATGATGTAAATTTTGTTTGTGTACATGTTAGATGAGATAGGAAGAGAGGAAAGGAAAGATGAAAAAAATGGGGAAAAAATGTAAAATAATAATAATAAATTTTTTTTTAAATTTTAAAATTAAAAAAAAAAAATTTAAAAAAAATAACCAGCAAACGAAGGGTCCATATCCCTTGCATCTCAGTGAAAGTCATTTGACCAATAGACCAATACAAATCAAATGGCGATCTTTTCGTTACACCCATCATCAGTAGCAAAGCAACAAACGCCCTCGTCAGCAGTGACATTCGGCCGTAATCCTAAACCTTTCCGATATTCCTAATCCTAACCCCTAAAATTATACATACTAGCAATGCCATTCTACTTTCGTTTCCATCTCTGCCATCAAACATATTCTGAGAACCGATATCAGCGCTTATAAAGACAAAAATCTCATCCCCACCGCATGGCGTCAGAATCCAATAAAATTAGAGCGAAAATGGCCGTGTGTTCGATGCCGATTCATTTCAATTAAAATAATTCACAGAAAATAAACGCGGATGCACCCATTACTAAAGAAGATCTGAAACGGAATAACTCTCTCTCAGATAAGTTTAAAACTTAACATCCGGGGGTGAAGTCACGTGTACACACGTTCTAATGCTAAAAAACGTTGCACGCTGCAGTCGAGATATGTCGACAACAGCAGGGAGAGCATAGGTTACCTTCGTCGACATATGTCGACCGCAGCGTGCTAAAGGTTAACTCGAGACCTGGCGAGCACATTTGAAGGAGTGTCGTCGAGGTTGTAACAAAGTGGCTCCCAGGCCCACATTACTAGCCCACGAATTCCTGACTCAAATCAGGTAATTTCAATATAGGCTTGCTTGTGAGTTTTTCCTTTAACTCATTATATGCCAATTCACATTCTGCCGACCATTCAATTTTATCCGGTTTTCCTTTGCGAGTTAAATCCGTCAGAGGTGCACACACAGAGTTAAAGTTTTTAATGTACTTTTGATAAAACCCACAGAGTGAAATAAAGGATCGAGCATCCTTCTTAGTCTGTGGTCTGGGTGCTCTCTGTAATTTCTCCAGGTTCTTGGGGTCATGGGTCATGCTACCCTGATGTACCGTATGTCCCAAGAATTCCAATTCCTTGCATCCAATACAAAATTTTGTTGGTCTAGCAGTCAAATTTGCCTCTCTGAGTCTATCAAATAGCATATTCAAAGAGTTAACGTGTTTTTCAAATGTTTCCGTAGCGATGAGGATATCATCCATGAAATTTGCTATACATGGGTTTTTCAGGGGATCCAACAATTTTCGCATCATTCTGGAAAACACACTCGGGGCATTCTTCAATCCAAACGGTAACATGTTAAACTCATAGTGCCCTTCCGATGTGCTAAACGCCAGATAAGGTTGGATCTCAGGCTTCACTGGAATTTGGTAATATCCCTTGCTGAGATCTACCTTGGAAAAATATTTTGCCTTGTTCAGCCTGGCAAACAGTTGGTTAGTATCAGGTAATGGATCCACCTGACTTTCTGTGACATTCAGTTTCCTGTAATCTATACACAGTCTATGTTCCCCAGAGGGTTTCCTCAACAATACCACACTGGAGCTATATGGAGATTCACTGTGAGAAATGATCTTTTCCTGTAACAGATAATCAATCTCCTCTTTCAAAGCTTTTTCTTTTGCGAATGGGATAGTATAGGCTCTCATACAGATGGGTGTTGGGTCTAGTAGTTTCATGTCATATTCCAACAAGTTTGTGTACCCCGGTTTGTCCGTTAACACGTCTGTATGATTCTCCAGAACCTTTTGAATCTTCTCCCTCAGACTTTTTGTCAAATGTTTACTGATCTTTACCTGTGCAGGAGTCTCACAGGGTTTCAGGGGATATTCAACAGAGGTGAGAGGTTCATTCTTCATTTCAGTGGCTATGGCTAAGGTCATTAAGTGTGTTCCTTCCTGAGTGCTTCTGTCAAGATACTTCTTTAAAAGGTTCACATGATAGACTTTTTCCTTCCCTTTCTTGTCTATCTTGTAATTAGTTCTAGATACCTTTTCTAAAACTGTGTATGGACCTTGCCATCCAATTTGAAGTTTGTTGCTGCTGCCGGGTAGTAGAAGAAGCACCTTCTCCCCCACAGCAAGCTCCCTATCCTTCGCTTTCTTATTGTATTATGCAGCATGTTTCTTCCTGGCTTGTCTTAGGTTATCATTTGCAAGTTTCCAGCCAGTTTTCAAACGTGTGGTCAGCTTGTTCACATACTGATATGATGAGGTTACAGTTTCTTCTGCCTTCTCATCTGTCCATGTCCTCAATAAGGCTTCCAATGGACCTTTGATTGGTCTTGTTAATTTTGGTTGGCTATTCGGCAGACCAATTTTTCATGGCACCGGTAATTATCATGTAACTGGAAGTATGGTGGTGGTGATCTTCCTCCCTTTTGTTTGTAATCACACACGATTCGTCCACTACCAATTCTTTTCCTGGGGTTTCCCCGCAGTTTCAGTTTCAAAGTGAGAGGACTTCTCTCCTTTCTATTTTGTCCAGTTCCCGGAATTCCGACCAAGGGATTGTCGGGTGGGACTGGGTTGCGGTCACTTTTTGTTCAATACGCATAGTGGCCATTCTACTTGGTTTTTGTGAAGACTGTGTGTGAAAAGGGGTTTTCCTATCCACCGTGTCTACCTTATCATGTTTATTTTTCTTTTTATTTTCAGGCCTGTTTTCACCGTAGTGTTTTTGTAGGTCCTGATTATTTTCCCATCGTGTGGGCTTTCTCTTGTGACATTGGTCGCAGGCCTCCACAAATTCTGCAACGTCTGCAGCTACGCCTGGCCAATAGAATTTTTGAGAAACTCTTTGACAGGTGGTACCTATTTTCTCATGTCCACCGTCTGATCCAACGTGTGAGCTTCTCATCACCATTTCCCTACGTGAAGTGGGAAGCACCAGTTGTCCGTGACCATTTGAACGATTTCCGGCCTTCTTATACATTAGTTTATTCTTCATATAAAATTCTCCTTTATTAGGAGGGGTATGGCACTTTGGGAGTTTCTTAAAACACGGCTTCAATGACTTGTCCTCAGCTTGTGCTTTCCTCATCTCCTCTGGATGAGTATTTATTGGGTTGTCCTCCTTCTTTGCCTGTGACCTGGTCTGTACTGCGGCCATGATCACTGGTCTTTTGGGATTTCCCACGAACACATATTTACACCCCAGTATTAGAGGGTAGATTGGTTCGCTTATCACTGCTGCTCTAATCACTCCTTCCACATAGCGAGTTTTTACTCTTATTCTAGCAATGGGAAGTGTCATGGTTGCTACCTCCTTTGTCGCCCCTTGGATCTCCACTGTTTCTGTGGTATATTGATCTTTGTGAACTAAGTGAGAACTCACGACTGAGTCAAAATCCAATCCTGTATCATAAAGGCACCTTATGGTGGACCCATTGCATACTACATCTTCACAAACAGGGGGATGATAAGGTTCCTGCTGTCCAGTAGGTTTGTCCTGTCTCCCCTGGTTTTCTGTTTTCATGCATGCAGCGAAATGAGGTTTCTTCTTACAGTCCCTGGTGTTATGATTGTCCCTCTTACAAAATGTACACCATCTTCCATCCGGTCTGTAAGGTTTCTTATCATTGTATTGCGGGTTTCTATCTCTGAAATCACTTCTTGGCCTATCATAATTTGCTTTACCTCTATTACCCTTATCTCTATTATCATATTTGTTTTGGTTGTGAGGGGCTTTATTATTTTCTAACTGTTTTCTTTTTGCTCTAGCTACTTCTGCCTAAGCTGCCTGATACCTCTCAGCGACATTTAATACCTCCCCCAACCTCTCTGCACCTTGTTCCCTGAGGAATTTCCTCAGGTCTGGATCAATGGATTCTCGTAATTACTCGATCATTATCATCTCTTTAAGATCTTGGGTTTTCCCCAGAGCAGTCCATTTCTCCAGGTAGGTTTCCAACCTGGCAGAGAATTGGTGGTAAGTCTCCCCAGACAGGAGCTTTGCATTCCTAAACCTCTTTCTATAAAACTCACCGTTCTTTTCATATCTAACTAGCAGAGCCTGTTTTACCATATCATAGTCTTCCTGTTCATCTTGGCTCAGCTTTGAAAATACCTCATAAGAGGTTCCCCTATGCCCCTGGGATAACTTTAAACTTCATTTCACTTTTCCTAGCCCATAATTTGTAGCTAATCTTTCAAATCTAGAGAGGAATGACTATGTCATCCTCTTTTTCTACAAAGGGGTCCAGATGAAACCCCATGGCTGAGTTGGAGGCTACCTGACTGGCAGTAGAGTCAGAGGTCGATGGGCTGTTACCATTTTCAGGAGCATGGCCTTGAAGTTCTAACTCCCTTAGTCGTAGCTCATGTTCCCTTTGTAAGCGTTTGTCCTCCCGTTCTGCCGCCTGTCTTCTTTCCTCTGCCTCCAATTGCAACCTCTTCTCTTCTTTTTCAGCCTCTAGTCTCTTTTCTTCTTTCTCTGCTTCTAATTTCAGTCTCTTTTCTTCTTTCTCTGCTTCTAATTTCTTTTCCTCCAATTGTAGCCTTTTGATCTCAGCCTCCCTATCAGCCTCTAATTTTCTAGCTTCCCTAGCATCTTCTAATTGAATTCTTTTAATTTCCGCATCAGCTTCTACTTGTATTCTCCTCTCTTTGTTAACCTCTTTTCTGCCCTAGCAATAAACTTATCACATTCTGAGGTGACATAATCAATCATGACTTGCCCCTCCATGCCCATTTCTTTTGCAGTCTGTACAGCAGCCGACCTATATTTGGCCAAATCTGCCATTTCTTACAAAATTTCTAATTAACTAGCTATCTCAACTAACAAATGTTACTAAGTAACTAAGGGCTATAACAAATGATTCAACTCTCCACACTATGCAATGTTATCAATTCTAATACACTGGGGATACCCTAGAATTATGTGATACAAAAATTTAAAATCCCGGACGAGCCCCCAATATATGTGGTGGGTTTTGATGTTATAAGTATTAGTTATTGTTATTATTTGTCTACAGAGTGAGGTCAAGCTATGTAAGCCCCTGATTCTAATAGTTAATGGTGGTGTATTCTCAGGGAACCTAACTGCTACCACCCGGTGATCTCACTCTGCGATATATTTTGAACCTATTTATTTGATTTGACTAGTGTCTATGGGAATGAATGTATGATGTGATGTTGATAACATACATATACAACTGTAACTCAAGATAAGAAACTCAAGTAAAACAGTGGTTAACTTTTTTTAAAAATTAAATCTGTTTTTACAGTTTTATTCTCCTGAACCTCAAATTCTTTTGGAACAGGAGTAAAATTCAAACAATTAATAAAGGTAGTTTTATCTATCAATATATATATACAGTTTATTAAATAAAAAGGACTTCTTGTCCATACTAAGTGTTTAATAAACAAATTCCTATAATGTATCCCTTTCTGACAAACTGGTGTATTATAATATATCACTAGTTAGAGAGTCCTCATCACTTCACTCGAAATGTATTAATAAAATAAGTGTGGAGAATAATTAAATAAAATGTCATAAGCTCAAAAATATGGGGGCTTATCTGATGGTCTTGTTGAAAATGGAAGTCTTCCTGATGATACTGCCCACTCTTCTTCACAAGAGGGTCTCCTGGAGTAAATAAGTAACTTGCTGTAATAACTGCCCACTCTTCTACACAAGAGGGTCTCCTAGGATCATCTGATATCTGGTTTCTTCACATATACCAGACAGAATGCCTAGTATTTAGCATCTCCAGTTATGTTTGACATGATAATAGACGATTCAACCCTGCAACAATGAAATAATGCCTTCCTAAATATACTTTATAAATATATCTCCACATTTAACAAATATCATCTTGAAACATTTCTAGTGATCAGCTACCATTGCTAATCCATTGCTTCAGTCTCTAACTTTTTGTGATTTCATCATCCTCAGTGGGTACCTGCTCTTCCCCACATATCTTCAACGCCTCTGTCACTTAATCTTTGTTATCGTTCATCTCTTCAGTTAGGGATACAATCATCTTTTTGTAGCTGTCTGACTATTAATTTATTTTCTTTTTAGACTGACATCATATGTAGTGTCCAAAAGTTTTTGGAACACTGATCTGCAAAAGACTGCCAGTAGCTTTCTGGTCTTACAATTTAATTCAATGTTATAGCAATAGCAGGGCATGATGGTATAACACCAGAAATGGTTAAGTACATGGGAGCATCAGGCGACCTACTACTCTTAAGGGTCTTACAGGCAGCATGGTGCAACAAGACCATACCAAAGGATTGGGAGATTGCCATCATAACACCAATTTTCAAAAAGGGTGACAATCGACAATGTGGAAACCATAGAGGCATATCCCTTCTCAGTGTCCCTGGTAAAATCTACTCTAGAATCCTAGAGCAGAGACTCCGACGCCTAGCTGAGCCACAATTGGATGAGGTCCAGTGCGGATTCCGAGCAAACCGAAGTACTCAAGACCTAATCTTCACACTCAGACAGCTGAGTGAAAAGGCCCTTGAGTATAAGAGTGAGATCCATCTTTGTTTCATAGATCTGGAAAAGGCGTTTGACAGGGTCCCCTGGAGCAAACTTTGGGACTGTTTGGCAAGGAAGAATATTCCAGCACCTCTGATTCATGCTATACAGAGCTTCTACAAGTCTTGCAGAAATTATGTGAGGACAGCAAACCATAAGTCAGAAGAGTTCAGGACCACCACTGGTGTAAGACAAGG
The DNA here is from genome assembly GCA_024509875.1 of Oreohelix idahoensis. Taxonomy (NCBI): domain Eukaryota; kingdom Metazoa; phylum Mollusca; class Gastropoda; order Stylommatophora; family Oreohelicidae; genus Oreohelix; species Oreohelix idahoensis. The sequence goes on from JAMPIV010000980.1 coordinate 491,340, forward strand.
TGATATCCTGTCACCTTACCTTTTCATACTCCTCATGGACGATGTCATTAAGGCATGTAAGGAGAGAACAAGAAAGTATTCAGTGGGGTACTGGGAGATGAAACAGGTCTATATTTCGGATCTGGCATTTGCTGATGATGTTGCCCTGATTGCTAAATCAGAGGCACATCTCCAATCCAACCTGCAAGTCTGGAAGGAAGAGCTGGAAAAGAGAGGGATGGTCATAAGCAGCTCTAAAACAAAATCCATGGTGATATCACGAGAAGAAAGAAAACATCAGATTAAGTTGGGAGAACAGGTCCTGGAGCAGGTCGACCACTTTAAATATCTCGGAGCTATTATAGACCGAAAAGGAGGCATCAAAGAAGAGTTGGCCACTCGAAAAGCAGCGGCTGGGAGACTTGTTCAGGCCATAAATCGTGGATTCCTCAGCAAGAAAGAGGTTGGTAAGAAAACGAAGATGGCTGTATACCGCTCCACCTATGTCCCAGTCTTGACATATGGATGCGAGTCGTGGGCAATGACTACAACCCACAAAAGCCAGATCCAAACCTCAGAAATGAGGTATCTGAGGAAAGTGGTTGAAGTAACAAGAAGAGACATGGTCCACAACCAGACGATCCGTCAAGGCCTGAAATCCCACCCGCTGCAGACCCAAATAGAACAGTCCCAACTAAGATGGTTTGGCCATGTCTGCAGAATGGGAGAAGATCGGCTACCACAACAAGCATGGGAAACAAAGAGCCAGGGATCCAGACCTCCAGGACGACCCAGAGTCCGCTGGGAGGACAACATTAGACAATCTTTGAAGGACCGAGGACTAGAATGGAACCAGGCCAGGAAGAAGACAGCCGATAGGATAGTCTGGCGCTCTCTCTTCCAAACCTCTACACCTCACGGTAGAAGGGGAACGACTAAGTAAGTAAGTTATAGCAATAATCAAATACAATTTTTCTTTTGACTGCTTCCCAAATCTGCCTTAGGCATACCTTTGCTCCATAGGCTGTCATAAGTTTCCAAAATGGCTAAGTCGTACAACATAAGATTTTTGTTAGGCGCCGTATCTTGGATCGCCTTCTCCTAATATTAATATTAATAAATCATTTCTTACCGCAAAATCAATGAAATATTTCACACACAAGGAATAGATTGACTAGCAATCGTTTGTCCAAATAAAGATCGCCGTCTAGTACAGACTGCAGAAAACTTGCTTCCAATTCTACACTTCTGTGGTCAAACTTTCACTTGTTGTAAAATTATTCTTTAAATGGCGCTCTAGGCTTGTACCCTATCACTATTATCAATCTCTTTGGCCAATGGAAACTGCGCATCCGAAATTAACTCTCTGTTTTGAAAAACCCCACCTTTTGGGTTATCAATACGTTTGCTTGTCTGATCCCTCTATTACTATTTTAAAATACGATTCGCATGGCTAACAAATCTGCAGTTTCCACCTCCCCTTTTCTAACTATTGGTGTACCCAATCAAATCGAGTCAATAAATATTTGACTGCAGCGGACAATTTTCAAAACTGAACCATGGTTGGGTTATCCATCTGTCTGCTAGTCTGTCTCAGTTCTACAATATCTGGGTTATTTATGGAGTGTTTTTAATTATTAAAACTGATTATTAAACTGCTTGTTTGCATCTATCATTCTATCTAAGTTTTATTTTCTTCTTTATCATCGTTTACACTTTTGTACTTTTTCCCTTTTTATTATCATGGGCTCTTTTCACTGTGCTAACATATCAGGGAAAGAAAGGTTCTAAGTCCCGATAAGTTATATATATATATGGTATTATATTAAACAACAGTACTCTATTGTCAAAATATCTCTTTTATTTATTCTATTTCGTTTTTTATGAAGAAATAAATATTCTTAGTTTCACTTTTGCCTCTTGCACAATGCAGATGAGTTCAAATTTCCAAGTAGACACAATTTTTTCTTTTTACAATCCACCAGCGTTTTCCCCTCTCTAAGCACGCGATAGTCGTCTGTCACGCTTCCGTCAGAAGAAAAAAAAAAGTGAGAGAGTGCGGGCGGGTTAAGATTTGTTTCAAATACTCCGTTGCTGGGGGACTTAGATACAATACAAGTGGCGTAGTTATTTATAGATTTTGGACTAGTTTTTTTACTTTTTCTCTTTCACTCCTATACTCCTTCACTCTGATACTCCTTCACTCTTTTGAACTAAACGATGCCTTGGCCGCTTGCCAAGTCATTCTAACGTTACTTTTAAAAATTAGGGCGGAGCTACCCAAAAAGCTTGTACTTTAGGAAAGGGGGTATTATTAGCAAATCTTCAATGCTTTAAAATCCAGCGCGGATCGCTGACAAAAAATGGTGGCGTTGCCCTATTCAATTATTTTCCAATTTAAAAAAGACCATAGTAGCAGAATCTATAGAATAATATCTTATACATGATTTGAGGAGGGAGGTTCAAACTGACTTTATCACACCGTCATAGATGGGAAAGAAGAAAGTAATTGTCATATTTAAAGATTATGAATTTTGATTACAGATTTATGATCATTCAAGAGCACAAAGAACTTATAATTTTTATAGAAATGATGGCTATTTTATTTCTGAATATGCTTATCTAGTCAGATAATGAAAAATGAATGTTTTGAGCATGTCATTTTAAAACCGAGAGGTATGGGTGCATAAATAATGTTTATATACCTGTCACAAAAAGTAGGGGATATTGAATTTAAAAGTTATCCAAAGACAATATATTTCAAATTAGTTCATTTATTCCTTCGTACAAGTAAACTTGAGCATCATAACAAGACATTTGCGGTATAAGAATTGTTATGGCTTTACTCACATGATTTTAGTCGCACTGGCAACCAAGGCGGGGTAGGTACTTCATTTTCACAAAAATATTCCAATAGTTCTAAAAACGTGTAGGGCCCCCGTTTGCCGCTAAACATGCATTGCAATGACGTCTCATACTACAAATAAACCTTCTGATGTTGTCTTGAGGAATTCTCTGCCACTCCTGCTGAAGGGCCTGGGCTAACTGCTGAAGAGTCTGTGGAGCGGCTGGACATTGTTGGACGCGTCTATTCAGGAGGTCCCACAAATGCTCAATAGCAGACAGGTCGGGGGACATCGGCGGCCACGGTAACGTTCGGATATGCTGCATCTGAAGGTGATCTTGGACGATCCTGGAAGATGAAATCTGGTCCGTGCCGTTGAGCAAATGGCACAACGATAGGCTCGATGATGTTGTCACAGTAGTAGAGCCCTGTGATATTGACCTGGCATATGTGAATGTCGGTCCTGTCATTCATACAGATGCCTGCCCACACCATTACACTGCCACCTCCATAACGGTTGTGTGCAACAGTTGCAGGAGGCTGGTAACGCTCACCTCGCCGTCACCAGACACATATTCGATGATCATTAAAATCCAAAACGAAACGGGGCTCATCAGAAAACATCACTGATGCCCACTGTTGATTGGTCCACCGATGATGACATTGGCACCAATCCATTATTGCTCGCCTGTGTTGTGGTGACATGGGCAAAGCTACAAACGGTCTGCGTGAGGCCACTTGCACTTGGTGCAAACGGTTTCGTACTGTCTGAGTTGAGACCCGGATCCCAGTGGTCTGTTGAAGGTGTTGCTGAAGTTGAGTAGCATTTAGAGTATGAGTTCTGAGGGCCTGAGTAACAAGAAGTTGCTCTTGGCGGCCAGTCCGAGGCAGATCAGCCACTGTGCGGAAATTTTGATACCTGTTCCACAGTCTGCTGACAACTGACTGTGAAACATTGAGGTTCCGAGCAACATCTACTTGCCGACTTCCGGTTTGCAACATAACTATGCCTATCCATCTCTGCTGTTCTGTCAAATGTTCCATGACGAAGAAAAGAAATTTTATCTGTTGCAGAGTCTTTTTATACCTGTCCATGGTGAGTTTTTTGTTAGTTGCTTATCCTTTACAGGACGTGGCAATCAACCCCAGCTTTTATTGGCTGTTTGTGATTTTTCTAGGCAATTTTTTTCATTCAGTAGTTTGCCATTGCTTTCTGAACGGTACGGCGCTTATACCATTGTTAAAAATCCACACAAAGCGATTTGCTACCAAACCGCCTGCAGCAGGTTTCGAACCTGGTATATCTGGATTATGAAACTGCGTTCATATCCATTAGGCCACAGACGCCCATGGTGAGTAGTGTTCATCAAACCCGAGATACACGCATTTTTGTGAAAAAGAATAATGTGTGAACTTTACGGATGGGCCCCACCTCTGTTCTTGGGATTGGCTTACTCATCACGAGTCACCAGGTCAACATGATATTGCACGTGAGAGTGGAGAAGAGCGTGCTCGATATGTCCATACAACCATTACATTACGAAATCCACTCTTTTGTAAAATAATACATACCATCTTAAAATATCCCCTACTTTTTGTGACAGGTATAGTTGATTAACCAAGTGAGTTGAATGGCATTGAAACCTTTGTTTCCCATCATTGCAGTTTGTTTACAAAATCGATAGATTTAGAATTAAAAAAAAACCATATTTATATATATTTTTTTATTTAATATGTTAAATTAAATAATTATTCACACATTGGACATGGAGCTTGTGTTGTGTCGCAAACTTGTGATTGTTTCACCGTTCAGTTGTCCCTTTGTTTTTGTTTTTTAATAATAAAAGATGTAATAGAAGAAATGCTAATTTTAATGTTTAATACATTCCAATTTCTGCTAGCATTTCATGTACACAGTTCAGACCTTACGTTACGCTGATAGGAAAGTAAGAGACTGGTTTTGTGCTTGTTTTTAATCGCAACAGTCCTATTGTACAGTAATGCTCATAACTTTGATGTATTGATACACACAAGACTTGTAATTGAAAGATGACAACTGAAACACATTCATCTTTTTCATAGGCTACTATCATTTGTTTAATGTTTTTTTCACTTCTGGATGCGCTCTTAAGTCGGGTCTTCTATGAGATTATTGTGAAAATTGGGATGACAGTGTTTGAATGCCTGTTGTCAATGTCATAAATTCACCCTTCAGCTCCCCAAATGTCATCATTTTATTTTTAGGACTCGGACTCAGAAGAGGAGGAGGGATCCAAAAAGAAGAGAAAGAAAAAGGAAAAGAAGCACAAAAAACACAGGAAACATAAGAAACATAAGCACAGGAAGGACAGTTCAGACATTCACGTAAGTTTTATTGTTGTGTGTTGTCATTGGCGCCCCGTATAGATTCTCTGGGCATCTCCAAAGAAAGAATAGAACCACATACATGCCACACCTCAGAGATGACGAACCTCAATACAAAATTCAAAAACACTGTACAAAGAACAGAAAAACATCAAGAGTTAATTGGTCTAACAAAATTTTCAATTACAGCTGCATTATAATTGAGAATTAAGGACTTACCTTTTAAAGCAGGCTTTCACTTATTTTAAAACCCAAACAATAAATGTCGTGAGTTTATTTTACACTGTAAAAATGATGTGATCATGTCATCATTTAGTCTCTTTCTACGCTTAATTATCACTAACAGACTGGGAAATCCTGTCTTCGTTAGGACCTTATAAAAGAATTCTGAGACACTGTAATAAGGGTTATGGGTTAGGAATCCTAAACCCAAACCTTAATCTTAACCCTAACAACGTTCAAGGATGACATCGAAGAAGACCTTCCACTGTTCTCACAACTAATTTTACTACTTCGTTGTTATTATTATTGCAGAGAGAAAAATTGAACTCCAAAAAAACTGTTCCTGGAGCTCTGATCAGGTTAAGATAGAAATTTGCCTTGTTTTCGTGATTTTTTTTCCAGTTTCATATTTCTTTTTATATTTTTATTAAAATGTACATTTCTTACGCAGATTCTAAAAGTTTTAGTGAAATCAAGTAATATGTAGTGTTATCCATTTTTTTCTTGTTGTTGCTTATAAGCAGCCATAAATAATAAATTATGCTCAATGCGACGTAATCGTTAAAATAATCAGTAACGTGCTGGCTTCCGTCAGCATCAGTGAAAAGTTATGAATGAATGACACACCACGCGGACCCTCGCAAATCCCGCATCAATTGAGAAATAGGCAGCTTGATTTTATTGGTTGAATTCTTTTAGTCATGTGGCCTGACATCTCGCCGAGCTATGGTGTAGTACAAGACGATCAATTTATATATATTTAATAATTGGACGGAAAAAAACCTGTACAGAAAATATGTACGGGGCGTACACATCTGAAAACGCAAATACCTTGTACAGATTATGGGTAAACCGTAGGGAGTGGCATGTATGGGACCAAGGCACCTTCAGGTATGTTGTACAGGGCGGCTAATACCAGTTTGTGCATCGGGTTGGCAGATATGTCAAAAACTGCCACAGAAACTAAACTGAAACAAGAATGTGACTGTTTGGTGCAGGCTTCCTGCAAGGAGACCAGCTGCAGTGGTGGCTCCATGCTCTGTAAGGAGCACAAAGGAAGAGAATGATTATCATTGGTGCAGTCATCTTTCAGAAATGTGCAAAATCTTTGTTTTAAATACACCTTTGTTGTTGCCATTTGTAATTTGAATATACATTACCATGGTTTTTATTAGTTATACAGCCCTGATAAATTCTTTTAAACACATATTTATCTATATAAAAAATTTTCACTTCATGGCCAGAAAATTGCAGTAACATTATTGCTTCTACTTGTTTAATGGGGACTGCTGAGCTTTTTGCACTTTCACATCCCATGCCAAGTTGAAGAATTTGCTTCTGTTCTCTAGCTATTGGATGGTGCTGTTCAGTGAGTGTGTGTTTGTTGGGGAGCCAAGCAGTAACTTTCTTCTTTCTGTGGAGAGTCCTGAACATGTGAGCAGCACATGGTGAACTGTCTCATATGTGTTATTTATGGCAGATGTGAGAGGTTTAATTTGTTTTAGTGCTTGTTGAATGGTGTATTCTGTGCTTGGAAGGTTGTTTTCTGCTCCGTCCATCTTAGATTATTAACTCTTTGACTCCATAATTATTTTCCACCCTGTGCCGTAATTATTTTTGGAAGAATTCTAAACAGTGAAGTGTACTGTCTTTTAGTGTAAATTTTATGTTAATCTTTTCTGTGAACATGTACTTATTATATACCAAACTGTAGGGAAATAGATAGAAAATTGTAATATATAATGTCTTTGGTAGTATTAACACAAGCACGTTCGGTATACTTAAAACATTTTGCATGTAAAATTGAAAAACACTAAAAAGTTAACAGTAGAATACGAGCTTACCAAAGACAAATTGCTGTTGTAGACAATAAAACTTTCTTTTTAGTCTTCAAACATCAAGGTAATCCGTTTACAAAGTAAAAAAACATTGCTTATGGCCACAGTTAGTACATTTAGTGTTATTCGCTTACTTACTTAGTCGTTCTAACTTTTGATATGTTAGATCATGCTGTTTTAATAAGGAAATTAGAAACAATGAAAGTTAACTTTAAACTAGTGACATTACTTAAATCATTCCTGTCCGACAGACAGCAAGTAGTGTGGTACAATAACTCATTGTCAAACCCAGCTATTATTGACACCGGTGTTCCTCAGGGTTCTATTCTCGGCCCTCTACTTTTTTCCATTTACATAAATGACCTTCCACTACACATTAAGCACTCATCCTGCGACCTATTTGCCGATGACTGTACCATTTATACAAGTGATAAAAGTTGCAACACGCCAGAAATATTATTACAAAGCGACACAGACAATCTTATTAAGTGGAGCAATGAAAACTGCATGCCAATAAATATCATTAAAACAAAATGTATGATAATATCAACTAGACAAAAATTACAAAACTCACTGAAAACAACACTTCAGCTCTACATTGGAACCTCTTTAATTGAAAATGTAAATGAAAATAAAACACTAGGACTCATAATTGACCAACATTTAAGTTGGAATTCGCATGTACAAGCACTAACCAAACAAACGGCACAAAAAGTTTACCAGTTAGCTAAAATCAAACATTTCCTAGATGAGGAGACTCAAAAAATGTGCTATACATCCCAAATACAAACATATCTAGACTATTGTTCCACAATTTGGGATGGCTGCTCCATGTCCAACACTAAAAGACTCTATTCATTACAAAAACGTGCGGTGCGCCTAGTTTCAGACAAAAACCTCACACAGTGTGTAGACCCACATACATATCTTAACATATTACCACTAAGAAAGCGCTTTCTCTTCAACAAAGCCAAATTTATTCACAAAATCTTATCACAGAATGCTCCAAAGTATTTGTGGTCTATTTTAAAATACAGCGGAAGACGCAGTCAATGCTTAAATACATTACACATGCCCAAGCCTAGGCTCGTCTTATTCAAGAAAAGTTTAGCCTTTTCTGCTGCTCATTTGTGGAATAATCTTCCACACGACCTAAAAAACACGCTTAGTCCATATTCATTCAATCACAGACTTTTCAAATACATCGTTAGTGCAGATTATCTTCTTCTTCTTCTTCGATCCTTAACCGCCGACCGTCAAAGCAGTCAGTGGCCATCACGCCTAGTGGCGTATTGTAGGGCAACAACAAATTGATTCCACTTTGCACGGTCGGTGGCCATCCTTCGTACAGTGCCCCAACTCTGGTGCAGATTATATGCCACCCTAATTTAGTTATGTTCTTAAATAATTACATAACATCATATGTAGGTATTAAAGATAATTTTGTCCTGTTTAGTATTAATATGATAAGGTACTGTAAATCTGTGTAACTATTATTATACTGTTACAATATTTGGATTTTATTTCATTTTATTGTATGTTATTTTCTTATTTTAAGTAATATTTAAGATACATGTGAGAATTATTGGATTCAGTATGTAAGACGAGAGAAAGGAAAGGGCAGAATGTTAGACGGGCCTGCGTGCCCAATTCTAAACCCTTTGAAAATAAAGTTCGTTCGTTCGTTCCCCTTCTACCGCGAGGTGTAGAGGTTTGGAAGAGAGAACGCCAGACTATCCTATCGGCTGTCTTCCTCCTGGCCTGGTTCCATTCTAGTCCTCGATCTTTCAAAGATTGTCTAATGTTGTCCTCCCAGCGGACTCTGGGTCGTCCTAGGGTAGTGTTATTCACACCAGTTTTTACTGTGGTCCCTTATAAGAAAACAATAAATTATGCAATCTTGCATTACGTAATTTTCAAACAAATAAAGAAGAATAACGTCATATAAAAACATTTACGTTTGTTTAATGTTTTAATAGTATCCCTAGCTTCATCTTCTAATTTAGGACTAGTGATTAGATGTTACGATAAGTCTAGTTTTGTTGCTTTTCGATCGGCCAGAATATGACTATGCCCACTCATCAACTAAATCTAATGTGTCTAGCTTTTCTGCACCGATTCCATTTTTTGACAACAAACTGTGATTACCAAACAATCATCTTCAATGTCAGCAATGTTTCTAAGTAGTTTGACACAATTATTGGCTTAGGAGACTTAGAAAATGTAAATATAAAGCGTGACATATTTCTCTAGCAATAACAGCGAAAAACGCAAACACGCAAATCATCACACAAATTGTAATATTAACATCAAAACACACACACGTGCTGCTTAACTACACTCAAATTAGTTGTTTAAATAATAGCGGAAGTCATTCTACAAGTTTAATAATATGAACTGCATTAAATGGACAATTTTTGGGGTTTATTCACGACAAACTAAAAACAACGGGCATGGCGCCTTGCATTTTGCAACGCTGTGAGCGTTGGTCAGGAGTCAGAGTTACTGTTGTCACTTTTTTTTTTAGTGTGTAATTTCTTTATATGTGGCACATCCTATAGGCCCTCAGTTCAGCCATTCCTCTATGAAGTTGTTTTAGGGTATTAGTTTAGCTGTCTGCATATTGGCTGGAGTGCTTGTTTGAACCATGCTTGGGACCCAAGACGCATCAAAAGTGAGGAATGCAGTAAGCGACCCATAGCTTGACTGCCTGCGGCAGGGTCAGCGAACCAAGACCCTACTCCACCTCCACGTGGTGGTCCTGGAAACAGGCTGCATCACTGCAGTCTGGCTGAGGAATAGGGATCAAAGAGGGAAGGCAAACTCTGTCCCAAAAAATGCCATGTGGAAGTTGTATGTGTCGGCCGAAAGGCGCAAAATGTTGTCACTTTGTTCTTCTGTAAACGGACACAATGCAACCAACGTCCTTTTCAGGACGAACGAGGAAGAAGAAGAACCATGCTTGCTCTTATTTTTGCAAGTCTGTTTTTTTTAGTTGCCTGGTATATCCGTGTGTCCTGGTATCCACAGGAGAGTTGCATGATGTCAGCAGACTATCAGTCATGTCAACCAACATTTTAAAAAAATTTTTATTTTCAGTTTGGAGATATTCTTCCAATGCCTAAAGTGTTGCTTTAGACTCAGTCTTCTTCCTCGTTCGTCCTGAAAAGGACGTTGGTTGCGTTGTTTCTGTTTACGCCGGAGCTGTGATATCTGCGCCTTTTGGCCGACACATTCGACTTCAGCACAGCATTCTTTGGGACCGGGTTTTCCTTCCCTCTTCGATCCCTACTCTCTCAGCCAGACTGCAGTGATGCAGACCATTTCCAGGACCACCACGCGGAGGTGTAGTAGGGTCTTGGTCAGCTCTGGTTCGCTGACCCTGATGCAAGCAGTCAAGCTATGGGTCGCTGACTGCATTCTCTAGTGCTGCATCTTTGGGTCCTGCTTTAGACTCCGTGAAGATTATGACGTTTGAGGGTTTATAGATTACGAATCTATTAACTTGGCAGAGTATTGCAGTGAGGATGGTGTTGATAGCTGTAATTTCTGCTAGGTAATGAGTTAAGAATTCTCCACATGGTTCATATATTTGTAGTGTTTTACTATTTGGGTCATAAGCTCCAAGCCCAGCATTTATAGTGACCTTGAAGGCACAGCCATCTGTGTTAGCATGTATTGCAGTGTTAGGGTAGCTGTCTGTAGTTTCTAAAGTGGTTTTCTTTAGTTTTAGTTGGGTCTCTTGTTAAGTGTGCTGTCCATGAGTGTGATTTTTATTATAGGTAGTTTTAACTCCTTTCTGGAATAAAGGACTGATTATTTTTCACTTATTTCCTGTTTATTGCTTGTACTGTCATACTCTGCTAATATAGTGGGTTAGAGGCCAGACCCCTGCCGTCTTGCAAAAAATGCAGAAAAGCGAAGCATAACCTTTTGTTAGCTTGCAAATGCTTGTAGGGTGCCTAAAAGCCTAAATAACATGCTTACACTATCACATATTAAGTGTGCAATAAAGCTAGGCCTAAAATTACATTACAAAAGTCAAATAAATAGAGCTAGTCAAGTAAAGATGTTTATTTCACACATCAGATACAAAGTAGGACAAAATATACATTCTTAAACTAACATGTAGCTGACATATCACACTTCCTAATCACTTTAGTGTTCACTGGTGTAGCACTTTTAACACATGTGTTTAGCATTAACGATTGTACTAACTGTTTGGTGAGCTAGGCCTAGCTTACGGGCTATCTCAGACATAGACATACCTTGCTCACTTAGTTTAGTCTTATGTAACTTCTCTTTTAATTTGAGAGGCTTACAGCTTCTTTTTTAAACTTCCATTATAAATAAACACAAAAATATGACACTACATAAGTAAAAAAAAGTTTGTAGAAGTTTTGAAAATTGCCAGTAATACACAAAGAGACCCAGAGCGAACAACTTCTGTAAACAGACTGAACGACCGAGAATAAAATGGTGCAGGCACACTCACTTCCCTTTCTCAGCTGTCAAGTGTAGGCATGTCATGCCAAATATCACCAAATGAGCAAGACAAGTGCCAAAAATTATGAACATGAATATGATTGAAAAGCGGGGCATGACTGTATTACATTAGATTCTAGAACATGCACCATGACAGATTATATTTACCATTAATGTAATTTTATCTACCATCATTTGTAATGTAGTTAAAGGGGTTAACTGATGATTTGGAATGTCTGTAAAGTATCAGTGAAAAGAAACTATGGAGAAATTAGAGCATAACAATTGTGACAAGTATGAGTTATCTTGTCCCTTTTGGCTTGTCTATCAGGAAAAAGGTGAAGATCTGGAGCGTCGACTGAGGGAAAAAGCATTGCAATCAATGAGGGCTAAAGCTGCTGCTGCCGCCGCTGCAGAGGAAAGTAAGTCAAGTGAAAGTGATGACAGCAGTAGTGACTCTGACACACCAGTAAAGTCATCTAGAGCCTGAAACTTTGACCACAGGATCCCAAGGTGAAATTGGAATGTTATTCAACCATTTATTTACTGAAACTAAATAGGACATGAAATAATTTTATTGGTGTAAATACTTTTAGTTCCACCCATAAAAGTAAAACACATGGTACTTTCCATAACATATCAGAATTCTCGGCACTATGAGATATTGTTCTGGATGCAGTATGTTGATATGGCTGTCAGTTTTTGCTAGATATGCTATGATCTTATACATACACATTATAAATGTTTTGGTTCTTATCTTTCCTCTTACATACACAAATGTGTTTCTTCAGCTGTCCTTTTAAGATGAGGAGTTGGTTTGCACAACGCTACTTCAGATAAGTGTGTGATATTGAACTGGAGTGGAGAACATTGTCTTTTGGTGTCCATCTCACGTAATATTTTAATTATTGCTTTGAGATACGGAATAGTCATGTTTTACTTTGTGAAGTTACTGATGTAAATATGAAATTATGCAGATTTTTGTTTCTGAAGAACGAGGTGTTGAAGTGTTGCTTACATTTAACTTGTGTGCGTCAGTTTTAGTTCAAATAAACTCAACATTAAAAAAATGTGTGTTTGCCTGAATGGGGAGTATGGTCAACTGTGTTTGCATTCAGTAAGGCTGTATTTCATCTCCATGCTTGTTCATTATCTTTGTCAAATTTTCCTTCATTCAGAGCCCCCTGTACATAGTTTATAGTATTTGCCACTTATGATAGCTTTGTTTGTGTGACTAAAAGGAGTATTTGACAGAACACCTGTGTTAAGAGCTGGCTTCTACTTCTAGGAACGGATAACGGATGTTATAGAACTTTAATATAAACTTCAGCTCTTTCTGGATTCATGTTTTCATTGACATCAACTTGATGTAATAACAGAGATTGGGTGATAACCACAAAGCTAACAAGTTAACTCGAGTCAACATTACTGATGAGTCTGGAACACGGGCCAACGGTTCTCATGTTTATTGCGACAATTTTTAAATGATCAAGACATTTCAATGGGTACATATATACTCAGATGCAGGCACGCAGCTTCCAGTTAAACTTCACTTTCTGTCAGGACGTTTAAACCATGGCCGTTAAACACGTATAGTTCAGTCAGTTGACCACTGACTCAAAACGACTAGCTGTACCACTAGTCATCACAACCTCACTTTGCCCCAACGGCAAACACAGAGAACATCCAGTTCTCTCATGGTTCAAATGATAATCTGCCTACCAAAGGCTAGCACAACTAATACAGTTCCCGACTTGGAACGTATCCATCAGCCACTCTGGCTAATATAACAGGACAGTATGTCCTCTGGCAGTTCACACACACGTCTGCCTACCAGGCCAACACTATCGAAAAGAACCCAGGGTAACCCCCCTTACGTCATAGCTTACAACGCATCGCACATATTCACTATATTCTATGGGAGTGCGCTGCGGTGCAAGACCACAACCGTGATTACCAAATGTAGTGTAATCTGCTGTGCACTGCACAGCAGCTCCCAACAACCTGCCTAATGGAGTTCTCGCAGGTTTTTCCATGCGAGATTTCTAAAGCAATTGCATCATCACTGGATGCATTTGTATGGATATTTGACATGTGAACTTGGTGGTGTGTGTCAAGGAAATGATATAATGTATTGTATAAATGAATTCAGTAATTTTTAAATGCTTCATTATTTGTAATGGTAAGAGAGGCAAAACAAATTTTATTTGTTAAAAGAGTCCATGTTTTTTCATTTCAAACTTTTTCCTAGCTTTGACAAAACATGAGCCCAATGTGTAAATGATCGGATATGCAGTTAACAGGTTCTGCAGTGAATATGTTGAGGTCCCTGCTGTTGTACGAAAATATTGAAATAGAATATTGACATTATTTTTTATGATCTTGGGAAGGTTGGGGAGATGGAAAAAGGCAGAGTAGATGTCTCATCTGACTGTGGACAGTTGTTACAAGCACAGTGTGTTAAATGCAATCAGGTCTTTTATAGATTCTTTCATTCTCAAGGCAAATTTCATGTGCCTGTAAAATTTCTATGAAAAGCAAATATCATATGAAATTGGTTGACATTCTGACCGACTTCTTGTCTTTATACTCGGATGTCTTCATACTTTTAATATGATGTTTTGCTTAACAAATATATCAATTTCTTTTCTGTGTTTTGGGGGTTTTCATGAATTATATTCTTTCTTTTTGTATTTTTAATGAAGTCTCAATATTGTGTGTATTAGATGTCGGTTAAACAAATTTGCCATCTACTATCCTTTGTCAAGTAATCACAGGATTGTTGAAATTTGTTATTTGCGATATTTTCTTTTTTGAGTAAGTATTAAAGCATGTTGTAAACAGTGCATATTATGGTTTTACTTTGACTTTTCTTAATAAATATTTTGTGGCTTTTAACATGTTAAAGGTTTTTAATCAAATAAAAAAATCGCATGCATTTTACATTCTAAAACAATTTAATTTATACACAGAAAAAGTAAGTTGTCTTCAGCTTACCACACAATTATTTATAAATGTATTTGAATAAACTAATCTTTGGAAGACCTGACATTTGACTGCAAAACTGGCTTGTTAGATAAACCCCACTATTATGTAAGTTAGCGCTTGGCATCTTGAAATTTCAAAAGTTCATCTCTATGATTTTGATTGATTTCACCACAGTATATTTGACTTTTGAATCCTGTATTTTGTTTTTTAACTGCTTTATTTCATGGAGAACAATCAACACAACAAGCTGTTATCTCACCACCCATTTCCCAGTTTCAGCTCCTGTATTAAAAATGTCTTTCTCAATATCTGTACTTTTCAGCTCCTCCTGCAGCACAGGTCCTCCTGCAGCACAGCTCCTCCTGCAGCACAGGTCCTCCTGTACCATCTGTTCAAAGTCTTTCCATGTCTTTTTGATCTCCCCTATTTCTCTTACCCTGGGGATTTCATAACACAGACTGCTTTTTAGTCAGCTGGTTTTCTTAATGGGTAGCATATCCAAAGCCATCGTCTTCATCGTTCATCATGTTCCTGTTGGTAGTCTTGCCATACCATTTAATCTTACTCTAAGTAAGCAGTCAATTATGAAAGTATCTTTCTGGTTATGATGTTTCAGAGTCATACAAATAGGGCTGACATCCGAGTTAAAGATTCTATTTTTTGTGTTAGTTTTAACTTTACAGCTTATTCTGCTTGTATTTTCTTAAACCAAAAAAAAAATATTTGTAAGCCAAGGAAATGTACAGAACTCCGCCTAGGCCGGTCCCAAGCCCGGCTGAAAAAGGAGGAGGGCGGCCTGCATGGAGGCCATAAGGAGGCAGCCCCTCCACTATGCAAAGGCACAACAGGCCAATCACCTGTTTGCTTTAAATCATGATTACGACAACTACAAGAGAGAAAACCAGACTAATTCTACAGGCGACAAACTGGAACGGACTGCAACTTATGGAACTTGGAACACAAGAAGTATAAATGGGAAAGAAGTGGAGCTGGTGGAAGAGATGAGGAAAGCAAAACTAGAAATCATGGCTGTAACGGAAACAAAGAAAAAGGGACAAGGAGTCATGGATCTCGATGGCAACACGCTGCTCTACAGTGGTGTACCCACATCTGAAAGAGCTAAAGGGGCGTGGGTTGCATTGTGGCCAAAAACCAAAAAGATAGTATCAAGAGATGGAACTTAGTCTCGGAGCGCATTATGGTTGTAAAACTAAAAGAAGGAGCAACCACAGTCAATCTGGTCATAGTGTATGGGCCAAATGAGGATGAGAGAGCAGAGGTCAATGAGGAATTCTTCGAGCTGCTTCAAAGGACAGTGGATGACTGCCTAGATGAAATTATCATACTCGGAGATTTCAATGCCAGAGTTGGAAATGACCATGCTAGATGGGGTGAAGTTATCGGAAGATATGGAGAAGATACTCTCAATGACAATGGAAAGCGACTCCTTAGATTCTGCAGTGAGCAGAATCTGATCATTACAAACACAAAGTTCCCCCATAAGTACATACATGCATACACTAGATGTGAACCAACAAAGAATGAGAAGTCAGTGATCGACTATGCCATTGTTAGGAGGAGCTCATTCAAATATGTCCGGGATGCTAGAGTCTGGAGGGGGCCAGAGATTGGAAGTGATAACTACCTGCTTACAATCAAAAGAACAACTGAAGGAGTTGCTCAGCCTAGGAACTGCCCAACATCACGCAAGAAACTAAGTAAACGAACGGGAGAAATGAGCATTAAGACCTACAAGCTGAGAGGGCCAGAAATTAAGACCAGATATCAGGGGCTTATTGCTGCAGCGGTGAGCAACACAGAAGAACAACCTGATGACTTGGAAACCCCCTGGCTTAAATTCAAGAACATCATAAAGACAGCTGCTGCAGAAGCATGTAGTGAAGTCCGACTTGGGAACAAGAGAAAGAGGACACCTTGGTGGACAGAGGAAGTCAAAGAGAGAAGAAAATGGCATGGAAACAATACTTTGGAGCTAAAATCACAAGACAAATGGAGAAATATAGAGAATATGTGACACTGAGAACAGAAGCAAAGAACAAGGTGCTAGCAGCAAAACAGAAGCCCTGGGAAGAATTTGGAGAAAAGCTAGAAAAAGATGCGCAAGAAAACCAGAAATTGTTCTATAAGACCCTAAAGAACATAAGGAAGGAAAAACAATGCCCTCTCAAATTTATAAAGGACAAGCAAGGCAAATTGCTTACTGCCCCAAAGGAAGTAATTCTTCTTCGATCCTTAACCACCGACCGTCAAAGCAGTCAGTGGCCATCACGCCTAGTGGCGTCTTGTAGGGCAACAACAAATTGATTCCACTTTGCACGGTCGGTGGCCATCCTTCGTACAGTGCCCCAACTCTGGTTCATTCTTTGCATCTCAGCCTCCACAGTCCTCCGCCAAGTTGTTTTTGGTCGGCCTCTCTTTCGCTTTCCTTCAGGGGTCCAAAACATAGCTGTTCTTGTGATGGCATCGGGGTATCTTCTGAGGACATGACCAACCCAGCTCCAGCGTCTGCCAGCTATGATGGTGTGCATGTCCTCTTGCTTGCTACGAGTAAGCAGATCTTGGTTGGTGATGGTATTCGGCCAAAAGATGCGGTGAATTTTTCTTAGGCATGTTGTGTGAAAAGAGGACAATTTTGACATTTCCTTCTCTGTGACTCTCCAGCATTCCGCACCATAGAGAAGCACAGAAAGCACGCAACTCTGGTATAATCTTAATTTTGTGCTTGTGCTGTATTGGGAGGACTTCCAGATGTTATTTAGGCTAAAGAAGGCTGTTCTTGCCTTATTCATTCTAATGTTGATGTCTTTGCCTACCCCACCGTCTGGTGTTACTATGCTTCCTAGGTACCGTATGTGAAGGTATCTGTCTGTACCAGTTGCCGATTCCTTACTGATATGGGCTCAGGGTTGCTCACATTGAGCGTCATGACCTCAGACTTCTTTAAATTGATGTTCAAGCCCACCTGCTGGCTAATTTTATTAAGTCTATCCGTTTTTTCCTGGATGTGTTGATGTGAATGTGCCAGCAGTGCAATGTCATCTGCATATTCCAGATCTTCCAATGTAGAAAATGTAGTCCATCTTATTCCTCTTGGACTGCCCTCTGTTGTCTGGCGCATCACCCAGTCTATGACTGTTAAAAATAGAGTGGTTGATAAGGGGCATCCCTGTCGTACTCCTGTCTTCACCTCGAAGGTTAGGTTGCTCTGCCCAACACTACACGTAAAGTTGGCATAGAGGCTTTTTATGATTGACACTATGCTGCTTGGAATTCCATAAGCCCTCAGTATTTTCCATAAACTGTCCCTATGTATGCTGTCAAAAGCCTTTTCAAAATCAACAAAATTTATGTAAAGCTGTCTTTGCCATTCTGAGCACTGCTCTATAATGTTCCTGAGAGTGAATATATGGTCTACACATCTTCTGTTCTTTCTAAAGGAAGTAATGGAAAGAATATTTCTCAGAACACCTGGATGGTGAGCAGGGTCAAGCATCAGAGGGACACAAGGCGCATCAAAAGTGAGGAATGCAGTAAGCGACCCATAACTTGACTGCCTGTGTCAGCGAACCAGAGCTGACCAAGACCCTACTCCACCTCCATGTGGTGGTCCTGGAAACAAGCTGCATCACTGCAGTCTGGCTGAGGAGTAGGAATCGAAGAGGGAAGGCAAACCCAGTCCCAAAAAATGCTGTGCAGAAGTCGGATGTGTTGGCCGTGCAAATACCGCATCTTCGCTGTAAACGGACACAACGCAACCAATGTCCTTTTCAGGACGAACGAGGAAGAAGAAGAAGCATCAGAAATGATAACCACTAGCACAGAAGAGAAAACCAATGATAGTGAAGATGACATAAAGATGGAAGAACTGAAGGCAGCACTGGAGAAAATCAAGATGGGCAAAGCAGCAGGGCATGATGGTATAACACCAGAAATGGTTAAGTACATTAGGCGACCTATTACTTTTAAGGGTCCTACAGATAGCGTGGTGCAAATAGACCATACCAAAGGATTGGGAGATTGCCATCATAACACAAATTTTCAAAAATGGTGACAATCGACAATGTGGAAACCATAGAGGCATATCCCTTCTCAGTGTCCCTAGTAAAATCTATTCTAGAATCCTAGAGCAGAGACTCCGACGCCTAGCTGAGCCACAATTGGATGAGGTCCAGTGTAGATTCTGAGCAAACCGAAGTACTCAAGACCTAATCTTCACACTCAGACAGCTGAGTGAAAAGGTCCTTGAGTATAAGAGTGAGATCCATCTTTGTTTCATAGATCTGGAAAAGGCGTTTGACAGGGGTCACCTGGAGCAAACTTTGGGACTGTTTGGCAAGGAAGAACATTCCAGCACCTCTGATTCATACTATACAGAGCTTCTACAAGTCTTGCAGAAATTATGTGAGGACAGCAAACCATAAGTCAGAAGAGTTTAGGACCACCACTGGTGTAAGACAAGGTGATATCCTGTCACCTTATCTTTTCATACTCCTCATGGATGATGTCATCAAGGCATGTAAGGAGAGAACAAGAAAGTATTCAGTAGGGTACTGGAAGATGAGACAGGTCTGTATTTCAGAGCTGGTATTTGCTGATGATGTTGCCCTGATTGCTAAATCAGAGGCACATCTCCAATCCACCTGCAAGTCTGGAAGGAAGAGCTGGAGAAGAAAGGGATGGTCATAAGCAGCTCTAAAACAAAATCCATGGTGATATCACGAGAAGAAAGAAATCAGATTAAGCTGGGAGAACAGGTCCTGGAGCAGGTCGACCACTTTAAATACCTCGGAGCTATTAAAGACCGAAAGGGAGGCATCAAAGAAGAGTTGGCCACTCGAAAAGCAGCAGCTGGGAGACTTTTTCAGGCCATAAATTGAGGATTCCTCAGCAAGAGAGAGGTTGGTAAGAAAATGAAGATGGCTGTATACCACTCCATCTATGTCCTAGTCTTGACACATGGATGCAAGTCATGGGCAATGACCACAAAAGCCAGATCCAAACCTCAGAAATGAGGTATTTGAGGAAGGTGGTTGAAGTAACAAGAAGAGACAATGGTCCGCAACCAGACGATACGTCAAGGCCTAAAATCCCACCCCCTGCAGACCCAAGTAGAATAGTCCCAAATAAGATGGTTTGGCCATGTCTGCAGAATGGTAGAAGATCGGCTACCACGACAAGCATGGGAAACAGAGCCAGGGATCCAGACCCTGCTGGGAGGACAACATTTGACAATCTTTGAAGGACCGAGGACTAGAATGGAACCAGGGCAGGAGGAAGACAGTCGATAGGATGATCTGGCGCTCTCTCTTCCAAACCTCTACACCTCACGGTAGAAGGGGAACGACAAAGGAAGTAAGTAAAGGAAATGTAAAGTTTAATTTGCAACAGACAAGGATTATATTTTCTTTCATATGGTAAAATATCCTGTTTCCTACTAATCGCAAAACAATCAGTTACGATTTTATCATACTTTTTTAGGCTTGCATACGTAAATTTACTCCATGACCTGAACTATGTGCTGCATGCTGAGGTAACCACGAAAATTGTGTGTAGGAGTTATGAACAATGACAAGAAATATGCTTTGCAGAACATCATTTTTATTAAATTTATGTATACAATTGTAATAATATATGAAGTGTTAGAACTACATACACAAGCACTGTGTTCACCACAATACTTAACTACCACACGAGATCTGACAATATCTGATAATTGCCAAACAAGTGCTGGAGGAGGGTTTCAGTAGAACAATATAAATATCTATATTTGTCAACAAGTCAATTGGCTTGTCAGGAAAGCACATTTACAACAAAAAAAATGATGTTGAAAGGTGCAACAATACACAAGAAAAATGAATTTGAGCAATGGGTGGGGAAAGCAATCAGGAGGAATACTGTTAGAAGATCTCACCATGTACTGGAAAACTAGTACAATCAATTTAAAAACATATAACCCTCTAAGCACCAGGGGGGCTGATTATACATCACGTTTTTGCTGTACAGCACGAATGTCCAGGTATGAAAATAAGACAGCTACCTTTAATCATTCTGTATAGCACTCGTTTACGTTGTATTCTGACTAGCTTTGTGGTATCAGTAGAAATTTTGTAAAATTTGTTCAGTAAAAGAGAAGACCTTGCAAAATACAGCAATTTTGTAGCAGCTTGTTTTAGTCTTCTATGACATAAAGTTCAGCGCTGTAGCTTGAAATCAAGGTCCATCTTGAGCCTTGGGAACAAAGAGGTTGTTTTTAATTTCAAAAATTGCCCGTAATGTCTCATATATTATAGGGTTACGTGTTCAAAACTGTCTGCCATACCAGTGCTTAAAGGGTTAATGCCAACCATTTCAGCAAATATAAATCTATTCAGCTATTTCAGAAACCAAAAAAATGTCAGGGCTGGGGCTGTGATGGCATAAATCGATGGAATGTGCATCGATAATATATCCATACATCTTTCTTGAAGTTAGGTGTTCTTATGCAAGAATTATATACAGTTGAATTAGTACTTGGTAAATAAGAAAGGCTTTTTTTTGTTCTTCTTTCAGTAATGTCTTTTTCTGTTTTATGAGAAAATGAAAATCGAATGTAAAGATAAAAAAAAGCCTTACATTTGAATGTAGTTTTTTTTTTGTTTTTTTTGTTTTTCCCCCCCACAAAAATAAATTAACAGAAAGTCAAAGATTCTGTGAAGATTTATTATTTCATAACAAGTTATGTACACATCACAGATGAACACACACCATAAAAATCCTGGACACTATTGGAACCAACTTTCTTGTACCAGCCATGGATGTAGCATTTACATAAGCACCTCACCTTGGTGAACTACTGAGGTCAGGGGTCCCCAGTATGGGGAATGGTTGGTTAAAAAAAAAAATAATAACTATTATTCCATAACTTATCTCTGTGAATCAGATTGTCAGTCTCACGCAAACAAAACCAAAGCAAGAAACAAACTGGAGGCTTAACATGATATCTGGATATCACTTTCAAAAACTACATGAAGAATAAGTTATTTGATTATTCTGATAACAAGATTGTAGTTAATAAATATGTTTCTGACTCTTGTTATGAAAAATTCATCTTCTTTTTCTGTCTTTTGTTACATGCGTATATGCATGGTAAAGTCTAGAATTATTATTATTCTTCCTCGTTCGTCCTGAAAAGGACGTTGGTTGCGTTGTCCGTTTACAGATGAGCTGTGATATTTGCGCTTTTCGGCCGACACATCGAACTTCAGCACAGCATATTTTGGGACTGGGTTTGCCTTCCCTCTTTCATTCCTACTCTCTCAGCCAGACTGCAGTGATGCAGCCTGTTTCCAGGACCACCATTTGGAGGTGGAGTAGGGTCTTGGTCCGCTCTGGATCGCTGACGCAAGCAGTCACGCTATCAGTCGCCGACTGCATTCATCTTCATTTCCCGTGTCTTCGGTCTCAAGTCTAGAATTGATTTCCTTTCTTTCATATTAAATAGGGTGTATGGAAGGGGTAAAGAATCCCGTTACACGCCCATTGAGGCATATATTTTCTTGACCATCGGCACACTAGTGGTGATGTGGTCACCATCCTGCCGGCCGCCTTTAACCTTCCCAGAGTTGCTCTGGTACCCAATTCATGAGGCTGGGTCGACCCCAGAGCTGTTGCTCCCACCTCAACTGGGGATCGAACCATGGCCCAATGAGCTAGGAAGCCAGTGCAACCACTGCTCCAGGGTGTATGGAAAGGTTGAATAAAAGCCAAGGAGGGGTGCAGGGACTGAAAACTGTTGGGAACCCCTGACTTAGGTTCATACAAAAAGTCTGGACCCATAGAAAAGATGATCATCATCTCTGGAAGCAATCACACTCATACAAACACTTGCCAAAGTCACAAGCATGTGGCAGAAGGAACACATCAGATCAAATACCCAAGACAAGCTGCTACTGTTTTCATTGGCAACAGAAAAAGACCAGGCATGACATCTACAGACAGTAAATACAGGGCGATTCAAAAAGAACTGACGCTTATCAAAAATGTATTATTCAGTAACATAGATAGGTTTCATATGACTATCAGTTATTTTTATAACTACAAATGCTCAATATGCTGCCCTGATGTCACATGCACACATCAACCGTTTAATCCAAATTCATCCCATACAATATGCAACAAAGGGTCTGGGATGAATGGGATCACAGTAGTGATGTGTGCCATGTGTCACAAGGGGTGCATACTGAGAATTTGTATAGAAGTGACATATTCTTTTTTTTACAAATTGGTTGAGACTAAACGTTTGTGTGAAATGTAGTTAATGAATAATACATTTTTGAAAGTATTCAATTCTGTTTTAATCGCCCTGTACAATGATTAGGTCAGATCATTATAATATGGCTCAGCAACTAGTCTCAAGCCTTCAGTATCAAATTATCCGGCTGCAAGGCTAAGGAATGCCCGAGCAGAAGATGGATACAGACAGTGTTAATGACCTAAATAAGTATGAACTGATCCAAACTTTATCTTTTTCTCTTAGGAAAGAAAACTAATCTTCAATACATGAAGGCATGTTAGAAACCTCCAATAATGTCATGGATCCACACTTGTAGGATACACATTACAACAATATTGAGCTAGGTGCTGTCCACCTTTGAATCATTTGTAGTTTTAGCATAGCTCCCAGTCAGCCGTTTTAAAGAATTCAGTGTTGGCACATCAGTTTTTTTTTTTTTTTTTAAATGCTAATAAAGTTGATTTTATTGGAAATAATTGATTTTGCAGTTTTTATGACCAGGCTTGGAAGATTCCTGTACCAGTACACATAACAAACAGTGGTTATATGTAAGGTAAATGGGTTATTTACATCTGGGGTTCTCAACTCTTTTTCTTTGCTCATGGCCCCCTTTAGAGCCCCATTTACGTCTGGGCGGCCCCCCCCCCCCCCCAATGGTCGCTGTTAGCTGGAAAAATAGTACTTTACCATCTTACTGTCCCCCCCCGTGGTCGCTGTTAGATGGAAAACAGTACTTTACCTTCTTACTGTGTGGCCCCCCCCCCCAATGGTCGCTGTTAGCTGGAAAAACAGTACTTGGCCATCTTACTGTGGCCCCCCAATAGTCGGTGTTAGCTGGAAAAACAGTACTTGACCATCTTGACCCCAAGAAATATGGCATAGTCCACGTTGAGAACCACTGATTTAAATGACAAACTTCCATTCCTCAGATTAAACAATGCTAATTCAGTTAATTTGTGAGAATTATGTAGTAACTAAAATTTAAACTACACAAACTGAGAAAAAAAGTGCTACACTTGATACATTATGAGTGTTTACTACTTTCCAAAAGTAATGAAACAGTACAGTAAAATTTCATTTATATATTAACAAGCAGTGCTTTAATTTCAGAACGTGATCATGCCTTATGTATCTTCCTGGGAACAAAATATAGAAATCTACAAGATGTCTAGTCAACATACTGAAATAACATATGCCTAGGGCTTGTAGAACAAGTTGATAATAGAAGAGAGGTACAGTACCAAGCAGAGCCTTAGTTAACAAAATAATCTGATAGAAGTCAACAGAAGTGAGAGATATGGACAAGAAAACCGCAGGAAAAAAAACTACAATTGCTAAACAAGGAATAAGAATAATTTACAGGAGATTACACAACTTTGCAATAACTTAAATTCAACACACAACTGTCAGCAAGTGAAACCAAAGGTTTCTACAAACATAACATGAATTTAATATGTAAAGATGTGCTCAATACATTTCTTCTTCTGAACATATTCCATTCATTGTACCAAGTATACAAATGACTTAGATGACCCTGATAATAATGCATGACCTGGCATTCATTTTCTCGCTAATTTAGACTTTTCTAACCTAGGGAAAAAAAAGCATTCTTACTAATAAACATAAATTTAGCAATTATAACCAGCACTGTCATTAGTGACATTAAACAGATGTTGCATATTTGTCAAAGAGAAGCCCACAATGTCCATTAAGAGCCAATTTTTGCCTTGAAAAGTTTAATATTACATATTGGTACAGAAAAATCTCGCACATCTGCACACAAATACCTGGGGGGGAAAAAATGGCTATCTATCTGCCACTTGCTTTATCAAATACAAAGAATAAAGTACCAGATCAGATTTTCATGTCATGCAAACCTCAACTTGTAATCAATGTTACAAATGCACAAACTAAATCTGTTTGGACAATCTATGCACATACTCTAAATCTGTTTTTGAATTATCTATTCTGTCTATCTGGCACACACAGAAAATAAAGCTGAGAGACAATAATGTAGTAAAGATGGACACAAAAATAATATTTTACGAGTGGTTGTTACTTAATTCCACAAATAAGAAATTTTTTGGTTATATAAAAACACAATCTGGCATAGAAAGAACACACTCATTGACAACTGAAAGTGTGAGTAAAAAAGTATATTAAATTCCGAAAGTCAACATTTACATTTTAGCAAATGTTTGTTGATATAATAAATGGTTTATCAATACAAAACATCAGTGTTAGAACTGAACAACAATATATTACTTTTAGTACAACATGTCGGTGTTACAACTCAATAAAAGTATGAAAGTTAGAAATGAACAACAATATATTACTTTTAGTACAACATGTCAGTGTTACAAATTAATAAAAGTATGGAACTCATAATTTCTATGAAAACCTTATAACTACGAGTGTGCCTCAGAGCAACATGAGAGTGGAGATAATTATGAATAAACTAAAGATAATGATCTCTAGGGTGACTTGTTAGGCACCAGCATGCAGGACAATAGGAAAGCCAAGAAATGTTTGTACAGACATCAACAGAAGACATCTGGAGAAGGACAGAACTGGCTGAGTGGCACTGTAGGAAGTGAGACGTCACTGCACCTGAAATACTCTGCAGCATTGACTAATGCATTGCCAGTGTGATTAAGCACAATTAGAATATAGCAATGCAGTAATTTTCACTGCTTATAAATAAAAATCTTGCTATATAAAGTTACCTTGATTGCAAGCATATTTATGCACAAGTTGAAACTTGAGTTCAAATGGAGTAGGATAGTCTATCGCTGGAAGACATGAGAATATGGCTATTGAGAATGCAACACAGAATACATTAACTCACAGCTGGAGCTAACTTGACATCAGTTATATGATTCTGATGTCTGTAGCCACGACTTCAACTGCTAATGATATTTCCTTGAGTGCACATTATTATTTCAAATCGGTAAGATTTAGCTTCCTCATTTCAGGAAAGACAATCTCCTTCAAGTGCTATCACTTGGTGGTGCTGGCGATTATGTCTCTCCACACTTCCTGTCTCCAGTAATGTTATCAATTCTGCTGCTGACTTCTGTCCATGCCATGATGTCAAACTGTTCTTTACTGTTGTCCTTATCTCATTTTTTCCTTAATCTTTCTTGTTGTCACCATATATTCCAGCTTTCTTCTCATAACATGCCCAAAGACTGGATTGCTTCTTTCTTACATGAGGAATAAGCTCCCTTTGTGCACTGACATCATGAACATAAAAGTTACTTGTTGGATAATTATCCCAAAGTACTGTCTGTACACCATTTACATGAAAGATTCCACATACTACTTTCACTTTTCAAAAGTATGGACTTTAAATCTGAAAATTGTCTTGCACTGCCTGCCATATTGTCTCCTCCAGGACTGTCTCTACATTCTCATTCCCTGCTCCTCCAGTGTCTATTCCAAACTCTCCCAAAACCTGCTGGACAACTGGTTGCTTGGCTGTCATGATCAACTCTGCCTTCTGCCACAGCGTCTCTAAGTCACCAGGCACAAATTTGCAATTAGCAGCTTTCTGAAACATGGCTGTGTCCACATCTGATGCTTGACCATTAAAAAATGGGGCACTAGAGTTGAGTTGATTAAGATTTCTATTATTCAGTAACTGGACACCAGTATTATTATTATTCATAATGTTGGAATCTTCAGCTGGGCTTTGGTAATTGCTATTATCATTTCTTCTTTCATCGGTTCTATTCCATCTACTTGCATGCAACAGCATAACTTCCGATCGTCCGAGGCTGAAACTGTTTCCTCTGCCTAAAAGAATCACACCAGGCTTGCATTTTTGAGAATGTCTGGGAAATGTCAATGAATGTGGTAATTTTTCACCATCTGCTTTCTCCTCTTCCTCCACCTCGAGTACACTGGCAGTATTCTCAAGCCTGCCATCAGTATGACACCCCAAGGTCACTATGTCATGACTTATATTCTGTTGTTGCAAGACAACTGTATCCTGATTTGAACTTGACTGCACTGGCAACTCTTGATTCACATTTTCTGTGGTTTTATTCTTTGGCTCAGTGGTGCTACCATGTGGGGTCAACTTTAAAGATGACAAATTCACATCTGCTAATGAAAGCGTGCGGTCTGGTGATGAAGCTTGAAATGAGTTTTCACTAGAGAAATGTGTGGTTGTTAACATTATCTCAGTCAAGTTGCCTGGATGTGAAGATTTAACAACAGATTGCTGATCTCCACTTCCATTTTTATTTACAGTGAATGAATCCATTTCAGATTACTTATCACGAGCCAATATTAATATAGAAATAACGTAAACGTCAAGTTTGTATTACAAGAAATATTTTATTTCTAAGGCTTAATCAACTTAATGAAAAAAAATGTTTAAACTTGTGAAAGAAATCCTGCATCAACAACATGAAATCTAACACGATCAAACAAGACTGTTAACATCACACAACTTATGCATCAAAAGTGTACAGAGCAGGAAATGTTATAAGTCCATGTACAAATTGAAATAATTGATTTGTCAGAAATTTAGTCACAGTCTGGTATAACAGCCCAATGGCTGTTGTTCCATTCAGACAATACTGAATTTTAACAAAACCATTTGTCACGAGGACACTGAGTTGAGGAACAGTGAGGGTGACTGCTGTTTATAGCTAAGCACAGGATGCTGATGACACCTCAAAAATGAAAAGAGGAGGCTGGCAGACATAAAGCCTGGGAGTGCTGAAGCAACGCTAAAACATCCTGACCCAGCAGAGCTTTAGGCTTGAAGCAGGCAGGTCAACAGGACCACAGGCATGGTGAGAGACTACTGTATTTTGAAAAACTAGGTCATCAACATCAGGCCAAGGTCATGAAAGGTATTCTGGGGACAAAATATAGGTAAGATTTTGATACTGGGTCACAAAGGCATGATCTGGATGTTTTTAAATAAATAATTCAACTAAAAGCCCTGATTAAAGTAACAACTAACAACTTAGCAATGCTGAACTTTTAATTATTCCTCTTTTTCAACTTTATGTGAGGGATGCGTTCCTGAAGACCTCACATTATTCAAAACTTGCATAATTCACGACCAGTTTTCTCACAGGAATAAATGTGATGGTGTGTGTGTATGTGTTCACAGAGCACACACATTTACAACCACTGTAAAAGTATTTTTATTTTTGCTTTTAAACATGACAGTTTTATCATTACCATAATCACAGTCCTACAACACCGAAGGAACATGTGCAAAATTAGGACACTTATCTCCCCACTTGATGCTGATGGCTGAAGTGATTCAATTAAAATGTTATTTTGCTGAAGAAAGAATCCTATTTGTTTGTGTTTTCTCATTTTTTTTTTATTTTTTTTCTCTCAGGATTTCTTGGTATGCGGACATGCATTCCATCACCTGGACACACCATCAAGAAACTGCAATCCTTGTTTGGATTGCCATCTTAACAAATGACAATGGCTGCTAAAATGTGGTCAAAAGACTGCCAGTCGTGCCAGATCTTTAGCTTGGTCATTTTTTGGGGATTTCATCATTATCACCTTTCAGCTGCCCAGGGAGCACAGGCCTTCAACAAACATGTCAAGTCTTCCTGTCACGTGCCATCAGATCAAGGTCTTTCAATTTCTTCATCCCCTTCATGCCTGTCTCCAGTTCTCTTCCCCCTTGTTCCTTGATCTATCTCTACTTCTCTCACCATGGGCATATTAGTGATCTTGTCATCAGTTCCATATTAGTGATCTTGTCATCAGTTCCATATTAGTGATCTTGTCATCAGTTCCATATTAGTGATCTTGTCATCAGTTCCATATTAGTGATCTTGTCATCAGTTCCATATTAGTGATCTTGTCATCAGTTCCATATTAGTGATCTTGTCATCAGTTCCATATTAGTGATCTTGTCATCAGTTCCATATTAGTATTATTAGTGATCTTGTCATCAGTCCCATATTAGTGATCTTGTCATCAGTCCCATATTAGTGATCTTGTCATCAGTCCCATATTAGTGATCTTGTCATCAGTTCCATATTAGTGATCTTGTCATCAGTCCCATATTAGTGATCTTGTCATCAGTTCCATATTAGTGATCTTGTCATCAGTTTCATATTAGTGATCTTGTCATCAGTTCCATATTAGTGATCTTGTCATATTTTTGGGATTTGCATTATTTCAAATTTTGTGCATAAGACTTTATTTTGGTTTGGTTTGAAGGCCTATCTTCATTGCACACGGACAACTCCATTAGTGCTCCGATCTCCTCCCTTAGATCACACAAGGAGGATCTCAGCACAGTGCATGAACTCTGTAGCACCGGCGAGAATCCCAATGTGTGTGTATATGAATCACACATTCTTTAAATATTTATGTGGTGGGTATGTTTCTAATTTTTAAATTTTGCAAGGGTAGCAGCCTGATAGGCCTAATCTTTACGATTCCCAACTGCCGTGGGATTTTTAACGTGCGCAACTTGCACACGGGACCACCTATTTTTTTCGCCCGTATCCGAGAAGGCTAGGCATCCGATCTCACTACCCAGGAGACCAGAGGGGAGTATGACATCAGGAGCACTGGTTCTGAAAAATGTTTTTCATAAAATATATTCCCTCAGCTGGGAATCAAACCTGACACCTCTAGAATTTGAGACGGACGCCTTACCTCTTAGCCGCTCCGACCCCCTAAGATTTTATGAATATTTTATATTGCAATATTTCTAATTCATATAAAATGTAACCACACTGTCAGTACTTATTAAGTGTTATAGGTTATACATAAGCAGACTTTGTTTTAGCTGAAGCTGATAACAACTGACCTGTTACATCAGACCTCCTGTTGTTCTCCTCGAAGGCTATGATAGGCCTACCACTGACAAGAGAACTGCTCTTGCCGTTAGTGTCTATCAAATCTATAAGCTCCTCCAGCTGTTCATCACCCTCATGTCTCTCAGATTCTGGCAAAGTCCCTATCACAGAAGCTGAACTAGTCACGCCTCCCTCTATAGAGTACAGACTTATGCTGGGGATGACAAAACAAAAATCATTTGAAATCAGGAATTTCAAACGGTAAAGCAAATTTTATAAGTAAGAAGCATTCATAATTAAAAACAAAATTGAACCTAGTTTCCTATTTCCAAAAGCATGTTTTGAGTATCTGTTTATTCAAGCTGAAATGCAAATAAATACAAAATATTTCATCATCAGCTGCCATCTCCACAACGAAGGTTGGCTGTAATGGATCTCCAACGTCTTCTGTCTCTTGTCTTGGTGGTGCACTCTGATAGACTCCCTCCTGTCCATCTCTTGATGTTATCTTCCCACTTATAGCGCTGTCTTCCCTTTGCACATTTGCCTTCAACTCTCCCTTCTATTATGGTCTTCTGCAAGGTGTTATACCTTTTTATATGGCCAAAGCATTTTAGCTGCCGAACTTTGATTAGTTCTCTTTTCATACCTAGATTTTCTAGGACTTCCTTATTTGTTTTCTTCTCTTTCCATGAGATGCGCCCTATTCTTCTATACATCCACATTTCAAGAGCCTCAGTTCTTTCTTCCAATTACTTATTTATCGTCCATGTTTCTACACCATACAGTAATGCACAATATATATAACACTTTATGATTCTCAGTTTTAATTTGTGAGATAACTGTTTAGATGTCAGTATATGTTTCATGTTGTTGAATGTAGCTTTGGCCATTCCTATTCTCTTCTTGATTTCTGTTTCACATCTGCCATCTTCTGTTATTATATGACCAAGATATAAGTAGCTCTTGACTTGTTCCAGGATTTTCCCATTTCTGCTTATCTTTAATGTGGGCTTATCGCATCCATGCCACACCTAGGAAATGAAAAACCTGTACAAATAATTCACAAACCCTGAACAAAGACTTGCAAAACCTGTAAAAAAAAAAACCATAAAAAAAAGACAACAAACGTATCAAAAGAGTTCATTCGTGTAAAAAAATTTTCAATTACAGCTGCATTATAATTGAGGCATGGGGACTTTGCCTTTTAAAGCAAGTATTCACTTATTTTAAAACTCAACAATAAATATTTGTGTTTATTTTACACTGTAAAAATTATGTGATCTTGTCATCATTTAGTCTATTTCTGCGCATAATTATCACTAACAGACCAGGAAATCCTGTGTTTGATAAGACCTTATAAAAGAATTCTGAGACACAGTAATAAGGGGTGTGGGTAAGAAATCTTAAACCTAACCCTGAACCCAAACTTTAATCTTAACCCTAATGACGTTTAAGGATGACATCGAAGAAGACGTTCCACTGTTCTCACAACTAATTTTACTACTTCGTTATGATTATTATTATGCTGGGGAATTCTCTACTCAGAGAGGAATGAAAATCCACCGAACGAAAAAGGGGTGTGGGAGGTCATCTGGGGGAGATCAACAGCGCTCTGTCTCGACGGATAAGACGTTGGAAGAACGCAGCCAGGAGTCAATCCACAGTGCTGAGTACATTCAAGTTGATCTGCCTGATGATGATCTCACACACTTCTTGGACGGGAAGAGAGATGCAATCAAGTTTCCACCTGCCAGTGCAAAAGGGCTTTGGGAACAGCTGGACGAAGCCTTGGCAAAAAGAGTTGGATAACAACCTGAAGCAGATAACTTTGGAGAAGAAGCTGGAAATCTTCGGCGACATAATATATCTGCACTGTCGCAAAGTGTTCGGAGTGAGGGAGGCAAGAGAAAGTAACCCACTACGAAAAAGTAGAAGACAAATTAAAATAGAAGAAATCAAGAAACAGAAGAAGCATGCCCGAAAACTTTTCAAGAACGCAGTTGCCACAGAGAAGGAAGGGTTATGACAGGTTTGGGAGCACCTGAAAGGCCAACATAATGCCCTTTGTAGAGCAGAAAGGTTGTGCAGGAAGAGAAGGAAGACTCGAAGGGATAGGGAAAGATTCTTCAGGGAGCCCTTCAAGTTTGCCAAAGAAATGTTTGAGCAGCCATGGTCGGGTACGCTAAACATCAAGAAAGAAGACCTGGAAGAACACCTTAGAATGACATATTCAGATAGTCGCAGAGATGAGCCGCTCAGCAGCATGGCAGGCCTTAAATGGCCAAGTAAGCCAGGAGCTGAATTTAACACCAAGCCCCCAACGGTGCAAGAGGTAGAAAGCATTGTCCAGAAAGCTCGGTGCAAGTCAGCTCCAGGTCCTAATGGTGTTCCATATGTGGTGTATAAGAGATGCCCTGAAGTGCTTAAACGACTGCTCCATTTACTGAAGAATGCGTGGAAAACCCAGCTTGTAAGCAAGGAATGGAGAAAGGCGAACAGAGTCTACATCCCAAAGGAGCAAAATTCCACAGACATCAGTCAGTTCAGGCCAATCTCATTACTCAATGTGGAAGGGAAGATATTCTTCTCAGTGATGGCGAAAAGACACTACATACCTCCTGGCAAATGGGTACATTGACAACTACCATTCAGAAAGGAGGTATCCCAGGTACAACAGGATGTCTAGAGCATGCCACAATGATCTGGGAAGCAATCCAAAAGGCAAAGTCTGACAGAACAAACCTCCATGTAATCTGGTTGGATCTAGCGAATGCTTATGGATCCGTTCCACACCAGATGTTGTGGCAGGCCCTAGAAATGTATCATGTTCCAGACAGAGATTACAGCAATGCTGAAGCTGTATTTCGCAGGGTTTGCTGTCAGATTTTCAACCAGAGAGTACACAACGAAGTGGATTGGCCTTGAAGTTGGAATTGCGATGGGGTGTACCATCTCTCCGATACTATTCGTGATGGCTATGCAGGTAATCCTCAATGCGGCTGAAGGAATGGCTATAGGTCCAAAGCTTAGTGGAAAGTGTCACATGCCACCGCTCAAAGCATTCATGGATGACACAACAATTCTGACATCAGATGAACATCAGGCCCGGAGGATGTTAGCACGCCTGGATGAATTAGTCAGCTGGTGCAGAATGAGCTTCAAACCCAAGAAGTCAAGAAGCCTATCAGTCAGGAAAGGGAAGATAGCAGAGGACATATTCATGGTTTCCAACCAAAGAATCCCTACTGTCATTGAGGAACCTGTTAAAAGTCTTGGCAGGGTGTACGATGCCTCATTAAAAGACTCGAAGGCAGTGCAACAGACAATAGAAATGGCAGACAGAGGGCTACAGATCATAGACCAAAGCAGACTCCTGGGAAAGTTCAAACTGTGGTGCCTCCAGTTCATGTTGATACCGAAGTTGCTGTGGCCACTGCTTATATATGAAATAAGCACAAGTACAGTGGAAGCTATAGAGCAGAAGGTCAACAAGTTCATGAGAAAGTGGCTAGGGGTACCACCAGGTCTGTCAGATATAGCACTGTACTGCAAAAAGTCAAAACTTCTGCTTCCTTTCAAGTCAGTTGTTGAAGAGTACAAAGTTGGAAAGGCAAGGCTTGATGACGTAGTTAAGTCCATTCAGCCCACACTGAAAACGGGAAGGAAGTGGAGAGTGGAAGAAGCTGTTGATGCTGCCCAAGAGTCACTCAAACTGAGGGAGGTAATCGGATACACACAAACGAATAGACGGGGATTTGGTCATGGAGACATCCGCTGGTGGTCCAAGGCATCAAGCAGGGAGCGCAGAGACATGGTAGTTCAGGAGATACGAGGAGCTGAGAATGATAAGAGGTTGCAAAAAGCAGTGCAGCAGGT
This sequence comes from Oreohelix idahoensis, assembly GCA_024509875.1. NCBI lineage: Eukaryota > Metazoa > Mollusca > Gastropoda > Stylommatophora > Oreohelicidae > Oreohelix > Oreohelix idahoensis. Next base: position 525,036 of record JAMPIV010000980.1, read on the forward strand.
CCAACAAGGCCAATGGACTACATGGGAAGGATCCCTGCCGGCGGCCACCAACCTTGTGAAATGGGGAAAGTCGGATGATGAGCAGTGCTCCCTGTGCCAGGGGAGGCAGACACTCGAACACGTGCTCTCAGCATGTAAGGTGTCATTAGGGCAAGGGCGATACACTTGGCACCATAACAAAGTGCTAAATGAGCTTGCTGCAACAATAGATCTGGCAAGGATGAAGGCGAATAGCAAACCCAGGCCGAGCACCGCAAATACATATTTTCTGAGGGCAGGAAAGTCAGCACACCCCAAACCGAGTAAACCTGGTAGCAGTTTACCATCTCTTCTTGACTGTGCAAACGACTGGGAGATGGCGGTAGACCTACCTTGACGAGGGGCATATCCAGAGAGTATCAGAAAATCGCAGAGACGGCCAGATATAGTGCTTCATTCTTCAGCAACGCTTCAGGTCATACTGATTGAACTGACCGTGCCATTTGAATCCAGATTAGACGAGCAACATTCGCTCAAAGCGGCCAAGTATAGTGATCTGGCCGCGGATCTGAGACACGATGGGTTCACTGCAAGGGTCATGGCTGTTGAAGTGGGCGCATGAGGGCTTGTGGCTGCATCAGTGTATGATCTATTGAAACTGTTGGGGCTGAGGGGACAGTCGAGAACAAGGGCACTGAAGAGGCTTAGTGAAACTGCCGAAAAGGCATCAGGCTGGCTGTGGAACAACCGCAATGGGCAATGGAAATCATGACAATAAACGCTGCGGTACAGAAAACACCAGGAATTTTTCTAAGTCCACAATACGCTGAGTTTTTTTGGTGTACTAGTGAACGGGCTGTGACTGAGGGGCAACAGGCGGTGTATATTATAGGGGTGTCAGTGTCAGAATTTAAGTGGCGAACACGCAGTGGCTAGACTCGTCGGCTTCGCGATGGCGTCTCAGTGTGTGCGACGGAACGAACGGAATAATTTGTCTTCTCTTTGTTACTTTCACAATTGCCTCCACGGCTGGCGGAGTTGTGGATTAAAGTTGCTACCATAAGTGAAATGGGTTCATTTTCGATACAAGACAACAGGAGGCTGAGACACTTGGGAGTCATGACCCAAGTGGGCCCGCTCCCCTTAGAGTGTAAAGGAGTATATGGGGCCGAAACACTTGTCGGACGGGGGGACTGCTTCTGATGATCAGATTGCTTCCTGTTGTATCGCTCTGTAAAGAGTTTTCTATCATCTTATTATTATTATTGCAAAGAGAAAAATTGAACTAAACTATATTATCCAGTTATATGAAATGGAATGAGGAAGTTTCTAGGGCGGTTTAGAATTAGTTCAACAAATATTTGATGTAATTTAAAAAATAATAAAATCACTTTATCATATAAATTTTAAATAATTTGCTACGAAAATATAAACTGGCGCGAGCGTAATTTATTCTCTACCAAACTTCAAAAATGAAAATAGCCGTTTTAGCCTAATTGGCAGTTTTAAATACCCCCATATGACTAGTTTCAACCGTCAATACAACAACCATTGATAGTAATTAACTATTTAATAAAATAACTCACTGGATGATCGTAATAATGATATATCCACCAAAGAAAATCAGAATGCCTTTAAAGAAAGTAAATTAAAACTTAGAAGAGAAGTAACTCCAAAAAGCGTTTCCAGGGGCTCTGATCGGGTTAAGATACAAATTTGCCTTGCTTTCGTGATTTGTTTTCCCACTTTCATATTTCTTTTTATATTATTATTATAATGTACATTTCTTACGCAGATTCTACAAGTTTTAGTGAAATCAAGTAATATGTAGTGTTATCCATTTTTTTTTTTTGGTTGCTCATAAGCAGCCGTAAATAATAAATTATGTTCAATGCTACACCATTGCGTTGTGAGATTCGGAGAGATGTTAGGCTAGGGACTAAAAAATAATGTTGATAAGGGGCATCCCTGTCGTACTCCTGTTTTCACTTTGAAAGTTACATTACTCAATCCAACATTGCATGTAAAGTTAGAATAGAGGCTTTTTATGATGGAAACAATGCGGCTGGGAATTCCATAAGCCCTCATTATTTTCCATAGGCTGTCCCTGCGTATGCTGTCGAAAGCCCTTTCAAAATCAACAAAGTTAATGTATAGCTAGCTGTCTCTGCCATTCTGAGAACTGCTCTGTAATGTTCCTGAGGGTGAATATATGATCTGCAACTCCGCCAATGCCGGTCCCAAGCCCGGATGAAAAAGGAGGAGGGCGGCCTGCATGGAGGCCGTAAGGAGGCAGCCCCTCCACCATGCAAAGGCACAACAGGCCAATCACCTGTTTGTCTTAAACTATGATTACGAGCAATACAAGAGAGAAAACCGGACTGATTCTAAAGGCGACGAACTGGAACGGACTACGGACTACGACTTATGGAACTTGGAACACAAGAAGTATAAATGGGAAGGAAGAGGAGCTGGTGGAAGAGATGAGGAAAGCAAAACTAGAAATCCTGGCTATAACGGAAACGAAGAAAAAAGGACAAGGAGTCATGGATCTCGATGGCAACACGTTGCTCTACAGTGGTGTACCCATATCTGAAAGAGCTAAAGGGGGCGTGGGTTGCATTGTGGCCCAAAATCAAAAAGATAGTATCAAGGGATGGAACTTTGTCTCGGAGTGCATTATGGTTGTAAAACTAAAAGAAGGAGAAACCATAGTCAACCTGGTCATAGTGTATGGGCCAAATGAGGATGAGAGAGCAGAGGTCAAGGAGGAATTCTTCGAGCTGCTTCAAAGGACAGTGGATGACTGCCTAGATGAAGTTATCATGCTCGGAGATTTTAATGCCAGAGTTGGAAATGACCATGCTAGATGGGGTGGAGTTATCGGAAGATATGGAGAAGATACTCTCAATGACAATGGAAAGTGACTCCTTAGATTCTGCAGTGATCAGAGTTCCCCCATAAGCGCATACATGCATACACTAGATGTGAAACAACCAAGAATGAGAAGTCAGTGATCGACTATGCCATTGTTCGGAGAAGCTCATTCAGATATGTCCGAGATGCAAGAGTCTGGAGGGGGCCAGAGATTGGAAGTGATCACTACCTGCTAACAATCAAACGAACAACTGAAAGAGTTGCTCAGCCTAGGAACTGCCCAACATCACGCAAGAAACCAAGTAAACGAGCAGGAGAAATGAGCATTAGGACCTACAAGCTGAGAGAGAGCCAGAAATTAAGACCAGATATCAGGGGCTTATTGCTACAGCAGTGAGCAACACAGAAGAACGACCTGATGACTTGGAAACCCTCTGGAATAAATTCAAGGATATCATAAAGACAGCTGCTGCAGAAGCATGCGGTGAAGTCCGACTTGGGAACCAGAGAAAGAGGACACCTTGGTGGACAGAGGAAGTCAAAGAGAAAATAAGAGAGAAGAAAATGGCATGGAAACAATACTTAGGAGCTAAAAACACAACAGGACAAATGGAAAAATATAGAGAATATGTGACACTCAGAACAGAAGCAAAGAACAAAGTGCTAGCAGCAAAACAGAAGTCCTGGGAAGAATTTGGAGAAAAGCTAGAAAAAGATGCACAAGAAAACCAGAAATTGTTCTATAAGACCCTAAAGAACATGAGGAAGGAAAAACAATGCCCTCTCAAATTTATAAAGGACAAGCAAGGCAAATTGCTTACTGCCCCGAAGGAAGTAATGGAAAGATGGAAAGAATATTTCTCAGAACTCCTGGATGGTGAGCATGGTGAAGCATCAGAAATGATAACCACTAGCACAGAAGAGAAAACCAATGATGGTGAAGATGACATAAAGATGGAAGAACTGAGGGCAGCACTAGAGAAAATCAAGATGGGCAAAGCAGCAGGGCATGATGGTATAACACCAGAAATGGTTAAGTACATGGGAGCATCAGGCGACCTATTACTCCTAAAGGTCCTACAGGCAGCATGGTGCAACAAGACCATACCAAAGGATTGTGAGATTGCCATCATAACACCAATTTTCAAAAAGGGTGACAATCGACAATGTGGAAACCATAGAGGCATATCCCTTCTCAGTGTCCCTGGTAAAATCTACTCTAGAATCCTAGAGCAGAGACTCCGACGCCTAGCTGAGCCACAATTGGACGAGGTCCAGTGCGGATTCCGAGCAAATCGAAGTACTCAAGACCTAATCTTCACACTCAGACAGCTGAGTGAAAAGGCCCTTGAGTATAAGAGTGAGATCCATCTTTGTTTCATAGATCTGGAAAAGGCGTTTGACAGGGTCCCCTGGAGCAAACTTTGGGACTGTTTGGCAAGGAAGAATATTCCCGCACCTCTGATTCATGCTATACAGAGCTTCTACAAGTCTTGCAGAAATTATGTGAGGACAGCAAACCATAAGTCAGAAGAGTTCAGGACCACCAATGGTGTAAGACAAGGTGATATCCTATCACCTTACCTCTTCATACTCCTTATGGACGATGTCATCAAGGCATGTAAGGAGAGAACAGGAAAGTATTCAGTGGGGTACTGGAAGATGAGACAGGTCTATATTTCGGAGCTGGCATTTGCTGATGATGTTGCCCTGATTGCTAAATCAGAGGCACATCTCCAATCCAACCTGCAAGTCTGGAAGGAAGAGCTGGAGAAGAGAGGGATGGTCATAAGCAGCTCTAAAACAAAATCCATGGTGATATCACGAGAAGAAAGAAAACATCAGATTAAGTTGGGAGAACAGGTCCTGGAGCAGGTCGACCACTTTAAATATCTCGGAGCTATTATAGACCGAAAGGGAGGCATCAAAGAAGAGCTGGCCACTCGAAAAGCAGCGGCTGGGAGACTTTTTCAGGCCATAAATCGTGGATTCCTCAGCAAGAAAGAGGTTGGTAAGAAAACGAAGATGGCTGTATACCGCTCCACCTATGTCCCAGTCTTGACATATGGATGCGAGTCGTGGGCAATGACTACAACCCACAAAAGCCAGATCCAAACCTCAGAAATGAGGTATCTGAGGAAAGTGGTTGAAGTAACAAGAAGAGACATGGTCCGCAACCAGACGATCCGTCAAGGCCTAAAATCCCATCCGCTGCAGACCCAAATAGAACAGTCCCAACTAAGATGGTTTGGCCATGTCTGCAGAATGGGAGAAGATCGGCTACCACGACAAGCATGGGAAACAAAGAGCCAGGGATCCAGACCTCCAGGACGACCCAGAGCCCGCTGGGAGGACAACATTAGACAATCTTTGAAGGACCGAGGACTAGAATGGAACCAGGCCAGGAAGAAGACAGCTGATAGAATGGTCTGGCACTCTCTCTTCCAAACCTCTACACCTCACGGTAGAAGGGGAACGACTAAGTAAGAATATATGATCTGCACATCTTCTGTTCTTTCTTAAGCCCGCTTGTTCTTTCTTCAGTTTATGGTCAACTGCTTTTGAAATTCTCTAGATGATTATCCTGCCTAGTATTTTGCTGGGAACTGAGAGGAGAGTAATTCCTCTCCAGTTGTTGCAGTCTGTAAGGTCGCCCTTCTTGGGCAATTAGACAATTATTCCTTTACTCCACTCTGTTGGTGTTGTCTCAGTTTCCCAGACTTGTGGAAATAGTGGTTCTAATAGTTCTGCTGCTAGTTCAGGGTCTGCCTTGAATAACTCAGCATTTAGATTGTCGTGACCAGGCGCTTTTCCATTTTTAACCCTTTGATAGCAGTGATGATTTCTTCTTTTCGTGGAATGTCTGTATTAACGTCTGTCACTTTCAGCCTCAGGAACATTCAGCTGAGTCTCTGGTGGTTCGTTATTCAGTGTTTCTCTGAAGTGCTCTGCCCATCTTGTTTCCTGCCCCTGTGCTGTGGTGATGAGATTTCCTTGCTTGTCTCTTACTAACGTCATGTTGTTTGCACCTCGTTTTCCACTGATAGTTTTAGTTATTTTATAAACTGTGCTTTGTTCATTTCTCAGTGCTGCCTCTTCTGCCGGTCTTGCAAGGTCATCCAAAAATGTCCTTTTGTTAACACGGGTTTGACGTTTTACTTCCTTGTCCAGCCGACTGTACTGTTCACTATATATTGCCTTTAACCTAGGAGACTTAGCTTCTGTTTTCTTTCTTTTCATTTCCTTTCTCTTCGCTATGGTGTTTAGCGTTTCTGATGTTATCCAGTCTTGGCTCTTTCTTTCCTGGAATCCCAAGCATGACTTGCTGCTTTCCTTGTATATTGTTGAGACGGTGTTGAATTTCTGGTCGACATAATCGGTCTCTGTTCTTTCCTGGCTTTTGGTAATCTGATATCGCCTCTTTAGACCACGAAAGCTTTTCTGGTGAGGTGGTCCTTAAGTTTCGTGATGTTATATCTTTTCTGTTTGACTGCAACTGGTCCAGCAGCTCTGAGTTTCACCTTCAGCCTTGCTACTACTAGGTGATGATCACTTCCCACATCTGCACCTCTTCTTACTTTCACGTCGTGTAAATGCATGTCTCCATCTGCCATTGATCATTATGTGATCTATCTGGTTTCTGCCCCGTCCGTTTGGTGATTCCCATGTTAACTTGTGCACTTCTATGTGTGAAAAAAGTGTTCCTCCAATGACCAGGTTTTAATACTGCAGAAGCTTACTAATTTGTCCCCATTCTTATTTACTGTTCCACTGCCGCATTTACCCATTACTCTCTTTCGTTATAATTATTGTGCTTTCGCACTAAGGTCTCCCATTACTATAAAAAGATCATACCTGGGTGCAGTTTCCATTTCATTTTGTACCTGTTGATAGAACTCGACCTTGATCTCTTCATCGCTGTCGTTTGTTGGTGCATAGCATTGTATAATTGTGGTGTTGGTGAATCTCCCTCTCAGTCTTGTTCTTATCAGTCTGTTGTTGATGGGTTTCCATTCCAGTAAAGGCTTTTCCATTCCTTTCTTCAGGATAATGGATACACCTTCGTTGTGCTGACCATCCTCTCTACCAGAATAAAATACTGTTTCCCCTGTAGCTGTTTTTATTCTCCCCGTCCCTGTCCATCTGCTCTCGCTTATTCCCTGGATATGTAATTTGTAGTTCCTCATCTCTGCTGTGATTTGTCTCAGCTTTCCTGCCTCATTCATAGTTCTGACGTTCCAAAATCCAATTCTGGTTTCGTGTTTTGCGGTCAGGGCATCCGTTTTCATGCCAATGGCTTCCTTTCGGCTTTCACCACTGGCAATCATACGAGCCTGAGACTCCGGATGTGCGTCCCGCATCAAAGTTTTTCCATTTGTTGCCGTTTCCGTAACATGTGCGATTTTTTGCACAGACATGGGTGTCGGCCCTGTACTAAAACCCCCAACCTGGAGGACCAGGGTACCAGCTTTTGTCTGACCCCTACCCACGCAGACCAGTCCAGCTTGGTTGAACCTACCAGGAGTAAAACTCCCACTGGCATAGCTCTGGGGATTGTCAGGGTACACAAGCTGCCATACCGCTACAAGAAAGCGACCCATAGCTTGACTGCTTGCGGCAGGGTCAGCGAACCAGAGCTGACCAAGACCCTACTCCACCTCCAAGTGGTGGTCCTGGAAACAGGCTGCATCAGTGCAGTCTGGCTGAGAGTAGGGATCGAAGAGGGAAGGCTAACCCGGTCCCAAAAATGTCATGCCGAAAACGGATGTGTCGGGCCAAAAGGCGCAGATATCGCAGCTTTGCTGTAAACGGCGACAAAACGTAACAAACGTCCTTTTTAGGACGAACGCAGAAGAAGAATCACAGGTTACTGTACATTCGCCATATTTGTCAAAAACAGGGTCATGGTTGGGGTTAAGATGTGCGGTGCAGGCTATTTAAAAAATGTTTTTACCCAAACCCTAAACCTCTCTTAATTTACTACACCACAGAACAAAAATAACATTAACCCAACCCTGGCCCTATTTGTGAGAAAGATGGCAATGTTCAGTAGGCCTAAACCATATGAATATCAACTTCATTAAGTAAAGTGAATGCTAACAGACGAGACGGCTTCAAACAAGAATTGAGACACAGTAATAACCGGTAAGGGTTAGATAGAAATCAACCCTAAACTCTAGCCTTTTCCTAACCCTAACGTCGTGGGCAACATTTAGATGACATTCAAGAACACGCCCCACTGTTTTTCATTTCAACCATAACTTGAGTTTTCATAACTTGCTGTGGTAGTGTCACGTTCTCCACAGAATGAACAAGCGACTAATGGAGCCTATTTCCAACGTATGAATACCTAGTACCAAACACGAAGTTTCAATGATCGAAGTTTCAACCTACTATTATAAAGCTAGGATCCTAAGCATCTATTATCACTATTACAACGTGTACACAATTATTGTCATTCTGCCAACTATTCAGTCTTCATGGTTAGGTCTTACGCACACAAATGTGAATTAAGCTGTTTTCTTACAAGCGCCGCCGCTATCATTGCTAATTCACTCAGGTTCCTTTTAAGTAGCGTAACAAAAATATTGTCGATCCTGGAAGTAGGGAAAAAAAGCGAGACTGTTTTTATAAGGTTGAAATGAATATGAGGGGGTATACCATACTGCTGTAGTCTTTTCCGCACGTTTTTATTTGTCAAAAAGCTGGAAGCATAGTGGGGTTTAGTTATAAGAATATCTGTCTGCATCCTTAGTATAAGCGGATGAAACTGGAAAACACTGCAACATATCGCATGTATGCTCCTCTTATTTTCATTTCAACCTTTTAATAACTGAGAAGTGTCAGAAACGTGGTTTACTTTAAATATTACAGGAATTTAAAGACACATCAATTTTAATCAATATCTATCAAACATGTTTTCCATCACAAACGTACAAATTACCGTCACGGAAATAAACCAACGAACCATTAAGGGGTCGATTACAGGTCGAATGAAGAATGAACGAAAGGTTACTGTTTACTTTCTCTGCGTGAAAAATTAGACATTGTAACTGTTTTAAAACCTATGTCACGGAATGATACCACCAGTTGCTCCAACACAAGTGAAGTGTTGACAAATCAATAAATGTAATTTATGTTCTAAGGTATATTCAAATAATATATTAGAAAATACGTCAACTATGGTAGTGATGAGTACAATTTATAAGAAAGCCATCCATATTAGTCTGGGCGTTATGACAAGAAAGAACTTTACTAAGCAGCTAAATAACATTTGCTGCTGTCACAGATAAGATGATGAGTTGCAGTCAATACTTACATTCTTCATCAGCTACAACCGGGGAGGAGCGGAGCCGGGCCCCTAGCCTCGAAAGGGCCCACCCAAGCAACCGGTGCCTTTGCCAACCAAATGGTCGGGGGAAGGCAAAGTAGAGCAACTGACCAACCAACCCACTATCTTACAGTGGCTCAATGGAATGCAGAAGGAGTGAGGAACAAGAAACCGGAGTTACAAGAATTCCTCAGGGAAAATAACATTGATATAATCTGCATCCAAGAAACTCACCTAAAAGATACCCAACGATTCTTTGTACGTGGATACCAATCCTTCCGCCAAGACAGGGTAAAAAGAACTAAGGGAGGAATCCTCACACTGATTAAAACCTCAATCCCAGCAGTAGAGACACACAGATCTGGTGAGGACGAACTTGAATACATAACAGTCCAACTACTGCTGCCCAGTGGAGACTTAATGATCACAAACTGCTACAGCCCTCCAACCACAATTCTGGAGCTACACAAAGTGAAGCTTGCAGCATCGAGACACCTCATTATGGGTGACTTCAATAGCCACTCACCCAGCTGGGGCTATGACGCAACAGATCCAACAGGAGAAGAGGTGGAAGATTGGATGGTAGAGAATAAACTAATTCTAATAAACCAACCAGAGGATAAGCCCACCTTCTATTCCAGAGTATGGAAAACAACGAGCACACCAGATCTTGCTATGGCTACAGATGACATACATCGACTCACCACCAGAACAGTAAATACTCAACTTGGGGGAAGTGACCATGTACCAGTCACATTACAGATATCTGAGATAAGAAGTGCAGGAGAAATCAATATGTCTCCTAGCTGGAATTTCAAAAAAGCAAACTGGGGATTTTTTAAAGAACAAGCCGACAATTTCTGTCAGAACATTGCCCACTCAAATAACATCAATAAAAACATCTCCATCATCAGTGAGGCAATCATCCAAGCAGCAAAGAAGTCAATTCCACGAGGTAAACGACGAGACTACAAAACCATACTGGAGTGACAACCTGGGAAAACTCCATAGTGAATTAAATAAAGCACGGGAAACTATGGAGCAAAATCCCACATTAGAGAACACACAGAGGCACAACAGCATAAAACAAGCTTTCAATGAACAAAAGAAAGCTGAAATCCAAAGGAGCTGGCACCAGAAGACCAGCAGTCTCAACATGGAAAAGGACTCAAGCAAGCTTTGGAATCTGACAAAAGTGCTAAATGAAGAAACAACAACCAGCTACTGTAAGACTGTCATCAAGGAAAATGAAAAATACCACACAGGAAAGATGGCAGCAAACATCCTGGCAGATTTCTACAAGGAAGAAAGCACCACACATCACTTTCACATGCACGGATCCAAGAAGTATGTAAGGAAGTAAAAGAAAAACTGAAGCACCAAAACCCAGATATCTGCATGAAGTCACCCCTTACTATGAGAGAACTCAGTGCTGCCATAACAAAACTAAAGAACAGAAAAGCTCCAGGAAAAGATGGCATCACAAATGATATGATCAAGAACCTTGGACCTGTAGCCAGGCACAAGCTCCTCCTAATCTTCAATCAGTCATGGAGTACTGGAAAATTTCCAGATCAATGGCGAGAAGCAATCATTGTTCCCATCAGAAAGAAACAAAAGGAGAAAACAAGCAAGTCCAGCTACCGACCAGTTAGCCTACTGAGCTGTCTGGGTAAGGTAATGGAAAGAATGGTGAACTCAAGATTACTGAAACATCTGGAAAAAAACCATCTGCTTGATAAACACACAGTCAGCATTTAGGAAAAATCGCAGCACCGAAGACCAACTAGTATATCTAGCCCAGGAAGTAGAAAATGCCTTTCAGGAGAAAAAGAAAGTACTGGCGGTTTTTGTAGACTTGACAAAAGCCTTTGATAAGGTATGGAAAGAAGGCTCCTCCTTAAGATGCTCAACAGCAAAATTGAAGGGAGAATGTTCAACTGGATACGGGACTTTCTTCGATACCGCACAGCAAGAGTAAAACTTGATGGGAAACTGAGCCATCGCGTCACTCTACAACAGGGTGTGCCACAAGGAGGAGTTATCTCCCCCACACTTTTTATCATATATATAAATGATATTGCAGAGAAACTGTCCGGGCATATCTCCAGGGCTCTTCATGCTGACGATTTTGCTGCCTGGTGTGCTGCTGAACATTTGCCTACTGCGAAGTTCAGGATGCAAGCAGCGCTAAATACCATCGGTAAATGGGCATCAGATTGGGGAGTACAGATAAACCTCTCCAAGACAGTAGCAACCTGCTTCTCTCTGTCAAATCGCCGAGAAACGATCAAACTGCAGCTAAATGGAAGTGAGCTTCCAATCGAGGAAAACCCAACATACCTAGGAGTCAAGTTGGATAAGAGACTCACCTGGAAGCCGCACATAAAAGCAGTAGAACAGAGAGCAATAAGAAAGCTCTCTATTATGAAGAAACTGGCTGGCACAAGTTGGGGGGCAAATACCAACATACTTAAAAAAGTCTATACAGGCACAGTCAGACCTGTACTTGAATATGGCATGTCAGCCTGGGCCACAGCATCTAAAACAAACACAGAATGTCTAGGGAAAGTGCAAAATTCAGGCCTTAGACTAATCACTGGAGGGATGAAGACTTCTCCAATCCAGGCAATGGAGCGATACACCAACATCCGCTCTCTTGATGACAGACGTGAGGAAAAGGTATTCACTCACAGTGAGAAGCTTCTACGAATGCCAAGTCATCCAATGCATGCCAAACTCCATAATGTGACTAAGAACAGGCTGAAAAGAACCAGCTTCCTAAACATCTCCAAACATCTGCATCGATGCCATGAAGACCTCCTCCCAAATCGATCTACTGAGATTGAAATGTTAATTGATTACGAGGAGCCAGACGACTGCCATGGAAATATATCTATCATCACAGAAGTCCCTGAAATAAAAAAGAAAGGCCACCTGACCCCTCAACAACTAAAAACTTTGGCTCAAGAAATGATTGAAGAAAAAGTACAACCCGAAGGAGTGGACACATGTATACACAGATGGATCTGCTGAGGGGGCAGTAAAGAACGGTGGAGGAGGCATTTTTATAAGATTCCTAAATGGAAAGATCATCCGAAAGGCCTTCCCAACTGGAAAGATCTCCTCCAATTTTAGGGCAGAAGCTATGGCACTACTGCAAGCCCTGAAGATCCTCACCAGACCTGAACAGCAGCCACAAGCTAAGATAGTAATCTTCACTGACGGCAGATCATTACTTGAATCAATACAAAACACCAGAAATGATAACATGATGAATGAGATCAGATCTGAGCTTAACATCATCCAAAGGTCATCAACCATTGCCCTTCAGTGGTTACCTGCCCATTGTGGAATCACTGGTAATGAGAAAGCAGATGCTCTATCAAGAAGTGGCAGTAAAATGGAACAATACAGCCACCCATTGCCCTATCGGGAAGCAAAAACCATCATCCACAACAAGTACAAAAATCAGTGGAAGGAGGAAGGGGATATATACAGCAGAGATGACCCAATCCACCACCTAAACAGACACCAACAGACGACAATTTTCCGCCTGAGAACTGGTCACTGCAGATTACTTGGACATCTCTATCGCCTCAAGATATCCCACACGAATGAATGCCCATGTGGAACTGATATCCAGACTCCAGAACACATTCTCCAGAACTGTCCAACCCATGATAAATTGCGACGTGCGACCTGGCCAAAAGGTGATGAGCTCCAGCAGAAGCTATGGGGCTGCCGCGCCGACCTGGAAAAGACTGTGGACTTCGTCCTGGCGACAGGCCTGCAGATTTAGCATGACTACAAACCGAACGCAGAAGAAGAAGAAGAAGATAATAATAGTAATAATAATAGCCCATTCAGTTATAACTGGCTATGGGAATGCGCCCCTGAAGTGACAACCCTCAACTGCTTATTTTCCTGGTGTTCCTTTCGACGTTTTCTCCTCTCGTCTGCTTGTTGTGTGAGCTTTTTTTCGCCCGATCTGAGGTGGCACTGCAGATAGCATCGCTACTTGGTGCGATCGGCAGCTTCATCCTCCCAAGTTTCTGGATTTATGTCAAGTGCCCTCATGTCTCTCTTACACACATCTTTCAATCTCAGCTGCGGTCGTCCAACTGTTCTTTTGCAATCTAACAGTTGTTCATAGAAGATATCTTTCGGGATGCGACCATCTTCCATGCGGCGGACACGGCCAAGCCAGCGTAGTCTGCGCTGTCTAAGCAGTGTATACATGCTTTGAAGGCCAGCATGTGACAACACCTCGACATTTGTTACTTTTTCTTTCCACGAAACGCTGAGGATGTGGTGCAGACACCATAGATGGAAGGTATTGAGCCTTCTTTCTTGCTTAGCATAGATTTTCCACGTCTCGCTGCCATACAGAAGTGTGCTGGTGAAGCAAGCGTTATATACCGCAGCTTTGGTCTTCACTGAGAGTTTGGAGTTTCACCAAACACGCGATGTGAGGCGGGCAAAGGTAGCTGCAGTTTTGCCAATGCGGCTGTCAATTTCTGTGTCCAGTGAGAGTTTGTCATTGATGGTAGACCCCAGGTATGTGAAGTGTGCACCACTACCAACTCATAGTTATCGATAATGATAACTGGTGCAGCACACACATCCTGACTCAGCACATTTGTTTTCTTTAGACTTATTGTAAGGCCAAAGTCCTTGCATGCTTGGGTGAAGCGATTCATCAAGCTCTGAAGCTCCTATTGGCTTTGAGTGACGACTGCTGCGTCATCAGCGAATAACAAGTCTCTTATAGTGACCCTTCTGATTTTTGCCTTCAGCGTTGCGAGACTGAACAGACGCCATCTGACCTAGTGTGAAGGCATATTTCTTCAGGTGCAACTCTGAACGCATGTTTCAAGAGTAAGGCAAAGAAGATCCCGAAGAGGGTTGGAGCCAGAACGCAGCCTCGTTTAACGCCACTGCGTATGTCAAAGGGCTGTGATGTGCTTCCAGCATATTGGACTGTTCCCTTCATGTCTTCATGGAATAACTATCATTTCCAGCAATTTAGCAGGGCAGCCTATTTTCAGGAGGATTTTGAAGAGGCCATCTCTACTAACGAGGTTAAATGCCTTTGTGAGGTCTATAAAGGTGATATATAAACGCCTTTTCTGCTCTCTTGATTTTTCCTGAAGCTGGGGGAGAGAAAAGATCATGTCTGTTGTTGATAGTTGGCAGATAGGTATGAGCAGTAAACATTTCGTCGAAGCGGGTATATGTTTTTTGTCTGTTCTAAGTACGAGTAGTTGGCCGTTAAGTGTTTATATCCTAAACTTTCTGGCCTAAGAATTGACGAATTCGTATGTAGTAAAACGAAAATTAGTCTTTCTATATCGAACGATGGCTGCTTCGAGGCTATCTTATAATATTTTTGATGACGTCACACCGAACGCCTATCTTAAATGGATGTCAGAGTTTCGCTGCCACATATCATTAAGAAACTAAATTATTAAACTTTCCCCTCATTTCTTTAGCGTGTTATTTGCGAAGAGATATATGAAACCCGAATAAAATAGATCGTTCACTTTTTACCTGGGTTGATTCTAATGGGTATTCAAAATAACTTTCACTCTGTGCATTGTGCGCCGTGTCCGCATTTTCCCGAAAAGCTGATGCGACTGTTTCTGGACTTACAGATGCAATGATATTTCAGACCAAGCAAATTCTTTCTGTTACGATTCAGTTACTCAGATAGCTGAAACAATTGATCAGTCTGCGTTTTGGTCGATAATATCACACGTAGTATGGGCAACTTTTTTTTTTTCGCTAACCTTTTAGAATGTGGTTAGTGTGAAATGGTTTGGTATTTTCACTTTAGTACAATGATAGAAGAATTAACAGTTGTGATCGGAGAGTGAGGGATGTAGTAACATATAATTTTTTTATGCATTAATAATTTTCTATTTAGTAACGAGTGATAGACTGATACAGCCCGTGAGCCCTATATTGCTAAGACTGATTAAGATAAAATGTTATTAAATCAAATATGTATCGTATACTGCTCGAGGAGAAAAGGCTTAAACAATGCCCTGAAGAGCGGGAGACATACAAGTAAAAAATATGGGGCCAAGGAAAAGAGAGACAACATAAATAATCATTACTATCATCTCATCAACAATCCTAGTCAAGCTGTCTGAGAATACTTTGTTTCCAGTAATACGCTTGACTGCTGACGGAGCATACGATCTCTACAACATTATTTATTTGAGCACTCTATTTTGTCCTGACTTCACCATGTTCCAAGACATATTTAATTATTTCTTGTCCTCTTCTATCAAATCTCTCTTCCCACCCCCAAATATACTAACCGGATAGAGACATACATCTTAAATCGGTCTCAAGTATGTCAGTCTCCTGATTTGTCTCCACTTCGCTTCCAATTTTCGTCTCAAATACTGATCCCCCTATGCTCCAGGTTACATCATTTTTATTTTCATAGTCTTGTGGACTTCAGTATTTTTCTTGCCTTGGCCATGTCTCTTTTTACTAGGGGTGGTATGTGCCCGATTCAGATCTTTCTTTGTACTCGAGACTGACGTCATTTATTCTCATATTTCTGTTTATTATCTAGTCATGTTACTCCTAATATTCTTCCTAAATCTTCGCCTTAGAAGCTTCTATATTCTTCTTGTTTTCTATGTTTCGTGTTGTATTGCACACTTTACACGAGTTGCAGCTTTGTTTTCACACTCAGGTCTTCTTGATACACTACAGAATCTACTTTAATAGTGCTTTCTAATTATTTGATAAATAATTCATAATAATGTACAAAGTAAATAAAAGCATAAATAATGCAGATTGTAACACCAATCTAAGGCAAGCAAAGGACTTCAGCTGTCTTGGCAGCAAGCCTATCCTTTTTTTTATAGAAAGAATCTTAAATGCCCATCAGAATGCGATACAAGGAAACACATTACACAAGTAATGAAAATCTGCACGCACACGAACTCACCATCTTATCCATAATCCCACTGTAAAGCATAGCTAGCTCAATATAACATAGCAGAACTAGGCTATATGCAGCCTAAAATATAAATGCAGCAATATTCGCATAAATAGACGCCTAAAGCGTTGCTAAAACATACCACAAACTCTAGTTCTGTAATCTTATCTCTGGCTGTTCGTGTTACCGTATGAATGATATTCAACGGCAAAGAAATATAACCAAGGTACGTAAACAGCTTTAAATAAATTTTTACCTACCTATAAAATAGCCACCGAAACAAGCTACGACGAGGACAATTAGCCCTTGCCTGAAGACGGAATCTTAAATAGGGAAAGACGTCAGAAAGTCTGCTTGGAGCTGTAATACGTTACTAGGTTGACGTTGTCAGAACTGATGCGCGCGTTATTTCCCAAGCCGCCGCACAATAGTGGCTTTAATGTGTCTGGTTATGTTTTCTGCACGAGTGAATATATGTATGTGTATGAGTGTGTGTATGTGTGTGTCTGTGAGAGGAATGTCAGGAGTGGATGCAGGATCAGTTACTTATTCATATTTTTAAAATGTTTTTTTGTTTTCATTTTTTTTTTTTCAGAAATGTTTCTCTCCTTTTAAATGAACTCCTACTGTACCGACATGAATATATTTGTGCGCGATGTTCCTAAAAGCGCGAGGCCTAAAACCATCCCTAGGCATACCGCTATTTAAAAATGCGGAACAACAAATGAGTGAACACTTGACTGACTACACATGAACACAATAAATAAATGTAATACTAATTAGAAAAAAAACCCGGATAGTATTAAGAGACAGCTGATTGAACAATGTCAGTACACTGACACTAAGGTAAGTATCTTCAAATATCTTGGCAGTGTCACTGTAGTAAAACGGCCAAACTCTGTGATTTGCCCCGTGAAAAAATAACCGTTTCGCACTGTGGAAAATTTCTTCTCGATGTATTTTCACCATGAAAAGTAAATCACGGTGAAACCTGCATCATCACCACTGATAGAAAGTCAGTCTCTAATAAAACAATTGACCAGCTCATTATGCAAGGACGAAATGTTTGCCACCAATCAAAACACAGACTTAGACAAAGCCAGCCAGACTCCGAAGTGTATAACAATCCCGTTCAGATTTGAGTTCGAACACATAGGAATGGTAAAAATATGGAAGATTAAAGCGAATGACAATCAATGACATTGCAAGAATCCGGGCGGGGCTCTGAGACTGACACACAGGTCAAGATTCAGTAAAACCAGCTGTCTCCCTGGTCACACATCGGCTGCTAGATGCCTCTAAATCCCAGCATCTGGATGTCTCCTACTCCGATACACAGGATTCGAAGTGCCTGAAATCCTCCTTTCCTGGTGGCCCCTTTCCCATTTACACTGGCTGAGGACACCAAAGGCCCTCTCGACGTAGTACGCGTAATAACAGTGACAACATTAGTAATATTAATAAAAACATTAATACCATTTATGAAAATCAAATCAAACCGAAAATAATTAATAAACAAAACTAACACCCCATTTTAAAAATAAAGAACCACAAATTAAAATTTAAAAAGAAAAAAAAAAAACTACTGATAGTATAATAAATTAGGTTGAATAGGGTAGACTAAGATGGTGGACGAGCGGAGGCAATGAACTTTAGCTGATACTAGCCCGCACTCTTGCCATCACCTTTAAAGAAGAAAGAAGTTCGAATATTGAACTATATTTCTACGAGTTCTACACTGGTGTTCGTAGAACTCTGAAGAGGTATGGGCAGCGTTGGCGTAGCTGGCGAGTCCTTTATAGAGCGAGTCCTTTTTAGGGCTTCATGCTAGCAGATATATAATGTTAGTCCTTATCAGGACTTAGTATCTATCGACGCTGGTCGGGCTAGCAGTCCTTTTCAGGGCTACTTCATACTAGCTGATAAATGCTAGCAGTCTTTTTTCAGGGCTTTGAGTTGATTAACACAATGCTTCAGTTAACAAAGTTCACTTATTTTTGAATGGCACATTGCGCTCCTGATAGGAAACTCTATACAGAGCGATACAAGATGAGGCAATATGATCATCATCAGAGGTCCCCCCGTCGATCAAGTGTTTCGGTCTTAATCTCTTTTACACTTTAAGGGGGGTGGGTCAACTTGGGTGATGACTTCCAAGTGTCAGCCTCCTGTTGTCTTGCGCAGAGAATTGAACCCACTCCACTTTGGTTGCAGCTTTCAAATTCACTTCTATTTTCTGCCAGCTGGAGGCAATTGTGAAAGTAACCCTTATGTTGAAACCAAATTACTGTCCCGAGTTCCATAGCCTGTTGCGATTGTTCCACAGCCAGCACGATGCCCTTTCCACAGAGCCTCTTTATTGCCTTGTTCTTGACTGTCCTCTCGGACCCAACAGTTTCAGTAGATCATACACTGAGGTAGCCACGTGACCTCTTGCACCCACCTCAACAGCCATGACCGTTGCAGTGAACCCATCGTGTCTCAAGGCCGTGGCCAGATCATTATACTTGCCACTTTGAACGAGTGTTGCTCGTCCAATCTGGATTCAAATGGCACTGTCAGCTCAATCATTAAAATCTGGTGCGATGATGAGGAATGCAGCACTATATCTGGCCGTCTTCGAGATCTTTTGATACTCTCTGGATATACCCCTAGCTTAGGTATCCGCTCCTATATAAATAACGGACTTAAGTCTAGGTTGAAAGTAACGTGCCTTGCCGCAAGAAGGCAACCCCCCCCCCCCCCCCCCCCCAAAAAAAAAAAAAATATAAAAAATTCAACACACTCCGCATTGACATCGAAGCACAGAGGGCTTGCGACACAGGCGATCTGACGTAAACTGTTGTTAAACTACAAGCCATACAGTCCTCAAAGTAAAGTCGTGTTTGGAGGGTCATGTCTATAGATAGCTCGCAAATTATTTCTGTAAAATATCTTAGAATTATGCTTACAATTATGTATTATTTAAAAATATGTTCTGATTTGACATAGATCTACAGGTTTTTATATCGCCACGTGGTATCGTTACCAGCCTAGACAACTGTAATATAACATAACAAATGATTGG
Source organism: Oreohelix idahoensis (assembly GCA_024509875.1). NCBI lineage: Eukaryota > Metazoa > Mollusca > Gastropoda > Stylommatophora > Oreohelicidae > Oreohelix > Oreohelix idahoensis. Next base: position 544,254 of record JAMPIV010000980.1, read on the forward strand.
CTCAGCTGGCGAGTCTTTTTAAGGACAAGTCCTGTTTAGGACTTTACATGCTGGCAACAGATACTGTTAGTCCTTTTCATGACTGAGTATCGAAGGCGCTGCGCGGCAGTCCTTATCAAGACTAGCCCTTTTCATGGCTGCTTTATGCTAGCTGTTAGAAGCTTTTCAGTGCTTAATTTTTATCAACATTAAGAGGCAGTAACAAAGAGTTCGCAAAAATGGCCACTACTAAAGTATTACCATATATCAGACTGGTACCAAAGGGGAGACAACCTGGATGAGAAAACAAAATCCCAAAGGGAAATAATTATCAGTTAACCATACATTTCTTGGAGCCGCGGTAGCACAGGGGTTAGTGCTCTGGCTTCCTAGCTCGGTGGTCCATAGTTCGATCCCCAGTTGAGGTGGGATTGTTTAGACTGCAAACGGCTCTGGGGTCGACCCAGCCTCATGAATTTGGTACCAGAGCCATTTTGGGAAGGTTAACGCGGCCGGCGTGATGCTGATCACATCACCCCTAGTTTGCCGATGGTCGAGAAAATATGGGCCTAACACAATATTCCCAATATGCCTCAATGGGCGTGTAACGGGGTCCTTTACCCCCCCCCTCCCCCCCCCCCCTTAAAAAAAAGAAATGTCTTGGAATGATGTCAATAGAAGTTAAATGTACTGCTCGTCTTGAAGTATCAAGGTTATAATAACCATAAATGTATATAAGACGTATTCCCCTGACTGACAGCATCACAGCCTCATAACAGTGTTGTCAAAATGAGACTGATTAATATTGCAAAATTAGCCACCGGAAGAGATCTTAACGTTTTTAAATATGCATTATACAAATAATGCTTGGCTGTCTCTCAGTTCAGTACAGAAACCCAGGATCCCTGCGGTTCTCACTCCGTAAAATAGCAAGGCACACATGAGCAGTTCTATTGAAGAATTCCTGCCTGTGAAGTCCATGGCCCAGTGGTTCTGACAACGTAGATTAGCAAGGCATACAGAAGCAGTTCTACTGAAGAATTCCTGCCTGTGAAGTGATTTCACACATACACACAAGCAGACTCCATTGAAGAGGCCTACATTGTGGCACTATTTCAAAGAAGGTGCTACAAGCCTAGAAGCAGGATGTCGCATCCAGGAAGTCATCAGCAAATTAAAGTGGTGAACAAAAACACTACTGGTAAAATTCGTGTAATATATTGTAATATTGTGGATGCAAATAATTCAAAGAAAAGCTATATATATGAAACGTCTGTCGGTTTGTGCCCTACAGAAACAGGGGATGCATTGTTTTTTTTTTTTTTTTTGGTAATGGAAGTTAGACATTAATTGTATTGTTTTCCTTAACATTAATTTTGGGTCAATATATCATTGATTTCCCATTTAAAAAAAAAAAAAAAAAAAAAAGACTCGGCAACATCAGGCGTCGCAATTTTTTTCGTTAATCTACTTTTAGAGTTTTCATTATCGCACACAGCAAGAAACATCAGATGACATTGTACTTAGAATACTGAAAAATATTGAAAATACAACTTAAAAATGTTTAACAAATTAATTAATCTTTAAAGAACTCAGCCCTTATATATATATCTAATTATTAAAAGTGTAATTAATTGCATTATAACTGGTTATTCAGTCTATTGTGAGGAATTTTGTATGGGTTTTTAAAGTCCACTGACCCCCCCAGCCTCGCAATGACATGTCATTGGGCCGAAAGAGCTGGAAAGCTCGAGTGCCGCTGGTTATAGAAAAAAAAAAATGTTTTTTTTTTTGACACAATTTAGTCAGTGGGCGCGGTAAGCTTAACGAGCGGCATTCATATGCCTCTTGACAGAGACACCCGTAGAGCATAGGACAGATTAAGTGAGAATGTGAATTACTTGACATTTCTCTTTATACAGCTATTGCCAAGACATGTGAGAATGTGAATTACTTGACATTTCTCTTTATACAGCTATTGGCCAAGACATGTGAGAATGTGAATTACTTGACATTTCTCTTTATACAGCTATTGGCCAAGACATGTGAGAATGTGAATTACTTGACATTTCTCTTTATACAGCTATTGGCCAATATATGCGAGAATGTGAATTACTTGACATTTCTCTTTATACAGCTATTGGCCAAGACATGTGAGAATGTGAATTACTTGACATTTCTCTTTATACAGCTATTGGCCAAGACATGTGAGAATGTGAATTACTTGACATTTCTCTTTATACAGCTATTGGCCAAGACATGTGAGAATGTGAATTACTTGACATTTCTCTTTATACAGCTATTGGCCAAGACATGTGAGAATGTGAATTACTTGACATTTCTCTTTATACAGCTATTGGCCAAGACATGTGAGAATGTGAATTACTTGACATTTCTCTTTATACAGCTATTGGCCAAGACATGTGAGAATGTGAATTACTTGACATTTCTCTTTATACAGCTATTGGCCAAGACATGTGAGAATGTGAATTACTTGACATTTCTCTTTATACAGCTATTGGCCAAGACATGTGAGAATGTGAATTACTTGACATTTCTCTTTATACAGCTATTGCCAAGACATGTGAGAATGTGAATTACTTGACATTTCTCTTTATACAGCTATTGGCCAAGACATGTGAGAATGTGAATTACTTGACATTTCTATTTATACAGCAATTGCCAAGACATGTGAGAATGTGAATTACTTGACATTTCTATTTATACAGCTATTGGCCAAGACATGTGAGAATGTGAATTACTTGACATTTCTCTTTATACAGCTATTGCCAAGACATGTGAGAATGTGAATTACTTGACATTTCTCTTTATACAGCTATTGCCAAGACATGTGAGAATGTGAATTACTTGACATTTCTCTTTATACCTTGTACAGCCATTGCCAAGACATGTGAGAATGTGAATTACTTGACATTTCTCTTTATACAGCTATTGGCCAAGACATGTGCGGTTAACTACCCATCTGTCCTGTGCCATCCCCAACTTTTATTTCACTATTTCTCTTCTCCACTTTCTGGGAACTCCTCTCTGACACTCATCTCGCCACAGTCACAGACCTACCGGAGGAGCTAATGCGGGTGTAAATGCAAAAAGACAGAAACGATAGACAAAGTATGTTTTGAAACTGCGAGAGGTAGAAAGATCCACGGATATCAAGGAAATAATTAAGCGTAGGTTAATTGAACGTATGATTTTTATAATCAAACATTAAAGATTGTTTCCATGAGAAATAACAAAAATGTGAAAATATTACGACACGATCCATAAACATACAGAGGTCCATACACTGATCCTTATGAGGCTCTTGAAAACTGTGGAAGAAGACTGTCAGAAATTGCGTATTTTACGACTGAAGACATTAGAAACCTACCAGTAAATAAGTCAGACAACAAAACTGGACAGCACTGAACAAAACACTGTAGAAAGATACTTTTATTTCCCAGCTAATTCATGATACAAACTTAGAGCTCAGGCACACGTGAAGATCAAGAACAGTCAGATCAAAGATGCCACTCAAGAGAGACGGATACAGTGGCAGGAAGGCGAGAGGAACGAAAGCGTATGCTCACTGAGTAATAAAGCGAAGGGAACTAACTGGTTAGTCGTTGTGTTTTCATAAGTTAAGACATACAAAGTTCACTCCCTTGTCTGGGATATGCTAGTAATAGAATATGTACAGTGAACGTCAAAGATGTCGCTTATTATCATAGCTATAATCACCACCCTCACCATAATAATAATAATCATCATCATCAGCAAAAAGTGCAGTGACGTGCCGCGAGTCGTATGCGATCATACTCTTCTGCAACTTTCAGTCCTTGATTTCTTTATCAATGCTATCGTTAACTTTTTCTATGTCGCAGTGTCCGACTGTTCCTTACCTTAAATTCGTGTTCCTCTGCTTCTAGTCCCATGTATATCTCTCACTGCTGGGTTGTTGACAGGTGCTCGCCTTCTCATCACATGTCCTATTATTTTTCTTCATTCTTCGCCCTAATATTACATTTATTTCTCAGAAAGTATGCTATTTTTCTCAGGCTTCTCTCGTAGGCATATAACTTCCCCCTCAAATGGGCGGTGAAGCCCATGCTGTCAATTCGCTGCCCTCGTGGATCCGACTTTCTTGAAGGACAGGTTCTACTATTTGTTTTTCCCCGATAGACATATGTTTTCTGTCCTGTTTTTAATTTGGTGAACAGATGACTATACTGGCCGGTTATCTATGATACCTTTTTAGTAAGAAGTAGTGTGCTTCCGCAATATCTGCATCTGGTTGCTCTCTATGCCATTTTTCTTTGAAGCTACTTTTTTTTTAAAGTTTTGCACTCATCTCTAAATAATTTGTCGAGTCTTCAGTTTCATGTTGCGTCCACCTTCGACAAGTCTATCAGCCTTCTCATAGCCACAGTATCTTGAGATGGGCTGGAATAAACTGCACTTTCACACTGTTCTATTTACAGCTGGTTTTGATTACTGCTTCTGTGTAAGTCATGGTTTCTCAGCCCAGTTATACTTGACAGGGAACTGTGAGGAACATGTACCATGACAGCAGGTTCCTTTCTTCTTATTTTGTGATTATATTTCTTTGTTCATTGGCTCTGCTCTTATCGACCATTCTTCGAGAAGCTATTTAGCCGTACATGAGATTCTTAATGTTATTATGAGCACCATATCTCTGTCATCTTCAGCAATTTTCTCAGTTGTCTGTCCTATAACCAAGACTCACTTCATACAGTAAAACTGGTTGGTTCGGTGTAACATTTCAACATTATTTTTTTTAACTGATGTTCATCTACAAATATTTAATGTATCAGCTATTTCTCTCTCCCACCTCTCCAGCCCCTCCCCTCCTGACATGATGTTGTTATTTACTCAGTGCGGTTCCATCAATCTCAGAAGAGAAAAAGAAAGAATATTGCCACTGCCACTTCAGGCGTGTAGTAAGAGACGATGTGGAGAGTTGTGTGTAGGACTAGCACCCTAAACTGTGAAATAAACTGCTACAATAATAAACACGGCAAGAACAATGAAAGTATTTTCCCCACAGGATTCCTGCATGAGAGCCTACAGCTGTTGTGGCCTAGTGCTCCTTAAGGCGAGGAAAAAGAAAAAAACCCATTTATGCCTTAGCCCGAATCTACGTTGCAAATGGAACGTTATCTCCAATGTAATGTGAATAAATGACTTCTAAATCATGGAGTGGAACAAACCCCCTAGCTTTGAACAAGGCTAAGCACTGTCACTCATATTAAGAACCCTTTCCCAATCCCACCCCTCCACTCCACGCTTTCTTTACATTCCGTACCATTTCAGTTCCCTCATTTTAAATAAAGTTATAGTTAATATCAATAATTCTTCACGTTGGGTTGTATTATATATGCACGAAAAGGAGGGGCGGTGGGAACTCGGAAAACAGGCCGCCACGTGCATGACGTTTTATATTTAGTCTGGTATGTTACTTCAAGGAGACAGTAATCAGGGGCGGATTTACATTACAGTGCAGGTATTCGATGCAAGCAATCAACTATGGCCCCGCGCCCGGGGGTCCCGAATTAGTCAGAAAATATAATTTTTTTTTTTTTCGTAGTTGTTACGTTCTCTAATTTTGTAAGTTAACATCTATGCACAGCAACAATTGTTTGCTTTTGGTTGTTAGAGTGAAATAATTATACTGTCAGTAAACAAATATATATCTATATATATTTCCGGTTTACAAGCAGGAATGAAGTACGCCCAGTGTTCCATTCCCTGTTCCAGTCATTCACTAAATGCAGATGAAAACAGCAAGGTGGAATCTTGTAAAGGAGTACACACGATTTTGATTCTGTAATGGCGATTTACATGTACAGTAGCCTCCGTGTCCTTCCGTAAGGGAAAAATAAACACACATAAACAGGAAATAGCAAGCACTCGTAGGAAATAAAGAAGTAGAGGTAAGGGGAAAAGGGAAAGAGAAATCACTGAAACCAACTGGTGATAGAAGATGGCCAGCCAGAGCAGAAGTAGCTTCGGCTTTGAAAGATGGCTATGATGAAATCAGAAGTGATCTGAAAAAAAAAAATTTGACGAAATATCAGTAGCACGAGTTGAAGCGAAATTTGTAGCTGGTAAATGTGACGGGTGCTAAAATGCTGTTTTAACAATACTGTCAAATCATCTTTGTGAATGATGATAAATAGACTTTCCCTTTTCAGCCTATTAACAATCAGTCATTAACAGCCCTTTACAAAACTGTTACCAGTGGTTTAAGTGCAACCATTCCCTAGTGTACAGATGGATGGGTATGGAAAAAAAATCAAAAAAGGTGATTTCGTCTTACGAGGACAAAAGACAAAGAAAATAGCCAACAATGTACAGACCATGCCCAAGATCTTCTTTACCTAGCCAATTCATTTACTTGTCCCCAGGCCTCTCTGTGCTATGTTCATACATGTGTGACCTTACATATAAAAACCTAACAGCTATTCTCTACTCCTCATTCTTATATAATTTACTACATACAATATTACGGCCCTTGTCTTGTGTTTTTGGGCCTATACTGGAGACAAGGAAAGTTATAATGGTGACTCTCTTTAGTCTGGGTCGTTTCCTGGTCCTATATTCCACAGCTGCGTGGAGTACTGTGACTATGCCCACAGTCCCGCAAGCACTATTTTAGTGGTGCTGAGTTGGCAGTGTGTTTTGTCGCGATTCGCTTCCGTAGCGATTAGATGGGCGTCATTTGGTTGGTCCTGCGTTCGATTCCTCTTTAAGCCTTTCACTTCTGTTACTTTTCCGTTGTCTAGTTTTCTACTTCTTTACTTTTCTTAGGAGTGGCTGCAATACAATAATGAGGATCTCTTTAAGCTTCATTAGTAAGTGAATTTTTATATAATTATATCACTAATATCAACTAATAATTTTTCCAATGTTTTCATGTTTAAAGTGGTTACGTAAGGAGAGGCTCAAATATCCATATTTGAAGATATATATGCAGTCATTTAGGCGTTATTAAAATGATATGATTATGATAGTTATAGAGTTGTAAGAACTAATTTTATATCATTTGCTCTGCCAATTTGTAATTCAAGGATAATGAACTTGTGGTGTATATAATTCCGTACTTAAACTCATATTTAATATAACTATGCTTTTATAAATGTGCTTTCCTTTTTCTTTATATTATAAGAAAAGATAAATAATTAACTGCATTGCTTTATAAAAAGTATGATGGAATATATGTATGTGTGTGTGTACACGATAAAGAGCAAGGGGGTGGAGGCATTTTAAAATATTAGTTGTCAAAAGGGGGCGTTGCTACTATCAGGGTTGAGAAACGCTGGCCTAGAGTAATCTTGTGCGAATGTAGACACATTTGAAGGCCTATATTAGATACTTTTGAGTTTTGGCCTCTGTTGGACCACTACAGCAAAGCAGGGGAGGCAATCCGTGACAATATGTCTGACAACAGGAAAGCTTGAAAGAAAGAGAGATATGGGTCGACAAAGAGAGAAGATATTAGACCGTTTGGCATCGTGACATAGACAACAAAGCTGATAAACAGCACTTAAGATGTGAAGCTGTGAATAGACATCATCATCTACGCCACCATGCATAGTAGTTGAAGAAGACAGGAAGGCGTGTCACTGGTTATGTCGGCTGTACTTCAGGTAACTAATGCAGACATGTAAAAAATTGAAAAGGTCTGGTTCCAACTGCCTGTGGGGACACAAAGAATAAATGACGAAATAGTCAGCAAATGTCTATTGGAATTTGTCCTTGTACACTATTAAGTTTTCCGCCTCCAACAACTTCGAGAGACAGTAGGTACTGGGGCATGGGAACATGGGAGAGACTGAGTGATATAAGAGGCAGAAAAGAACGATATGGAGCGAAAAAGGGGAATACAGAGACAAAGAAGAACTGGTGGGAAGAGAGAAAGAGAGGGGTTGAGATGTTTGCAAGTTTGGCCTGTTTGACAAACCGTCACACATTACTGCCTGGTGAATAAATTTCCAGTTAAAAAGGTCAACTCCGAATGTTTCTATCGTTTGTTTTTTTTTCTAAACTTCTTCAGCAGTCTGCTTCCTTTTGCTAAAGGGTAGAGACCTTCCATTTTAGGACCAAAAAAAAAATAAAAAAAATTCAGGAATTTCGGCGGCAGTATCCGGCCGAGATTTCTACAAAAGGCTTAAAATAGTAACTCAGGCACTATAGATCTATAAATAGACTAAAGGTCTATTTACCGAACAATGCACAGGACACGCTATAAATTAATAAACAAAAAAGAGAACTCTGGAGGAGTCCGGATCAGAACTTTTGTTCCACGCTTAACGCTCAGCGGTTCTAAAATTAAGGCTCCGCGAATCCTACCTCATTTTTATCGCCAGCTTCAATATCCGATGTTCTCCATTTTCTTGCAAAAACTATAATTAAGTGTTATAAGTAATGGCATGTGCGGTAATGTCCCTCTACAACGTCCAGTTTATGGCACATTCCCATAAATTGTTACTGAACCTCTCCCGTTCCATGGCGTTTTATCTACCTGCCTGCTTGTGTGTGTGTGTGTGTATATATATATATATATATATATATATATATATATATATATATATATATATATATATATATATATATATATATATATATATATATATATATATATATATATATATACAGGGTGTTTATAAAGTCGCTGTGCAGTGAATTTGAAAAATATTTTAGAAATTACGTCACGAAAGAGGCAAATTTACGTCATGATATATATACAGGGTGTTTATAAAGTCGCTGTGCGGTGAATTTGACAAATATTTTAGAAATTACGTCACTGTTGAGGCCACTTCATGATGTGATTTTTATCGCGGTAACTTATTATTAGTACCGGATTTTTGTCACACCATGTCGTACCTCAACTGAATGCAAGAGATACATGAGAGCGGTCGCTGTGAGATGAGTATCTAGGTATGACACATGAGCAGAGTTGGATGTGACGTCATAACGTCAAGATGTGTGCCTAAAATGGCTTGTGTATCAGCCATTATGTTGGAGTATGTATTCAAGAAATATTTCTGGAAAAATGGTAAGCTATGTGCTTTAAATGAGAGGCATGAGAATATGCCAGGATTATAGTTGAAGTCAGTACGGGACGGTGGTTCCCAATACAAAGAAGTGTGTTGAAAATATAATTGAACAGTGTTATAACGGGAGGACTCATTCCCCGAAGTTTATGGAGTGGAAATTATGATGTATAAATATTAAACATACCGGGACGCTCAAATCCCCCGATGTTGTTGGAAAAAGATATAATGAATATTTGAAATGCCGGGATGCTCAAATTCCCCGATGTTGTTGGAAGATTTGATATGCCGGGATGCTCTAATACCCCGATGTTAAATGGAATCAAGGAATGATATTATAAAAGTATCAACTAGGGAAAAGTTGAGTGACATTGTATAAAAGCGAACCAAGAAAATGGTAGACTGAAAGTTAGAGAGGGAGTATGCATGCCATATTCGTGATTGTGACGTTTTGTGAATTCGTACTTACTGTGTATTAAACTGTTGCCAAATCGTCTAAGTCGAGAGGTTCGTTCAATCATTCAAGGTTCAGTTAACCAGTTGATAGCCTTATTCAGTAATTGAAGATAGACAGAAGGGGGTATCCAGGAGGATTGACTTCCAGAATATTTGACAATGCAAACCAAATTAAAAATAAAAGAACTTCCACATCTTTATTAAAACGAATGGATCCTAGACAACAAACGAAAGAATTCGGGCAATTTCTCTATCCAAATTTACGTCATGATATTCTGTGTTCCAATGCTGTGTTCCACAATCCCGTGTGCAGCATTACACAACAAGCCCCAATTGAAAACCACATTTCTGGTGACGTAGTCTCGCCCGGGCGTAACTACAGCGACCCCAATTATCCGAACATCCAATTATCCGAACACTTTTTCCAGAAAAAATCTGTCGCCACCAGTCACGTTAGACTACAGTTCTGAATCTTTTGATGCGGCAAGCTTCAAATGTGTGCGAACAATTTGTAGACAATGAGATGGGCTAATGGACGGTCGCTTACGTACAGGAAGTCAGTTAGATCATAAAGTCAGTTAATATCTGGTTTACCAATCCAGTGTACGTTTGCGTTCTAGGCAGAACACTGGCTAAACAGACAGTTCAACTTAAAATAATTGTGTCTGCTACTACAGCAGAATAATTTTGGTGTACACGTATTTCTCTGTGCGATCTGGCATCTTCCAGTAGGCCTAAAGCATATAAAAGGAACCGCAATGTTTTGTCAATTGAGACGAAAACAGAAATTATCAAGAGACTAGGAAAAGGATAAACTGTGTCTTCATTTGCGAGGATTTTCAATGTTGGGAAAGCTACCGTCTCTGACATCAAAAGTAACAAGGATAAAATTATGAGTTTTGCATCGAAATAGGATAGTGAAAATGGGTCGAAGAAACATAAAACCATGAGAAATGCGAAAGATTTGAAATTGGAAGAGGCTTTGTATATATGGTTTGTGCAAAGAAGAAGCAAAGGGGAACCTATCTCTGGCTCTCTATTGTGTGAAAAGGCACTTCAGTTCAACAATCAACTTGACGATCCTCCTGACTTTAAGGCTAGCCAGGGATGGTTAAGAAACTTTAAATCTCGTCATGGCATACGAGAATTGGAGATTCAAGGGGAATCTTTATCTAGCGATGCAACTGCCGCTGAAAATGTTAAAGAAACATTCTTGGCTTTTTTTGGAAGAAGAAGGTTATTTACTCGATGATGTGTATAATGCCGATGAGACTGGCTTATACTGGAAATCATTGCCTCAAAAATCACTTGCATCTCAGCGCGAAGCAGCTGCCCCTGGGTTTAAAAAGTGCAAAGAGAGAGTAACAATTTTGGTAGCCGCGAATGCCAGTGGAAGTCATCGTTTACCGGTGCTAATGATCGGCAAAGCCAAAAAACCACGTTGTTTAAAGAATGTGACATGTCTCCCATTGTGCTACAAAGCACAGAAGAGTGCTTGGATGAATAGTGAAATATTTCTTGATTGGTATACAAATCAGTTCATCCCAAATGTGAAGAGGTTGAAAGAACAAGAAAAGAAAACTGGAAAAGTAATTCTTCTACTGGACAATGCACCATCTCATCCAGAGACGGTTACATTGAATGCAGTTGATGCAAATTTTAAAGTAATTTTTCTGCCTCCCAATGTAACAGCACTGATTCAACCAATGGATCAGGGTGTTATAGCAAAGCTTAAAAAGATGTACAAGAAGGAAGTCATGCGTCTTTTATGAAGATGAAGAAAGTGTGGTGGCGTTTTCCAAAAAGCTTAATCTCAAAGACTGCTGCTATATGTTAGCTGATGCTTGGACCACCCTGTCACAAGATAATCTCAACAAGGCTTGGAATAGATTGCTTGGGAAAAAAGGAGGAAATGAAACTACTGCAGTGGACACAAATGATGATTGTATAAATGAAGTTGTGGAACTGTTTCAAGCAATGCCCGGATTTTCGGACTGTGACAAAGATGATGCACACATGTGGCTAGAAGATGATAATGATTCTGGTTTCAGTTTTTGAATGACGAAGAAATTTTGTCTTTTGTGCAAGAAGAAAACCAAATACATGTGTAGTGACCGACGATGAAGACTCCTCAGAAGTACATGATGTACTTGTAGGTTATGAAGAAAATCCAAAACGTCGACCAAGTCCTGAAGAGGCCTTTATAGCACTAGAAACAGCGATGGCTTGGTACGAGCAAGAAGATGACAACTGTCCTACACAGCTTCTGCTGTTGAAGAGAATGCGGGACTTAGCAGCCAAAAGCAGACTATCCAGTTTGGCGCAAAAGAGGATTCCTCATTATTGTGGGCTACATCTGTGCAAGTACATGTTTACGAAAGTTGCGCCTGGTTTTGAATCGTTTGTAATGTTATTTTGAAAACATTTCTCTTTCTTAACAAAAATAATTAATACAAGTAGTACATGCACTGCAGTGTAATAAAAGATTTTGGTGATACAGTGATCTAATACAGTGTGGGTATTATTATTACAGTACAAGTAAATATGTTTTATAGTGTATTTTCCTTGTGATTGTTAATTATTTTTAGAAATATGTGTACATGTACTCGATACATCATGTAATCCAATTATCCGAACATTTGATTATCCGAACGATGCTCGGTCCCATGGGGTTCGGATAAATGGAGTTCTACTGTATATATATATATATATATATATATATATATATATATATATATATATATATATATATATATATATATATATATATATATATATATATATATATATATATATAAGAACCAGACAAGTGCCAGTGGAACAAGAGTTGAGAAGAAGACGCTGGCGATGGATAGGAAACACATTGAAGAAACCTGCTGATAGCATTACAAGGCAGTCCTTGTTCTGGAATCCACAGGGAAAAAGAAGCAGAGGTAGACCAAAAACATATGGAGAAGAGAACTGGATACAGGGGTGAAAATGATGAGGAAAACATGGAAAGAATTTGAGCGGATGGCACAGGACAGGAAGACATGGCATGTGTTTGTTGAAGGCCTATGCTCCTGGGGGAGCTAAAGGGTACTGATGATGATTATATATATATATATATATATATATATATATATATATATATATATATATATATATATATATATATATATATATATATATATATATATATATATATATATATATATATTTTTATATATTTTTATATATATATATATATATATATATATATATATATATATATATATATATATATATATATATATATATATATATATATATATATATATATATATATATATATATATATTTTCCTTAACCAGCGGCACTTGGGCTTTCAGCCTTTCGGCCCAATGACATGTCATTGCGAGGCTGGGGAACCTGAGGACTTTCCTTCCAACCCGGTCAGGAGCTTCGCTCCTTCCCATCCACAGAGGGTTTATCACAGGAGCCGTTCAGGCTATTCAGTCAAATTTCCGGCCGTAAACATTTTTTCAAACGCTGACGCCCGGGTTTGAACCATGAACACCTGGTCGCCAGTACAATGCCGAAGCCATTACACCAGCGCGGCTCCCATATATATATATATATATATATATATATATATATATATATATATATATATATATATATATATATATATATATATATATATATATATATAGGCATTCCTCGGGTTACGAACGTCCGACTTACGAACATCCCTAGTTACGAACCCACCGCCGTAAAGCCTATTATATTAAAAATTCGAGTTACATACAATGGTTCGTAATAACGAACGGGCGCACTACAGTACTTTGCGACGCGCATCAAAACATTGCGCGTCTTCAACGCTTCGTCGGCTCGAGGAAGGACAACGCCGTCGTCATTTTAAGTCGGATCACGTTGCTGTTAACACTGTGTTGTGTGTGTTATTCGTGTTATTTGGCTCAAATTTTTCTTATGTTTCCAGGTTCTCTTCAGCCTCCCTATTCTTCTCTACTTCGTTGTCTTCCAATTGCAGGTCTTAACCGTCCTATCGTCTTCTTTGTTTCCTACATGCATGTCCTTTCCATCCCCACTTTATCTCCATATTTTTCAGCTGTACTGGTTGGTGCATGATTCTCTTCTATGGGTCAGTCTTTGTTATTACGTCTGCCCATTTAAAAGGGAGATGGTTAATGCCTAGAGTTTTGACGTGTTATTTTTGGTGATACCTGACATTTCTGAGCGTCAAACAGTGGACATGTTATTAAGATGACCAGAGTTTTTTTCTCCTAGACGTTCCTGTTGCTGTCATTTTCGACGGAGTCATCTGTCAAGTTATTTGCTTATGTTTGTATCATAAGTATAATTGTGTCTTTACCTGCGATGTCAGGTTGATTAGGGGTTGTCTTCCCTTGTTTATTCATTCATTGTGTTTGACCTTTAGGGTCAGAGGTTGACAGTTCGGCGTGGGCCTATGGGAAGGTTTTTTAAGCGGGAGTGAGATATACTTCCGGGAAGCCGGGAGGTCCTGTTTTTCTGAAGGGACCAAGAGTCCATTGTTTTTCGGGGAGAATCTTCGAAGTAACTGCTATGGCAGTTTTCCCCAGTGAATCTCTGTGCGTCGGGATGACGACAGAATTCCTTGTGTAGTTCTGAGGATTCATTTACCAGGTAATACCGACCTTTATGCATTATTACGCTTTTCGGTGGCAGAACATGTAAAGGATTACCTAGGGTGAACAGCAGTTCACGGATCCGCCATTTCAGAACTTATATATTTGTGCTCGAGGTAGCCATCCAAGACTGTTAGTCTTATATTGTCCAGAAATCCAGTGACGAGGATATATTGTGGGAGCCGCAGATTGGCGGAACTTCTATCTACAATAAGTATTACTGCAGGGTTGGTGATAACCTATTTAACAGAAGTACACGGCCGACGTTAGGACGAGGCCTGTGCTTCCGGCTATTATACTACAGCCTGATATGTGCAATTGGCAGGGAGTGCCAAGTTGCACCTGTGTGTCAAGGTAACTAAGGCATCTGACGCGTTTAGTCAGAGACGCCAAGGGCGACGCTACGAACTGTCATTATTGAAGAACTTTGCTATTGACCATGCACGTCTATTCTGATGTTTACCTTTTTGAATGCCAAATGTATACCTATCGATGTCAGGTCAGCATGACCTTGTTACACTGACTGTTCCTGTTGATATTATGTGTGTTCCCGTCAATAAATGTCTTGAAACATGCCTGCAGTGTCAAAGCATCCTTGATTACTGCATGTGAGAGTATGGGTTGCAGGATCTACATCTATACGAGCCTAAACACATTCGCGTCTTCATTCGCACCCACACTCAACTCATCATACGCTCGCACTACACATCTAACAACATGTAAACTGTCTTGGGCCAGTGATCACCTCAACAAGAAAAAAAAGACAGTTACATTTCTGGTGGACCAGTTACGTGGGCTCTTATGATACATTTCTTGTCGCCAATGTGGCCTAGAAACTTACATTTCTGATGGACCAGATCTGTGGGTTTAAAAAGAACAGAGCGAGCATTTGACATTATTGTTGACATTTATGGATCCAGAAATTTACATTCCTGGTTGGCTGTTACATGTATGATGTCTCCAGTTTTGTCGAGAAAGTTACAAGAAGGACAAGTACACATTACACTTCTGATCTGTGGGTCTAAGCTACACACGGGACAGCCGTAACACACAGTGCTAATTCTACATTTGCAAGTTTTGGCTACAACAGGACAGATATAGGTCATCAACGGTTGACACAAATAAACAGTACGAGCATTTATATTATAATGCTACATAAAGCATAACAAGACAAGTACTGAAGTGAACTACTAGGCATTTGCTACGTGGACCATAACTGCATAGAAGGCGGGTTCCTATTGTAAACAGTACTGCGGGTTGTTACACGTTTCATTCAACAACAGACTTTTCTAGGTCAGAGTATTCAAGCTACATTGTTGGAGGTCAAGTGTCTGTAAACAGTACGTGAAATTGTAAACATTCAATGTGCAAGCCCTAATTTGAGAAGGTCATAGTAACTTTGGTTCGTGAATACCACTTTATGTTACAGTGGATTTGACGTTCAGTGCGCGTTTGACATTTCGTTTCTGTGTTCGCAAGGAGCAAGAAATTTATTTTAGTTTCAGCTGTGACTGAACTTGTTCTGCAACACATTGAAATTGATTGCTATATGTTTATGTCACTTCTACTGTTTTGTGTATTTTTCTGCGGGTTTTTCGGTTGGTGGGTCTTACGGTAAATATGCCACTTGATCGAGGCTTACTGTAAGCGGTCTGTAGGTGCAAATTTTCTTAATTTGGAAATTTGCTAGTGACAATTGGTCGCTATTGATGTTAGCTGTGATGTAATTGTACTTAACGTTGTTTTTTTGTAATATTTTGTCTGTTTTTCAGTTTTGATTGTCGATTTGTTTTGTTTGTATTCTGTAGGTCTCTCCTTTCTTGTGTATTTCTCTACACATTTTTGGTTAAAACAGTGTTGCCATTTGTATTGTTTTGTATTTTTGTCTTTGTATTTTTTTTTTTGGTTGTACTACATTACTGTCATGCACAGTCTACATACACATACTTGGTCATGTTTTGATATTATTGATAAGGTAGACTCTTCATATAGAGTTTGTTAAATAATATTATATAAGATATTTATACAAGTTCTTTGATAAAAGACTTGTTATCTACAAAGATTAAGACAGTAAAATAAAGTGAAGTGAGTATACAAGTCTAGCATTTCAGACTTGTCTCCCATTGAAGTGGGATAAGGTAATTTATTTAATTTTTTTTCAGGTTTCTGATCTCATTAGACAGAATGTCTACATTGGATTTCTTCATCCAGCAAGGGTTGACCCTTGGTAAGTCTGGTAAAGAATTGGAAGAATATTCATCTGCTCAATTCGCCATTGCATTAAAGTCAGAAGAAAAGAAACAAAAAGAGGAAATTAAATTGAAAGCAGAAGCTGAACTAAAGAAGCTAGAAGCTGAGAATAGAAGATTAGAACTTGAAGAAAGAAGGTATCAAAGAGAGGCTGAGGAGAGAAAAGCTCAAGCTGCTGCTGAGGAGAGGAAAGCTCAAGCTGCAGCTGATGAAAGAAAATTCCAGATGGAAATGGAAGACAAAAAACTTCAAGCTGCTGCAGAGGAAAAAAAACTTCAAGCTGCTGCAGAGGAAAAAAAAACTTCAAGCTGCTGCTGAGGCTGAAATTAGGAAAATGGAACATGAGGAAAGAAAACAGAAGATGGAACTTGATGAAAAACTCGCAATTTTGGAGTTAGAGAAATTGAAATTGGCGAGTACGGGTGCTCAGCAAACAACTTCGAGTACGACAAAGGAGTTTGTTAGTAGGATTAAATTGCCTCATTTCAATCCTTTAAAGGATGACGTAGCAGATTATCTAGATAGATTCCAATTTTTGTGCGATACGCATAACATAAAAAAAGGAAAAATATGTTGAACAACTGATGCCATTTTTTACAGGTGACACAGTGACTACTCTTATGACAATAGACGAACATGAGAGGACTAATTATGATGTTGTCAGGGCAGCATTACTAAAGAAATACCAATTAAAACAAGAAGACTATCGTCTTCGTTTTAGGACAATGTTGCCAGAAAATGGAGTAGATTTCTCTGATTTTGTTACAAAGATACGTCGTACATTTACACGATGGGTTGAGTTGTCTCAGATTGAGAAAACATATGAAGGTCTAATGGACTTATTATTGCGAGATAAGGTTTTGTCATCTGTTAATGATTCTTTTCTTGCATTCCTTCATGAGCGTAAGCCTAAAAACTTAAAAGAAATGGAGGAATACTGTTGTCAGTATGCCACAGCACATCCCCATGCTACAGTTAGCAATTCTAAAGTGAAAGAAGGGTTGCCAGCTGCTTCGGCAACACCATATGGCCCTAATTTCAGAAAAAAATTTCAGGGTGCTCAACAAAATTGGAATAGGGGAAGTAATCAAAATTACACTCAGAAGCGGAGTAATCCAACACATGATGGTTCTTCGTCTATGCAGTGGAGACAAGATGGTAGTTCTCGTAATTTTAGTGGTAATAATTTGAGACACTTTCGTAAAGGCTATCCAAATAATAACTATTCAAATTTTCGAGGTAATCATTCTCGACGTCAAGATTATGACGATGGTGAATTTAGAAACCGGGATTCAAACCGGAATGATGATTACAATAGGCAATATGATAACAATTACAGGGGAAATGATAGTCGAAATAATTACAGGGGAAATGATAGTCGAAATAATTACAGGGGAAATGATAATCGAGGTAGACCTAGGTTTAACAAAAAAAGACCTTACCAACAGGCAAACTCTGCGCAACAAGAGTTTGATGGAGTCTGTAATACAGTAAATGATAGTGGTAACTCTAGGGCTATCACTGGTTGTGCTTTCGATTTTGGGAGAGCAACTGAATGCCCCCAATGCTTAACATTGTTTGACTCATCAACTGTATCTACGCTAAGTTGTGGTCACCCTCTTCCTGCTCTACCTGCTACAGTTGCGCATGATGGGAGAGGATCTCTCATCTTACATAAAGGTCTAATAAATGATAGGCTAGTCTCAGTACTTTTCGATTCGGGATGTACTACCGTCGGGGTTAAGGAGTCTCTGATAGATCCTTGCTGTGCCACGGGGAAAACAATCAAATGTGTTACATTTGGTGGTACTATGGAAAGCTATCCTACTGCTATTATTAGGATTGACACTCCTTTCTTCACAGGAGATGTCCATGCATGTCTTCTTCCTAATCCTATTGCGGATCTTATAATCGGTCGTATTCATGGGGTTAAGGAATGCACCCCGCAACAAATTTCTAGTTGGGAAGAAAAAAACATTCAAACGGTCAATGCAGTGGTGACAAGAGCTCAAGCTCTTAATCCCCCAACTTCATCTTATAATAGTAATGAAGTTGATAGCCAAGACGAGCACTTGGTGATTTCCCATGACTCGTTTGTTAAACGTCAAGAAGAGGATCCTTCTTTGAAGAAATACTTCCTTCTTGCAAAGAAAGGGGATCCCAATCAAAATACGAATCACAAATCGTATATATCACTATGAAGAATGGTATATTGGTACGAATGGTACAACACTCGGACAAGTCTATGCACTCGCAAATTCTTGTGCCTAAGTGTATGAGAGCCTTAATTCTTCGGCATGCACACGATTCTCAGTGTGCGGGACACATGGGTTTTTCCAGAACTAAAACTAGAGTCCTTGCGTCATTCTTTTGGCCATTCGTGAATAAAGACATCCGAATTTATTGCCGATCTTGCAAAATTTGTCAAGAGGTCAAGTCTAGGGGTCCGAGACATGCTGCTCCTATTCAGGCTGCAGATATTCCGATTCGGCCGTTTCAGAAAATGGCTATAGACATCATTGGTCCGTTCAAAATTAAGTCAGCCAGAGGACACCAATTTATCCTCACTTGCGTGGACATGTGCACGCGTTGGCCAGAGGCTATTCCTCTGAAGAGCATATCAACTGTCGATATCGCTGATGCTCTTTGGCTCGTATTTTCTCGTCTGGGATTCCCCGGAGAAATACTGTCGGATCACGGCACTCAGTTAATTTCGGACGTTATGTCTCAGGTAATGGCTACGCTAGACATTAAAAGGTCTCTCAGTAGTATTTATCATCCAATGTCCAATGGATTGGTAGAACGTCTTAACAGGACACTAAAGAACTTACTTGGCAAGATAACGGAGGATCATCCTGAAGATTGGGACAGGGTTTTACCTGCAGTCCTCTTTGCCTATAGAGAGGTTCCCAACGAGCATACAGGGTTTTCTCCTTTCGAACTTGTCTTTGGCGCGCAACCGCGCGGGCCAATGTCCTTGTTACACGATTTGATAACTTCCGATAATATTGACGATGATACACAATCGTCATATGAATATGTTATAGCTCTTAGAGAAAAGATTATCGAATCGTGCAGGTTAGCAACTTCATCTTCCGAATTTGCGAAAGAAAAAGCTAGGCGATTTGCTAATAAGAAAAGACGCCTACGTCAACTTTGTCCTGGAGACAAAGCATATGTCTTACTGCCCTCAAGAGAGAATAGACTTCTCATTTCTTGGAAGGGTCCATACACTATAGTCTCGAAAATTTCTGATGTCGACTATATTGTCGATGTGGATGGAAGGCATAAAACCTTCCATATAAATATGTTAACAGAGTTTATTGAACGTCCAGACTATTTACAGCCTATTTTCCAGGCGACGGACGACTCTCCAGTTCAACATGGTCACATCTCATCCCTGTCCGTTATACAGGATGAGGAAACTATTTTTTCTGACGTGAACTTACCTCTTCCTACGATTCCACTTATTTCAACGGAATCGTGGAGAGACGTTACAGTCTCTTCTAACTTGTCTTTTGAGGAACAACGTCAAGTATCCTCTACGTTACAATCATATCAGGATGTCCTTACCGACATTCCTGGACACACAGATGTCATAGAACATGACATCATACTTACTGATCGTAATCCGATCAGAGTAAGACCATACCCAATACCTATTCATTTTCAAGCACAAGTCGAGAAAGAATTGGATGAAATGATTCAACTACAAATAATTGAACCATCCACTTCAGCTTATTCTTCGTCGATAGTTATTGTTCGAAAGAAAGACAATAACATACGTCTTTGCGTTGATTATCGCAAATTAAATCAAGTTACGAAGTTCGATGCTGAACCTATGCCGTTATTAGATGATCTACTTATTAGACTTTCTAAAGCTAAATTCTTTACTAAACTAGACTTGTCGAAAGGTTATTGGCAAGTCCCATTGACGGAACACGCCAAACCTCTCACTGCTTTTTCGACACCTAGGGGTCTGTTTCAATGGAATTTTATGCCTTTCGGGCTTATGAACGCCCCAGCGACTTTCGTGCGCATGATGCGACGAATTCTATCAGATCGTGCAGATGTCATTGCATATTTAGACGACATCTGTCTTTTCAGCGATACTTGGGAAGAACACTATGTGGGTCTGAAGGAATTGCTATCTACTCTACGTGAGCATAGTTTGACTGCTAAACCCTCTAAAGCTTTTGTTGGGTTTAGTGAAATTTCCTTCCTAGGTCATCGAGTTGGTCATGGTCTGTTGAAGACAGAGGACCAAAACATTTCAAAGATATTAAATATCTCGGTTCCGAAGACAAAAAAGCAAGTGCGTAGTCTCTTGGGATTGATACAATTCTATGGAAGATTCATTGAGAATCTGTCCTCCATTATGGCACCACTTTCAACGTTATTGAAAAAAGGTTCTCCTAATATGGTGCGTTGGTCCCAAGAATGCCAATCTTCATTGGATCAGGTTAAGAATTTGTTCTCATCTCATCCTATCTTAAGACTACCGACGATTGATAAGACTTTTGTCCTTCGTAGTGATGCCTCTTCCACTGGCATTGGAGCGGCACTAATGCAGGAATATTCAGGAACTCTGCATCCTGTAATGTATATTTCTAGGAAGCTGAATGCGGCAGAAAGGAATTACTCGGTTTTGGACCGTGAATTGTTGGCTATGGTTTGGTCCATTCTTAAGCTACAAAGGTTCCTTCTGGGCGCGCATTTCTTTATGGAAACCGACCAAAAAGCTCTTACGGCTATGCAAAGTAAGGATTTGAAGAGCTCGAGATCTACTCGTTATGCTATTGCTCTTCAGCCTTTCCATTTCACGGTGCGAGCTATCCGTGGTTCGGATAATGTGATGGCGGACATATTGTCTAGATGCCCACATGATTCCAGTTAAATCTTGTGTCCTAGTTTTTCCTGATATATTTTCAGACTTAGGTCTGTCCTTAATATCATAATATGTTGTAATACAAATGTATTTGGATGATGTTTAGATAATTTAACAAATTTCATTTTGTCCATCCATCAGTGATATGTTGCTAAAATAGCATTGACATTTGTATATTGCTATGATTATATTATTTAGTAATGTTTGATATATGATTGGTATTGCCAGCAACTTAGGTTTCTTGAATGGTATCCCTTAGTTTGTTTGGCTTAAAGGAAATATTTTCTCCTATGTTGGGAGATGATTTGTACCCTCTTCTATTGTACCTGATATTAGGTTCATTGTTTGCATGAGCACAGAAGTGATACTGGTGCTATCTTGCTCATGAACATATTAAAAAAAAAAAAAAATTGCATTTTTTTTTTTACAGGGGGGTGGTAGTAATGTTGCTGTCATTTTCGACGGAGTCATCTGTCAAGTTATTTGCTTATGTTTGTATCATAAGTATAATTGTGTCTTTACCTGCGATGTCAGGTTGATTAGGGGTTGTCTTCCCTTGTTTATTCATTCATTGTGTTTGACCTTTAGGGTCAGAGGTTGACAGTTCGGCGTGGGCCTATGGGAAGGTTTTTTAAGCGGGAGTGAGATATACTTCCGGGAAGCCGGGAGGTCCTGTTTTTCTGAAGGGACCAAGAGTCCATTGTTTTTCGGGGAGAATCTTCGAAGTAACTGCTATGGCAGTTTTCCCCAGTGAATCTCTGTGCGTCGGGATGACGACAGAATTCCTTGTGTAGTTCTGAGGATTCATTTACCAGGTAATACCGACCTTTATGCATTATTACGCTTTTCGGTGGCAGAACATGTAAAGGATTACCTAGGGTGAACAGCAGTTCACGGATCCGCCATTTCAGAACTTATATATTTGTGCTCGAGGTAGCCATCCAAGACTGTTAGTCTTATATTGTCCAGAAATCCAGTGACGAGGATATATTGTGGGAGCCGCAGATTGGCGGAACTTCTATCTACAATAAGTATTACTGCAGGGTTGGTGATAACCTATTTAACAGAAGTACACGGCCGACGTTAGGACGAGGCCTGTGCTTCCGGCTATTATACTACAGCCTGATATGTGCAATT
The DNA here is from genome assembly GCA_024509875.1 of Oreohelix idahoensis. Lineage (NCBI taxonomy): Eukaryota > Metazoa > Mollusca > Gastropoda > Stylommatophora > Oreohelicidae > Oreohelix > Oreohelix idahoensis. Next base: position 566,690 of record JAMPIV010000980.1, read on the forward strand.
GGCAGGGAGTGCCAAGTTGCACCTGTGTGTCAAGGTAACTAAGGCATCTGACGCGTTTAGTCAGAGACGCCAAGGGCGACGCTACGAACTGTCATTATTGAAGAACTTTGCTATTGACCATGCACGTCTATTCTGATGTTTACCTTTTTGAATGCCAAATGTATACCTATCGATGTCAGGTCAGCATGACCTTGTTACACTGACTGTTCCTGTTGATATTATGTGTGTTCCCGTCAATAAATGTCTTGAAACATGCCTGCAGTGTCAAAGCATCCTTGATTACTGCATGTGAGAGTATGGGTTGCAGGATCTACATCTATACGAGCCTAAACACATTCGCGTCTTCATTCGCACCCACACTCAACTCATCATACGCTCGCACTACACATCTAACAACATGTAAACTGTCTTGGGCCAGTGATCACCTCAACAAGAAAAAAAATACAGTTACAGTTCCCTAAATTTTTCCAATGAAATTTGTCAGCGGGGCTTTTAACTTTCTGATCTTTATAACGTTTTTCTTTATGTTGGCCTTTTAAAGAATTTTCGTTTTTTTTTTTAATGTCGAAAAAAAACTTCTAAAAAAAAAATGTGTTAATGACCAAAAAAATTCTTCAGCTCTCAGATTTCTCAAGATTCTTTGCTGGAAAGTCCTTTTCCATTCTTCTTCGTTCCTTGCCACTTTCTAACATCTCTTCTTGCCGGCTCTCAATGATTTATTTTAGTGTTGTCTATCATATATTTACACTTCATGTCTTCACCACCCCACCAAAAAATCTGTCTCAATTAGCTCGCAATCTATGAACAGTCTCAATGATAACTAATCTCAGAATGGTTATAAACAACGGGTACCTGTATAGATAGCAACCAAGAAGATATGTACACCATCATAACAGGCAGACGATGGAAATGGGTTGGTCATATTCCCAAAAGAGACCGCGACACCATGACACCACTATAGGTATGGACCACAGAACGAAGGCGAAAGAGAGACAGAAAAAAAAAAAACCTGGAGGAGAACTTTGGTGGCTGAGATGAAAAGCAAGAATCAGAGTTGAGGCACTGCACGAAGGATGGCCACATAACGAGCGCAGGGTGAGAGTTTGTTACGAACCTACAAGACGTCACTAGGCGTAATGGCCACTGATTTCCTTGTCAGTCAGCACCCAAGGACCTAAGATGAAGAAGGCCTGTACATATGGCACATATTTCAATTTGCTCTTATTTATATACCACTTATAGTAAATTTGACTGGTACATATATTATTGTTGCATTCTATGTTCTATTAATCAATTAAAAATAATGACGCATCTTTTAATTATAGCGTTCAATATTTTTATTTGATGCGGCTGGAATAAAAAAAAAAAAAAACACAGCAACAACAGACACACAATAAGTTTTCATTATTGCTACCGCCATGGCTACTACAACCACTAAGCCGGTTCTATTTATTGCTGGACAGGACAAAGTAACAACGTGTGAGGTGCTAGGTCGTGCGGGTTAGCTTGGTGAGGTTTCTATCGGGTAAGGGATGGCACACTATGTCAAATGGCAATACGATACATAATGAACTTTTCATAACGAACTGGTACTGCGTTCCTGCTCCGGAAATCAAGTTCGTTTCGATTCCAATAATACCAGCATAATAAAACAAGGAAGACCGTGCAGGGAAACATCGATTTCAAGGATACTAGCATTAAAAAAAAAACAAGGAAGGCAGTACGGTGAAACAGAAGCGCGCAATTTCAGACATATTAGATGATCAGAGAGTCTCTGAAGGTGCAGCGCAACAATGTGGAATGGAGAAGACGAAGGTAATTCCAACTGGGCAAGATAAAGATAAAACAAACAAACATCCCAGACACAACGAGCTGATTTTATCTCCATTAACAAAGATGAATACAATAAACAGAAACTGGAAACAGGTTGTTTGACGGAAACACAACACAACATAAACATATGAAAATATAGACAAACATGTTTTTATAAGTGGACAAACAAAAAAAGTGCTACAACTAGAGAACTCGACGATGACACTTGAATGAGTCCTACAAGCCGGTTCAGACTATTCTCAACGGACGCTCTACTGTTTTCTGTGACTGAATGATGTCAGTGACTACTATAATTACTATTATATTACCTTATTTAAAAAAAAAAAATCAGGCAGAACTTTTCCTTCACATGCAACTGGCTCTTCGCAGGTAAAAGGAATGATCACGCATATGCGCACGTTGCGCGGAGAGCTCCCTTCATCCGATTTGTCCCACGACATCGTAAAGTTCGAGACCCCCTGTCTAAATTTTACGGTGACCTGAAATTTACAGTTCTATTCATGGCATTGCTCGGTGAAGGGTACAAGTTTGACAACCTTCAACCGTCAATTGTCGTTCAAATACATCAACTTTCCTCTATAAAATTAGTCCGCGGCTCGCATTCCTATCACTCGGATACACACAGATCCAAGACACCCTACCTAGATATCAGATATCTCGACAGTATCTATTTGAAACACATGGTGAGTTAGTCTAATTTGTCATTTGTATGTTCCGACTACCAAAATATGACAGAAATACTGTATGTTATTACTTGCATATTGTTTCGCATATTAAATATGGCAACATTCCTGGTCAACGTATGTCCAGATTGTATAAATCATCACGGACCATTTGTATCTCTCTTCCCCTTTCACAACAGTAAGTGACTCGGGGATTATCTATACTTATTAGACCAAACTAACAAGGTACTATTCTTTATTAGATCACACTGACTAGTTACTTATACTTTATTAGATCACACTGACTAGTTATTTATACTTTATTAGATCACACTGACTAGTTATTTATACTTTATTAGACCACATTGACTAGTTACTTATACTTTATTAGACCACACTGACTAGTTACTTATACTTTATTAGATCACACTGACTAGTTACTTATACTTTATTAGATCACACTGACTAGTTATTTATACTTTATTAGATCACACTGACTAGTTATTTATACTTTATTAGATCACACTGACTAGTTATTTATACTTTATTAGACCACACTGACTAGTTACTTATACTTTATTAGATCACACTGACTAGTTACTTATACTTTATTAGATCACACTGACTAGTTATTTATACTTTATTAGATCACACTGACTAGTTATTTATACTTTATTAGACCACACTGACTAGTTACTTATACTTTATTAGATCACACTGACTAGTTATTTATACTTTATTAGATCACACTGACTAGTTACTTATACTTTATTAGACCACACTGACTAGTTACTTATACTTTATTAGACCACACTGACTAGTTACTTATACTTTATTAGATCACACTGACTAGTTATTTATACTTTATTAGACCACACTGACTAGTTACTTATACTTTATTAGACCAAACTAACAAGGTACTATTCTTTATTAGACCACACTGACTAGTTACTTATACTTTATTAGACCAAACTAACAAGGTACTATTCTTTATTAGACCACACTGACTAGTTACTTATACTTTATTAGACCACACTGACTAGTTACTTATACTTTATTAGATCACACTGACTAGTTACTTATACTTTATTAGATCACACTGACTAGTTATTTATACTTTATTAGATCACACTGACTAGTTATTTATACTTTATTAGATCACACTGACTAGTTATTTATACTTTATTAGACCACACTGACTAGTTACTTATACTTTATTAGATCACACTGACTAGTTACTTATACTTTATTAGATCACACTGACTAGTTATTTATACTTTATTAGATCACACTGACTAGTTATTTATACTTTATTAGACCACACTGACTAGTTACTTATACTTTATTAGATCACACTGACTAGTTATTTATACTTTATTAGATCACACTGACTAGTTATTTATACTTTATTAGACCACACTGACTAGTTACTTATACTTTATTAGACCACACTGACTAGTTACTTATACTTTATTAGATCACACTGACTAGTTATTTATACTTTATTAGACCACACTGACTAGTTACTTATACTTTATTAGACCAAACTAACAAGGTACTATTCTTTATTAGACCACACTGACTAGTTACTTATACTTTATTAGACCAAACTAACAAGGTACTATTCTTTATTAGACCACACTGACTAGTTACTTATACTTTATTAGACCACACTGACTAGTTACTTATACTTTATTAGACCACACTGACTAGTTACTTATACTTTATTAGACCACACTGACTAGTTACTTATACTTTATTAGATCACACTGACTAGTTATTTATACTTTATTAGACCACACTGACTAGTTACTTATACTTTATTAGACCACACTGACTAGTTACTTATACTTTATTAGACCACACTGACTAGTTACTTATACTTTATTAGACCACACTGACTAGTTATTTATACTTTATTAGATCACACTGACTAGTTATTTATACTTTATTAGACCATACTGACTAGTTACTTATACTTTATTAGACCACACTGACTAGTTATTTATACTTTATTAGATCACACTGACTAGTTATTTATACTTTATTAGACCACACTGACTAGTTACTTATACTTTATTAGACCACACTGACTAGTTACTTATACTTTATTAGATCACACTGACTAGTTATTTATACTTTATTAGACCACACTGACTAGTTACTTATACTTTATTAGACCACACTGACTAGTTACTTATACTTTATTAGATCACACTGACTAGTTATTTATACTTTATTAGACCACACTGACTAGTTACTTATACTTTATTAGACCACACTGACTAGTTACTTATACTTTATTAGATCACACTGACTAGTTATTTATACTTTATTAGACCACACTGACTAGTTACTTATACTTTATTAGATCACACTGACTAGTTACTTATACTTTATTAGATCACACTGACTAGTTATTTATACTTTATTAGACCACACTGACTAGTTACTTATACTTTATTAGACCACACTGACTAGTTATTTATACTTTATTAGATCACACTGACTAGTTATTTATACTTTATTAGACCACACTGACTAGTTACTTATACTTTATTAGACCACACTGACTAGTTATTTATACTTTATTAGACCACACTGACTAGTTATTTATACTTTATTAGACCACACTGACTAGTTATTTATACTTTATTAGATCACACTGACTAGTTATTTATACTTTATTAGACCACACTGACGTTACTTATACTTTATTAGACCACACTGACTAGTTACTTAAACTTTATTAGACCACACTGACTAGTTACTTATACTTTATTAGACCACACTGACTAGTTACTTATACTTTATTAGACCACACTGACTAGTTACTTATACTTTATTAGACCACACTGACTAGTTATTTATACTTTATTAGACCACACTGACTAGTTACTTATACTTTATTAGACCACACTGACTAGTTATTTATACTTTATTAGACCACACTGACTAGTTACTTATACTTTATTAGACCACACTGACTAGTTACTTATACTTTATTAGACCACACTGACTAGTTACTTATACTTTATTAGACCACACTGACTAGTTATTTATACTTTATTAGATCACACTGACTAGTTATTTATACTTTATTAGACCACACTGACTAGTTATTTATACTTTATTAGACCACACTGACTAGTTATTTATACTTTATTAGACCACACTGACTAGTTATTTATACTTTATTAGACCACACTGACTAGTTACTTATACTTTATTAGACCACACTGACTAGTTACTTATACTTTATTAGACCACACTGACTAGTTACTTATACTTTATACGACAAACCATATGAGAAACCTACACTTTATTAGACCAATAATAATAATACGAATAATTAAAAAACCTTCTTATTTTATGACAAAATATTATATATAGCATTTAGTAGCAGACATAAATATTACTAAATATATATTATATTATATTTTATACTCTTTATTTCCCATGAGTGCCTAAAATATACACATTTATATATTTTTTCTTTCTTTACTGAACCAAACTGACAAGCCACACCTATGTCTCATAAGATCATATCCGTAACTGATTTGCAAAAAAAAAAAAACTGACCAAGTTACCTACACCTTATAAGACCAAACTGACAAGGTAGTCCAGCCATACATTAGAAGTAGTGGTAATAGTAACCCCTTCAGTCATAACTGACTATGGGAACGCGCCCCTGAAGTGTTAGCCTTCAGCTGCTTGCTTTTCTGGTGATCCTTTCGGGGCGTGCTCTTTTCTCTTCTTGTTGTGAGAGCTTCTTTTCGTCCAATCTGAGGTGGCGCCGCAGGGAGCATCGCCACTTGTGCGATCGGCAGTTTCATCCTACCAAGTTGCTGGATTGATTTATGTCCAGTGCCTTCATGTCTCTCTTGCACATCTCTGAACCTCGGCTGCGGTCGCCCGACTGTTCTTTTGCCATCTGCCAGTTGTCCGTAAAAGATATCTTTAGGGATGCGACCATCTTCCATGCGGTGGACATGGCCAAGCCAGCGTAGTCTGCACTGTCTAAGCAGTGTACACATGCTTTGAAGGTCAGCACCACGCATTATAACATTACCATACATTATTACCAAACCAATTATTAATATCTTATTAGACCAAACTGACTAGTTTAGAAAATTTGATAAGACCAAACTGAGGAGATATCTATAACGTGTTACTGCAGGGGTTCCCAACCTTTTCTATGCCCCGCACCCCTAGGAAATGTTTGATTAATGTTCGCACTTCCTACAAAAGTAATATCACATTTGGAGATGAATAAGTCAAATTTTTATTTGACCTTAGGCTTCTTTGTCGCAGCCCCTGAAATGCCATCTCACACCCTCTGGGGGTGCGGGCACCCAAGGCTGGTAACCCCTGTGTTACTGTATGTCAAACTGACTAACTTACAATACCTTATAACACAAAACTGAGGAAGTATCTATAACTTGTTACTGTATATCAAACTGTCTATTACCTCTAACTTAACGACAAAACTCACGAGGTCATTGACCAGGCTTTATCCTTCAGATCCCCAATAAGACTAGGCCTTCAACAAACTCATGACAAATCTTCCTGTCACGTGTCATCAGCTCAAGGTCTTTCCATGCCTTCCTCGTCATTTTCATTTCTGTCTCCAGTTCTCTTCTCCTTGTGTTTCTTTTTTATGGGGGGAGGGGCGTCAACTTCAATTTTTTTTTTACCCTGGGGAATCCAGACCAAGGACTGTCTGGTAATGCTATCGACAGGTGTCCTCCATGTGTGCCCCATCCATCGCCAGTGTCTTATCTGGTTCTTACCATAAATTCCACACTGGTGATCTTGCTATATTATTTCCATTCTTCTGTTCTACGCAAGCACCCATTTATAAAAGTCAATTGGTTGTCGTTTTTGTTGCTCTCTATGATCCAGAGCCATACAATATAACTGGTGTGAATTGTCGGTTATTATAATTATTATTTTTGTTTTGGGACCCGATTCTGTTCATTTCCACATATTTCCCAGTTGTAGCAAGCCTCTCCTGTCTTCTGTATTGTTATTTTGATATCCTTGTCTGTCCCACCAACTTTTATCTATACAGCTGCCAAGAAATTGTTTGAAACTGACGAGGTACGTCTACCTTATTACATCAAACTGACTAATCACGTATACTTTAGACCTAATTGAGGAGATACATCTTATATGATCAAATAACGAAGTACCAGTAACTTAACAGACTAAACAAATGAGTCACCTATTACTAAATGAGACAAACCAATAAATTACCTAAAGTTGAATGAGACGAAACTGATGGGTTACACATGAAGTAATTCTAACTGCTGGATCACTGTTATCTTCAGAGATCCAACAATCAGAGCTTTTTTTGTTTTTTGTTTTTTTTTAATTTAACATCTTACACACTTCACGTCTACTTTTTCGTACCACAGGTGGACCAACAGCAAATGTAAAGGGCTTTAAAATTGACGTCTTGAAGGAATGCAACACGAAAGAAGCTGGGAGGAAAAAATCATAATTAAGAATCATCACATAATCAAGACCAACCTACACAATAGCAGAAGGTGAATTTTGACACAAGCACGCCAAAGACAACACAGATAAAACACGCGAGTAACAGAGCAAACAAAAAAAAACAGAACACCAGTTTTTGTCTACAACTGACTGTCATTTAAACAGTTGATGTCGTTTCCATTTTGATATCGTAATGTCCCAGGTCGACAGTAAACAGTTTTGTAGCAAGATAGCGACTCCACAATACAGAGAACTTTGTCGAAATATTGCCTTAGTTGCATGGATAACGGGGATGGCACCAAGCATTTTTGCTGTGGTCATCTTAACAGGGACAACGCAAGTGTTTGCTGCCTTGGTGACAATAAACACTGTTTTCCTCATACTAAACTGCGGCTTCTGCTTCGCAAATCTGCAAACCCTCAAGAAAAAAAGAGTCTTCTATATAATCTGCCTTATCGTCATGATTATCAATGTAGCAGTGCTGCTCACAGCCTTGATACAAGCGCAGGAAGACGTTTTTCAAATAATTGGCTTTGTTGGCTGCGGAGTCCTGTTCATTTCCTGCATTGTTCTTGTGATCTTAAACATCCTGCTGAACATTCACGGCCCGCAAGATCCAGTGGCCGATAATACAGAATTCGTGCCTGAACTGTCTGCAGATTTACAAGATGGGATTTTTCCGGTCAGATATGTCAGCGTCCGTAGAGGGAGATTCCACAACGGAACAACAGTTTTTCAAGTGCAAGCTGGACAGGTTCTCAGTCTTCCCCAGCACAGTGACACAACAACCAACACAGAAGACAGTGCTCAACAATCCAACACGAATAACCACCATACATCTCGCTTCGGATTCAGAGCACGGGCACAACAACAACGACAACGGAGCATTGAACGAGTCACTATCGGAACCGTATCGGGTGGTATGTACAGCTCACAACGCCGAGACTCCTCCATTTCGCTGCTAAGACGAACGTCTAGTGAATCAATCGAATATGACACTGGATCGGTCAGATGCACATGCTTCTACTCAATAAATGAAACGACGGATAACGATGATGACGTACCGCATTACTCGGAGACGCCAACTGGTAACATCTCCACATGCCCTATACACGGGGAAAGTCCAATTTCTCCACCATCTTACGAGAACACATCATCATACAACAGTATATGTAGAGTGCTGGGCCTTCCTGAATACGATGAAGTTGTAGCATCAATGCCTGCTGTTCCTTCTTTGTTGAAGCTTGCAGCAAAAAATTCTACATGCGAAACATTGCCAACAGCAAACACCCCAATAACAACAACAAGAAGACCAGCGGAATCAATTCTAAGAGCGATCGCATCAGCTGAGCGGATTAACATCAACCACATATTATTTGAGACAATAATCGAAGACGGATCTGAAACGAGCGACTCTGTCGTGCCTGAGCAAATCTCACAAGAATCCGCAGCACCTGCATCATGACTAGCCACATTAGCAATAACTACAGACGTTCGAACCACAGTGACACCAATTACAGAATTAACAGTTTGTACAGGTCACACCACGGTAATAATCACTATTTCTAGGCAAATGACAAGAGACCACCAGAACATCACCCCAGCGACATCGTGAATGAGCATATGCTTGATCAACAACTAAGTAACAATGTTGTGACACTGTAAAGGTCGTCCTTGAGCAGATATTGCCGTAGGGGAGGGGGGTCAAGTGTTAGTATTCACTTATACTAGGTCTCGGCTATATACGGTGGGGGTAACCAGTTCACTTGCTCGCTACCTTTGCCTTCCCTAATTCAACAGCAGTCAGGTACCCATTCTTACAGCCGGGTAGAGTCAAGCATGGCGCGATCCGGTTTCCGGACCCCATCCCTTTTCAACCGAGAAGAAAGCGCTTTAACCACTCTGACATTCGGATGTTCAACAAATATTGTTGCGGCTGTAAAAGCCATACAGATTACTGGTCGCGTGTCCCTGCACGAACCAACTTAAATCAAGAAGCAGATGTGAGACAAATGCCGGAAGTTAACAAGTCGACATGACCAGCTTTCTGTGGGCAGATAACTCCTGCACCGTGTTTCGTTAGGACACATAACTTTGTAAACGCCTGTCTTCAAATGATTACAATATAGCTTTGAAAAGAGGAGTATATTTTAAATCCAATGAATAGTCTCAAACAAAAATAGCAAATAGAAAAGCAACTTTGAAAAGCACCAGACAACGGTACTCGCCGCTTCATATGTTCACAGCACCCGGGGAAAAAATGAAAGAAACTGACAAGACAGCAAACATTCCACAAACTAGAACTTTACAGTTCCGTTTAAAAAAAAAAAGGGGGGGGGGGGGGGGGGGGGTGGGGGGGGGGGGGGGGGGGGGGGGGGGGGGGGGGGGGGGGGGCCGGGGATTCGTCCTTGAATGGCTCTTAAGCGACTTGTCCGTTAACAAGAACTGTTTCCTCTTTCCATATCTCCCCCCCCCCCCCTTTTTTTTTCCCGCGATTTGTCAAGGCGTGTTCATAATTTGCAAAACTGGCGCCCTTTATTATTCGCGATTTTAATGGCGAACTATGAAGTCTAAATGACGCCGCAATTTGTAGTAAAGTTCGAGTTGTTAATTGTTCAAACCCACCTCTGGCCTGTGTGGAGTTGTGGACAAACTTTCACGGTTGTAAATGTGTGTTATAAACGCAAGTAGATAGACATGGGAATGGCCAAATGGAATAGGAGAAAAAAAAAAGATAACATATAAAAGGAAAGAAAGAGTGTATGAGAGATAATTCTTTCTCAGGTAAATGAAATGGGTTAAGATCTCTCCGTGGTATCCACAGCTGTGGTCAACAAATGTGTTTACCTTTTGATCCCAGACAATGTATAAAATGTGACATGTCACAGCTGGCTTAAAAGACACCTTCACTTTTGGGGCTTCTGCATGTACAAGCGACTGGCTACACATTTTTTTGTAATGAGGCAAGACCAGATTTACACGTAATAGTGTTCGTGCTGCATTCTTATACATTGTGTTTGTAAATAAATACGGATATGTTAATAGTCTAAATTTGATGAATTTTTTTGAGTTAACTTTTTACAATTATTTTTTACGAGGTGAACGTTGTTTTAGAGCCAATAAAGCGGTGTGATCATTACAACTGCACGTCTGGTAGATCTGGCTTTGACTGACAACTCTAATTTGTAAAAATTAATATTACTATACAAAGAAGGGAGATTAGCTAGACAGCACAATGTATGGAAGAATCCCGAAAATATACTGAAGCACATTAAAAACGCACCACCTATATAATCCAGGAACAGAGTGTGAAATGTAAATATAAGTGTGTACAAGTTTACATATTTGGAATCTTTATTCATTTTCCTATGAATCCATGCTGGTCATTAATTTGTACATTTGATTGTTATGAAATTCATTGCATTCTGTGCAGGCAAGGGAGAAAACCAAAAATACAAAAAAATGCACGTGCGTTATCCTGCTGGAGAAGCTGCAAGTCTGGATAAATTGTGAACGCAGGAGCAACCAGTGCATCCAGAACCTCATCTCGATATGTCACAGCATTAACATTTCCACGGAAGACGTGAAGAGGCAAGCGATGGTGAAAACTGAATCCTCCCCAAATGTGAATACTGCCACCTCGAAATCGGTTGACACAGCAATCTGCAAAGCGCTCTTCACACCGTCGCTAAATCCGCATACGTCCATCTGCAAAGGATATGTTGAATCTGTTCTCGTCTGTGAATAGGACAGCATCCCACTGCAGTCTAGTCCATCTGATATGTTGCTCTGCCCATTGCAGGCGCTGCTAACGATGTCTGTGAGTCACGTTTGGCTCAACATAAGGTCGTCTTGCAGTAAGGCCTGTATCTCTGAGTCGTCGTATGACTGTCATTCGAGAGACTTGCCCATGTCTACCCACTATTGCTCTTGCTGTTTGACTTGCCGGGAGAGTACGATTCCTTAGCACAATATGACGATCTTGCGCAGGGGTAGTAACTCGTGGTTGGTTACTCCGAAGTCTATCCCGGGCACTGCCAGTGGTTCCGTAACGTTCATTGAGACGTACAATAGTGATGTGGTGGCAATTCATCCTTCTGGCAATGGCCCGCGAGCTCATTCCGGTCTCCAACATACCAATGGCTCGTTGGCGGTCGTTTTCAGATAGTCGTGGCATTTCAAGCACATGTACTTGGTGTTTCGTCTCAACGGCCTTTTTATACCGAGTATACTGCCACAACGCGTACACATTTTCAGGGTCATAGCTGTTGGGAATCGTGTTGCACGTGTAACTTTCATCGTTTTCATGTAGTCTGTACACACACCCGTGGGTTGAATCTTGCACTTTCCATTCCAGCAGCCATTTGCTCTCTACCTCATGGCAAACACGGGGAAATTCCATTCCCACACTTTTTTTTGCCAGCTTCTCGGCATCAGTATATATAATAGTGGTGCGTTTTTAATGTGCTTCAGTATATTAGTGCTAGGGAAAGTATTAAACAGGATCAAACTAGAGCGATTAATAGAGAAAATGGACAAACAACTGGGAGAAGTACAAACAAGTTTTCGACAAACAGATCCTGTTTGGACCAGATAGACTTACTGCTCATAACAGCACAACACAGTGTGGACATAAACTCACCACTTTACTTCGATAGCAAACTGATGACGCATTATGGGGGTCTACCTTATGTTATTTAACTAATAAAGAGAACATACGAAGACATTAAATGCAGCTCTTTATGAAGGACAATTAACAGAACCCCTTGTGATAGAACTGGGGTGCGGCAGGGATGCCTATTTCTCAATTTCTGTTCTTCCTAGATACAGACTCAATTACGAAAACAAGACATCAACCAAAAGAAATGGAATTCTGTGGACTTTGACAAAACATGTCAGCTTTCTAGAATTTGCCAACTCTTCTGTCTGATAGCGATATCTAGATGAAAGACAAAATGAGAATAATCGATGAAAGGTCTTAGCCACTTGGTTTGAAACTAAACGAAAGAATACACAAATATGGGAATAAAAGCAGCAAATGATAGCAGAATAAAATGTATTAAAATGGTATGAACTGATCACCCATACAGAATTGACGGAATGAACCAGACAAATATCAGTAGGAAAATGGCGAGGAAAGACACTAGCTTTGGACAGCATACACGTGAGGACACAAGCTGATAGCATTACAAGACAGTGATTGTTGGAGAATTCCAATCTCCCAGGTTGAGAGAAACAGAGGGAGACTGAAAGAAAAAACAAAAGCATGGAGAAGAGAACTGAAGATATACTTTAAACGTGATCAAGAAGACATGACAAGCCGGTGAACAGATAAGACAGGACAATAAGACGTGGCCTATACTTGTTGAAGTCATGTGATAAAAACGAATGAATGTAAATGATGAACATTTATAGACTTGCAAAAAATAGTGCACATGTATATATTAATTTTGTATCAGAATACGCTCCGGTCTACCCAGCTGTAAATGGGTACATGACTGCTTGATAGTTAGGGGAGGAAAAGGCAGCGAGGAAAGGAACTGGTCACCCTACCTCGGGCGCTAGACCAAATAAAGTGAAGTCTCTAATGCTTCACTCCCCTACGGCAGTATCTGCTATGAGACTACCTCTTATTATAATATGCAAGCATGGATATGTATATAGTGGCTATGTATATAGGTTGTGTTTGTGTCTCTGATACAGAAATCAATGCGTATGGGGGGATACAAACTTTCAGTTTATGCAACCCTGTGTTGTATATTTGTGCAAGTACATAGAATGTTTTTGTCAATGGCCTTTTAAAGATTCTATATTAGAATTTGTATATACATGTGTGTGCATGACACACCTTTACAAGTGCGGCGGCTTTGTGTGGTATGTACCTATACCATACCTGTCAACCTCCTGAGCCAAAAACATGTACGCCGGACCCAAAAAATCCTTACAAACACCCAAAAATCCTTACCCAAAAAATATATTAATAAATTATACACAATACAGTTTTAAAATGAGAAATGACATTTACAAATCTATTAGCATTTGAATTAGTGTGATATAAAACATGCTAATAGTCTCATGCTGTTCTTTACACATAAAAAAACTTAGTGATCGTGAGGTACTATTCTTTCGATGCACAGTGTTTTGTATTATAATCAACACATGCACTTTTAGCACTTTGCATTTGTGGGCTTAAAGTCTGCACAGCATGTATCAATGTTAATCTTACACTGTAAAAAAGAAGTGAGTGTGTCCGCATTCATGGACCTCCTGCAGTCTGTGTGGATTTTTTAAATTGAAAAATAAAGCAGCGAAGTTCACGTTTACGCAAACAAATTTTTGTTCTAGTTATGTAGGGCCGACACAGAATATTATGACATTAATTTATTGGAAATATTTAAATGATCAAAATATAACTGGAAAGATTAAGAGAACGACATAAATAAAATACAACGAAGCAAAGCAAACACCTAACAGCAAAAAAAAAAAAAAAAAAAAAAAATTAACCAAATTATGAACAGAATATCAAATCTAGGAAGAAAATACGTACTACTAAAAATTTACAAAATAATTATTTAAAAGTTGGTAGCCTAGACCAGTGATAATAGATCGCCACTTTATTAAAAAATAAAGCAGTGAATCTCGACCGCTGGAATAAAGTAGGCATACTCAACGCAAACAAACTTTGTTTTCTAGTTATGTAGGGCCTACACAGAATATTATGACTTTAATTTATCGGAAATATACTGAAGGGCAAGATATAACTGGAAAGATTAAGACAGTGATTAAATTGCAACAAAGCAAAACAGCAGCAATATTTAACCAAGTTATAAGTACTTAGCTTTTTTTAAACAAAATGGCGTCAAAGTGTGATGGCAAGCGTGGTCGTTGATAACAGGTAACTTTACAAATACGTCATGTCACGCTTGTTGGGTATAAAAGGATTTGATTGGTTGCTGGGAGAGACCTCGGTTTAAAAGCAGACGCCGAGATTCCCCGGAATAAAAGAAATAAAAAAATAGGTAAACAAAAAAACCTGGGCTAGAAAATATTTTCTGATTTAAAATAATTTGGGATGGAAAATATTTTTAGAATTTCTTTTTATTAAAAAAAAAAAAAAAAAAATTCGATTTTTGGGGTGGGGGGGGGGGGGGTGGGGAAGGGGGGGGGGGGGGTGTGAGAGAGAGAGAAGAAATCAGTACAACGAGTCTGTACGGCCGTACACTGCTAAAAGTATCAAAGAAAAGTACATTGTACGAAAAATTCGTACAGGTTGACAGGTATGCAATACGTGTTTTGTGAAATCAACATTGATACGTCATGTAATATACTGTCTTCTTCTTTGATCCTTAGCCGCCGACCGTCAAAGCAGTCAGTGGCCATCATGCCTAGTGGCGTTATGTAGGGCAACAACAAATTGATTCCACTTTGCTCGGTCGGTGGCCATCCTTCGTACAGTGCCCCAACTCTGGTTCATTCTTTGCATCTCAGCCTCCACTGTCCTCCGCCAGGTTGTTTTTGGTCGGCCTCTCTTTCGTTTTCCTTCAGGGGTCCAAAGCATAGCTGTTCTTGTGATGGCATTGGGGTCTCTTCTGAGGACATGGCCAACCCAGCTCCAGCGTCTGCCAGCTATGATGGTGTGCATGTCCTCTTGCTTGCTCCGAGTAAGCAGATCCTGGTTGGTGATGGTATTCGGCCAAAAGATTCGGTGAATTTTTCTTAGGCATGTTGTGTGAAAAGAGGACAATTTCGACATTTCCTTCTCTGTAACTCTCCAGCATTCTGCACCATAGAGAAGCACAGAAAGCACACAGCTCTGATATAATCTTAATTTTGTGCTTGTGCTGTACTGAAAGGACTTCCAGATGTTGTATAGGCTAAAAAAGGCTGTTCTTGCCTTATTCATTCTGATGTTGATGTCTTTGCCTGCCCCGCCGTCTGGTGTTACTATGCATCCTAGGTATGTGAAGGTGTCTGTCTGTACCAGTTGCTGATTCCTTACTGATATGGGCTCAGGGTTGCTCACATTGAGCGTCATGAACTCTGACTTCCTTAAATTGATGTTCAAGCCCACCTGCTGGCTAAACTTATTAAGTCTGTCCGTTTTTTCCTGGATGTGTTGATGTGAATGTGCTAGTAGTGCAATGTCATTTGCATATTCCAGATCTTCTAATGTAGAAAATGTAGTCCATCTTATTCTTCTTGGACTGCCCTCTGTTGTCTGACACATCACCCAGTCTATGACTGTTAAAAATAGAGTGGTTGATAAGGGGCATCCCTGTCGTACTCCTGTCTTCACCTCAAAGGTTAGGTTGCTCTGCCCAACACTACACGTAAAGTTGGCATAGAGGCTTTTTATGATTGACACTATGCAGCTTGGAATTCCATAAGCCCTCAGTATTTTCCATAAACTGTCCCTATGTTTGCTGTCAAAAACCTTTTCAAAATCAATGAAATTAATGTACAGCTGTCTTTGCCATTCTGAGCACTGCTCTATAATGTTCCTGAGAGTGAATATATGATCTACACATCTTCTGTTCTTTCTAAATCCTGCTTGTTCTTTCCTCAGTTTGTGATCTACTGCTTTTGAAATTCTCTGTATAATTATCCTGCCTAGTATTTTGCTGGGAACTGAGAGAAGAGTGATTCCTCTCCAATTATTGCAGTCTGCAAGATCTCCCTTCTTGGGCAATTTGACAATTATTCCTTTGTTCCACTCTGATGGTGTTGTCCCCGTTTTCCAGACTCGTGCAAATAATGGTTCTAATAGTTCTGCTGCTAGGTCAGGGTCTGTCTTAAATAGCTCTGCATTTAAGTTATCATGGCCAGGAGCTTTTCCGTTCTTTAACCCTTTCATTGCTGTGATGATTTCTTCTTTTCGTGGAATGTCTGTATTTACATCTAGATCGTTTACAGCCTCAGGAACATTCAATTGTGTCTCTGGTGGTTCCTTGTTCAGTTTCTCTGAAGTGCTCTGCCCATCTTGTTTCCTGTCCCTCTGCTGTCGTGATGAGATTTCCTTGCTTATCTCTTACTAATGTAATATTGTTTGCACCTCGTTTTCTGCTGATGAATTTAGTTATTTTGTATACTGTGCTTTGTTCATTTCTCAGTGTTGCCTCTTCTGCCTGTCTTGCAAGATCGTCTAGGAAATTCCTTTTGTTGGCTCGGGTTTGACGTTTAACTTCCTTGTCCAGCTTACTGTACTGTTGGCTATATAGTTGCTTTAACCTGGGGGACTTCGCTTCTGTTTTCTTTCTTTTCATTTCCTTTCTCAGTGTTATGGTGTTTAGTGTTTCTGGTGTTATCCAGTCTTGCTTCTTCCTTTCCTGGAATCCCAAGCATGATTTGCTGCTTTCCTTGTATATTGTTGAAATGGTGTTGAATTTCTGGTCTATATCATCAATGTCTTTTCCTGACTTTTGGCAAATTGATATCGTTTCTTTATGTCAGCCGCAAAAGCTTTTCTGGTAAGGGGGTCCTGCAATTTGCTGATGTCAAACCTTTTCTGTGTAGTTACAGTTGGTCCAGCCCTTCTTAGTTTCACTTTCAGTTTTGCTACTACTAAATGGTGATCACTTCCCACATCTGCACCTCTTCTTACCTTCACATCTTGTAATGCATGTCTCCATCTACCGTTAATCATAATGTGGTCTATCTGGTTTCTGTCCTGACCATTTGGTGATTCCCATGTTAATTTGTGAATTTCTTTATGTGGGAAAAGTGTTCCTCCAATGACCAGGTTATTAATACTACAGAAACTTATTAATTTATCCCCATTTTCGTTTGCTGTTCCGCTGCCACATTTCCCCATTACTCTTTCATTATATGTATTGTGTGTACCAACTTTCGCATTGAGGTCTCCCATTACTACAATAAGATCATATCTAGGTGTGTCTTCCATTTCTTTCTGCAGTTGTTGATAGAATTCATCCTTGACCTCTTCATCGCTGTCATTCGTTGGTGCGTAGCATTGTATTTTTGTAGTATTGGTGAATCTACCTCTTATCAGTCTGTTGTTGATGGGTTTCCATTCCAGTAATGTCCTTTCTGTAAAATAATGGCTACGCCTTCATTGTGCTGTCCATCCTCTCTTCCAGAGTAAAGTACTGTTTCTCCTGTTGCTGTTTTAACTTTTCCTGCCCCTGTCCATCTGCTCTCGCTTATCCCTAGAATGTGTAACCTATAGTTTCTCATTTCTGCCGTGACCTGTTTTAGTTTACTCGTCTCATTCATTGTCCTGACATTCCAAAAACCTATTCTTGTATCGTGTTTTGCGGTCAGGACGTCCGTTCTCATGTCAGTAGCTTCCTTTCGGCTTTCACCACTGACAGTCATACGAGCCTCAGACTCCGGATGTCCGTCCCGCAGCAAAGTTTGTTTATTCATTGTTGTTTCCGTAACTTCAATTTTTTTTACATAGACAGGGGTGTCAGCCCTATGTTAAAACCTCCAACCTGGAGGACCAGGGTGTCTGCTTTCGTCTGACCCCTGTCCACGCAAACCTGTCCAGCTTGGTAGAACCTTCCAGGAGTAAAACTCCCGCTGGCATAGCTCTGGGGGTAATCAAGGTACGCAAGCGGCCATACCTCGACAAGTAATATACTGTAAAATGCATTTAATGGACTTGATTTTTAAAACCGAATAAACGAATGTTTGTCAACTCAGTCTAGAAGTGTGGACTTTAATTTTATGTCAGTCAACGTTCTTCAACAATTTTAGTTTTTGCAGAATTCACAGATTCACATGCATACACACAATGAGATGTCACAAAGAAATATCTGACAAGACTCTGTTGTTAAATTAGTTCGAGCAGAAGCTACTGGACGTGTATCAAACTCTTATTGGCCAATTAATGAAAAGAAAAGCTGGACTTGTTAGCACAGTTCTCCTGGCCTCTGTATCAAAAGTAAAGGAGTCCTGTAGCAAATACTGAAGTAGGGAAGTGAAGAGTTAGAGACTTCACTATATTAGGACCAACTTTTATGTTGTGGGTGATCAGTTCCTTTCCCCGCTAGTTTTGCCTTCCCTAAGTCAATAGCAGTCAGAATACTCATCTACAGCTGGGTAGACTAGAGAACGACTCTGCCATAACAGGCAAGCCCTCTAACCACTCTGCCAGTCGGACGTTCCGACCTATGTCCTACAGCGGCTTAATAATATCCCTGTATGAGGAGAATGTTTGGCAGTCGACTCCAGGTCGCTAAATTGCCCCTCACCCTTACCTTCTTCATGTTATCTGATGTTTACAACAATCATGTGTTTACTATAATCATGTGTTTACTATAATCATGTCATGCATGTTTTGTCTGTTCATTTATACCATCATCTTAATATCCCTTTTCTTACTTAACATAAAAGTCTCCCAGCAACTTCATGCAATTTCGTAAGAGCTGCCTATGTTTGCATGTCATCTTCTGGACTAACAGGTTAGAGCATACACTTATATAATACAGTAGGACTTGGATTATCCAAACGTCAATTATCTCTGAACCACTGCCGCCGCCAAAAAAAAAATAAATAAAATGACAGTATCTACTCTTAGTGCACTAATTGTTATCCCGAAGTATTACTCCTGTCGCTTAACTGATTCCGTACGTAAGATCTATTAAAAGACGCAATGGCCGACCGCTGTGGCCGCAAGATCTTTTAAAAGACGCTGATTTATTTCGTTGTTTCTTTCTATTCTGATATTTTATACTGCCCAGAATTTATCTCGAGCGGAAGTAAACACAAAACTGGGCAAATTTCAACAAGCTTCAATGTCTTTTATTTGCGTTTGAAGGGATTTTTTCACATTTATCTTCATCTTTAATCGTGTTTTGTCGTATCGCCATAATGGCCGAAAACACACAGGATATGTTACTAATATGTAAACAGTGAACAAACTGTGTGATCAACCATAACTTTCTTACTTTTTCTGTGTTTCTAAATGGATTACCTGCACAAAGAGAGCAGTGAAACTGTATTGTGATAACAATTTATGTTACAAGCCTTACGTAAGTCGAAAATTTTTGTTCAAAATTTCCAGTTATCTTTTTTCCGTGTACATATTATCTGTTATAACATAAACATAACATAAAATTAGCCAGAAAGGCATATGGATTTATATTGTTCATCTAATGTACTTTAATTTGATATATAATATGTTATACTTAACTCATGATTAGACACACATTGTCAGTAAACGTAAATTATGTATGTGTAAATTTTTGGGGCTTAAAAATAATTACGTACGGAATCAGTTAATGCATTCTTTTCTGATTATTTTTTGGAAGATATGTGCAGTACTGGGTAGAATATTCTTCATTTGTTATAACAGGAGTTAAAAATATGTGTGGACTTATATTAGTCCAGTGACCTTATTCTTCTTCTTCTTCCGTCCTTAGCCAAAGACCGACCAAGCAGTCAGAGGCCATCACGCCTTGTGGCGTCTTAAGGGCAACAGCAGATTGATTTTCTCTGTTGTAGTTTCCCATCACGCCTAGCGGCGTCTTTAGGGCAACAACAAATAGATCCATCTGCCGCTGTTAGTGACCTTATTAGTAGGCCTAATTACACTTCGTTTCGTTTAAGCTGGGTATTCTCATGTATGTCTGATTATTCGAACTATTCGATTAACCAAACCAATGTTGGACCCAATTAGTTGGGATAATCGACGCTCTACTGTACCTACATCTAGTAGCTATCCCTCTAGCGGTCTGACTAAGAGAACTGATATAGCCAAAGACAATTTTATTCTCTTATCACCTTTCAGCCTCCCATGGAGCATAGGCTTTCAAGAAATTCACACCAAGTTCTCCCGTCCTGTACCATCCGATCTAGATCTTTCCATGCCTTTTTTATCCCTTTAACTTTGACTCCATTTCTCTTCTACATCTGTTCTCCAGAATAAGGACTGCCTTGCAATGCTATCAACAGGTTTTCTCAAGGCACCCTATTCATCATCAGCAACTTCATCAATATGATTTAAGCTTGCTCATATTCTTGTCATTAAGATCTCAGTTTAATACAAATTCCTATAGAAATACGATTACATTTATCTGAAATTATATGGAAATAAGATAGATATTTATCTCAATCCCTGTTGAAATCACAGAAGATGACACAGATTCTCCCATTTTCATTTCTTTTTCCTGTGTCAATCTTTCTCATAACCACTTCATAACTGCTGTTGCTTGTTCTAACTTGAAGACTGTCTTAATTTCTTGCCTTGGTGCTTTAGCTGACTGAAGCTTTACTGACTCTCAGGCATGTCTTACAAGGCAACTAATTTAGGATTGTGCATGAGACTGGCAACCTCATCATGTAACACAAACTGCTTCAGTAACCACACCACTGCAAGAGTATACAAATGTTTGATGCATGTATCCTGCAAGCAGGACCAGCTGCAGTTTTACGAAAAGGAATGTGATGATTTATCTCAATCCACAACACTTGTTGACAACACAAGGAAGAAGGAAAACAGGAATAAAATGGGTATCAGATAAACAACAAGAGGATCTTTAATGTCAGTCAATATCCTTTAGCTCCCCAAGAAGCACAGGCCTTCAATAAGCACATGCCATGTCCTCTTGCCACGTGCCATCAGCTCAAGTTCTGTCCATGTCTTTGATCTTCATTGTGGAGATAACCTATGTCTTTTATCATACAGACACGGTATGGCAAAAAACACAAAGTGACTAACAAGAGAAGCTGCACAAACAAAGCTATGTATCAATGTAAGCAAAATAAAAGAAATGACAATAACTATTAGGCCAACGGATCCAATAAAGATCTATGGTGAGACAACTGAGGGAGTGCACAGCTTTACCTATTTGGGAAGTAGCATCAACAAAGTAGGAACAAACTATGATGTAAATGCTAAGTTTACTTTCAATCTTTCTTCACCCAGTATGGAACAATGCAATTCTTTCCCTGAAAACTAAAGTGAGGCCACTCAGCACAAATGTAAGATCTGCCCTACTATGTCACCAATAATACCATGTACACACTCCAGACATTCACCAACAGATGTTATGACGCTTCATCCATATAAAATGGCCAGGTGTCTGATACACAGACAGCCTAATTTTTCTTCTTCTATAACCATTCTTCCAGACAAAAGGACAACTACCTAAGGATGATATAACTACAAAGATAAAATCTCATACACTGATAGCCAAATTCTTCTTCTCATCCACCTATTCACCAAGAGATGCTTCGACACATCTTCCATATCATATGGCCAGGTGCAATAAAAAAAACAGACATGTGGAGCAGAACCAGGCAACAACCGTTACAGCTGGAGATAAACAAGATGAAGTAGGGATGGATATCATCAGGAAAGAACTAAATAGCATAAAAAACATGCCCTTGGCTGGAACCCATGGGGGACATAGAATCACGTGGAGGTCAAATTGAACCTGGAGAAGAACAGTCGTCGGATTAGGACGTCAAAAAACAGAAATGTCATGCCCAAAGCTGAAACACAGCCTAGAATAGGAAGTCGTGGTGGGTAACAGATGCAGTCCTGTTTTTGACATGACGCGAAAAGAAATTAATGAAAGAAATAACTTAACATGGGATTAAGTTAAACTTAGACATAGAAAACATTCCAAGACATATCAACATTTTCCTTGTCACTCCATATGCAGCATGGAGCCACCAGTGTAGCTTGTCTCCTTGCAGGAAGCCTGCACCAAACATTCACATGCTCTTGAAGCAGTGGTTTCTGTTTCATAGATGACTTTACACACAAATTGGAAAGTTGGAAGCAGTAAGTACACACAGACACCCATAAAAACTGTATAGGAAATAGCAAACAAGTGGCAGAGCTTACACTGACACTAACAGAAACTGTGAAATTAAGTCACTCACATTTCCTATCCTATCTCCCCACCCCCAGCTAAAGGACGTTTTTTTCCAACAAGATAAAAATTAAGTAATAGAAGGACAACTATCTAAGGATGGCATAGCTACAAAGATAAAATCTAATAGGTCTGAGCCTAATTCTTCTTCTTCAAATACCATGATAGCTGATGTAGGTGATCATGTCACTCCACAACTTCCTGTTCTTAGCACATTTATTTTTTGTTGATAGTCAAAAACAGACATTTATTGTCCGTTACCTTGCTTTACTGTATTAGTTTATACTTTTGAGCAAACAAATGTGTTGAAACTTAGGTGGGGAAGAATGTTTACTTTTACCTAAACTTCAATTTCCCCGTCAAATATATTGTATTATTCTTCACGTCATATTTGCCTAATTTTGTTTCTGGTTTAAAAAAAAAAAAAATTCTATTAACAAAATAAAACCCAAGATTGGACAAAACGAAACAAAAAATGTAATTGACCCAGTATAGCTACCTAAACCCAGTGTAAAAAAAACAGCAAAATAAGTACACAAATGTTTTCAAATAAATGGTGTCTACTTATCAATTTCTGGTTTTACATTGTTCTATCAATTTCAGAACAGATTTAAAAAAAAAAAAAAGAATAAAAGCACTCCTGGTATAAAATGTGATATCTGCACTTGCTATTATAGTGCAGGAGGATTAATTTTTTTAAATATATCAAAAATCAGGAACAAAGCTGGAACAAGACCAGTGAAGGCATACATTAAGAAACAAAAGATATGCTGGGGCAAACATCCAGAAATAGGGGTTAACAGACACACAAGGCAAGACAAATTACACCATACCAGGCCTATGATTGGAAATGAATAATTGACTGTTCCTGGTAAACACAGTGAAATAAGCAGCTTGCAACAACAACAAAATAGAAAAAAGAAGACAGACATATTTAACAACACACTAACAACTTCAAGGAAAAGAAGGACAAAAACAAAGGCTGGTCATTGATAAGAGATCTTCATCATTTTCCTTTGAGCTCCTTACAGAGCATGGAGCCATCACTGCAGTAGTTCCCCAGACAGGAACCCTTCACCAAACATTCACATGCTATTACAACGGTGGTTTCTATGGCAATATATTTTACATGAGGTTGCCTGCCCTATGCACAAGTTCATTTTAGTTGCCTCATACGACATGCCTGAGGGCGCAGTAGACCTACTTTTTCTCTGTCTCTTCAGAGACCCCTAGGAACTACACCGGGGCATTGTTAACTCATTCTCACCCAGGCAGTATTCTGTTTTTACCCAGGGCCCAAAATGGAGACTTTTTTTTTCTACAAGTGATGTTTTGAAAACAGGCAGTAGACATACATATTAATTTAGCAGATATATGTATTATGCATCAAAATTAAGAACAATGGCTGATGAATATTGTGAAACAATGTTGAGTTTCTATGTGATGACATAATTGTATAATTGTTTGTTATGCCTCGCGAAGTGTAGAAACAATAAAAAAATTAATTACAACTGTGCAATACATGTTAAAATTTCATCTCTACTTAATAACTTGGCGGTATAAGCCCCAGAATCAAACGTATATCAAACATCTACTCCAAGACGTTTTAGTACATACAAATGAAAATTCTAATTTTTATGATTTTTGTGTGTGAAGTCACATATTGCTGAATTGGAATCTCACCTACTTATTCCTATCCCACACAATTTAATTAATTTGTTAATTTTAAATATCAAATTTGTTGACCTTATCAGTATTGAAAATAGATTAATATTGATATTGCAAAATTCATTTAGAAATAATCTGTTGCGGTTGATAGTTTATGACTTATGTATGTGAATATGCTCCTTGTAAACAACCGCCTAATGACGTCATTAATTGATAAAAATATGCAAGAATTAAGCACCAGAATACTTATTTTGCTACCAGTTCAAAACACGTAATCCACAGGAAGTATTTACATGATATGAACCCGCTATGGCCACTTAGTTTCTAATTTTTAGTTCAAATTCGGAATCATATCAAGTGGGCGTACCACGTGGCCCACGGGTAGATCTATAGCAACGCAAGTAATGGATGTATAGAATAAAATTTCAGCTTCAGAAATTTTATTCCCCCCTCACAAACGTTCACACACATGTTCCGGATGTAATGGAATGATTTAAAACCAGCTATCGGCAGGTATTTTCTAACTTTCCATTCAAATTCGACATATATCACGCTGGTGCTGGATGCACCCGTGGGTAAAAGTAAAGGCCAATCTGGCGCACCATTTGGTTCGTGGGTTAGAATGAGTTAAGAGTTACTCCCTGACGATTTTCTGATAAATCAAGGGGAAGCAACTGGATAGAAATGATCTTGCATAAGGACTCACCTGGAATCTTCCATGCCATGGCTTTTGTGACCCCCATGACCATTGAAGATGATGGATTGTGACATCATGCCTTCTCCATGGGGTTCAATGCTGGAGCCTAGAGCAGAGTCACCCATAAGAGAAATGGGCAGTTTGGTGGCTTCCAGAGGTGACGCATCTAATGATGACTTTGAGGTGCTGGTTGCGATTTGTGCATCCCCTGCATCTTTTCCAATGCCATTAGTCACAGTATAATTCTCGAAAGACTCTGGCGCCCGTCTAAACTCTGAAGATTCATGGACAGATGTGTCCTCATCCTTGTCTTCGTCATCTCTTCCCTGCTTAAAAATCTCCTTAGATGTGCCCCCATTGTCAGCAGAGGAGGAGGCAGAGTCTTTGCTGTAGAGGTCTCCAGTGCTAGAGGACAAGCCCATACGGGCCCCAACTTTGGTTTTACCCAGAAGGTTTTGTAATAGCGGAGATTTAAACTTAGGACCCCCTGAGGGTGAGCTGCCTCCTTTGTTTTCCACCAGCTGCTGCAGCAATGGAGATTTGAATTTGGACTTTGTTTCAGAGGAGGGCTCAGAAATTGGTGTTTTCTCCTCAGGTTTTGATGGAGTTGTGGTTGTACTGCTCAATGGTGTTACTTCTGTATCACTGTCAAGACCCTGATCACTGGCTGGCTGCCCATCTAAAATATCACCTGATGAAACGCTGTGCACAGCTATTGATACAGGCAAAGTGGTAGAGGCCGTTACATCACTTGCCTCGAAATCTTGCATGAATGACATCGTCATGGATTCACTATATGTTTCTACAGCTGTACCCTCAGCAACAGCTGGACCTTGGCCTTCTTCATCTGAATTTTCACTGGATGCTAGTGGCTTCTCATGCTCTTCAGGAGAGTTCTGGGAAGAGTTAAGTTGGCTTATGTTGGGAGAGCTGCTGAGTGATTTTGTTGGGCTCTCTGCCTTCAGGGGAGCTTCTGGGGTAGTGTCTGTCTTGACTCTCTTCATAATCATCTCCAGTTTCTGTAAATAGAGGAACACTTATGATATGAAACTCTATAAAGAGCTTTTTAATAGGAGACAATCTTATTATCATAAAAAGTCATAAGATATAGTCACGCTATTTCTAATATTTCATCTGCTTTACGAATAATTACAGTGGCTAGCTTCAATCTAAATATCAGTGGTTGACAATTTGATTTATAAAATATAACACGCTATGTTGATGATGATAATTTAAAGAGATAAAACACAACTGAGTATTGAGCAGCAAAGTGGTTGAAGTGCTTGCACCAAAGTCACTAGGTTCAAAATCAATAGTCACACTCCAGTCTACCCTGCTGTAAAAAAATGGGTACCAGGAAAAGGCATCAAAACTTTTGTACTCAGTGAGTTACACTGACAGTGCAACTAAAGAACTTTTGTACTCAGTGATTTACACTGACAGTGCAACTAAAGAACTTTTGTACTCAGTGATTTACACTGACAGTGCAACAAAAAAACATTTCTACTCAGTGATTTACACTGACAGTGCAACAAAAAAAACATCTCTACTCAGTGATTTACACTGACAGTGCAACTAAAGAACTTTTGTACTCAGTGATTTACACTGACAGTGCAACAAAAAATCATTTCTACTCAGTGATTTACACTGACAGTGCAACAAAAAATCATTTCTACTCAGTGATTTACACTGACAGTGCAACAAAAAATCATTTCTACTCAGTGATTTACACTGACAGTGCAACAAAAAATCATTTCTACTCAGTGATTTACACTGACAGTGCAACAAAAAAACATTTCTACTCAGTGATTTACACTGACAGTGCAACAAAAAATCATTTCTACTCAGTGATTTACACTGACAGTGCAACAAAAAAACATTTCTACTCAGTGATTTACACTGACAGTGCAACAAAAAATCATTTCTACTCAGTGATTTACACTGACAGTGCAACAAAAAATCATTTCTACTCAGTGATTTACACTGACAGTGCAACAAAAAATCATTTCTACTCAGTGATTTACACTGACAGTGCAACTAAAGAACTTTTGTACTCAGTGATTTACACTGACAGTGCAACAAAAAATCATTTCTACTCAGTGATTTACACTGACAGTGCAACTAAAGAACTTTTGTACTCAGTGATTTACACTGACAGTGCAACAAAAAATCATTTCTACTCAGTGATTTACACTGACAGTGCAACAAAAAATCATTTCTACTCAGTGATTTACACTGACAGTGCAACAAAAAATCATTTCTACTCAGTGATTTACACTGACAGTGCAACTAAAGAACTTTTGTACTCAGTGATTTACACTGACAGTGCAACAAAAAATCATTTCTACTCAGTGATTTACACTGACAGTGCAACAAAAAATCATTTCTACTCAGTGATTTACACTGACAGTGCAACAAAAAATCATTTCTACTCAGTGATTTACACTGACAGTGCAACAAAAAAATCATTTCTACTCAGTGATTTACACTGACAGTGCAACAAAAAATCATTTCTACTCAGTGATTTACACTGACAGTGCAACAAAAAATCATTTCTACTCAGTGATTTACACTGACAGTGCAACTAAAGAACTTTTGTACTCAGTGATTTACACTGACAGTGCAACAAAAAATCATTTCTACTCAGTGATTTACACTGACAGTGCAACTAAAGAACTTTTGTACTCAGTGATTTACACTGACAGTGCAACAAAAAATCATTTCTACTCAGTGATTTACACTGACAGTGCAACAAAAAATCATTTCTACTCAGTGATTTACACTGACAGTGCAACAAAAAATCATTTCTACTCAGTGATTTACACTGACAGTGCAACAAAAAAACATTTCTACTCAGTGATTTACACTGACAGTCTCTCCACATGTAAGCCTACCTTGCCGTGGTTGGAGAGCTTGAGCGCCTCAATGATCCCGGGAGCTATGCCGGCGGGAGTTTTACTCCTGGCAGGGTCACCCAAGCCGGACAGGTCCTGGGTGAGGGGCCAGACTAAATGGGCTGAGGAGTGGGTGGAACCCTATAGGTGTAGATGCAGAACCCACCGGCGAGTGGTACATGCTCTGGTCTGCACCAATCCACCCCCACTTCATGGGTTAAATGCTTTCTTGCCTCATTCTTCACTGTTTGTCGTCTATCACGCCCATGGCGACCGTTGCCTCAATTGGCTGTGTGTGGTGTACCCGGAAACGGGGCCTCCCAGTACTGAGGCAAAGTTAAGTCCCCGATGTCACTTATCGGTGCAGAATTGAGAGAGATGGCTGAGCATCACAATCCCTCCTGTGTTGCAGCATGATGAGAACCCAGCATTGCACACTGAGCTTGGGGGGATCACTTGGGCACCAGACTTAATACTGGCTCTTGACTGGATGGCCGCATGCAGGAGATTTCTACAATGGAGGGTTGGCAGGTGGTGGGTATCGGGAAGTGGCTCTGTGCAGGACGTGAGGATTCCTTGGGAGAGCCCCGAACCAGAGCACAGCATTGTGCAAGCTCTGCATAGTTGGAGAGCCCCCTGGATGACGGGGAATGCACAGTGTGCTACCCCACCTATCCCCAACTGCTAACTTAGAACCAGAAGTGGGGTCCTCTGTATGCGTGCCAGGCCAGGATAAAATGCCTGGGAAAGAGACTGGAGCTCAGAACTCCCTAACTCAAAGTTGCAGGATGGCAGAAAAGCCACGGGAAAGACAGGGCTATTTTGAAGATAACGCAACCATATTTTCACCATACGAGCTCGGACGCCGCCTCGGTAAACAAGGTCCGCGCAGAGCAGTGACACCCCCAGGCTGCTTGCGAATAGTCTACTACTGGGAACATAAACAGATTAGGGATGAGCCCACTCTCCCGTTGAACAGGTGCTAAAGTCGTAGATACTGGGCCAGAAGGCGCACCGGAAACCACAGTATCATGCAACTCGCTTTTTTTTTTTTCTATGGAGAGTACACCGTCAAATAAATCTCGTTCTGGTGCTCGCCCTGTGGAGCTCCACCAGGCAGGTGCAGTGCCGGGCTCTGAGCCTCGACAGAGCCCACCCTCAGCTACTGGAGGACCCTCTAGACCGTCTTGTGGAGTCAACAGACGGCGGAGGAGAACTACTGACCAAAACAAAACAGAAAAAGAGAAACCCAGAGTGCCACTTGTCATGATGCACTGGAATGCAGAGGGAGTGAACAGCAAGCAGGCTGGATACAGCAAAAAGACAGAGCTGGAAAACATCTTGTATGAGAAGCAAGTCAGTGTTTGCTGTATCCAAGAGACTCACTTGAAAGCAGATCAAACCTTTAAAATAAGGGGATATCAATGCTTCAGATCCGACAGACAAGATAGACGAAAAGGAGGAGTACTTACTCTTGTAAGGAATAACATTCCTGCACACGAAAGGAAAACCTTCATGGATGGAGCAGAATATCAGCTGCTGCAGATAAAGGTAGACAAGATGGAAATAGAACTCCTGAACTATTACTGTCCGAACAACAAACCCCTGAGTCTCAGCTCTATACAGGTACCAGCCACCAACTTTATAGCAGTTGGAGACTTTAATAGCCACTCCCAGAGCTGGGGCTATAACCATCTGGATCACAGAGGTGAAGAGGTTGAAACTTGGCAAGATGATCACTCCCTAATCCTAGTCAATAATGCCACAGATACTCCTACCTTCTACTCCAGAGGATGGCACACAACCTCAACACCAGATCTTGCCTTCTCCACACCAGATATAGCTGGATCTATTAGTAGAGAAGTAGGAGACCAACTAGGGGGAAGCGACCATCGCCCAATCTTTCTTACTGTCCAGAGTGCAACTCTCAGTACAGGCCCAGCCATTACAAGATGGAACTACAAAAAAGCCAACTGGGGTTTATTCAGGCATCAGGTGAACACGCTGCTGTCTACCCTCAAGGTACAGAACAGAGACATTAATGAAGTGGTAAAAGACTTCAACAGATGCATACTACAAGCTGCAAAAGAAACCATTCCCAAAGGATGCCGGCGTAACTACATACCATACTGGTCCAGCACACTCCAAGAACGTCAGGAAGCTATGGACAAGGCTAGAAAGGACGCAGAGTCTCAGCCTTCACTTGAAACTCACAACAAATGGAAAAAGGCTGTAGCAGAGTTTCAGAGAACAAAGCTAGAAGAAAAGCGGAAAAGCTGGAGAACTAAAACGGCATCGCTGAACCTTGAGAAAGACGGCAGGAAACTTTGGAGATTAGTCAAGTCTCTAAATGAAGAGCATTCCTCACCAAGGCAGACTATCACATTGGATGAAGGTGGCAAACTTTTCAGAGGAAAACAAGCTGCAGACTTGTTTGCTAGAAGATACAGTTCAGAAAGCAACTTACCCATTAACATAGACCATCAGAGAGAGATAAGAAAAGAAATACTGGCAACCATGGGACAGACAGATACTCCTGCCCCAATGAGGGAACCCATCACACTAGGAGAACTACAGAAGGCTATTTCCAAGCTTAAGTTTCAAAAGTCACCCGGCCCAGACAAAATCAGCAACGAAATGCTAGTAAATCTGAGCTCAGCAGCAAAGACAAAACTGCTTGAGATATTCAACCACAGCTGGTTGAAAGGAACGGTACCCCAAGTATGGAGAGAAGCCATCACAATACCCATACTAAAGAAAGGGAAATGTAAGACCGAGGCTGCAAGTTACCGGCCAATCAGTCTCACAAGCTGTGTTGGGAAGACTATGGAGCGAATAGTCAACCACAGATTGAAATGGTATTTAGAGTCTGAGCAGATCCTGGTGCCGGAACAAGCTGGATTTAGAGAATGCTACAGTATAGAAGACCAAGTTACTTACTTGTCTCAAGCAATAGAAGATGCCTTCCAGGAGAAGAAAAAGGTCCTAACGATCTGGGTCGACTTCAAGCAGGCCTTTGACAAGGTGTGGAAAGATGGCCTCATTGCAAAACTTAGGAGAAGTGGAATCCAAGGCAACATGATGAAATGGATCCAGTCATACTTGCATAACAGGAGAACTAGAGTCACTCTTGACGGTCTGCAGAGCAGAAAAGTGTTGCTCCATCAGGGGGTACCTCAAGGAGGAGTAATTTCCCCAACACTCTTCCTTGTTTACATCAATGACCTGGTGAAAGATCTCCCTGCAGGAGTTAAAGCTGCCTTATATGCAGATGACCTAGTACTCTGGTGCGCTGATGAAAATGTCACCACAGCAAATTATAGAATGCAGCGGGCAGCAGACATGCTAGTGTCATGGGCAGAGAAATGGCTTATCACAATAAACACAGACAAAACCTCCACAACACTGTTCTCCCTCGCCCCCAAGGACAAATCAGCTAACATACACCTAGGGACAACCGTGATCAAGGAAGAAAGCTACCCCACCTATCTTGGGGTGACATTTGACCAAAGGCTTACATGGAATAAGCATATTGAAAATGCAGAAGGAAAGGCCCGAAGACGACTAGGCATACTCAGAAAATTAGCAGGTACCAACTGGGGAGCAAATGAACGAAATCTAAAGAAGATTTATAATGGAGTAATAAGACCACACTTAGAGTTTAGCTCAGCAGCATGGTCATCAGCTGCTAACTCACATCTGCAGTCTTTGGACAAGGTGCAAAATCAAGCTCTCAGGCTCATTACAGGAGCCATGAAACTACTACACCAATAACAGAGATGCAGAAGGTTGCTGGATTACAGACATTGTCCCATAGAAGAGACACAAAAACCATGATCCAGATGGAAAAGTACAACAGTATGCCAATGCACCCAATGAAGGCAAGACTAGATGATCTGGCATTGGGACGTCTAAAGCGTAGCAGCTTTGTGCATCGGGGGAAAAGACTTATAAGACAGCATCAAGAAGACCTATCCATGAAGACAACACCACTGAAGCCCACCCTATACCCTGTACCATGGGAGCAGGCCAGCAGTGCCCTCCAAATTAATACAACAGTCAGTGGTCTCACAAGTGGATGTGAGTATAATGATCTGCAAAAACGAACTGCTACATTGAGTATGATCCAAGAAAGCTATCCCGATCAATCATGGATACATGCCTATACAGATGGATCAGCAACTAATGCTGTTAGGAATGGAGGTGCCGGTATCTTTATCTCATATCCTGACAACCACTATGAGACTAGGCACATTCCCACTGGTAAATTCTGTTCCAACTATACAGCTGAGGTTCAAGCTCTAGAGCAAGCTGCAAATATGATTTATAACACCAACTCTGACTGCCACCAGGTAGTCATCCTCACAGATGCACTGTCTGTCCTGCAAGCTCTCAAGGGTGGTAAACTCCCGCATCTGAGAAATGAACTAAACAAAGTAGCTACCAAAAAGAGAACCATACTTCAGTGGGTACCATCTCATTGTGGTGTACCCGGAAATGAAAAGGCAGATAAACTTGCAAAAAAGGGAGGAGAATGTGAACAAGAAGATAATGAAGTCACATACTTTGAGAAAAAGAGAGCTATCCAGACTATCAGAAGAGAACAGAACCAACCCAAAGACGACTATCACACTCTCGACCGGCAGGGACAGACAACTATTTTTCGACTCAGGACAGGGCATAACAAACTGAATAAACACATGCACAAGCTACGATTGTCTGCTTCACCACTGTGCACATGTGGATTAGAGCATGTTCTACAGGACTGTCCTCTGTATGACCAGTTAAGAAAGATATACTGGCCCAATGACTCAACACTTTTGATGGTAATTTAATTAGTAATAAGATATATGCTATTACAAGGCAGTCCTTGCTGTGGAAACCCCAGGGTAATAGAAACAGAGGAGGACCTAAATACATATGCTGAAGGGAATGGGAGAGAGACTTTAAAGGGATAAGACATGGAAAGACCTGGAACGGATGGCACCGGACAGGAGAGATTGGTATAAACTTGCTGAAGCCTATGTTCCACAGGGAGTAGGAGGGTAATGAATGAACATATCTTCTTGCTGTTCTACCTGATATAATTCTCATCTCTTCTACCTGATATAATCCACATATCTTCTACCTGATATAATCCTTATCTCTTCTACCTGATATAATTCTCCTCTCTTCTACCTGATATAATCCTCATCTCTTCTACCTGATA